>JARNME010000404.1:55125353-55644477 GCA_030179655.1 Scaptomyza flava
TTTATTAACGAAAAGTAACAATATTTATAGGAAATAATAGCTTAGTTTTACAGTTTGTGGTGTCAATTAAAATTAGGTTATTGTGTACTCAGCAGTTGCTTGCAATGCAGAATAGCATATTTAGCGACTACCGGGTTGGCTGACCGCTACTGTTGCGACATATTGCATGCATTGTGCAGTCAGCGATATTCTGTGTGTTCAGCATAATTTGGTGTTGCTTAAAGTTTTATTGGGTTAATAAATGTAGCGTATTGTGTATGGTCTTGACCTAGTTTTACATGTGTTAATAATTTGTGTGTCATTCTTATATAGCTATGTGCAGTTATTTGATATCTTACAATATAAATGTGTGCTGACTTGTTTATGACTTAACATTCTCCCGGCCGTTGAAACGGTTTTCAACCATCCTCTAAATCCAGTGTAGATCGTCTTGGGGATGCTGAAGGTTCTGACGGGTTGACTGCTTCGTTCCTAGTGGCTGTGGGTGGACAAGTCCATCGTCGTTGTGTCCGCATTGCATATGCACATAGTATTATGACCGATATCACTAGTGCAGCGTAAGCGGCTATGTGATGATGTTGGACCGAGCTTATTTGGTTGGGCAGCTCTTCTTTGTTGAGTGTTGCCAATTTTACCTGTAGGTCATCTAGATCCTTGTCGTCTTGTGCGTTGTAATCCGAGATGTTGAGAGTTGTCTCTGGTACCTTTGTTATGTTTGGTTGGATAATGTCACCAAAGCGGGCGTAGCCTTGTCTTATTTGACTCGTGACAGTGCCAAAGGTATTGATGCTAATGTCTGTGTTGCGTGCAGTACAGCCAGGTGATAGCGACAGTAGTCCACTGTTTTGTAGTTGGATAGTTGACGGTGTTCCGTTGCAAACTGCTTGAAGTTCCACTTTCGAATGTGTTGCGAAGATCCAGTTGTTCTGCTGTTGGGTTTTTTCCCATACCATTTGGTTGTTCTGTAAGTTACGTGACACGTCGTTGGTGTCTTGTTGGTAAACAGTTGAAACTCACATCGGTTGTTTACATCAAACACCGCTTGATGATCAAAGCATATGTATTTTTCAATGTGTATTGTACGGCAGCGGTGTAGATCATCTTGTGTAAGTCCCATGAATTGATCTCTGTGGTTGTTGACGCCTATAATAGGTGTTTTTAGCTCGAACAATCTCCAACTAGTTGTGTTCCACACTGGAATTGGCACCATATTAAATAGCTCGAGTATCGATGTTGACACTAGGGGTAATATTACTCTGAATATCACATGAGTGTCGGTGGCTGTGCCTTCTGCTCGCATAATCCTGTATAGTTGAATTACATTAGATAGACCATTTGATCTGGTGGCAAATGATCCCGTATTTGATCCAACTGATCCCTTAATTGTTTAGGGGAGATCAACATTGGGCTTATTGTATGGTGGTGAACTCCAGTTAGTACGTACACTATTTCGGATTGCATGCGCTGAAGAGATGCTGCTAGCAATGTCAATTGAGTTGTCAATGCCACGTAGTTTTCTGTGAGACGTGCGCCAGTGTACTTTCCTCTGCTTTGGCTAATGGCGGCTTCTTGTTGTTCAAGTAGTTTTAGACGTTTGTCCGATGTTGTCCTTGTTTTCTTAACAACGTTAATGGTTGAGTCAAGTACTGAGGTTTGGTTTCTCAGCAGTGTTAGTAGAAATTCCTCGTTCCTTTGCACCTTCTCTATGACCTTAGTCATTTTATTGGCATAGTCTGAGTCTAAGACTCCAAACAGACTGTTCGCAATATTACCCACTGCATCAAATGGGGAGCGGCGTTTCCGAGTATGTTGCATGAGACCGTTTGCCATTTGTAATTCATCATACAAGTGTCGATAGTGCTGTGATATTGCGTCACATGTGTGGTTGTTGTTTAATTCTGGGCATATGTACTGGAACTCCTTGATGCCTGAATTAAACGTGTTCATGTCTCTCCAGTATGGATCCAATTCATAGTAAATAACTATGGTCCAGTCTGATATTGCTCTCATCGTTGTACCAATTTTTTCATAATATACTCCTGGTTTCGTGTCGAACCTTGTCACCGATACTGACTGTGTAAGTACCAGAGGTAGCATTAGAAGCAGAATTAGCAAGGAGGAAGTTATGGTTGGTGACATTAACCGTCTCCGTTGAGCAGCCGGCGTATCCTTTTTATCCGTATCCTCTTCTTCCATAATAGGTCGATTTTTGGCCGCTTCTTCCGAAAAGATCGGCGCCAGCCTGTTGATGGCGCGCTTGTAAATGCCTGAGGCCGTCTTTACGTCAACCACTCGTACATGGTTATCCATTCCTGGATATGTCTTTATAATGCGTCCCATAGGCCAGCTCATCACCGGAATGTTGTCTTCCTTGATAAGGACCAGCATGCCTTCCTTGATATTGGGATTAACGGTTTTCCACTTGTGCCTCGCTTGTAATTCTTGCAAGTATTCCTCTGACCATTGCTTCCAGAATCCTTGCTTAATTCTGGATACTAATTCCCAACGTTTCAGTAGTGATTTCTCTTCGCGATCGGCGTTGACATCGGGTGGAGCCGTTAGTGTTTCACCAATCAGGAAATGCGCTGGGGTGAGAGCTGTGGTGTCCGTAGGATCATTTGACATCGGGGTTATTGGGCGTGAATTCAAGATAGCTTCGATTTCGACGATCACCGTGTTAAGTTCTTCAAATGTAAGGGTCGCCGTGTTGGTTGTCGTTATCAACAGTATCTTTGCCAACTTGACTGCAGCTTCCCATAGGCCTCCAAAGGATGGCGCTCGTGGCGGGATGAATTTGAAGGCAACTTGTTTCTTGTTGCAGTGATTAATGATCTCCGCTTGTGCCTTCTCCCCAAAAATTGTTGATTTCAGTTCCTTCAGCTGGTTGTTTGCTCCGACGAAGTTGGTTGCATTGTCACAATGAATTGTTTGACATTTGCCACGGCGACTTAAGAAGCGTCGCAACGCTCCCAAAAAGGCGTTTGTGGTCAGATCGCTTACCAGTTCAAGGTGAACCGCCTTTGTAGAGAAACAGCAGAATACGGCTATGTATGCCTTGTCTGGTCTTTTTCCTCGAAGTTTGTGGTGAATCCAGATTGGCCCGCAGTAATCTACGCCTGTTGTAAGAAATGGGCGTGTTGGTGTTACTCGATCGGCTGGCAAATTACCCATAATTTGGTTAATTAACTTGGGCCTTGCCTTGTTGCATGTCACGCAGTTGTGAATAATATTCCTTGACATTGTTTTGTCGTTGAGGATCCAATATTGTTGTCTAGCGGTTGCTCGTAAGGCTTGGGCACCGCAATGTATATTGTCCTCATGGAGATCTTTTAACAGCATTTTTACTATTGGATCATTGTAGGGCAGCAGAATCTGGTGCCTTGCATTGTAAGGGAGTGGGGCTTGATCCAATCTGCCACCAACTCGTATAAGTCCATCGGATCCTTGCAGGGGGGACAGCGATGAAATGGAACTCCTTTTTTCTACCATGTTGTGACGCTGCATCGTTTTTAGTTCAGCAGCAAATTCCACTTGTTGTATTGTCCGCAAAATTACGTTTCGAGCGTGATTCAATTCCTCTACGCTTAGAGTGACAGTTGCTGGTCTGTATTTTTTGTAGCAGATGCGTAACATGTAAGCCACAATGCGTTGTAACTTGTGAAATGAATGGCTGTGTCTACAAGTGTACAATTCTTCACCTATTGTAGATGGAGATATTGCGAGACTTATATGTATCGTTTTCCTTTCCAGGTTGCTGGGGGTGATACTGGGTAGGGCTGACCATTTGTCTGGAGAGCCATGCAGAAATAGTGGTCCATACAACCATAAGTTGTGCTCATGTAGTTTTCGTGCCGATATTCCTCTTGAGAGTACATCTGCGCATTGTTGGCCGATGATACATGCCGCCATTGAGTCTGGCTTGTCAAGGCCTGAATTTTCGCTATTCGGTTTGCCACAAATGTATGATATGTGGCGGCAGCTGCGTTGATCCATGAAAGGACAACCGTAGAATCTGACCAAAAGTATCCTGGCACTGTGTTGCTGTCGAGGCTTAGATCGCGTCGAACCCTTTCAGCAAGCTCTGCACCCAATAGTGCAGCACATAGCTCTAGTCGAGGGAGTGACTGCTTTGCAGTTGGAGCCACTCGAGACTTTGAACATAGTAGCCGAACAGATATTTGTTTGTTTCTGTACGTTGCGCGTACGTACACTGCAGCGCCATATGCACGTTCCGACGCATCAACAAAGACGTGTAATTCTTTCGTTATCGGAGTCTTACCATCATAAACGTGCCTTGGGATTCGCATTGAATTGAGGCTTTGCAACTCGTCTCGATACTCCTTCCAATCATTCTGAAGACTTGTAGGTAACTCGTCGTCCCAATCGAGCTTAAATTCCCAATGGCGTTGCATGAAAATTTTTGCCTTTACTACGACTGGAGCGAACAAGCCTAGTGGGTCGAAGATCTGTGCCAGCTCCGAGCAGACGGCACGTTTTGTAATGACTGTTGCTGCACTGCTGTGAGTTCGACCGCCAAGTTGATCCGTTTTGGGCGTCCAAATAAGGCCTAATGTTTTTACACTGTACTGTTCCAGTGTTTCTCCGAGCTGTACGTCGTTAACTGTGTCTTCTTTGGGAATTCCCTCCAATATTTGTTCATTGTTTGAACACCATTTTCGTAGCTTGAATCCCGATGGCTGAAGAATTTTGTTTAGTTCTTGTTGAACTTGTTTCGCTTCTGCGATTGTGTCGGTGCCGGTCAGGCAATCGTCTACATAAAAGTCACGTTGTAGTGCCTTTGCACCCATCTGTAGCCTTTCCATATGCTTATTAGCCAGAGTATCCAAACATTTTATTGCTAAAAATGGTGCGGATTTCGTGCCATATGTGACTGTTTTCAATCGGTAGTATTTAATTTCTTCCGACGAGTTGTTGCGCCATACAATCAGTTGATGAAATTGATTTTCCGGATTGATCCATGCCTGACGATACATTTTTTCAATGTCAGCCGTAAACACATATCTATGTGTTCTGAATCGTAGTAGAATAGACATAAGATCGCTTTGAACCGTGGGGCCTGCATGCAGTATGTCATTCAGCGATTTTCCAGAAGATGTTTTGCACGATGCGTCGAAGACAACTCGTAATTTTGTTGTTGTGCTGTCAGGCTTTAACACGCAATGATGCGGAATCACGTAGTGATTTTTAGGAATCTGTTGCGGTGACACTTGTTTCATGTGTCCCAGCTTCTCATACTCCGCCATGAACGCTGCGTACTGCTTCCACGTGTCAGCGGAGGTTCTGCGCTCTAACGATAGAAACCGTTTGGTCGCAATCACCATGGACTCTCCCAGGGCTGAATAGTGTTCAGAAAATGGAAGTTGAACGATGAATCTGCCGTCCACCGCCACTAGTAAATGTTCTAAGAAGTGCCTTTCACAATGCGCTTCAATTGGTGTTCGATGTTCGTCGGGGTCACCAAAATGTACCTGTAAAAGGTGTGTATGTATTGTTAGCATCCAGTACAAACTGACTGCTTAATTGTTGTCGCAACTGGCACTTGTAACCAGGTGGACTGCGGAGAATAATGAATGTATCACGTCGGGGTCACCAAAATGTACCTGTAAAAGGTGTTTTTCTGTTGTATCCAAGCTATCTAATGTCCAGAATCGTTCCATTAATGCATTTGTTTCCTCACTTGTTGCAACTGCGCAGATGGCTGACGACTTACTTGCAGCATTTACTTTTCCAGCAATGATCCACCCGAACTCGGTTTTTTGCATCATTGGACCAGACTGGAACATTTTGTGTTGTTGTGGGAGCAATATTGAAAAACAGTGCTCTGCTCCAATCAACATGTCGATTTTGCCTGGTCTGTTGAAGTTTGGATCCGCCAGTGGTAACTTGCTCGGCATGCCCCAATCGGCCGTGTTGATCGACTGGGCAGGTTGACCCGAAATTATATGCGGTAATACGAATGCTTCCAATCGCATCGTAAAATTGCTGTGAAGTGATTTAACTAGGACATTCACTCGAGCCTTGCTGACTCTTGGCTGTCCTCCGATGCCCTCAATCCGGAGTGTTGTGTCATGACGCTTAAGTCCCAACATTGTCACAAGTCTTTCGGAAACAACGTTGATTTGTGATCCAGAGTCCAGTAGTGCCTTGAATGATGCTTGTTGTCCGTTAGTTGCTTGAACAGCTACCTTTGCTGTTGCAAGTAAGTTATAGTTGTGGTTGTTTGCGGATGCCACAACTTGTGATAATGGCTCTGCTGCTGCTGATGTGACAACATTTTCCAAATGCACTAGAGTGTGGTGCTTTTTGTTGCACTTAAAACAGCTGAAGTTGCTTGTGCATGCCTTTGTTTTATGGTCATTTTTAAAGCAGTTGACGCATAACCTTTGTCTTTGCACCCAATTTAAGCGCTCGCTGACAGATTTTGCGCGAAATTCGTCACATTTAGATAAATAATGACTTGTCTTTTTACAGAAAAGACATCCCTTTTGTGCACCTGAAGATGTTGCACATGTCGCGTTCTTTGACTCCTTTTTAAAGATTCCAGGTGCCTTTTTTCCAGTAGCCATGACCCGAACTCGCTGTTCGAGGAACTGGAGTATGGTGTCCAGTGGCTGGATTTCCTTTGTACTACCCAATGATTGTTCATAGAGTGTTTTGTTTGTGCCATCCAACTTGTTTCTGAGGATGGCAATGATGATTGGATCCCAAGTTGAGATGTCAATCCCGAGTCCCTTCAGTGAGGCTAATGACTCTATGGTGGTGATGTGGAGCTCCTTTAAGGACTTCACATCGTCGCTGCAGGTTTGTTGCAGTAAGAGGCGATTTAAAACCCTAGATGCGATGTCTCTAGGATTGTTGTAGGCATCTACTAAGATTTCCCATGCGTAGAGATAGTTCTCTTCCCTTAGATCGATGTGACGGATTAATCTTTCCGCTTCTCCGACTACGCTGGTTTTTAAATACCACATCTTGCGTATGGTTGCCATCTTTGTTTCGTGTATCATACACGAAAACATATCGAAGAATTGCGTCCATTTAAGCGTATCACCATCAAATTTTGGAATGGAAATACGTGGTAAGTTGATGTTATCAGTGCACTCACTGCTTGAATTGCTGGTAAGCGCATTCCGAACATCCGCCTCTGCCTTTAAATACTCGGTGGCATTGTAGCCACTCTCTTCTGGGTCCTCAAATTCCTCGTATATTTGGAAATAGACCTCTTGAGTTTTTGCCCATAATGACTTAACAATGTCCGCATTGACAGGCTTGTGTTGCAGGGCGCGATTGATTGACGCAATCATCACCTTTTGCCGACGGCACAATGCAACTAGCTTGGCATATGTGTTTTCTTTGGCATCGACAATTCCTGCAGCAATGGCGGGTTTTGGTTCCGTCCTATTGCTGGTAGACTGATCTGCAATATCAGCTTGTTCTTTGAAGTAAGTTCTGGTTTTTTGAACCAAATCGTGAACCTCTTCGGAGAACTTGTGGTATGCGTGAGACTCCTCTAACTTAGAGTTTTTGATCAAGACATTGTTGTTCTTGAAAATAGTCCACTTTTCCTCAAGGATTTTGGCCTTGGCTTGGTAGTAGCCAGGTTTTGCTTTCCGCTCTGCTGGGTCCTTTTTTGTGTTCTTTATAAGCCTTGATACCTCCTGGCTTATTTCTTCCTGCGCATCTAGGACATCTTCCAATACGAGTGATTTCTCTGTGCTCATTTTGTCGCCTTGTTGACAATGACTAAGCTACCAGAATCACGTTTGTTATGTTGTTGTATATAGCTCTTTGATTACTCCCGACCCGGTGGAAGTGTTTTATTCGCTCGGCCTGAGCTGGATACGCTTCTATTCGCAACCGTGTGGTGTGGTCGAAGGAGTAGCGAGCTATATGTTGTAGAGAGGATCCTTCCTAGGAGTCCTTTGTCGGGGTCACCAAAATGTACCTGTAAAAGGTGTGTATGTATTGTTAGCATCCAGTACAAACTGACTGCTTAATTGTTGTCGCAACTGGCACTTGTAACCAGGTGGACTGCGGAGAGTAATGAATGTATCTTTGTAGGTTGTACTAAGAACACTGATTTTATTAACGAAAAGTAACAATATTTATAGGAAATAATAGCTTAGTTTTACAGTTTTGTGGTGTCAATTAAAATTAGGTTATTGTGTACTCAGCAGTTGCTTGCAATGCAGAATAGCATATTTAGCGACTACCGGGTTGGCTGACCGCTACTGTTGCGACATATTGCATGCATTGTGCAGTCAGCGATATTCTGTGTGTTCAGCATAATTTGGTGTTGCTTAAAGTTTTATTGGGTTAATAAATGTAGCGTATTGTGTATGGTCTTGACCTAGTTTTACATGTGTTAATAATTTGTGTGTCATTCTTATATAGCTATGTGCAGTTATTTGATATCTTACAATATAAATGTGTGCTGACTTGTTTATGACTTAACACCTTGTAAAAGCAGAGTAACAACAGACAACAAGTTTTTCCAATACCAAATAATAAATATAACTACATACGACTTTCTCGAGTCGGAGACGTCGCGGTAACCCAACCCCCCCACACAAATGGTCCTCAACTGCTCATCACAATTGGACGGGAGGTCATATTCAAATCCACCTTACATGCGACTGCACCTACAATCACCACACTACTCTTTCAGAGGTGCCTCCGAAGAAAACGCTCTGACATTTCCAACGATTTGAATTCGGCCGTAAAAAGGCTAGAATCTAATGCTGCAACCTAGCCCGAAGCAAATTTTTTGTAGTCAATGCAGTGATGCCACATTTCTCAAGCATAAATTCGGAGTAATGTTTAATAAAAATATTTGTGGAACCACTCCTATTTTCTTTTAATTAAGCATTAAAAAGTAGCTCTTTGAAGTAAACACAAACATGACTGCAAAATTGTTTTACTTGTTGTGCAATTTGTGAAAACATTTGTTGTCAGCTGCAATTGTGACAGGTGGCAGCGCCTTAAAAGTGGCATCATCAACAAAGAAAGAAGAAAACGCGCTCAACATGTAAGTAAATTTGATTTGTTTTTTCATAAATATTTTACAATGCAATTATTTTAAGGGGAAAACATCGAAACGACCGCCAAGACGAACCCATTTATTTATGAAGAAGCACCCGGACATTGCCCAGAATTTTACGAAAGGGAACAGGGTGGCTGTTGCGTCACCTTGGGAGGACTTAACGTTTCAGTTGAACACGCTTGGTCCTCCAATTAAAACTTCGGAGAAGTGGCACAAAGTAAGTAGCTTATCTTGGTGATAGTAAATTGCAGGCAACAATTATGGCCATTGTTTATTTCAGTTTTGGAAAGACTGGAAAACGTGTATTAAAAAAAATTACACACAACAGAAAGGAGACCAGGGCCACAGGCGGCGGGCCTTTCAACCAGTACTGTTTCCATTGAAATCGAAATTGTCAACCTTTGCCACACGTATGAGGAGGTTGATGAAGTAGACGGCGCCCTAACCTTTGGCATCCTGCAGCCCACACTGGAAGATGCTAGTGAAGAAAAATACGATGGTACGTATGAAAGATTATTAAAAAATCCAATTTATTTGAATTTTACTTTTAAAACCTTCCCCTAAAAGGCAGAAGACGGACGCTGCAAGTAGCAGCAATGTAAAAGTGCCTGCCGAGAACCGACTGGCTGCAATGGTGGCTGACAAAAACATGGCGCTCCGAGACATAAAGAACGAGATGGCAGAGATTAAAAAAACGTCTCAAGAAATGTTAGAGGAGCTGAAGAAAACCAATTTGCATTTAGAAAAATTTTTCGCAGGTATTGAAACAAAATTGTAATAAAATTGAAAAACTTAACAACACAAAGCATATTTATTAAACAAAAACAAATATTTCATGAAAAACGATTAGACTTTAAAGACGCTGCTATATCGTCTCGAATTTGAGAAGTTGTTTCCGGCAGATTCAAATTTGATTAAGAATAAATTTCTGCGCGTGGTTCAGAAACTTCAGCAATACCAAAATCCTCATCCTCATGTTCGCGGCATAAGTTGTGAAGAGCACAGCAAACATTTATAATGCATGAGACCCTTAAGGGGCTATACAAAAGGAGTAATCGGAACCGGCTTTTAATTACTCCAAAAGTTCTCTCGATTACATTTCTTGCAGAAGCATGGCGAAGGTTGAAAGTGTGTTGGTTCGAGCCTTGAGTTGGATTTCTGTAGGGCGCTTACAGAAAGTGCTCCAAGGGATAACCCGAGTCCCCAAGGAGCCAATTAAAAGGTGAACCACTTTCATACTGCTCCTGAAAAAAAGACCTGACTTCGCTCTGACTCCAAGCGCAAGAGTCATGAGTTGCTCCAGGCTTCGAAGCATCCACATAAAAGACTAAGATCGTAATCACATATCTATGGAAACCAATAATTAATGGTTACTTAAGCGTTTATGATAAATAAATATTTTTTTACAATAATGCTAGTATTTATCATTTATTATTGTTTTAAGCTTATTTGAAAAATTATTTTTAACTTTTTAGTTTGATATGCTCTAAAAGCGTGTTTTTTAGTTTTTTTAAACTATATTTATTTTTCACTTTTTAGTTCGATGTATAATATAAGCGTGTTTTTTAGTTTTTTTAAACTATATTTATTTTTTAATTTTCAGTTCTATTAATTATTGCAAAAGTTCTAGTGAACATGAACATGGTGCAGATTAAAATAAACCTGTTCGGCACGGCTGGGCTTCATTATCTTGAAGTGGGTGCCATCGATGCAGCCAACTACTCCAGGAATGCTGTACTTTTGGTAGAAATGCTGTTAGCCTTTCGTTAGCGTTTCCTCCGGTCTATTTAATTGAATAAATCGCGGGCAAAGTTTTTTTTCCAGCAATGGAAGTATAATCCAAAAGGTTTTTCCAACAGATTGCCTCGACATTGACAAATCCGTATCCTTCCTTATCGCTCGTTGAAACGACCCAACTCCTAGAAAACGCAATGCAGTCGCCAATTGAAGGATTGGTGAAATCGAAGAAGATGGGATATCCCCCTCGATTATATTGCGAATCTTTTGGAAGGTCCTCTTGTCAACACGTTAATTATACCGGAAACTATTTAAATTAAATTAATTAGCATAAGATAAAAAAGAAAGGCAGAAAAACCACATACGTATCGTCAGATTGCGAAAACGGATCAGATGCGCATCTGAGAAGCCACATGAGAAGCTACATGGTTTCTTTCCTAATTTTCTGCCGCCGGAGCTCTTCTATGGCCAATAATCTAACTAACTGCATATTCAATTAAAAACAACTTCTGTTTTAAAAAATTGGAGGATGTTTTATGAACAGCTGATTGCTGTTACGCGGAAATTGTTGCCAGACAATTGGCAGATAGCTTCTAGAGTTGCCGAATATCTTTCAATTGTTTTCCCGCCAAAATTTAAATGTTTTCTTGTATGTTTATTAGCTAAAAACAATCAACTTCTGTACAAAAACATTAAAAAATGTTTATTAAATATGAAAGCCGTTGAAAGCACCTTATTCTGATACATACAAAAGGTGCTAAACAAACACTTGGCTAATTTAATATGGCATTGTGTCAACCCTTAGCAGCCAAGTCCGATTAGGTTTGAGCACACACTAAGTGCCCATTTACACGCTAAAGTTTTTTCGTGAATGTTCTCTCTGAATCTTTTGTTTGTAGGCAAGGGAACTAGAGGGGTAAAATTAAAATCAAAAATTCACTTCTTGTTAAGTCGTTAATTTTTCTTCTAATTTTGCTTTGCTTTATTCCGATAGAATGTAAACACAGAGTTGCACAGACAGAAACGCAGTTAGGGTGTTCACTTTGTGCTGGAAAAGGGCAAAAGTGTAATACCCCGATTCCATTAGGCTGCATCTTTCATTAACAGCGAGTGGAAGATGTAGGTGATTCCACTATAAATCCAATTGCATAGTTGCATCTTGATTTAACAGGGTCTGTTAAAAGACAGCAGACAGCCATTTGTGTATTATACGTTTATATATAATTGGAAGCAAATATGAGCTCGAACACAAATAAAATTAGTGAAGCCAAACAGTAAAAATTATTGCTTTAATTTGTGAGCAAAATGCAAACATGGTTTAGCGAATATCCCAGTTTGTTTGGACATGCACTTTATGACAAGCGGTTTTACTCAAATCGGCACTGTATAAACCTTGTATCGATTACAAATTTCATGCTATCGACTATGTTAATGCTCTATTCAGTGCTCTGTAATGTTAGCTTCTTACATTCCCAGTTGGTCGGTTTCGAACCAACTGGGAATGCAGCCGACCAACGGGGAAAATTTGAATAAGTTTCCCATTGTACAAATGGGATTCTAATACAAAAAGATGCGGCATCTTTGAATACCAATTACATACTTGCATCTTGCTCTAGTGGAATCGGGGTATAAGAGTGTAAGCCATCCCAAAAACTATTTGTACAGAATCGAGTTTACACTTTTTGCTAGACCCCTGCCTATGACTAAAATATCTTTGTACTTTTACAACGATTTCAGTGTTAAAAAATGATACAAAAGTGAAAACGTGTTGCACAATACAAGCAATTTTCTAGTATTTTTTTGGTTTAATTTTGTGCTTTAGGTGCTAAATCAAAACAAACAGCTGTTCATTGTGAAAAGGCGCTAAAAGTATATTAGGGTTGGTTTGCAAATTTTCTTTAATAAACCAGCTTATGGGATGCTGCCCGTTCTAGGAGTGATGCTTTCACGCTTTTAAAGGGTAATTTTAAATTTATTTATTTATTGCAAGCAGCAAATTAAATATCACAAATGGCAAACTCAGCTCAAACGATAGCAAACAGCTGATTGAGTAAAGTTATCAGACTTGTTTTGTTCAATTGGGTGTTCACGACAGCAGTGTTGCAAAGTTACACTTTTGCACATTTGCAACACAATGTGAACACCCTAAGTTTTTTTTTTTTTGATTATTATTTTATTAAGGCATACGGAGTAAGCTAGAAACCCCTTTGTGTCCTTGGTTTCTCTTCATTCAGCCCTTATGGGCGCACCGGCTAACGAAAATTAGCTTTAGCAATATAAATACCAATAACAATAACAATAACCTATATACAAATACAATAACAAAAATACAAAATAACAAATGCAATTATGCGTCAGCTTCTGACCGTCATCAAAGGAGATCGAGCCATGAGATCTTGTGGTTGTCGTCTATTGAGCCTCCTTGATGGTCGAGGTCTGGTAAGACTGTTTGCCAGCCGATTTCTATGGCGGCCCAGTCTATCATTATAGCGGCTCGAATGCTGATTTATTTCGTCGAAAACCGTGGACAGTTTTAGGTCCCTTTGCAGCGTGGTATTCCGCATAAACCACCCGCAACCGGTGATGATCCTTGCAATCCTATTTTGGTCGACCTGAATTCTGCGAATTTGGCTGTCGCAGGCCAGGCCCCAGATTTGGCAGCCGTATTTCCATATTGGTGATATGATTTGCTTGTAAATTGTCACTTTGTTGGACAGTGACAATTTACTGCGCGAGCAGAGAAGCCAGTAGTGTCTTTTCACCGCAGCACGTACTCGCGTTCTTATGGCAGTCACTTGCTTAGCGAAGGTGAGCCTGCGATCAAGGGTAACTCCAAGATATTTCGCAGCATTCGACTGTGGAACAGGGGCCCCCTCCACAAGCACAGCCGGTGGCGTTCTCCGCCTAAGAGTAAAGCAAACGTTAGACGATTTTTCGCTATTGATGCCGATGTTCCAGCGTCTAGCCCAACCCGCAAACTTAGTAGCATAGTCTTGGATGCCGTCAGCTGCATCGTGTTCGCATCGAGACCTGTAGGTGACGCACACGTCATCGGCAAATGTGGCAAGAATAGATGTCCCGTACAAGCTTTCATCTGGCTGCGGCATGTCGTGGCTATACAGGCAGTAAAAACACCCTAAGTGTTTCATGTGAATAATCAAGCTATCGATATTCACATATCGCACTATAAAACATTGGCGTTAACGTGAGTTGGCAAATTTAGAGTAAAACAAGTGGAAACGTTGCATTCGGACGCAACCGA
The DNA here is from genome assembly GCA_030179655.1 of Scaptomyza flava. NCBI lineage: Eukaryota > Metazoa > Arthropoda > Insecta > Diptera > Drosophilidae > Scaptomyza > Scaptomyza flava. Next base: position 55,139,414 of record JARNME010000404.1, read on the forward strand.
CTGCGGCATACTCGATACCAGCATTAAAACCGATAAAAAGAGGCCTGATGGCAAAGGGGTACGGATGCGGCAGGGGTGTACGCTGCCTTGAAGATTCTCCGATGCAGATGGGGATGACACCAGCTATCTTCATTCCAATTTTGGTGACTCTAGCTCAAAGTAAGTAAAAGCTGTGGAAAGGGGGGCTGGGGGCGGATTGGGTGGGTGTGGCATCCAAATTTTTTATGCAGATCTTTGTGAAATGTCAATTGCTATCTTCATACCGAATTTGGTGACTCTAGCTCAAAGTTTGTAAAACGTGGGGAAAGGGGGACTGGGGACGGTATGGGTGGGCGTGGCATCCAAATTTTTGATGCGGATCCTTGTGGCATGTCAATTGCTGTTTCATACTAATTGGTGACTCTAGCTCAAGTTGTAAAAGGTGGGGAAAGGGGCTGGGGGCGGTATGGGTGGACGTGGCATCCAAATTTTTGCTGCAGATGTATGTGGAATGTCAATTGCTACTTTCAAACCAAATTGGGTGACTCTAGCTCAAAGTTTGTAAAAGGTGGGGAAAGGGGGCGGAATGCGTGGGTGGCTCCAAAATTGTTGATGCTGTTTTTTGGAGACTGCTAGTAGCTATCTGTCCACCAATTTTGGTAGTTCTAGCTGTAAGGATTTGCGAAATATGAGATTTTATCGGTTTTGAGCTATCGAATTTATCGATTTTCCAGCCCCCCAGTTATCGTAGAACCCCCATCTTGACACTTTAATTTACTATCCCATAGATAAAGATAATTGGAAAGTTTCAAGTCTCTAGCTTTAAGGGTGTGGAAAAAAGTTGCGAACATACAGACGGACAGACGGACACCATGATGGACATTGCACCTTCGGTATCGAGTATAAAAATGTTTTGGTCTCCGCATCTTCTTTACAATCAATCATCATCAACCGCCATAGCTGTTGCACTAATTAATTCACTTAACGTATCCATTTTATTTCAATAATTACTACAATACGTTCACGCGCATAGACCTGTCCCTTTCATCACCTTATTCTCCCGTTCAGGTTGACAAACACAAAATCAACCACAATCCCATCCAAAGACCAAAATATAACCTACAACAAGGGAAAAGGTGCCATTTTCAATTAAAAAACCTCCCAGCACAAACATTCTGAGGACGAAATGGGCTTGGCTCTAAAATTTTGATGTTGTTTTTTGGGGGTTGCTAATAGCTATCTTCTGACCAAATTTGGTAGTTCTCACTGTAAGGATGTGCGAAATATGTGGATTTATCGAATTTGAGTTATCGAATTTATCGAATTGCCAGCCCCCCAGTTATCGTAGAGCCTCAATCTTGAAACTTCACTATTTCATAGATAAAAATATTTGGAAAGTTTCAAGTCTCTAGCTTGAAGGGTGTGGAAAAACTTGCGCACATACGGACGGACAGACACCATGACCGAAATTGCACAAACCCAATATACTCTTTACCTTCGGTAACGAGTATAACCAAGCCTTCATCATCTCTCTAGATTTCGCCAAGGCATGCGGCAATGAGCATTCCTAGTATTATAATGAACTCACTGAATTGTAAATAGGAAAAACAACGGTCACCGCCAACAAGTCATGCTCCAACTCTGTCTTTTAACAACGGAATCGCGCAAGGTTCTCTCCCCTATCTGTCATTTTATTTGCAATAGAACTAAATAAACTGAAACAAGTAAGAAGGCTCTAGTCGGGAGAGCCCGGCTAGAAGATAGCCTGAACCCAGTTGCAATAAATATATTTAATTTATATAAGACTTTGGTATACTGGCTTAGCTTCCATCGATTAAGTTCAATGTCTCCGGTGTTTCTCAACCGATTTGGACGAAATTTTCAGAAAAGTTCTATCATTATCCATTACTTCAACCCTCATTTTTAGATTTTCCAAATTCGATATTTTATTGTTATCGATATTATGTGTAAATCGGAAACCAGAATAGTTATCGATAATTTGAAGCAAACTTGTTCTGCTCATGGTATAGGAGAACTTAAATACAAAATCAGAAGTCTCTAGCTCTTGTAGTCTCTGAGATCCACGCGTTCATACAGACGGACAGACGTACAGACGGTCAGACGGACAGACGGACAGACGGACAGACAGACGGACAGACGGACATGGCTATATCGTCTCGGCTGTTGATGCTGATCGAGAATATATATACTTTACAGGGTCGGAGATGCTTCCTTCTGCCTGTTACATACTTTTGCACAAAACCATTATACCCTTATTTACCCATTTTATGGGTTAAGGGTATAAAAAGTATTAGACAAACATAAAAAAGTCGAGTTTAATGCTTATACCAACGACAACACAATGTTTTACAAATCTAACATAAAAAAACAAATCTTTATGAATATAAACCCACACAATTTTGCTGTTGTTGAACTAATAAATCCTGCATCGATTTTATTAACAATTAGAATTTTAACAGCAAAATATAAACAACTTATAAACTTTCAATGAGAAAAAATAAATTTATTGATAAAGCTTTAAATAACATTCATGCACATGTATGAAGAAAATTGATATGAGTATACTATAGGCGAGAAGTTCTAGGGATGGACAACACATTTGTTTTTTTTTTTCAATAAAACTATCAAATATCAACGTAAAGCTTAACTAATGGTATCGTTGGAAAGCTAGTTCAGTGCGCATCGATCTGTCTAAAGCAGTATAAACCTCCAATTCATTTTTTGAGAGCTTTATAACATTTAATGAAATGGTGGACACCCCCGTTAATTTTTTAAAATCCACCAAATAAACTTAAATTTGATGCCAAATCATAGTTATTGATTATTAGATTGCAGCTATTTTTTTTATTGGATTGAACAATCAAAATCAAACGAATTACGGTAAAAATTAGTCCTTGAAGACCAGAAAAATCGAAAATTTAATGGAAACTTTCTTTTCGGTTTTTGTTTCGATCAAAACCAGTTTGATTGCGGCATACAAATGCGCTGGTAAATTATTTCGGTACGTTTTGAACTAAAAATTACAGAATATCCATTAAAATGAACGAAAATCAATGGTGACCAACTAAGGAAAAACATACTTTTGACATATCTTTATGTTAAACCGAAAGTATTGAATAAGAACATGAAAGAAAATAAAAAAAATAAAAAGAAAAAATTAATTTTCCTATGCTGAAACTTTTAATAATATAATTACAAACGCGCTGAAAAATAACAATACTCGGATCGATAAATAAACATTTTTATTTTTGTCCTGGAGCATCCAACACTATTTTTAGACAATTGTAGACCACATATAAAGCAAGCTGACTCTTGAGAGCTTTTGATGACAGTAATCAGGGCGCGCTGCCAACAAAACTCGCCAAAATAGGTGGGGTGTACCACTACGGACAGTGTCCATCTTGGGAACATCTCCCTTACTGAATTATACAAAAATACAATAACATTGTAGTGAAAGCATCAATTCACTTTGTGTTTGAAACATTTGAAGCTCTTTTTAACATAAGTGAATTCATTTCGTAAGTATTGATCAAGGTTTATATGATGACCAGAACGCAGTCAATTCTACAAGCCATTATTCTTCCATTCTATATAAAATTGAATTTAAAAATGTTTTTTGTGGTTTGAAAAGGGATAATTATTATTATTATTACTTTTTTTTTTTTTTTTGATGTCTAAAAATCTTTTTTTTTGGGGCAGTGAAATGAACACGTAATAAACATAGTGGCGCATAGTTAATTTTGGCTATGCCAAGACTATGATACCCTTCACACAGCCAAATCAATGCTCCCCTCTCTTATTAATGTTTCTGTGCAGTTGTTGGTAATTTTTCGCTAATATTTTTACTCTTGAGCGTCTCTTACTTGTTCGTGTGCGACAACAACAACAATTTGCCATGTAGGTACTTGAAAGTGCACGACAGAGACAACAATTGATAGTACGATACGGTAAATTTGTATGGTGGCTATATCGTAGAATACTCCGATCGAAATGAAATTTCATAGTGAACAAACCCGACATGATCTAAGCAATCTGTGAAAGTTTCATCAAGATCGGTTCAGCAGTTTGGCCAGAAATCGTGTTGATGTTGTAAATTTATATGGTGGCTATTTCGTAGAATGCTCCGATCGGGATGAAATTTCATAGTGAACAAACCCGACATGATCTAAGCAATCTGTGAAAGTTTCATCAAGATCGGTTCAGCAGTTTGGCCAGAAATCGTGTTGAAGCAGACAGACTGACAGCAGGACGAACGGACAGAAGGACAGACAGACGGACAGACGGAAATCAATTCCTGAGCTCGTCTTGATCATTTTGATATATAGTTTATGGGGTCTCCCATCATTCCTTTAAGGCGTTACAGATTCATGACAAAGTCAATATACCCTGTGAAGGGAATAAAAAATGATAGTACCGTAAATATTTAGCTTTACAGCAATAAACTCTTTATCAAAAGAACTATCTCATACGACTGTTTCAGAAGGAAAGTCTACATCCACAGCAATAAGCACTCCACCACCACGCCGAAAAGTACGGTGCTTTCTATAAATTGAATATGTACTACATAGAATTTCGGAATTGAGAATGTCTTGCCTTAACCACGTTTCAGTAAAGGCAATGACATGGAAAGAGAAAGAAACACTATTAAGGTATAAAACTAGTGAGTTTACTACAAAGACCTTTTACATTCTGATAGCCAAGTAAGAAGGATGTTTGTTTTTTGAACTATCATTAATTGGGAGAGCTACCTTAGAACCAACCACCGGAAGGGTAGATACAATCGGGGGCCGATTTTTAACGTGTAAGCATCTTTGCTTTCAGGGCAGTGAAATGCTCGAAAAGTAATACACTATTGGTGTGAGCTCTATGAGAGTGTATTGGTGCAAATGTTTTATTTGTATGTTTAAACTAGAGCTACAAAAACATCGATGGTCAGAACATCGATGTTTTCGTCACCGATGTTTTGAAACAACGATGTTTCCGATGTTTTTATTCAAATAATTAAAAAAAAATCATTCTTTTTTCCTGGTTTAAATTTCAAATTAATAACATCTAGATCTTTCTATATCTAGATACGAGATCTATGATGGATCCATAGATTTTTTTTGTAAAAATAGTAACATGTTGACCGCCTTTGGCGTCAGTGCCAGCTTTGCTGAAAGTTCGCTCAGACTCTGTCGAGTTAGCTGGAACGCATAAGTATGCACAAAAACTTTTCCATATTATTAAGAGGAACCGCCACTATTTATTTATTAACGTATGTAAGAAACTAATAAAACAACGAATTTATATAACAAAATAAACTATTTATTTTAAATTACACTCTCGCAATTTGAAGCTTTACTATACAATGAAAATAATGTATCGATGCATCGAACAATTTGGAAAACATCGATATAATCGATGTTGACATCGATGTTGACATCGATGTTTTTGCAGCTCTAATGTAAGCGCCTTTTTGCTATTTTAATGTTTTCGATGTGTAAACATTTTGCACTCGGGCAGTAAAAATCGAATACATTCTAATAAAAACTAATTTATATACGAGTTGTGATGAATAAAACTTGTTGCGCTTAATAAAGTGAACTAAAACATAATGTGTAGCTTTGTAACAAACACCCAAGCAAAATGGTGTATCAATTTTGTGCGTAAGAAATATTTCTTTAATTTTAGTCAAATGTGTTTTAAATTAAAGACAAAATTCGTTTGCTTCAAATTAAAGAGTCAGTTCTCTGGTCACACTCAAGCTGAGCAGCACGCGTCCGTATAACGCTAGTGATCCAAATTACATTTTCACCGATAACAATTAAAGACAAGCCCACAATAGTGGCCCAAATTGTGAATAGTGATCCCTTAAGTCACTGTCAGTTATATCAAAGTGAATGTGCAGTATTTTCATAACATTTAAAAGTCAGTGCGATTTTACACAAAGCGTGACTTCGCTGCGTTGCGGCCACGTGACTTTATGCTCACGGTCTGTTTGGTTCAAGTTCCAGATAGAAGCTTTAGCTACTACTCAAACCAACCCAAGGTTCCAGCCTAGGCTAGGATCTTGGTGAAACTGATGCATCCTTTTAAAAGTATAAAATCCGGGGAAATTGCGAAGCAGCAGACAAAGTTGCCTGCTATGTCTAAAAACAAAGCGATTCTTGGCGAAGCACTTAGTAAAGCCGTCAACGAACCCACAGTTAGTGAGATCAACCGGGTAGCTGAAATGGCCAAGACTGGACCGGCATTGGAAACTGGTGCTTTCTCAAACACCAATGGAGCTTTGCAGCGCTTCGAAAAAGTTAAGCGAAAGACCATTTCATGCGCTTCTCCAAGTCTTGAGAGTAAGAGATCAAAACCCGGCATGATGGGTGGCAACATCTCCTCACTGCAACCAAGCTACAGCGGCAGTTCAAACCGTTTCGGGTTACTTGCGCAACCTGCAGCTGATGTGGAATCAGAAAATGCAAGTGACGTGCTATGCGATCAGTCCCGCACCGGTCACCAAAATAATATTGCTGCTTCGAAGCGGGTTGCTGCCACAGCCGGCAGCACTGACACTGCCGAAAAAGCGCAACCTAAGTCACCGACAATAGTTATGGAGGGCATTAATGATGTCAACTAACTGATGAAAGGCATTAAAAGTGTCTCTGATGTGAGCAAGGTCGAGGCTAGGGCATCACTGGGTGGTGTCATGAGACTCTACACGGCTGATGCGTGCACATTTCGCAGCATTGTCAGTTGGCTTGAGAAAAAGCAGTATGAATTTCACTGCTACCAGCTGAAAGAAGATAGGTCATTCAGAGTTTGCGTTAAAGGCTTGCACCACAGCACGCCGCTTAGCCAGATCAAGGAAGAACTGGAAAAAATTGGCCACAAGGTGATCGATGCCCATACGCCCCAGAGGCGAAGAGAGCCAGGCACCCCCAAAGATCAGCCAGTAAACATGTTCTTTTTGAACATTGCCGCAGCGGCCAATAACAAGACAATACTGGCTGTCAAGACACTCTGCTATATGAGAGTAGTTATTGAACCCCTCCGAAAGCGCACTGCTATTGTACAATGCCATAAATGCCAGCAGTTTGGTCACACGGCAAAATACTGCCGTAAGGCGCACATATGTGTGAAATATGCTGGAGAGCACCCTGCCAGGGACTGTACTCGACCCCGCAACGAGCTATTCACCTGCTACAACTGTGGTGATCAGCACCCTGCTTACTACTCGGGATGTCCTAAATACCAGGCGTTTCTACAACGCTCCAGGCCCAGAAGCGGGGTGGGTGGTAGAAGTGAGAACTTCGAGCGCTCTATGCCACGGGCTACGACTGGAGGTAGGCCTATAGCTAGTGCTCGAAGCTTAGTCTCCTATGCGGATGTAGTTAAGCAGCAACAGCAGCAGCCAAAACAACAACACCAACAACAGCAACAGTACAACGACAGGAGCCGCAGCCGTCAAAGGACGACAAGGGATTCACCCCAGCACTCGATGGACAACAGCAACATTGATGCAATTCTGCAGTCGTTTAACGAAAGCATTAAGTCTCTCCGGTCGCACCAAGAGAAGCAGATGGAGTTAATGATGGTGATGCTGAAGCAGCACCAACAACAGACACAGCAGCAGGGGCAGATTTTTAATCAGCTCACTGCGCTCCAAGCGCAAAAGGCTCCATAATGATGCCGCTGCGCATCTTAGTGTGGAACGCCGACGGCGTATCTACGAAGCTGCACGAAGTAGAGTGCTTTGTTCGGCGAAATGAGATAGATGTCTTACTGCTCAGGGTCAGAGGCACCCAAACTATTCTGGTTTGAGGCGTATACTGCTAATGATCCGAGCGCTGGCAACGCCAAAGGTGGTGCAGCGATCCTGACCAGGTCTAACCTGGTCCACTTCCCGCTAATACCTATAGCTACTGACAAGATACAACTTGCGTCAGCAGCTATAGAAACAGTGCTCGGACCTATCAATTTGGGAGCGGTGTACTGTCCCCCGAGGTTTATATAGACAACTGATGAATTTATGATCATTCTGGAACAGCAGCGCTCCAAGTTCATCATTGCGGGCGACTGGAATGCGTCTCACTGGCTTTGGGGAGCGGGGAGGTGCAACCAAAAAGGCAATGCGCTAGCATATATTGTCTTAAGTTCAAAGGTGAACTCACTAGCAACAGGGGGTCCAACGAGGTACCCGTACAGCAGTAGAGGCTCACCAGGCTATATTGATTTTGCGTTGACAAGGGGTATCCTGGGTATTCATGCAGATATACGGCCGGTTGTTGAGCTAAGCTCCAACCACCTACCACTCGTAATTACGCTGGATGTGGCAGCATCCTACGAAAGAGCGGATAACGCACTAACATTGAATTGTTTCAAGAGCAGCTTGAGCCCTTACTGGACCTCAACACGGCGTTTAACAATGAAAAGGACATAGTTGATGCTATCGACTCGTTCACTCATAAAGTCAAGGCAGCAGCTAAAATGGCTACTCACTCCCCATCTGGGAGGCCCACAGCAGACAGAATCCCGATAACGAGAGAGATTCTGCTGCTCATCGCTGAAAAAAGGCGCTTACGTACTAGGTGGATGAGGTCTCGTCACCCATTGGACAAAACAGAGTGGAATAGAGCGCAGAGTAGGCTCCATCGCGAATTGGTGGCACACAAAACAGCATGGTTTGATGACAAGCTACCCAATACTGGAGTCGAAAGCGAAGCGACGCACTCGCTCTGGAAGGCAACACGCGCTATTAAAAGGCGTTGCGCAAGGAAAGCGCCACTGGCAGACAGTAACGGGACATGGTGTCGAACTGACCAGAGCCAAGCTGATGTGTTTGCTGCCGCTCAACGCTTTCAGCCGTTCAATCTTGCCAGTCTCCAGCAGATTGAAGAGACATACGACCAGCTGACTCAAGCGCTTCAAATAGATCTACCTACCAAGCCATTTGACCCTAGTGAGATAGCTGATGTCATTGCAAACCAGAATGTCAAAAGGGTACCAGGCCATGACGCCATCTGCAATGCCACTTTAAAGGCACTGCCAAGTCGAGCGATCCTCTTCATTGCGTTGGTGTTCAACGCCATTGTAAGGTTGCAATACTTTCCTCCTCAGTGGAAACTCGGGATAATCTCCATGATCCACAAACCTGGAAAGTCGGAAAGGGAACCCGCTTCATATCGGCCGATTAGCCCTCTCCCTTTCATCTCCAAGGTGTTTGAGAAAATCATTGCCGCCCGGATGGTCAGGATCATGGAAACTATGGGGATTATTCCTGAACACCAGTTCCGATTCCGTGCTGGCCATTGCACTGTTGAGCAGTTACATGGGGTTGTCGAGCAAATACTGACAGCCTACGATAGTTTGGAGTATTGTAACGCCGTCTTTTTGGATATTCGGGAAGCGTTTGATCGAGTGTGGCACACCGGAATCTTGCTTATAATCAAGCAAACGCTGTCTGCGCCATATTTTAGCATACTAAGGTCGTATTTTGAGGGAAGACGATTTGAGGTTTGATTTCACTCGGCACTCTCCACTGAACATGATGTGGCAGCTGGAGTACCACAGGGAGGTGTCCTCGGCCCCCTGCTTTACTGCTTATATAGCCATGACATGCCGCAGCCAGATGAAATCCTGTACGGGACATGAATGCCAGCCACATTTGCCGATGACGAGTGCGTTACCTACAGGTCCCAATGCGAACATGATTCAGTCGACGGCATCCAGGACTATGCCACTAAGTTTGCGGATTGGGCAAGACGCTGGAACATCGGCATCAAAAGCGACAAATCGTCTAACGTTTGCTTTACTTTGAGGCGGAAAACGCCACCAGCCGTGCTTGTGGAGGGGGCCCCTGTTCCACAGTCAAATGCTGCGAAATATCTTGGAGTCACCCTTGATCGCAGGCTCACCTTCGCTTAGCAAGTGACTGCCATAAGAACGCACATACGTGCTGCGGCGAAAAAACATATACATATAATGATAGACTAGGCCGACATAGAAATCGGCTAACAGTCTAAAATTTGACTTTCCAACTGCTCGCGTTTTGCATTGCATGCCATACCTCCTTAATGGCTTATAAGATTCCTTCGATGTCAATAACAAACGGATTCATATACCATCCTCGCCCAGTGCCCTTGCCTTCCTTAAACATAATAACTGAGCGCTTAAATTCTCTATGGTAATTTTTATATTTATTTAACCCTCCTCCGCATACAAAGCACGCATGAAACACGCATATATGGATTCTCACTTTCGATACTTTAATTTATTTTATTTTTACTGTACAATAAATTAAAGTCTTGAAAGTGAGAAGCCACATATGGCTTCGTATGCGGTAGGTTGTTAATGTTCGGCCCAATAAATAATGACAAAATATACAAAAAGTTGTACAACTTAAAAATATGTTTACACATCGCCCCTGTGGTCCGACGCACACTACTTTTTTTTATACCCTTAACCCATAAAATGGGTAAATAAGGGTATAATGGTTTTGTGCAAAAGAATGTAACAGCCAGAAGAAAGCATCTCCTACCCTATAAAGTATATATATTCTTGATCAGCATCAACAGCCGAGACGATATAGCCATGTCCGTCTGTCCGTCTGTCCGTCTGTCTGTCTGTATGAACGCGTGGATCTCAGCGGCCAATAACAAGACAATACTGGCTGTCAAGACACTCTGCCATATGAGAGTAGTTATTGAACCCCTCCGAAAGCGCACTGCTATTGTACAATGCCATAAATGCCAGCAGTTTGGTCACACGGCAAAATACTGCCGTAAGGCGCACATATGTGTGAAATATGCTGGAGAGCACCCTGCCAGGGACTGTACTCGACCCCGCAACGAGCTATTCACCTGCTACAACTGTGGTGATCAGCACCCTGCTTACTACTCGGGATGTCCTAAATACCAGGCGTTTCTACAACGCTCCAGGCCCAGAAGCGGGGTGGGTGGTAGAAGTGAGAACTTCGAGCGCTCTATGCCACGGGCTACGACTGGAGGTAGGCCTATAGCTAGTGCTCGAAGCTTAGTCTCCTATGCGGATGTAGTTAAGCAGCAACAGCAGCAGCCAAAACAACAACACCAACAACAGCAACAGTACAACGACAGGAGCCGCAGCCGTCAAAGGACGACAAGGGATTCACCCCAGCACTCGATGGACAACAGCAACATTGATGCAATTCTGCAGTCGTTTAACGAAAGCATTAAGTCTCTCCGGTCGCACCAAGAGAAGCAGATGGAGTTAATGATGGTGATGCTGAAGCAGCACCAACAACAGACACAGCAGCAGGGGCAGATTTTTAATCAGCTCACTGCGCTTCAAGCGCAAAAGGCTCCATAATGATGCCGCTGCGCATCTTAGTGTGGAACGCCGACGGCGTATCTACGAAGCTGCACGAAGTAGAGTGCTTTGTTCGGCGAAATGAGATAGATGTCTTACTGCTCAGGGTCAGAGGCACCCAAACTATTCTGGTTTGAGGCGTATACTGCTAATGATCCGAGCGCTGGCAACGCCAAAGGTGGTGCAGCGATCCTGACCAGGTCTAACCTGGTCCACTTCCCGCTAATACCTATAGCTACTGACAAGATACAACTTGCGTCAGCAGCTATAGAAACAGTGCTCGGACCTATCAACTTTGGAGCGGTGTACTGTCCCCCGAGGTTTATATAGACAACTGATGAATTTAAGATCATTCTGGAACAGCAGCGCTCCAAGTTCATCATTGCGGGCGACTGGAATGCGTCTCACTGGCTTTGGGGAGCGGGGAGGTGCAACCAAAAAGGCAATGCGCTAGCAAATATTGTCTTGAGTTCAAAGGTGAACTCACTAGCAACAGGGGGTCCAACGAGGTACCCGTACAGCAGTAGAGGCTCACCAGGCTATATTGATTTTGCGTTGACAAGGGGTATCCTGGGTATTCATGCAGATATACGGCCGGTTGTTGAGCTAAGCTCCAACCACCTACCACTCGTAATTACGCTGGATGTGGCAGCATCCTACGAAAGAGCGGATAACGCACTAACATTGAATTGTTTCAAGAGCAGCTTGAGCCCTTACTGGACCTCAACACGGCGTTTAACAATGAAAAGGACATAGTTGATGCTATCGACTTGTTCACTCATAAAGTCAAGGCAGCAGCTAAAATGACTACTCACTCCCCATCTCGGAGGCCCACAGCAGACAGAATCCCGATAACGAGAGAGATTCTGCTGCTCATCGCTGAAAAAAGGCGCTTACGTACTAGGTGGATGAGGTCTCGTCACCCATTGGACAAAACAGAGTGGAATAGAGCGCAGAGTAGGCTCCATCGCGAATTGGTGGCACACAAAACCGCATGGTTTGATGACAAGCTACCCAATACTGGAGTCGAAAGCGAAGCGACGCACTCGCTCTGGAAGGCAACACGCGCTATTAAAAGGCGTTGCGCAAGGAAAGCGCCACTGGCAGACAGTAACGGGACATGGTGTCGAACTGACCAGAGCCAAGCTGATGTGTTTGCTGCCGCTCAACGCTTTCAGCCGTTCAATCTTGCCAGTCTCCAGCAGATTGAAGAGACACACGACCAGCTGACTCAAGCGCTTCAAATGGATCTACCTACCAAGCCATTTGACCCTAGTGAGATAGCTGATGTCATTGCAAACCAGAATGTCAAAAGGGTACCAGGCCATGACGCCATCTGCAATGCCACTTTAAAGGCACTGCCAAGTCGAGCGATCCTCTTCATTGCGTTGGTGTTCAACGCCATTGTAAGGTTGCAATACTTTCCTCCTCAGTGGAAACTCGGGATAATCTCCATGATCCACAAACCTGGAAAGTCGGAAAGGGAACCCGCTTCATATCGGCCGATTAGCCCTCTCCCTTCCATCTCCAAGGTGTTTGAGAAAATCATTGCCGCCCGGATGGTCTGGTCATGGAAGCTATGGGGATTATTCCTGAACACCAGTTCCGATTCCGTGCTGGCCATTGCACTGTTGAGCAGTTACATGGGGTTGTCGAGCAAATACTGACAGCCTACGATAGTTTGGAGTATTGTAACGCCGTCTTTTTGGATATTCGGGAAGCGTTTGATCGAGTGTGGCACACCGGAATCTTGCTTATAATCAAGCAAACGCTGTCTGCGACATATTTTAGCATACTAAGGTCGTATTTTGAGGGAAGACGATTTGAGGTTTGATTTCACTCGGCACTCTCCACTGAACATGATGTGGCAGCTGGAGTACCACAGGGAGGTGTCCTCGGCCCCCTGCTTTACTGCTTATATAGCCATGACATGCCGCAGCCAGATGAAATCCTGTACGGGACATGAATGCCAGCCACATTTGCCGATGACGAGTGCGTTACCTACAGGTCCCAATGCGAACATGATTCAGTCGACGGCATCCAGGACTATGCCACTAAGTTTGCGGGTTGGGCAAGACGCTGGAACATCGGCATCAAAAGCGACAAATCGTCTAACGTTTGCTTTACTTTGAGGCGGAAAACGCCACCAGCCGTGCTTGTGGAGGGGGCCCCTGTTCCACAGTCAAATGCTGCGAAATATCTTGGAGTCACCCTTGATCGCAGGCTCACCTTCGCTTAGCAAGTGACTGCCATAAGAACGCACATACGTGCTGCGGCGAAAAAACATATGCATATAATGATAGACTAGGCCGACATAGAAATCGGCTAACAGTCTAAAATTTGACTTTCCAACTGCTCGCGTTTTGCATTGCATGCCATACCTCCTTAATGGCTTATAAGATTCCTTCGATGTCAATAACAAACGGATTCATATACCATCCTCGCCCAGTGCCCTTGCCTTCCTTAAACATAATAACTGAGCGCTTAAATTCTCTATGGTAATTTTTATATTTATTTAACCCTCCTCCGCATACAAAGCACGCATGAAACACGCATATATGGATTCTCACTTTCGATACTTTAATTTATTTTATTTTTACTGTACAATAAATTAAAGTCTTGAAAGTGAGAAGCCACATATGGCTTCGTATGCGGTAGGTTGTTAATGTTCGGCCCAATAAATAATGACAAAATATACAAAAAGTTGTACAACTTAAAAATATGTTTACACATCGCCCCTGTGGTCCGACGCACACTACTTTTTTTTATACCCTTAACCCATAAAATGGGTAAATAAGGGTATAATGGTTTTGTGCAAAAGTATGTAACAGGCAGAAGGAAGCATCTCCAACCCTATAAAGTATATATATTCTTGATCAGCATCAACAGCCGAGACGATATAGCCATGTCCGTCTGTCTGTCTGTATGAACGCGTGGATCTCAGAGACTACAAGAGCTAGACCTGATTTTCTGATTTTGTATTTAAGTTCTCCTATACCATGAGCAGAACAGGTTTGCTTCAAATTATCGATAACTATTCTGGTTCCCGATTTACACATAATATCGATAACAATAAAATATCGAATTTGGAAAATCTAAAAATGAGGGTTGAAGTAATGGATAATGATAGAACTTTTCTGAAAATTTCGTCCAAATCGGTTGAGAAACACCGGAGATATTGAACTTAATCGATGGAAGCTAAGCCAGTATACCAAAGTCTTATATAAATTAAATATATTTATTGCAACTGGGTTCAGGGTATCTTCTAGTCGGGCTCTCCCGACTAGAGCCTTCTTACTTGTTTTCTTCTTCTTCTTTGTGATAAAAGCTATTTAGCTTTTGCACTTTTTTTTATGTCATATTTGCTTTAGCATTAGATGTAACATTGCTAAAATAAATAAATCAATATTAAACTTTCGAACATACATAAGCATTAGATTATGAGATTAATAAAAAGTCTAAATATCAACTGATGGCGCAGCAAAAACAGCGGTCAATCACATGATGACATTTCACTCAAATAATAATATTCTTAAAAATATTTATATTAAATATATATAATATATGTATAGTATATATATAGTAAGATATCCAATATGCACACATATTCATATCTCAAATATGTTACACATAGAACGCACCCCAGCACATAGCACACAGCCCAACAATAAGATATCACATTACACCCTAAAACCCCAACACAGGAAGCATATTAGACATAAACATAATATATAAACATATTTCTAAAATCACGCCACAAGCGTGAGATATAAACATATTTCCAAAATCACGCCACAAGCGTGAGATCGCCGAATTGGCACTTTTTGATAAAAGCTTAAAATGATCAAAGCTTAAAAGCTTTGATAATAAGAAAAGCTCTCAACGGAGGTTTGCTCTGCGCAGCAAGAACGATTGAGAAGTAGTTCGGAGTAAGATCATAAAGAAGATAGTCGTAAGTGAGGAAGTGATTTGTATTTTTTTACATTAGATCAAACACAATAAAGAAATTAAACTAAAGACAAAAGTCTTTTAATTTTTTTTATTCTCACACGGTATCGAACTCATAATTATATATATATATAATATATAAATATATAAATGTAATGTGCATACATTTAGGGTATTCAGTAGCTATGCTATGTGCGTAAAGTACTAAAGTGTTATATGAAAGCTTTACAACAAACACACAGAAGCATTTTTAACACAGCAAACATGCCTCTGGGTATGTTCGTCTTTAAAGGCAACAATTCGCTGCCGCTACGTCAATGCCATTATACTAAATTCAGGCAGAGACTATAGTTTTACAGCAACCATGCTTTTTTACAAGCTTACGTTGCATTTCTTCTTCGTAGATAACGCTGTATATTGTTTGCATGTATTGACTTTGTTAGATTACTACCTAGTCGTTTCTATAGATGTAAACACATCAAAAACTACAGAGGGGAGAAACACGTTGAAAGCATTACTTTACAACTTTCCAAAAGACTCATCGTAATAAATGATAATTAAAAAAAAAAAAACTAGTTCAAGTAAACAAAATTATTTATGCGTTTATCTATAATAATGCCTTAAATCGAATATGGCAGCCATATCTATGGGAAAGCACCCAAGTCGTCAAAAAGCATTCTTAGAACATTTAGTGCTTTTCGCACCACATCAATTCATATCATGCTACACTTAGCAACACTTTAACCAATAGACCTCTAAGAAAAAGAAAAAAAAAAAAAAAATTCGAAATGAAAACGTTGCAATCGGATACAACAAACTGCGTTATACTCGATACCTGTATTAAAACTGGTAAAAAGAGGTTTAATTGCACAAGGGTACGCATGCGGCAGGGGTACATGCTGTCTCAAAGATTGTCTGATGTAGTTGGGGATGCCTCCAGTTATCTTCCTACCAAATTTGGTGAACCTAGCTCAAAATTTGTAAAAAAAAAAAAACAAGTGGATACGTTGCATTCGGACGCAACCGACTGTGGCATACTCGATACCAGTATTAAAACCGGTAAAAAGAGGCCTGGTTGCTGCCTTGAAGATTCTCCGATGCAGATGGGGATGCCACCAGCTATCTTCCGTGCAAATTCGGTGACTCTAGCTCGAAGTTTGTAAAAGGTGGGGAAAATGGGGCTGGGGCGGTATGGGTAGGCTTGGCATCAAAATGTTTGATGCAGATCTATGTGGAATGTCAATTGCTATCTTCATACCAAATTTGGTGACTCTAGCTCGAAGTTTGTAAAAGGTGGGGAAAAGGGGGCTGGGGGTGGTATGGGTAGGCGTGGCATCAAAATGTTTGATGCAGATCTATGTGAAATGTCAATTGCTTTCTTGATACCAAATTTGGTGGCTCTAGCTAATAGTTTGCAATAGGTGGGGAAATGGGGGCGAAATGGGTGGGCGTGGCTCCAAAACTTTTATGCAGGTTTTTGGGGGTCATTGCCAGCTATCTTCCTACCAAATTTAGTTGCTCTAGCTTAAAAACTCTGGAAGATACACGCATTCCCGTTTTTGACGAAGCGTTGGGGTGGATGGGGGCGGCTAGGGCAGTATTGGTGGGCGTGGAATCCAAACTTTTGATGCAGTTTGTGGGGGGTCATCATCACCTATCTTGGCACCAAATTTGGTGGCTCTAGCTAAAAAACTGTGGGAGATATAGCCATTTATGATTTCAAAATGCGGGGAGCTGGGGGCGGAATGGGTGGGCGTGGCTCCAAAATTTTTGATACAGTTTTTTGGGGGTTGATAGTAGCTATCTTCTTACCAAATTTGGTAGTTCTAGCTGTAAGAATGTGCCAAATATGGGGTGCATGCAATAACGCCTAGTGCAACGCCTGCAGGCGTTATTGTATTTCTAAAAGTGCGATAACGCCTTGCAGGCGTTATTGCACTTTTTTATTTAATTCATTTTTAGTTGTTTTACATTTAAACTAGGTATGTAGATAGTGGCAGGTCTACGATTACTCCGGCGACAAGGTCTGAAGATTGATTCTTGTATAACTCGAAAAAGTAAGACGAAAATATAAAGAATTATGCTATCGATAACTCGCTTGGTTATCGAGATATAGCTATTTCATATAGTTATATATAGTTTTAGCATTATTTGCGATTATTTATAATATTTTTCTAAGCAATTACGTCGGTAGAAAAAGAGTGCCAATGTTGTTGAACAAGCTGTTGTGAGTTCCGACAAATAATTTTTTTTTGTTTTTTAACAACTTGTTTTGATTCTCGAAATCATTAATGGTGTATTCCGAGAATTTGTATGTAGGGAAAATATGGGCGCGCAAAAGACTGAGGCGTGCTATAAAAAAGCGCCGCAGGGAAAAATTTTTTTAAACAAAAATCGCGCGATTGTTAAAAAAAATTTTTGCCTGCGACATTTTTAATGATTTGTATTACTAAAAATGTTTAATATTAAAAGCAACAAAATTGTAAATAACGATATTTCAGTTTATTTTATTTTATTTTTAATATAAACATGAATCATTGACAAAAAAAATAAGTTTTTGACATTCCAAATGCTTAATACATATATTATTATTTTTTTGAATAATTTTTTCGTATATGTGATTTTTTGCCGACAGTACGGACAAAGAGCGGGTGAATTATTTTTTTTCCGCATGGTGCATGTGTTATTTCACATCGCGATCAGGCGTTATCGCACTTTTAGATATGCAATAACGCCTGCAGGCGTTATTGCACTAGGCGTTATTGCACACCCCCGAAATATGTGGACTTATCGGTTTTGAGTTATCGATTTCATCGATTTGCCAGCCCCCCAGTTATCGTAGAACCCCAATCTTGACACTTTAATTTACTATGCCATAGATATAGATAATTGGAAAGTTTCATGTCTTTAGCTTGTAGGGTGTGGAAAAAAGTTGCGTTCATACAGACGGACAGACAGGCAGACGGACAGGCGGACAGACAGACAGACACCATGACGGACATTGCACAAACCCAATATACCCTTTACTTTCGGTATCGAGTATAAAGAGTGGGTGCTGAGTGGGCGTGGCATCCAAATTGTTGCTGCAGATCTTTGTGGGATATCAATTGCTATCTTCATACCAAATTTGGTGACTCTAGCTCAAAGTTTGTCAAAGGTGGGGAAAATGGGGATGGGGCAGTATTGGTGGGCGTGGCATCCACATTTTTGATGCAGATCTTTGTGGGATGTCAATTGCTATCTTCACACCAAATTTGGTGACTCTAGCTCGAAGCTTGTAAAAGTAGGGAAGAGGGGCTGGGGCGGAATGGGTGGGCGTGGCACCCAAATTTTTAATGCAGATCTTTGTGGGATGTCAATTGCTATCTTCATACCAAATTTGGTGACTCTAGCGCGAAGCTTGTAAATGTGGGGAAAGGGGGGCTGGGCGGAATGGGTGGGCGTGGCAGTCAAATTATTGATGCAGATCTTTGTGGGATGTCAATTGCTATCTTCATACCAAATTTGGTGACTCTAGCTCAAAGTTTGTCAAAGGTGGGGAAAATGGGGATGGGGCAGTATTGGTGGGCGTGGCATCCACATTTTTGATGCAGATCTTTGTGGGATGTCAATTGCTATCTTCACACCAAATTTGGAGACTCTAGCTCGAAGCTTGTAAAAGTAGGGAAGAGGGGCTGGGGCGGAATGGGTGGGCGTGGCACCCAAATTTTTAATGCAGATCTTTGTGGGATGTCCATTGCTATCTTCATACCAAATTTGGTGACTCTAGCTCAAAGTTTGTCATAGGTGGGGAAAATGAGGATGGGGGCAGTATTGGTAGGCGTGGTTCCAAAACTTTGATGCAGATTGTTGGGGGTCGTTGCCTGATATCTTCCTACCAAATTTGGTGGCTCTAGCTCCACTACTCCGGAAGATACACTCATTCCCGTTTTTGACGAAGCGTTGGGGCATCTGGGGGCGGCTAGGGTGGTATTGGTGGGCGTGGCATCCAAACTTTTTATGCAGTTTTTGGGGGGTCATCATGACCTATCTTGGCACTAAATTTGGTGGCTATGCTCAAAAGCTGTATGAGATATAGGCTTTTTTGACTTAAAAATGCGTGGGGGCGTGGGAGCCACTTTTTGGGGGTTGCTAGTCGCTATCTTCTTACCAAATTTGGTAGTTCTAGCTGTAAAAATGTGCGAAATATGTGGACTTATCGGTTTTGAGTTATCGATTTCATCGATTTGCCAGTTATCGTAGAACCCCAATCTGACACTTTAATTTACTATTTCATAGATAAAGATAATTGGAAAGTTTCAAGTCTCTAGCTTGAAGGGTGTGGAAAAAAGTTGCGTTCATACAGACGGACAGACGGACAGACACCATGACGGACATTGCACAAACCCAATATACTCTTTGCCTTCGGTATCGAGTATAAAAAATGGGGGACTGAGAGGGTGAAGCTGGGCGTGGCATCCAAATATTTGGCGCAGATCTTTGTGGAATGCCAATTGCTATCTTAATACCAAATTTGGTGAATCCAGCTCAAAGTTTGTAAAAGGTGGTGGAAGGGAGGCTGGGGGCGGTATAGGTGGGCGTTGCATCCAAATTTTTTATGCAGATTTTTGGGAATTGTTTTTGATGCAGTTTTTGGGATTACTAGTAGTTATCTTCTCACCAAATTTGGAAGTTCTAGCTGTAAAGAGGAGCGAAATATGTGGATTTATCAATTTTAAGTTAGCGAATTTATCTTTTTCCAATCCCTCCAGTGATCGTAGAACCAATCTTGACAATTTATCTTTCCCGGCCATAGAATTATATGTTTGCAAAGTTTGAAGTCTCTAACTTAAAGGGTGTCGAAGAAAGTTCCAAACATACGGACGGACAAACAGACAGACACCATGACGGACATTGCACAAACCCAATATACTCTTTACCTACGTTATCGAATGTAATGACACACTTTATGATACAATAGAACAATGCTAGAAACCTAAAATCCAAATAACCCTCATCAAATGCTTATAGATATTAGAAACACCTACACATTGCATCACAGCTTTAAAATACTTACATCAATCAATAAAATTCTTTAAAAATATAAAATATTACCACCCTATTTAGTTATAATGCATTACACTTTATACAAATGAGCAAATTGTATTCTTTTTTTAATCTTTATTTGCTCAACTAGAACAGCCAAGGCGTAAATCATACCTAACTCTAACATGTAAAGTTATTCATAACAAAACTTTTTTTTTGGAGAACAACTGTCGTCAAATGCAGAGGTGTTTTCTTAGCGTGGTCCGGTTTATTAATTCCCAAACGCAAAATTGCAGTGATATAGAAGCTAATAAAATAAATATTGTATGCGAAAAGACGCTAGGCGCAATGTATCTGCACAAATTACCTTTTAAAAATCTGCAATTTAAACAAAACAATTGACTTTTAACAAATAATAACATATAAAACAAAAAGCAATAACAAATTCTTCACCTCGCTTAACACAATGGGTCAAAGCGAGAATTGTGGCCAGCGACAACGCGAGCAAGACGACCGTCGTCGGCAGAGCAACGCATACTTCTCCGTAGTTTCAGAGCAGCCCGAGTGGTCAATTACCCCCAACCCGCAAATCGAACTCTCTCGGCAACACCCAACCCGACAAATGAAGTCTTGCACACAGCACGCGACCGAAAGTTTTCGTGCTCCCCGTCTCTCTTAGCAACGACTGCAAGTGCTGCGCCCTCTCTAGGAACCGCAACAGCGACTACAACCACAACTGTACCGATAACAAGCGCAAATACTGCTGCGCCATCAGCAAATCAAACTGCCAGCAGCAAAAATGTGAAGCCGGCTGCGTAGACTGGTATGGATCTTTAGTCACAATAAAGATAATATTTTAATTTTAATAGGGTGTAATCTTCGAAGCTATATAAGCAGGAGCTTTAAGATTTTTGTGTAGTTTTAGAACGACCATTTTCTTCCTCCAGTTTTTTATATTTTTTTTTATTCTTTTTTGTGTGGTGGAGTGACTTGCGGATGTATGTATATGTAAGTTAACACGAGCAAAATCGAAAATGCTGATCTTGCGGTGCAGGCAGTTATTACATGCATGGGAAAGAATGTCGACTTCGATATTCGACCGGATGCGGCTGCACCTGACAGCGCTGTGCAGACTCAACGGGCATGAGGCGTCAAGTCGCCGGTTCTCCCGCTGCCCGCGAGCTATTCGCTGGCTCTGCCACTGGACGTTCGTTTTTTTATGAATAACTTTTTATGTTAGAGTAAGCTATGATTTGCGCCTTGTCTGTTCTAGTTGAGCAAATTAATTAATTAACAAGTAAGAAGGCCCTAGTCGGGAGAGCCCGACTAGAAGATACCCTGAACCCAGTTGCAATAAATAAATTAAATTTATTGATTTTGGTATAAGGACTTAGCTTCAATCGATTAAACTCGATATCTCCGGTGTTTCTTAACCGATTTGGACGAAATTTTCAGAAAAGTTCTATCATTAACCATTCAACCCTCATTTTTAGATTTTCCAAATTCGATATTTTCGGAAACCAGAATAGCTATCGATAATTTGAAGCAAACTTGTTCTGCTCATGGAGAACTTCTATCCAAAATCTGACGTCTCTAGCTCTTGTAGTCTCTGAGATCCTTGCGTTCATAGAGACGGACAGACGGCGCACATGGCTATATATAATATATATACTTTATGGGGTCGGAGATGCTTTCTTCTGCCTGTTACATACTTTTGCACAAAACCATTATACTCTTATTTACCTATTTTGTGGGTTAAGGGTATGAAAAGAATAATAACTTTAATTTATTGTACAGTAAAGATTAAATAAATTAAAGTATTGAAAATGAGAATCCATATATGCGTGTTTCGTGCGTGCTTTGTATGCGGAGGAGGGTTAAATAGATATAAAAAAAATAAAAAAACATAGTGTTGCATGGTTAATTTACTTGTTCGTGTGCGACAACAACAACAATTTGATATGTAGATACTTAAAAGTGCACGACAGCAACAACAATTGATAGTACGATATGGTCAATTTGTATGGTGGCTATGTCGTAGAATGCTCCGATCGAGATGAAATTTCATAGTGAACAAACCCGACCTGATCTAAGCAATCTGTGAAAGTTTCATCAAGATCGGTTCAGCAGTTTGGCCGGAAATCGTGTTGAAACAGACAGACGGACAGACAGACGGACGGACACGCGGAAATCAATTCCTGAGCTCGTCCTGATCATTTTGATATATAGCTTATGGGGTCTCCCATCATTCCTTTAAGGCGTTACAGATTCATGACAAACTCAATATACCCTGTTTCACATGTGAAGTGTAAAACAAGTGGAAACGTTGCAGTCGGACGCAGCCGATTGCGGTATACTCGGTACCAGTATTAAAACCGGTAAAAAGAGGCCTGATTGCAAAGGGGTAGGGATGCGGCAGAGGTGTACGCTGCCTTAAAGATTCTCCGATGCAGATGGGGATGCCACCAGCTATCTTTCTTCCAAGTTTTGTGACTCTAGCTCAAAGTTTGTAAAAGCTACGGAAAGGGGGGCTGGGGGCGGATGGGTGGGCGTGGATCCAAAATGTTTGATGCAGTTTTTTGGGGGTTGCTAGTAGCTATCATCTCAACAAATTTGGTAGTTCGAGCTGTAAGGATGTGCGAAATATGTGGATTTATCGGTTTTGAGTTATCGAATTTATCAATTTGACCTCTAGTTATCGTAGAACCCCTATCTTGACACTTTAATTTACTGTCCCATAGATAAACAGAATTGGAAAGTTTCATGTCTCTAGCTTGAAGGGTGTGGAAAAAACTTGCAACCATACGGACGGACAGACGGACAGACACCATGACGGACATTGCACAAACCCAATATACTCTTTACCTTCGGTATCGCGTATAATTACCGCAGAGAATTTAAGCGCTCAGTTATTATGTTTAAAGAAGGCAAGTGCACTGGGCGAGGAGGGTATATGAATCCGTTTGTTATTGACATCGAAGGAATCTTATAAGCCATTAAGGAGTTATGGCATGCAATGCAAAACGCGAGCAGTTGGAAAGTCAAAGTTACATATAGGTGGAATTAGTTTTAAATCGTTTTTAAACCACAATCTTTCACACACTGCACACGCATATCCAAATGGATTGTCAATGCACATGGTTGTACATTTTTCATGAGCATTATAATGATGTTGAAAATGTTCGTATGGTACGATTTCAGGTTCTTGCTCCAGTTGTGACAATTCTTCTTCCTGTTGTTGTAGCTGTATTCGCGTTGCATCTAATAAATTTTGTTGCTCTCGTGCTCTAAATTCACGTTGATAATACAGCATTGCGAGTTCTCCTGGCTTCTAATGTTATCTACGAAACTTGCCGTTAGTAAATTGTTATTTATTCGAAACAATTGGTGCAGCAATGTGATTCAAAATTTGGTACAATAAATAAGATACGTACAATAGGTATTGGTAATTGCACTCATCACAACGGCGTTACGCCAAAGAAATTTTTCTTTAATTTGTAGCAAACAAATTTTGACTTTAATTTAAAACACATCAAAACACATCAACAAAGAAAATTTTTCTTTATGTGAATGAGATTTGACTAAAATTAAGTAATATTTCTTACGCACAAAATTGAGACACCGTGTTGTTTGGGTGTTTGTTACAAAGCTACATATTATGTTTTAGTTCACTTTATTAAGCGCAACAAGTTTTATTCATCACAACTCGTATATAAATTAATTATACTCTATACCGAAGGTTGGGTTTTTACAATGTCCGTCATGGTGTCTGTCCGTCTGTATGAACGCAACTTTTTTCCACACCCTTCAAGCTAGAGACTTGAAACTTTCCAATTCTCTTTATCTATTGGATAGTAAATTAAAGTGTCAAGATGGGGGTTCTACGATAACTGGGGGCTGGCAAATCGATAAATTCGATAACTCAAAACCGATAAATCCTCATATTCCGCATATCCTTACAGCTAGAACTACCAAATTTGGTGGGCAGATAGCTACTAGCAACCCCCAAAAAATTTTGGATTATTGGATTGGCAAAACTTTTGATGCCACGCCCACCAATACAGCCTCAAGCCCCCCATTCCCCGCCTTTAAGAAACTTTGAGCTAGAGTCACCAAATTTGGAAGGAAGATAGCTGGTGGCATCCTCATCTGCATCGGAGAATCTTTAAGGCAGCGAACACCCCTGCCCAGTGCGTACCCCTTTGCAATCAGGCCTCTTTTTACCGGTTGATATACTGGTATCGAGTATGCCGCAGTCGGTTGCGTCCGACTGCAACGTTTTCACTTATTTTTATTCGAATGTATTCGATTTTTACTGCCCGAGCGCAAAATGTTTACGCATCGAAAACATTAAAATAGCAAAAAGGCGCGTACATTAGTGCTGCAAAAACATCGATGTCAACATCGATTATATCGATGTTTTCCAAATTGATCGATGCATCGATGCATTATTTTCAACATCGATGTTTCATTGTATAGTGAAGCTTCAAATTGCGAGTGTGTAATTTAAAATAAATAGTTTATTTTGTTACATAAATTCGTTGTTTTATTAGTTTATTACATACGTTGATAAATAAATAGTGGCGGTTCCTCTTAATAAAATGGAAAAGTTTTTGTGCATACTTATGCGTTCCAGCTAACTCGACAGAGTCTGAGCGAACTTTCAGCAAAGCTGGCACTGACGCCAAAGGCGGTCAACATGTTACTATTTTTACAAAAAAAATCTATGGATCCATCATAGATCTCGTATCTAGATATAGAAAGATCTAGATGTTATTAATTTGAAGTTTAAACCAGGAAAAAAAAACTTTAAAAATTGTGAAGATAAGAAAACTGAAAGACTAATTTTTTTTTATTATTTTTGTTTTTATACTTTTCTTTATTAATACTAAATTTTTGTGTTAAATTAGTCGTGAGGTGATAAAACGAAGAGATTATTTCTGTTAGTTTAATTATAAGAAGAATATGGGACATAAACTAACATAAAACAGTCGGTTTCAATTAAAGAATGATTTTTTTAATACTTTGAATAAAAACATCGAAAACATCAATGTTTCAAAACATCGGTGACGAAAACATCGATGTTCTGACCATCGATGTTTTTGTAGCTCTAGTTTAAACATACAAATAAAACATTTGCACCAATACACTCTCATAGAGCTCACACCAATAGCGTATTACTTTTCGAGCACTTCACTGCCCCGAAAGCAAAGATGTTTACACATAAAAAATCGGCCCCGATTGTTTCTACCCTTCCGGTGGTTGGTTCTAAGGTAACTCTCCCAATTAATGATAGTTCAAAACAAAAACAAAAAAAAAAAACAAACATCCTTCTTACTTGGCTATCAGAATGTAAAAGGTCTTTGTAGTAAACTCACTAGTTTATACCTTAATAGTGTTTCTTTCCCTTTTCATGACATTGCCTTTACTGAAACGTGGTTAAGGCAAGACATTCTCGGACGCGTTGCAATGTCAAGATGCCTTTGAGTCGAGTTCGTCAATTTCGGAAAACTGATTTTGAGGGACTCGCCCTGCTTTTATCCCAAACTGACTGGTCTCCCCTCTACGAGTCCGACGACTTGGACGTGGCAATCAGTATTTTTTATAATACCTTATATTCTTTATTTGATTTATGTGTCCCGGTTGGTAAGCTAAACATTTCTAACAAACCTGTGTGGTTTACCCGAGAGTTGACAATTCTCAAAAATCTAAAATCTAAACTCTACAAGAGATTTAGAAAAAACGGCTCATCGATAGCCTATTCTGAATACTTGATTGCTCGTGCCAGTTTTGCTATCTTAAATAACCAAAGTTATAAGAATTACCTGACTCGGTGTAGATTACAGTTTCAGCAGGATCCAAATCGGTATTTTGATTTTGTTAATGCGAAGCGTAGGTCATCGACACTCCCAACGGAAGTATTCTTTTACGAAACGAAGCCAAATTCTGATCAGGACATTGCATAGTTCTTTTCAATCTCAAATCGGTTTGCCTTACCCTTATCAGGTTAATGGCTGGAATCGAATCTTTGGACTGAGAATCACTAAAAACTCACTTTTAAACATGTTTTGAAACCTATATTTTCCCCAGGACCTGACGGAGTGCCAAGCTAGACACTGCGCTCATGGTCTTTTAAAGCCGTTGCCTAAAATGTTTAACTTGTCCCTGGAGTTAGGCTCCTTTCCAAAAATTTGGAAATAGTCATTTATTATTCCTCTCCATAAAAAAGGAAACAAATCTTATGTTCAAAATTATAGGGGTATCTCCTAGTTGTCGGCTATTCCTAAGATTTTTGAAAAATTAATAACCTCCCATCTTCAACACCTTTGCAAATCTATTATTTTACCGTGCCAGCACGGATTTATGAAACAAAGATCTACTACCACTAACTTGTTATAATTTACTTTGTTTGTTATCAACGGTTTTCAGGACAAATTGCTGACTGATGTTATTTATACTGATTTTAGTAAGGCTTTCGACTCTATAGATCATCATCTCTTAATACATAAACTAGAAGTCTTAAGCTTTTCAAATATTCTAGTTCTTTGGATGAAAGACTACCTAACTCTTAGAGCTCAGAGGGTTTTATTTAAGGGGTCCGTTTCCAAGACGGTTCTGGTCACTTCAGGCGTTCCACAGAGTAGTCATCTTGGTCCTTTATTATTTATTTTGTTTATAAACGATCTTCCATCGGTTATAGAGTTCTCTCGGGTTTTCATGTACGCAGATGATGTAAAATTATGCACGTCAAAGAGGTTTAGACAAGTTTCAAATATGGTGTAAAGTAAATTTTTTATATCTTTATTGCAGTAAATCTAAATGGCTATGTCGTAGAATGCTCCGATCGAGATGAAATTTCATAGTGAACAAACCCAACATGATCTAAGCAATCTGTGAAAGTTTCATCAAGATCGGTTCAGCAGTTTGGCCGGAAATCGTGTTGAAACAGACAGACGGACAGACGGACGGACGGACACGCGGAAATCAATTCCTGAGCTCGTCCTGATCATTTTGATATATAGTTTATGGGGTCTCCCATCATTCCTTTAAGGCGTTACAGATTCATGACAAACTCAATATACCCTGTTTCACATGTGAAGTGTATAACAAATGGAAACGTTGCAATCGGACGCAGCCGATTGCGGTATACTCGGTACCAGTATTAAAACCGGTAAAAAGAGGCCTGATTGCAAAGGGGTAGGGATGCGGCAGAGGTGTACGCTGCCTTAAAGATTCTCCGATACAGATGGGGATGCCACCAGCTATCTTCGTTATGGGTGGGCGTGGCAGCAAAATTTTTGATGCAGTTTTTTGGGGGTTGCTAGTTGCTATCATCTCAACAAATTTGGTAGTTCGAGCTGTAAGGATGTGCGAAATATGTGGATTTATCGGTTTTGAGTTATCGAATTTATCGATTTGCCCCCTAGTTACCGTAGAACCCCCATCTTGACACTTTAATTTTCTGTCCCATAGATAAACAGAATTGGAAAGTTTCATGTCTCTAGCTTGAAGGGTGTGGAAAAACTTGCAACCATACGGACGGACAGACGGACAAACACCATGACGGACATTGCACAAACCCAATATACTCTTTACCTTC
Organism: Scaptomyza flava; assembly: GCA_030179655.1. Taxonomy (NCBI): domain Eukaryota; kingdom Metazoa; phylum Arthropoda; class Insecta; order Diptera; family Drosophilidae; genus Scaptomyza; species Scaptomyza flava. The sequence goes on from JARNME010000404.1 coordinate 55,167,309, forward strand.
GGTATCGAGTATAATTACCGCAGAGAATTTAAGCGCTCAGTTATTATGTTTAAAGAAGGCAAGTGCACTGGGCGAGGATGGTATATGAATCCGTTTGTTATTGACATCGAAGGAATCTTATAAGCCATTAAGGAGGTATGGCATGCAATGCAAAACGCGAGCAGTTGGAAAGTCAAAGTTACATATAGGTGGAATTAGTTTTAAATCGTTTTTAAACCACAATCTTTCACACACTGCACACGCTTATCCAAATGGATTGTCAATGCACATGGTTGTACATTTTTCATGAGCATTATAATGATGTTGAAAATGTTCGTATGGTACGATTTCAGGTTCTTGCTCCAGTTGTGACAATTCTTCTTCCTGTTGTTGTAGCTGTATTCGCGTTGCATCTAATAAATTTTGGCGCTCTCGTGCTCTAAATTCACGTTGATAATACAGCATTGCGAGTTCTCCTGGCTTCTAATGTTATCTACGAAACTTGCCGTTAGTAAATTGTTATTTATTCGAAACAATTGGTGCAGCAATGTGATTCAAAATTTGGTACAATAAATAAGATACGTACAATAGGTATTGGTAATTGCACTCATCACAACGGCGTTACGCCAAAGAAATTTTTCTTTAATTTGTAGCAAACAAATTTTGACTTTAATTTAAAACACATCAAAACACATCAACAAAGAAAATTTTTCTTTATGTGAATGAGATTTGACTAAAATTAAGTAATATTTCTTACGCACAAAATTAAGACACCGTGTTGTTTGGGTGTTTGTTACAAAGCTACATATTATGTTTTAGTTCACTTTATTAAGCGCAATAAGTTTTATTCATCACAACTCGTATATAAATTAGTTTTTATTAGAATGTATTCGATTTTTGCTGCCCGAGTGCAAAATGTTTATACATCGAAAACAAATAGCAAAAAGGCGCGTACATTAGAGCTACAAAAACATCGATGTCAACATCGATTATATCCAAATTGATCGATGCATCGATGCATTATTTTCAACATCGATGTTTCATTGTATAGTGAAGCTTCAAATTGCGAGTGTGTAATTTAAAATAAATAGTTTATTTTGTTACATAAATTCGTTGTTTTATTAGATTCTTACATACGTTAATAAATAAATAAAAATAAAATAGTGGCGGTTCCTCTTAATAAAATGGAAAAGTTTTTGTGCATACTTATGCGTTCCAGCTAACTCGACAGAGTCTGAGCGAACTTTCAGCAAAGCTGGCACTGACGCCAAAGGCGGTCAACATGTTACTATTTTTACAAAAAAAATCTATGGATCCATCATAGATCTCGTATCTAGATATAGAAAGATCTAGATGTTATTAATTTGAAGTTTAAACCAGGAAAAAAAACTTTAAAAATTGTGAAGATAAGAAAACTGAAAGACTGATTTTTTTTATTATTTTTGTTTGTATAGTTTTCTTTATTAAAACTAAATTTTTGTGTTAAATTAGTCGTGAGGTGATAAAACGAAGAGATTATTTCTGTTAGTTTAATTATAAGAAGAATATGGGACATAAACTAACATAAAACAGTCGGTTTCAATTAAAGAATGATTTTTTTAATTATTTGAATAAAAACATCGAAAACATCGTTGTTTCAAAACATCGGTGACGAAAACATCGATGTTCTGACCATCGATGTTTTTGTAGCTCTAGTTTAAACACACAAATTAAACATATGCATGAATACACTCTCATAGAGCTCACACCAATAGCGTATTACTTTTCGAGCACTTCACTGCCCCGAAAGCAAAGATGTTTACACATAAAAAATCGGCCCCGATTGTTTCTACCCTTCCGGTGGTTGGTTCTAAGGTAACTCTCCCAATTAATGATAGTTCAAAACAAAAACAAAAAAAAAACAAACATCCTTCTTACTTGGCTATCAGAATGTAAAAGGTCTTTGTAGTAAACTCACTAGTTTATACCTAAATAGTGTTTCTTTCCCTTTTCATGACATTGCCTTTACTGAAACGTGGTTAAGGCAAGACATTCTCAATTCCAAAATTCTATGTAGTACATATTCAATTCATAGAAAGCACCGTACTTTTCGGCGTGGTGGTGGAGTGCTTATTGCTGTGAATGTAGACTCTCCTTCTGAAACAGTCGTATGAGATAGTTCTTTTGATAAAGAGTTTATTGCTGTAAAGCTAAATATTTACGGTATTATCATTATACCTCCTTCCTCTGATCTCTCTATCTATGAGACACATCTATCTGCTATTCATTCCGTCTCTGCCTTGCTTTCTGATCGCGATTTTCTTGTAGTTCTTGGTGATTTCAACATTGCTGAATCTACTTGGATTTTTTGTCCTGACTCTGGTGCCCTGACTCTCACGGCCCCGAATAAATTTTTAATCGACTTACTTGGGATATCATTGAGTCAAATTAATGCTATCCCAAATTCTCGAAATAAAATGCTTGATCTGATTTTTGTTTTGGATTCAGCATCATCATCCGTTTCCCGTTCCCAGCCTATATCTTATCCCGAAGACTTATACCATCCTACGTTGGAGCTGTTGATTAATTTACCTTCCCGGACGCGTTGCAATGTCAAGATGCCTTTGAGTCGAGTTCGTCAATTTCGGAAAACTGATTTTGAGGGACTCGCCCTGCTTTTATCCCAAACTGACTGGTCTCCCCTCTACGAGTCCGACGACTTGGACGTGGCAATCAGTATTTTTTATAATACCTTATATTCTTTATTTGATTTATGTGTCCCGGTTGGTAAGCTAAACATTTCTAACAAACCTGTGTGGTTTACCCGAGAGTTGACAATTCTCAAAAATCTAAAATCTAAACTCTACAAGAGATTTAGAAAAAACGGCTCATCGATAGCCTATTCTGAATACTTGATTGCTCGTGCCAGTTTTGCTATCTTAAATAACCAAAGTTATAAGAATTACCTGACTCGGTGTAGATTACAGTTTCAGCAGGATCCAAATCGGTATTTTGATTTTGTTAATGCGAAGCGTAGGTCATCGACACTCCCAACGGAAGTATTCTTTTACGAAACGAAGGCAAATTCTGATCAGGACATTGCATAGTTCTTTTCAATCTCAAATCGGTTTGCCTTACCCTTATCAGGTTAATGGCTCGAATCGCATCTTTGGACTGAGAATCACTAAAAACTCACTTTTAAACATGTTTTGAAACCTTTATTTTCCCTAGGACCTGACGGAGTGCCAAGCTAGACACTGCGCTAATGGTCTTTTAAAACCGTTGCTTAAAATGTTTAACTTGTCCCTGGAGTTAGGCTCCTTTCCAAAAATTTGGAAAGAGTCATTTATTATTCCTCTCCATAAAAAAGGAAACAAATCTTATGTTCAAAATTATAGGGGTATCTCCTAGTTGTCTGCTATTCCTAAGATTTTTGAAAAATTAATAACCTCCCATCTTCAACACCTTTGCAAATCTATTATTTCACCGTGCCAGCACGGATTTATGAAACAAAGATCTGCTACCACTAACTTTTTATAATTTACTTCGTTTGTTATCAACAGTTTTCAGGACAAATTGCTGACTGATGTTATTTATACTGATTTTAGTAAGGCTTTCGAATCTGTAGATCATCATCTCCTAATACATAAACTAGAACTCTTGGGCTTTTCAAATATTCTAGTTCTTTGGATAAAAGACTACCTAACTCTTAGAAATCAGAGGGTTTTATTTAAGGGGTCCGTTTCCAAGACGGTTCTGGTCACTTCAGGCGTTCCACAGAGTAGTCATCTTGGTCCTTTATTATTTATTTTGTTTATAAACGATCTTTCATCGGTTATAAAGTTCTCTCGGGTTTTCATGTACGCTGGTGATGTAAAAATATGCACGTCAGCTGCAACTCCCCTAGCTGCTCAACAGCTTCAAAAAGATTTAGACGAGTTTCAAATGTGGTGTAAAGTAAATTTTTTAAATCTTAATTGCAATAAATCTAAAGAAATGTCATTTTTGGATGATTGCCCTTTTTTAATATATATTTTCTCGAAAACAAACCACTAGATAGAATTGAATGGGTTGACGATTTGGGCATCGTCATGGACCCAAAGCTTAAGTTTGACAAGCATATGTCTTCAATTTTTAATGGAGCATCCGGTGTCTTGGGCTTCATTAAGCGCTGGTCGAAAGAGGTTCAACGATCCCTACTTAACAAAAACTCTGTATACTTCTCTTGTACGACCGATTCTGGAATATGGATCTTGTGTATGTGTTCCCAAATACGAAATTCATCAGAATAAAATAGAATCGGTACAAAAACAATTTCTGCTTTTCGCACTTAGAGGTCTTAACTGGGACACTAACAATAATTTGTCATCGTATCGTAGTAGACATTTACTAATAGATCTTCCTTCTCTGAATGATCGTAGAATAATGCAGCATTTTCCTTTTTTCAAAAATTTATTAATGGTGAAATTGATTCTTCCGAATTAATTAACTAAGTTAGCTTTGCTATCCTATTATTCTGTGTTCTATTTATAACGATCTTTCCCACTTAATACACAGTGCCACTCCTACTTGCTCTATTAAAAAGTTAGTTAGTTTAAGCGCTCAGTTATTATGTTTAAAGAAGGCAAGTGCACTGGGCGAGGATGGTATATGAATTCGTTTGTTATTGACATCGAAGGAATCTTATAAGCCATTAAGGAGGTATGGCATGCAATGCAAAACGCGAGCAGTTGGAAAGTCAAAGTTACATATAGGTGGAATTAGTTTTAAATCGTTTTTAAACCACAATCTTTCACACACTGCACACGCATATCCAAATGGATTGTCAATGCACATGGTTGTACATTTTTCATGAGCATTATAATGATATTGAAAATGTTCGTATGGTACGATTTCAGGTTCTTGCTCCAGTTGTGACAATTCTTCTTCCTGTTGTTGTAGCTGTATTCGCGTTGCATCTAATAAATTTTGGCGCTCTCGTGCTCTAAATTCACGTTGATAATGCAGCATTGCGAGTTCTCCTGGCTTCTAATGTTATCTACGAAACTTGCCGTTAGTAAATTGTTATTTATTCGAAACAATTGGTGCAGCAATGTGATTCAAAATTTGGTACAATAAATAAGATACGTACAATAGGTATTGGTAATTGCACTCATCACAACGGCGTTACGCCAAAGAAATTTTTCTTTAATTTGTAGCAAACAAATTTTGACTTTAATTTAAAACACATCAAAACACATCAACAAAGAAAATTTTTCTTTATGTGAATGAGATTTGACTAAAATTAAGTAATATTTCTTACGCACAAAATTGAGACACCGTGTTGTTTGGGTGTTTGTTACAAAGCTACATATTATGTTTTAGTTCACTTTATTAAGCGCAACAAGTTTTATTCATCACAACTCGTATATAAATTAATTATACTCTATACCGAAGGTTGGGTTTTTACAATGTCCGTCATGGTGTCTGTCCGTCTGTATGAACGCAACTTTTTTCCACACCCTTCAAGCTAGAGACTTGAAACTTTCCAATTCTCTTTATCTATTGGATAGTAAATTAAAGTGTCAAGATGGGGGTTCTACGATAACTGGGGGGCTGGCAAATCGATAAATTCGATAACTCAAAACCGATAAATCCTCATATTCCGCACATCCTTACAGCTAGAACTACCAAATTTGGTGGGCAGATAGCTACTAGCAACCCCCAAAAAATTTTGGATTATTGGATTGGCAAAACTTTTGATGCCACGCCCACCCATACAGCCTCAAGCCCCCCATTCCCCGCCTTTAAGAAACTTTGAGCTAGAGTCACCAAATTTGGAAGGAAGATAGCTGGTGGCATCCTCATCTGCATCGGAGAATCTTTAAGGCAGCGTACACCCCTGCCCAGTGCGCACCCCTTTGCAATCAGGCCTATTTTTACCGGTTGATATACTGGTATCGAGTATGCCGCAGTCGGTTGCGTCCGACTGCAACGTTTCCACTTATTTTTATCAGAATGTATTCGATTTTTACTGCCCGAGCGCAAAATGTTTACGCATCGAAAACATTAAAATAGCAAAAAGGCGCGTACATTAGTGCTGCAAAAACATCGATGTCAACATCGATTATATCGATGTTTTCCAAATTGATCGATGCATCGATGCATTATTTTCAACATCGATGTTTCATTGTATAGTGAAGCTTCAAATTGCGAGTGTGTAATTTAAAATAAATAGTTTATTTTGTTACATAAATTCGTTGTTTTATTAGTTTATTACATACGTTGATAAATAAATAGTGGCGGTTCCTCTTAATAAAATGGAAAAGTTTTTGTGCATACTTATGCGTTCCAGCTAACTCGACAGAGTCTGAGCGAACTTTCAGCAAAGCTGGCACTGACGCCAAAGGCGGTCAACATGTTACTATTTTTACAAAAAAAATCTATGGATCCATCATAGATCTCGTATCTAGATATAGAAAGATCTAGATGTTATTAATTTGAAGTTTAAACCAGGAAAAAAAAACTTTAAAAATTGTGAAGATAAGAAAACTGAAAGACTAATTTTTTTTATTATTTTTGTTTTTATACTTTTCTTTATTAATACTAAATTTTTGTGTTAATTAGTCGTGAGGTGATAAAACGAAGAGATTATTTCTGTTAGTTTAATTATAAGAAGAATATGGGACATAAACTAACATAAAACAGTCGGTTTCAATTAAAGAATGATTTTTTTAATACTTTGAATAAAAACATCGAAAACATCAATGTTTCAAAACATCGGTGACGAAAACATCGATGTTCTGACCATCGATGTTTTTGTAGCTCTAGTTTAAACATACAAATAAAACATTTGCACCAATACACTCTCATAGAGCTCACACCAATAGCGTATTACTTTTCGAGCACTTCACTGCCCCGAAAGCAAAGATGTTTACACATAAAAAATCGGCCCCGATTGTTTCTACCCTTCCGGTGGTTGGTTCTAAGGTAACTCTCCCAATTAATGATAGTTCAAAACAAAAACAAAAAAAAAACAAACATCCTTCTTACTTGGCTATCAGAATGTAAAAGGTCTTTGTAGTAAACTCACTAGTTTATACCTTAATAGTGTTTCTTTCCCTTTTCATGACATTGCCTTTACTGAAACGTGGTTAAGGCAAGACATTCTCGGACGCGTTGCAATGTCAAGATGCCTTTGAGTCGAGTTCGTCAATTTCGGAAAACTGATTTTGAGGGACTCGCCCTGCTTTTATCCCAAACTGACTGGTCTCCCCTCTACGAGTCCGACGACTTGGACGTGGCAATCAGTATTTTTATAATACCTTATATTCTTTATTTGATTTATGTGTCCCGGTTGGTAAGCTAAACATTTCTAACAAACCTGTGTGGTTTACCCGAGAGTTGACAATTCTCAAAAATCTAAAATCTAAACTCTACAAGAGATTTAGAAAAAACGGCTCATCGATAGCCTATTCTGAATACTTGATTGCTCGTGCCAGTTTTGCTATCTTAAATAACCAAAGTTATAAAAATTACCTGACTCGGTGTAGATTACAGTTTCAGCAGGATCCAAATCGGTATTTTGATTTTGTTAATGCGAAGCGTAGGTCATCGACACTCCCAACGGAAGTATTCTTTTACGAAACGAATGCAAATTCTGATCAGGACATTGCATAGTTCTTTTCAATCTCAAATCGGTTTGCCTTACCCTTATCAGGTTAATGGCTGGAATCGAATCTTTGGACTGAGAATCACTAAAAACTCACTTTTAAACATGTTTTGAAACCTATATTTTCCCCAGGACCTGACGGAGTGCCAAGCTAGACACTGCGCTCATGGTCTTTTAAAGCCGTTGCCTAAAATGTTTAACTTGTCCCTGGAGTTAGGCTCCTTTCCAAAATTTGGAAAGAGTCATTTATTATTCCTCTCCATAAAAAAAGGAAATAAATCTTATGTTCAAAATTATAGGGGTATCTCCTAGTTGTCTGCTATTCCTAAGATTTTTGAAAAATTAATAACCTCCCATCTTCAACACCTTTGCAAATCTATTATTTTACCGTGCCAGCACGGATTTATGAAACAAAGATCTACTACCACTAACTTGTTATAATTTACTTTGTTTGTTATCAACGGTTTTAAAAATATGCACGTCAGCTGCAACTCCCCTAGCTGCTCAACAGCTTCAAAAAGATTTAGACGAGTTTCAAATGTGGTGTAAAGTAAATTTTTTAAATCTTAATTGCAATAAATCTAAAGAAATGTCATTTTTGGATGATTGCCCTTTTTAATATATATTTTCTCGAAAACAAACCACTAGATAGAATTGAATGGGTTGACGATTTGGGCATCGTCATGGACCCAAAGCTTAAGTTTGACAAGCATTTGTCTTCAATTTTTAATGGAGCATCCGGTGTCTTGGGCTTCATTAAGCGCTGGTCGAAGGAGTTCAACGATCCCTACTTAACAAAAACTCTGTATACTTCTCTTGTACGACCGATTCTGGAATATGGATCTTGTGTATGTGTTCCCAAATACGAAATTCATCAGAATAAAATAGAATCGGTACAAAAACAATTTCTGCTTTTCGCACTTAGAGGTCTTAACTGGGACACTAACAATAATTTGTCATCGTATCGTAGTAGACATTTACTAATAGATCTTCCTTCTCTGAATGATCGTAGAATAATGCAGCATTTTCCTTTTTTCAAAAATTTATTAATGGTGAAATTGATTCTTCCGAATTAATTAACTAAGTTAGCTTTGCTATCCTATTATTCTGTGTTCTATTTATAACGATCTTTCCCACTTAATACACAGTGCCACTCCTACTTGCTCTATTAAAAAGTTAGTTAGTTTAAGCGCTCAGTTATTATGTTTAAAGAAGGCAAGTGCACTGGGCGAGGATGGTATATGAATTCGTTTGTTATTGACATCGAAGGAATCTTATAAGCCATTAAGGAGGTATGGCATGCAATGCAAAACGCGAGCAGTTGGAAAGTCAAAGTTACATATAGGTGGAATTAGTTTTAAATCGTTTTTAAACCACAATCTTTCACACACTGCACACGCATATCCAAATGGATTGTCAATGCACATGGTTGTACATTTTTCATGAGCATTATAATGATGTTGAAAATGTTCGTATGGTACGATTTCAGGTTCTTGCTCCAGTTGTGACAATTCTTCTTCCTGTTGTTGTAGCTGTATTCGCGTTGCATCTAATAAATTTTGGCGCTCTCGTGCTCTAAATTCACGTTGATAATGCAGCATTGCGAGTTCTCCTGGCTTCTAATGTTATCTACGAAACTTGCCGTTAGTAAATTGTTATTTATTCGAAACAATTGGTGCAGCAATGTGATTCAAAATTTGGTACAATAAATAAGATACGTACAATAGGTATTGCTAATTGCACTCAAAACGGCGTTACGCCAAAGAAATTTTTCTTTAATTTGTAGCAAACAAATTTTGACTTTAATTTAAAACTTATCAAAACACATCAACAAAGAAAATTTTTCTTTATGTGAATGAGATTTGACTAAAATTAAGTAATATTTCTTACGCACAAAATTAAGACACCGTGTTGTTTGGGTGTTTGTTACAAAGCTACATATTATGTTTTAGTTCACTTTATTAAGCGCAATAAGTTTATTCATCACAACTCGTATATAAATTAGTTTTTATTAGAATGTATTCGATTTTGCTGCCCGAGTGCAAAATGTTTATACATCGAAAACAAATAGCAAAAAGGCGCGTACATTAGAGCTACAAAAACATCGATGTCAACATCGATTATATCGATGTTTTCCAGATTGATCGATGCATCGATGCATTATTTTCAACATCGATGTTTCATTGTATAGTGAAGCTTCAAATTGCGAGAGTGTAATTTAAAATAAATTGTTTATTTTGTTACATAAATTCGTTGTTTTATTAGTTTATTACATACGTTAATATATAAATAGTGGCGGTTCCTCTTAATAAAATGGAAAAGTTTTTGTGCATACTTATGCGTTCCAGCTAACTGGACAGAGTCTGAGCGAACTTTCAGCAAAGCTGGCACTGACGCCAAAGGCGGTCAACATGTTACTATTTTTACAAAAAATATCTATGGATCCATCATAGTTCTCATATCTAGATATAGAAAGATCTAGATGTTATTAATTTGAAGTTTAAACCAGGAAAAAAAACTTTAAAAATTGTGAAGATAAGAAAACTGAAAGACTAATTTTTTTTATTATTTTTGTTTGTATAGCTTTTCTTTATTAATACTAAATTTTTGTGTTAAATTAGTCGTGAGGTGATAAAACGAAAAGATTATTTCTGTTAGTTTAATTATAAGAAGAATATGGGACATAAACTAACATAAAACAGTCGGTTTCAATTAAAGAATGATTTTTTTAATTATTTGAATAAAAACATCGAAAACATCGTTTTTCAAAATATCGGTGACGAAAACATCGATGTTCTGACCATCGATGTTTTTGTAGCTCTAGTTTAAACATACAAATAAAACATTTGCACCAATACACTCTCATAGAGCTCACACCAATAGTGTATTACTTTTCGAGCATTTCACTGCCCCGAAAGCAAAGATGCTTACACATCAAAAATCGGCCCCCGATTGTTTCAACCCTTCCGGTGGTTGGTTCTAAGGTAACTCTCCCAATTAATGCTAGTTCAAAAAAAACAAACATCCTTCTTACTTGGCTATCAGAATGTAAAAGGTCTTTGTAGTAAACTCACTAGTTTATACCTTAATAGTCTTTCTTTCCCTTTCCATGGCCTTTACTGAAACGTGGTTAAGGCAAGACATTCTGAATTCCGAAATTCTATGTAGTACATATTCAATTTATAGAAAGCACCGTACTTTTCGGCGTGGTGGTGGATTGCTTATTTCTGTGAATGTAGACTCTCCTTCTGAAACAGTCGTATGAGATAGTTCTTTTGATAAAGAGTTTATTGCTGTAAAGCTAAATATTTACGGTATTATCATTATACCTCCTTCCTCTGATCTCTCTATCTATGAGACACATCTATCTGCTATTCATTCCGTCTCTGCCTTGCTTTCTGATCGCGATTTTCTTGTAGTTCTTGGTGATTTCAACATTGCTGAATCTACTTGGATTTCTTGTCCTGACTCTGGTGCCCTGGCTCTCACGGCCCCGAATAAATTTTTAATCGACTTACTTGGGATATCATTGAGTCAAATTAATGCTATCCCAAATTCTCGAAATAAAATGCTTGATCTGATTTTTGTTTTGGATTCATCATCATCATCCGTTTCCCGTTCCCAGCCTATATCTTATCCCGAAGACTTATGCCATCCTACGTTGGAGCTGTTGATTAATTTACCTTCCCGGACGCTTTGCAATGTCAAGATGCCTTTGAGTCGAGTTCGTCAATTTCGGAAAACTGATTTTGAGGGACTCGCCCTGCTTTTATCCCAAACTGACTGGTCTCCCCTCTACGAGTCCGACGACTTGGACGTGGCAATCAGTATTTTTTATAATACCTTATATTCTTTATTTGATTTATGTGTCCCGGTTGGTAAGCTAAACATTTCTAACAAACCTGTGTGGTTTACCCGAGAGTTGACAATTCTCAAAAATCTAAAATCTAAACTCTACAAGAGATTTAGAAAAAACGGCTCATCGATAGCCTATTCTGAATACTTGATTGCTCGTGCCAGTTTTGCTATCTTAAATAACCAAAGTTATAAAAATTACCTGACTCGGTGTAGATTACAGTTTCAGCAGGATCCAAATCGGTATTTTGATTTTGTTAATGCGAAGCGTAGGTCATCGACACTCCCAACGGAAGTATTCTTTTACGAAACGAATGCAAATTCTGATCAGGACATTGCATAGTTCTTTTCAATCTCAAATCGGTTTGCCTTACCCTTATCAGGTTAATGGCTGGAATCGAATCTTTGGACTGAGAATCACTAAAAACTCACTTTTAAACATGTTTTGAAACCTATATTTTCCCCAGGACCTGACGGAGTGCCAAGCTAGACACTGCGCTCATGGTCTTTTAAAGCCGTTGCCTAAAATGTTTAACTTGTCCCTGGAGTTAGGCTCCTTTCCAAAAATTTGGAAAGAGTCATTTATTATTCCTCTCCATAAAAAAAGGAAATAAATCTTATGTTCAAAATTATAGGGGTATCTCCTAGTTGTCTGCTATTCCTAAGATTTTTGAAAAATTAATAACCTCCCATCTTCAACACCTTTGCAAATCTATTATTTTACCGTGCCAGCACGGATTTATGAAACAAAGATCTACTACCACTAACTTGTTATAATTTACTTTGTTTGTTATCAACGGTTTTAAAAATATGCACGTCAGCTGCAACTCCCCTAGCTGCTCAACAGCTTCAAAAAGATTTAGACGAGTTTCAAATGTGGTGTAAAGTAAATTTTTTAAATCTTAATTGCAATAAATCTAAAGAAATGTCATTTTTGGATGATTGCCCTTTTTTAATATATATTTTCTCGAAAACAAACCACTAGATAGAATTGAATGGGTTGACGATTTGGGCATCGTCATGGACCCAAAGCTTAAGTTTGACAAGCATTTGTCTTCAATTTTTAATGGAGCATCCGGTGTCTTGGGCTTCATTAAGCGCTGGTCGAAGGAGTTCAACGATCCCTACTTAACAAAAACTCTGTATACTTCTCTTGTACGACCGATTCTGGAATATGGATCTTGTGTATGTGTTCCCAAATACGAAATTCATCAGAATAAAATAGAATCGGTACAAAAACAATTTCTGCTTTTCGCACTTAGAGGTCTTAACTGGGACACTAACAATAATTTGTCATCGTATCGTAGTAGACATTTACTAATAGATCTTCCTTCTCTGAATGATCGTAGAATAATGCAGCATTTTCCTTTTTTCAAAAATTTATTAATGGTGAAATTGATTCTTCCGAATTAATTAACTAAGTTAGCTTTGCTATCCTATTATTCTGTGTTCTATTTATAACGATCTTTCCCACTTAATACACAGTGCCACTCCTACTTGCTCTATTAAAAAGTTAGTTAGTTTAAGCGCTCAGTTATTATGTTTAAAGAAGGCAAGTGCACTGGGCGAGGATGGTATATGAATTCGTTTGTTATTGACATCGAAGGAATCTTATAAGCCATTAAGGAGGTATGGCATGCAATGCAAAACGCGAGCAGTTGGAAAGTCAAAGTTACATATAGGTGGAATTAGTTTTAAATCGTTTTTAAACCACAATCTTTCACACACTGCACACGCATATCCAAATGGATTGTCAATGCACATGGTTGTACATTTTTCATGAGCATTATAATGATGTTGAAAATGTTCGTATGGTACGATTTCAGGTTCTTGCTCCAGTTGTGACAATTCTTCTTCCTGTTGTTGTAGCTGTATTCGCGTTGCATCTAATAAATTTTGGCGCTCTCGTGCTCTAAATTCACGTTGATAATGCAGCATTGCGAGTTCTCCTGGCTTCTAATGTTATCTACGAAACTTGCCGTTAGTAAATTGTTATTTATTCGAAACAATTGGTGCAGCAATGTGATTCAAAATTTGGTACAATAAATAAGATACGTACAATAGGTATTGCTAATTGCACTCACAACGGCGTTACGCCAAAGAAATTTTTCTTTAATTTGTAGCAAACAAATTTTGACTTTAATTAAAAACTTATCAAAACACATCAACAAAGAAAATTTTTCTTTATGTGAATGAGATTTGACTAAAATTAAGTAATATTTCTTACGCACAAAATTAAGACACCGTGTTGTTTGGGTGTTTGTTACAAAGCTACATATTATGTTTTAGTTCACTTTATTAAGCGCAATAAGTTTTATTCATCACAACTCGTATATAAATTAGTTTTTATTAGAATGTATTCGATTTTTGCTGCCCGAGTGCAAAATGTTTATACATCGAAAACAAATAGCAAAAAGGCGCGTACATTAGAGCTACAAAAACATCGATGTCAACATCGATTATATCGATGTTTTCCAGATTGATCGATGCATCGATGCATTATTTTCAACATCGATGTTTCATTGTATAGTGAAGCTTCAAATTGCGAGAGTGTAATTTAAAATAAATTGTTTATTTTGTTACATAAATTCGTTGTTTTATTAGTTTATTACATACGTTAATATATAAATAGTGGCGGTTCCTCTTAATAAAATGGAAAAGTTTTTGTGCATACTTATGCGTTCCAGCTAACTGGACAGAGTCTGAGCGAACTTTCAGCAAAGCTGGCACTGACGCCAAAGGCGGTCAACATGTTACTATTTTTACAAAAAATATCTATGGATCCATCATAGTTCTCATATCTAGATATAGAAAGATCTAGATGTTATTAATTTGAAGTTTAAACCAGGAAAAAAACTTTAAAAATTGTGAAGATAAGAAAACTGAAAGACTAATTTTTTTTATTATTTTTGTTTGTATAGCTTTCTTTATTAATACTAAATTTTTGTGTTAAATTAGTCGTGAGGTGATAAAACGAAAAGATTATTTCTGTTAGTTTAATTATAAGAAGAATATGGGACATAAACTAACATAAAACAGTCGGTTTCAATTAAAGAATGATTTTTTTAATTATTTGAATAAAAACATCGAAAACATCGTTTTTCAAAATATCGGTGACGAAAACATCGATGTTCTGACCATCGATGTTTTTGTAGCTCTAGTTTAAACATACAAATAAAACATTTGCACCAATACACTTTCATAGAGCTCACACCAATAGTGTATTACTTTTCGAGCATTTCACTGCCCCGAAAGCAAAGATGCTTACACATCAAAAATCGGCCCCCGATTGTTTCAACCCTTCCGGTGGTTGGTTCTAAGGTAACTCTCCCAATTAATGCTAGTTCAAAAAACAAACATCCTTCTTACTTGGCTATCAGAATGTAAAAGGTCTTTGTAGTAAACTCACTAGTTTATACCTTAATAGTCTTTCTTTCCCTTTCCATGACATTGCCTTTACTGAAACGTGGTTAAGGCAAGACATTCTGAATTCCGAAATTCTATGTAGTACATATTCAATTTATAGAAAGCACCGTACTTTTCGGCGTGGTGGTGGATTGCTTATTTCTGTGAATGTAGACTTTCCTTCTGAAACAGTCGTATGAGATAGTTCTTTTGATAAAGAGTTTATTGCTGTAAAGCTAAATATTTACGGTATTATCATTATACCTCCTTCCTCTGATCTCTCTATCTATGAGACACATCTATCTGCTATTCATTCCGTCTCTGCCTTGCTTTCTGATCGCGATTTTCTTGTAGTTCTTGGTGATTTCAACATTGCTGAATCTACTTGGATTTCTTGTCCTGACTCTGGTGCCCTGGCTCTCACGGCCCCGAATAAATTTTTAATCGACTTACTTGGGATATCATTGAGTCAAATTAATGCTATCCCAAATTCTCGAAATAAAATGCTTGATCTGATTTTTGTTTTGGATTCATCATCATCATCCGTTTCCCGTTCCCAGCCTATATCTTATCCCGAAGACTTATGCCATCCTACGTTGGAGCTGTTGATTAATTTACCTTCCCGGACGCTTTGCAATGTCAAGATGCCTTTGAGTCGAGTTCGTCAATTTCGGAAAACTGATTTTGAGGGACTCGCCCTGCTTTTATCCCAAACTGACTGGTCTCCCCTCTACGAGTCCGACGACTTGGACGTGGCAATCAGTATTTTTTATAATACCTTATATTCTTTATTTGATTTATGTGTCCCGGTTGGTAAGCTAAACATTTCTAACAAACCTGTGTGGTTTACCCGAGAGTTGACAATTCTCAAAAATCGATAATCTAAACTCTACAAGAGATTTAGAAAAAACGGCTCATCGATAGCCTATTCTGAATACTTGATTGCTCGTGCCAGTTTTGCTATCTTAAATAATCAAAGTTATAAGAATTTCCTGACTCGGTGTAGATTACAGTTTCAGCAGGATCCAAATCGGTATTTTGATTTTGTTAATGCGAAGCGTAGGTCATCGACACTCCCAACGGAAGTATTCTTTTACGAAACGAAGGCAAATTCTGATCAGGACATTGCATAGTTCATTTCAATCTCAAATCGGTTTGCCTTACCCTTATCAGGTTAATGGCTCGAATCGCATCTTTGGACTGAGAATCACTAAAAACTCACTTTTAAACATGTTTTGAAACCTATATTTTCCCCAGGACCTGACGGAGTGCCAAGCTAGACACTGCGCTCATGGTCTTTTAAAGCCGTTGCTTAAAATGTTTAACTTGTCCCTGGAGTTAGGCTCCTTTCCAAAAATTTGGAAAGAGTCATTTATTATTCCTCTCCATAAAAAAGGAAACAAATCTTATGTTCAAAATTATAGGGGTATCTCCTAGTTGTCTGCTATTCCTAAGATTTTTGAAAAATTAATAACCTCCCATCTTCAACACCTTTGCAAATCTATTATTTCACCGTGCCAGCACGGATTTATGAAACAAAGATCTACTACCACTAACTTGTTATAATTTACTTCGTTTGTTATCAACGGTTTTCAGGACAAATTGCTGACTGATGTTATTTATACTGATTTTAGTAAGGCTTTCGACTCTGTAGATCATCATCTCCTAATACATAAACTAGAACTCTTGGTCTTTTCAAATATTCTAGTTCTTTGGATAAAAGACTACCTAACTCTTAGAAATCAGAGGGTTTTATTTAAGGGGTCCGTTTCCAAGACGGTATAGGTCACTTCAGGCGTTCCACAGAGTAGTCATCTTGGTCCTTTATTATTTATTTTGTTTATAAACGATCTTTCATCGGTTATAAAGTTCTCTCGGGTTTTCATGTACGCTGATGATGTAAAAATATGCACGTCAGCTGCAACTCCCCTAGCTGCTCAACAGCTTCAAAAAGATTTAGACGAGTTTCAAATGTGGTGTAAAGTAAATTTTTTAAATCTTAATTGCAATAAATCTAAAGAAATGTCATTTTTGGATGATTGCCCTTTTTTAATATATATTTTCTCGAAAACAAACCACTAGATAGAATTGAATGGGTTGATGATTTGGGCATCGTCATGGACCCAAAGCTTAAGTTTGACATGCATATGTCTTCAATTTCTAATGGAGCATCCGGTGTCTTGGGCTTCATTAAGCGCTAGTCGAAGGAGTTCAACGATCCCTACTTAACAAAAACTCTGTATACTTCTCTTGTACGACCGATTCTGGAATATGGATCTTGTGTATGGTTTCCCAAATACGAAATTCATCAGAATAAAATAGAATCGGTACACAAACAATTTCTGCTTTTCGCACTTAGAGGTCTTAACTGGGACACTAACAATAATTTGTCATCGTATCGTAGTAGACATTTACTAATAGATCTTCCTTCTCTGAATGATCGTAGAATAATGCAGCATTTTCCTTTTTTCAAAAATTTATTAATGGTGAAATTGATTCTTCCGAATTAATTAACCAAGTTAGCTTTGCTGTCCTATTAGAAATACTAGAAATTTTATACCTATATCTCTTCAAACTTGTAATTCTAATTATGCTCTTCATAACCCTTTTCGTATTCTGTGTTCTATTTATAACGATCTTTCCCACTTAATACACAGTGCCACTCCTACTTGCTCTATTAAAAAGTTAGTTTTAGGTCATTTGTTTCCATGTTCGCGATCATCGTAACCGCACGATAAGCGGAGCGCCCCTCGGTCGGATGGGCGGTGGTGAGTCGCTTTGTGCGTGGGTCCGCGCGTTAACAAGCCGGTGCTTGGTATCGTTGGGCCACTTGACTGTAGTGTTTGTTAGTATATCTACGTCAAAAAAAAAAAAAAAATCATCAGTAGAGGCTGGTAATGCTGCCGAAGATGTGTCAATCACAGACCATACAACATGAGGCAGATTTAAATCACCAGCCACCATAAGATGATCCATAACAGTCAACAATGACGAAACAAGTTGCAGGGCACTCAGATGGGTTGAGCAGATGTTATTAACAGAATGGGGAGCAATGTAGGAACAACTTGTAGAGAGTGAAGTAACATTTTAACACATAATAACTCTATGTCCGGAAAATCATGAAAATTAATCTGTTCAGAGGAAATACAAGAGTCAACAACAATGAGAACACCGCCCCTTTGCGGGAGGTGCGATCGCATCTGTACAAGTTATACTAAGACGGAAAAAATAACTGTGCGTCGGACCACAGGGGCGATGTGTAAAAATATTTTTAAGTTGTACAACTTTTTGTATATTTTTGTCATTTTTTATTGGGCCAAACATACACCCTCTACCTCTACCCTCTATTATAAATAGAATCAGTTTTAAATCATTTTTAAACCACTATCTTTCACACACTGCGCACATGCGTGCGCATCCAAATGGATTGTCAATGCACATGGTTTTAAATTTTTCATGAGCATTATAATGATGTTGAAAATGTTCGTATGGTACGATTTCAGGTTCTTGCTCCAGTTGTGACAATTCTTCTTCCTGTTGTTGTAGCTGTATTCGCGTTGCATCTAATAAATTTTGGCACTCTCGTGCTCTAAATTCACGTTAATAATGCAGCATTGCGAGTGCTCCTGGCTTCTAATGTTATCTACGAAATTTGCCGTTAGTAAATTGTTATTTATTTGAAACAATTGGTGCAGCAATGTGATTCAAAATTTGGTACAATAAATAAGATACGTACAATAGGTATTGCTAATTGCACTCAAAACGGCGTTACGCCAAAGAAATTTTTTTTTTTAATTTGTTACAAACGCGCTGCTGTACTTTTTGTCGTTGACACGTTGTACAGCGCCGTTATGCGGTCGGTGTTTACCTTTTCACCGTCACTTCGTTGCGCCGCTAATCGCACAAAAAAAACTCTGTCGCTTTTTATAGCCTTAACCCATAAAATGGGTAAATAAGGGTATAATGGTTTTGTGCAAAAGTATGTAACAGGCAGAAGGAAGCATCTCCGACCCTATAAAGTATATATATTCTTGATCAGCATCAACAGCCGTGACGATATAGCCATGTCCGTCTGTCCGTCTGTCTGTCCGTCTGTCCGTCTGTATGAACGCGTGGATCTCAGAGACTACAAGAGCTAGAGACTTCAGATTTGGATTTAAGTTCTCCTATACCATGAGCAGAACAAGTTTGCTTCAAATTATCGATAACATTTCTGGTTTCCGATATACACATAATATCGATAACAATAAAATATCGAGTGAGTCGCTTTGTGCGTGGGTCCGCGCGTTAACAAGCCGGTGCTTGGTATCGTTGGGCCACTTGACTGTAGTGTTTGTTAGTATATCTACGTCAAATAAAAAAAAAAAATCATCAGTAGAGGCTGGTAATGCTGCCGAAGATGTGTCAATCACAGACCATACAACATGAGGCAGATTTAAATCACCAGCCACCATAAGATGATCCATAACAGTCAACAATGACGAAACAAGTTGCAGGGCACTCAGATGGGTTGAGCAGATGTTATTAACAGAATGGGGAGCAATGTAGGAACAACTTGTATAGAGTGAAGTAACATTTTAACACATAATAACTCTATGTCCGGAAAATCATGAAAATTAATCTGTTCAGAGGAAATACAAGAGTCAACAACAATGAGAACACCATCCCTTTGCGGGAGGTGCGATCGCATCTGTACAAGTTATACTAAGACGGAAAAAATAACTGTGCGTCGGACCACAGGGGCGATGTGTAAAAATATTTTTAAGTTGTACAACTTTTTGTATATTTTTGTCATTTTTTATTGGGCCAAACATTAACCCTCTACCTCTACCCTCTATTATAAATAGAATCAGTTTTAAATCATTTTTAAACCACTATCTTTCACACACTGCGCACATGCGTGCGCATCCAAATGGATTGTCAATGCACATGGTTTTAAATTTTTCATGAGCATTATAATGATGTTGAAAATGTTCGTATGGTACGATTTCAGGTTCTTGCTCCAGTTGTGACAATTCTTCTTCCTGTTGTTGTAGCTGTATTCGCGTTGCATCTAATAAATTTTGGCACTCTCGTGCTCTAAATTCACGTTAATAATGCAGCATTGCGAGTGCTCCTGGCTTCTAATGTTATCTACGAAACTTGCCGTTAGTAAATTGTTATTTATTTGAAACAATTGGTGCAGCAATGTGATTCAAAATTTGGTACAATAAATAAGATACGTACAATAGGTATTGCTAATTGCACTCAAAACGGCGTTACGCCAAGAAATTTTTTTTTTAATTTGTTACAAACGCGCTGCTGTACTTTTTGTCGTTGACACGTTGTACAGCGCCGTCATGCGGTCGGTGTTTACCTTTTCACCGTCACTTCGTTGTGCCGCTAATAGCACAAAAAAAACTCTGTCGCTTTTTATACCCTTAACCCATAAAATGGGTAAATAAGGGTATAATGGTTTTGTGCAAAAGTATGTAACAGGCAGAAGGAAGCATCTCCGACCCTATAAAGTATATATATTCTTGATCAGCATCAACAGCCGAGACGATATAGCCATGTCCGTCTGTCCGTCTGTCTGTCCGTCTGTCCGTCTGTATGAACGCGTGGATCTCAGAGACTACAAGAGCTAGAGACTTCACATTTTGGATTTAAGTTCTCCTATACCATGAGCAGAACAAGTTTGCTTCAAATTATCGATAACTATTCTGGTTTCCGATATACACATAATATCGATAACAATAAAATATCGAATTGGGAAAATCTAAAAATGAGGCTTGAAGTAATGGATAATGATAGAACTTTTCTGAAAATTTCGTCCAAATCCGTTGAGAAACACCAGAGATATTGAACTTAATCGATGGAAGCTAAGCCAGTATACCAAAGTCTTATATAAATTAAATATATTTATTGCAACTGGGTTCAGGGTATCTTCTAGTCGGGCTCTCCCGACTAGAGCCTTCTTACTTGTTCTTTTTGTTTAACCGCGCGCACGATAACCAGGGTATCGTCGGGTATATGCGGATTGATTTTGCACTTTACACTTGTTCGTAGCACGTTTGGAGTTTTTATTTCCAACTTGTACTACGTCTGTTTCACTCATGCGTCCCGCTCTGGCGCCACTTGTAAGGTAGAGATTTTGGCCGGGGTATATATCTCAGTCCGGCCAAAGTTCTGCGTCACAAGAAATTTATTAAAATACCAGTGACGCCTTGTGAAGTGTAGACACGTGTAATTTGTTTCGCCTGACCCCCGCGCTGGTCGAAAACGGCTGAGTGATCGGGGGGGGGAGATGTATTGGGCAGCCCACAATACGAGTACCACTTGTCACTCAGACTATTTCACCGGGGTTAGGGTATCACGCGCGTATATATGCGCAAGTGTGTGACAGCCGCAAACCAACTTCATCAACCAAAAAGAGTAGCAGAGGGGAAGAGGTTTAGTTTCAATTAAATTATTGACAAAAAACGTTTATTCATTTCATTTTCTTTTTTCTGTTTAATGCTATGTTTCTCTTTAAAACTTACAACCAATTCCTATTTCTTTTATTCAGACTAACTATTGTACAAGTTAATGTTTCCCGGATACGCGTGGGTTCGATCGGACCTCTCTGCACTGACTAACTCGCACCCGTCTCTTGCTCGGCGTCCCTTCCGACCGCTGGGTCTTCGGGTCGCGGCTCTCTCGTCCCCTTATGTATTAGCTTCTTGCCGTTTCTTATACATCTATATTTCAATGTGAGTTTCGTACTTAAGTGTGGGCTTTTTGCCGTTTCCTTATATCTATGTTAAATGTAAGTAATTGAGTGTGGGCTTCTTGCCGTTTCCTTATCTATGTTAAATGTAAGTAATTCAGTGTGGGCTTCTTACCGTTTCTTATATCTATATATATACGTGAATTCGGCCCGCTTGGCCTACTTCACAAAATTTTTCTTTATGTGAATGAGATTTGACTTAAATAAAAGAAATATTTCTTACGCATAAAATTGAGACACAGTGTTGTTTTGGTGTTTGTTACAAAACTTCACTTTTTATACCCTTAACCCATAAAATGGGTAAATAAGGGTATAATGGTTTTGTGCAAAAGTATGTAACAGGCAGAAGGAAGCATCTCCGACCCCATAAAGTATATATGTTCTTGATCAGCATCAACAGCCGAGACGATATAGCCATGTCCGTCTGTCCGTCCGTCTGTCCATCTGTCCGTTTGTCCGTCTGTATGAACGCGTGGATCTCAGAGACTACAAGAGCTAGAGACTTCAGATTTTGGATATAAGTTTTTCTATACTATAAGCAGAACAAGTTTGCTTCAAATTATCGATAACTATTCTGGTTTCTTACACACACATAAAATCGATAACAAAATAATATCGAATTTGGAAAATCTAAAAATGAGGGTTGAAGTAATGGGTAATGATAGAACTTTTCTGAAATTTCGTCCAAATCAGTTGAGAAACACCGGAAATATTGAACTTAATCGATTGAAGCTAAGTCAGTATACCAAAGTCTTACATAAATTTAATTTATTTATTGCAACTGGGTTCAGGGTATCTTCTAGTCGGGCTCTCTTGTATATAAATTAGTTTGTTTTAGAATGTATTCGATTTTTACTCATCAAAACAATAAAATAGCAAAAAGTCGCGTACATGCACGCATAAAATATATGAATGCATTATGTTCTGCTTTTTCGTAAATGCACAGACACACACACACTTACAGACTAACATAGCGGACTTCTTCAATAAGAGAAGTAACAAGACGAATGATGAGTGTTGGTTGTTGATACCCTAACTAGCTTATTTGCTATATTAATAAATAAAGTAATTAGTATTATTAAACTATTTTAGTAATTTCTCATTTGTTTGATAATCGCCAACCTATACTTTACAAAATATGCAACTATTTCAAATATATTATGGAACTACATATCCACAATAGCACTTATATTTTAATGAGGTGTTCAACGTCATCATTCTTGTTGCTAAACAGCGGAGCTGTGTGGTTCGACCGTCTCGGTCGGCCGCTTCTCTGCCACTGCACCAATACTCATTTGCAGGCAGAGATATTGTTGTACAACAACAACATATTATTTCAATATAATATATATATAAACCGACAGAGATTAACAGGTTTGCATGTCAGAGTGTTGTGGTTCGCTCAACCCGCGTCTATAGATGTTTACTCATACAAACAAAACACTTGCTCCAATACACTCTCATAGAGCTCACACAAATTGCGTATTACTCTGCAAGCATTTTACAGCCCAGAGCGCAAAGATACATATACAAATTAAACATATGCATGAATACACTCTCATAGAGCTCACACCAATAGCGTATTACTTTTCGAGCATTTCACTGCCCCGAAAGCAAAGATGCTTACACATCAAAAATCGGCCCCCGATTGTTTCAACCCTTCCGGTGGTTGGTTCTAAGGTAACTCTCCCAATTAATGCTAGTTCAAAAAACAAACATCCTTCTTACTTGGCTATCAGAATGTAAAAGGTCTTTGTAGTAAACTCACTAGTTTATACCTTAATAGTCTTTCTTTCCCTTTCCATGACATTGCCTTTACTGAAACGTGGTTAAGGCAAGACATTCTGAATTCCGAAATTCTATGTAGTACTTATTCAATTTATAGAAAGCACCGTACTTTTCGGCGTGGTGGTGGATTGATTATTTCTGTGAATGTAGACTTTCCTTCTGAAACAGTCGTATGAGATAGTTCTTTTGATAAAGAGTTTATTGCTGTAAAGCTAAATATTTACGGTATTATCATTATACCTCCTTCCTCTGATCTCTCTATCTATGAGACACATCTATCTGCTATTCATTCTGTCTCTGCCTTGCTTTCTGATCCCGATTTTCTTGTAGTTCTTGGTGATTTCAACATTGCTGAATCTACTTGGATTTCTTGTCCTGACTCTGGTGCCCTGACTCTCACGGCCCCGAATACATTTTTAATCGACTTACTTGGGATATCATTGAGTCAAATTAATGCTATCCCAAATTCTCGAAATAAAATACTTGATCTGATTTTTGTTTTGGATTCATCATCATCATCCGTTTCCCGTTCCCAGCCTATATCTTATCCCGAAGACTTATGCCATCCTACGTTGGAGCTGTTGATTAATTTACCTTCCCGGACGCGTTGCAATGTCAAGATGCCTTTGAATCGAGTTAGTCAATTTCGGAAAATTGATTTTGAGGGACTCGCCCTGCTTTTATCCCAAACTGACTGGTCTCCCCTCTACGAGTCCGACGACTTGGACGTGGCAATCAGTATTTTTATGATACCTTATATTCTTTATTTGATTTATGTGTCCCGGTTGGTAAGCTAAACATTTCTAACAAACCTGTGTGGTTTACCCGAGAGTTGACAATTCTCAAAAATCGATAATCTAAACTCTACAAGAGATTTAGAAAAAACGGCTCATCGATAGCCTATTCTGAATACTTGATTGCTCGTGCCAGTTTTGCTATCTTAAATAACCAAAGTTATAAGAATTACCTGACTCGGTGTAGATTACAGTTTCAGCAGGATCCAAATCGGTATTTTGATTTTGTTAATGCGAAGCGTAGGTCATCGACACTCCCAACGGAAGTATTCTTTTACGAAACGAAGGCAAATTCTGATCAGGACATTGCATAGTTCATTTCAATCTCAAATCGGTTTGCCTTACCCTTATCAGGTTAATGGCTCGAATCGCATCTTTGGACTGAGAATCACTAAAAACTCACTTTTAAACATGTTTTGAAACCTATATTTTCCCCAGGACCTGACGGAGTGCCAAGCTAGACACTGCGCTCATGGTCTTTTAAAGCCGTTGCTTAAAATGTTTAACTTGTCCCTGGAGTTAGGCTCCTTTCCAAAAATTTGGAAAGAGTCATTTATTATTCCTCTCCATAAAAAAGGAAACAAATCTTATGTTCAAAATTATAGGGGTATCTCCTAGTTGTCCGCTATTCCTAAGATTTTTGAAAAATTAATAACCTCCCATCTTCAACACCTTTGCAAATCTATTATTTCACCGTGCCAGCACGGATTTATGAAACAAAGATCTACTACCACTAACTTGTTATAATTTACTTCGTTTGTTATCAACGGTTTTCAGGACAAATTGCTGACTGATGTTATTTATACTGATTTTAGTAAGGCTTTCGACTCTGTAGATCATCATCTCCTAATACATAAACTAGAACTCTTGGTCTTTTCAAATATTCTAGTTCTTTGGATAAAAGACTACCTAACTCTTAGAAATCAGAGGGTTTTATTTAAGGGGTCCGTTTCCAAGACGGTATAGGTCACTTCAGGCGTTCCACAGAGTAGTCATCTTGGTCCTTTATTATTTATTTTGTTTATAAACGATCTTCATCGGTTATAAAGTTCTCTCGGGTTTTCATGTACGCTGATGATGTAAAAATATGCACGTCAGCTGCAACTCCCCTAGCTGCTCAACAGCTTCAAAAAGATTTAGACGAGTTTCAAATGTGGTGTAAAGTAAATTTTTTAAATCTTAATTGCAATAAATCTAAAGAAATGTCATTTTTGGATGATTGCCCTTTTTTAATATATATTTTCTCGAAAACAAACCACTAGATAGAATTGAATGGGTTGATGATTTGGGCATCGTCATGGACCCAAAGCTTAAGTTTGACATGCATATGTCTTCAATTTCTAATGGAGCATCCGGTGTCTGGGCTCATTAAGCGCTAGTCGAAGGAGTTCAACGATCCCTACTTAACAAAAACTCTGTATACTTCTCTTGTACGACCGATTCTGGAATATGGATCTTGTGTATGGTTTCCCAAATACGAAATTCATCAGAATAAAATAGAATCGGTACACAAACAATTTCTGCTTTTCGCACTTAGAGGTCTTAACTGGGACACTAACAATAATTTGTCATCGTATCGTAGTAGACATTTACTAATAGATCTTCCTTCTCTGAATGATCGTAGAATAATGCAGCATTTCCTTTTTTCACAAATTTATTAATGGTGAAATTGATTCTTCCGAATTAATTAACCAAGTTAGCTTTGCTGTCCTATTAGAAATACTAGAAATTTTATACCTATATCTCTTCAAACTTGTAATTCTAATTATGCTCTTCATAACCCTTTTCGTATTCTGTGTTCTATTTATAACGATCTTTCCCACTTAATACACAGTGCCACTCCTACTTGCTCTATTAAAAAGTTAGTTTTAGGTCATTTGTTTCCATGTTCGCGATCATCGTAACCGCACGATAAGCGGAGCGCCCCTCGGTCGGATGGGCGGTGGTGAGTCGCTTTGTGCGTGGGTCCGCGCGTTAACAAGCCGGTGCTTGGTATCGTTGGGCCACTTGACTGTAGTGTTTGTTAGTATATCTACGTCAAATAAAAAAAAAAAATCATCAGTAGAGGCTGGTAATGCTGCCGAAGATGTGTCAATCACAGACCATACAACATGAGGCAGATTTAAATCACCAGCCACCATAAGATGATCCATAACAGTCAACAATGACGAAACAAGTTGCAGGGCACTCAGATGGGTTGAGCAGATGTTATTAACAGAATGGGGAGCAATGTAGGAACAACTTGTAGAGAGTGAAGTAACATTTTAACACATAATAACTCTATGTCCGGAAAATCATGAAAATTAATCTGTTCAGAGGAAATACAAGAGTCAACAACAATGAGAACACCACCCCTTTGCGGGAGGTGCGATCGCATCTGTACAAGTTATACTAAGACGGAAAAAATAACTGTGCGTCGGACCACAGGGGCGATGTGTAAAAATATTTTTAAGTTGTACAACTTTTTGTATATTTTTGTCATTTTTTATTGGGCCAAACATACACCCTCTACCTCTACCCTCTATTATAAATAGAATCAGTTTTAAATCATTTTTAAACCACTATCTTTCACACACTGCGCACATGCGTGCGCATCCAAATGGATTGTCAATGCACATGGTTGTACATTTTTCATGAGCATTATAATGATGTTGAAAATGTTCGTATGGTACGATTTCAGGTTCTTGCTCCAGTTGTGACAATTCTTCTTCCTGTTGTTGTAGCTGTATTCGCGTTGCATCTAATAAATTTTGGCACTCTCGTGCTCTAAATTCACGTTAATAATGCAGCATTGCGAGTGCTCCTGGCTTCTAATGTTATCTACGAAATTTGCCGTTAGTAAATTGTTATGTATTTGAAACAATTGGTGCAGCAATGTGATTCAAAATTTGGTACAATAAATAAGATACGTACAATAGGTATTGCTAATTGCACTCAAAACGGCGTTACGCCAAAGAAATTTTTTTTTTAATTTGT
The DNA here is from genome assembly GCA_030179655.1 of Scaptomyza flava. Taxonomy (NCBI): domain Eukaryota; kingdom Metazoa; phylum Arthropoda; class Insecta; order Diptera; family Drosophilidae; genus Scaptomyza; species Scaptomyza flava. The sequence continues at coordinate 55,194,484 of JARNME010000404.1, forward strand.
TACAAACGAATTTTGTCTTTAATTTAAAACACATCAAAACACAACAAAAAGAGAATTGTAAGGTAGAGATTTTGTCCGGAGTATATATCTCAGTCCGGCCAAAGCTCTGCGTCACAAGAAATTTATTAAAATACCAGTGACGCCTTGTGAAGTATAGACACGTGTAATTTGTGTCGCCTGACCCCCGCGCTGGTCGAAAACGGCTGAGTGATCGGGGGGGAGATGTATTGGGCAGCCCACAATGCGAGTACCACTGGTCACTCAGACTATTTCACCGGGGTTAGGGTATCACGCGCGTATATATGCGCAAGTGTGCGCGAAACTAAGCGGCTCGCGTGTTTGCGCGTCAATATGCAAAACTGACAGCCGCAAACCAACTTCATCAACCAAAAAGAGTAGCAGAGGGGTAGAGGTTTAGTTTCAATTAAATTATTGACAAAAAACGTTTATTCATTTCATTTTCTTCTTTCTGTTTAATGCTATGTTTCTCTTCAAAACTTACAACCAATTTCTATTTCTTATATTCAGACTAACTATTGTACAAGTTCATGTTTCCCGGATACGCGTGGGTTCGATCAGACCTCTCTGCACTGACTAACTCGCACCCGTCTCTTGCTCGGCGTCCCTTCCGACCGCTGGGTCTTCGGGTCGCGGCTCTCTCGTCCCCTTATGTATTAGCTTCTTGCCGTTTCTTATACATCTATGTTTCAATGTGAGTTTCGTACTTAAGTGTGGGCTTTTTGCCGTTTCCTTATATCAATGTTAAATGTAAGTAATTGAGTGTTGGCTTCTTGCCGTTTCCTTATCTATGTTAAATGGAAGTAATTCAGTAATTCTTACCGTTTCTTATATCTATATATAAATGATAATTCGGCCCGCTTGGCCTACTTCACACCCCACCCCCCCCCCCACCCTTTTTTTTTCGTGACCGTGACCGTACCGTCTCGGTGTGGGGTTACGGTAAAAATCACGCCGCCGGCAGCTGCCGTGAAGCGGTTGCGGAGCCTCGCGCGGATTTCCTTTACAGCTTCTGTCTTCTAGCGTTGCGTCCAATCCTTCCTCGCATCCAACGATCTCATCTTCGGTCTCCTGCTCTACCTTCGGTGACTCCCATTCTGCCCATTCCTCGTCCGTCGGCACGCCGGTCGCTTCGGGTGGCTGCTGCGACCTTGGTTGCGGTGGTCCAACGCTAATGGTTGTCTTCTGGTCTTCTTGTTCGGCTTCCAGCGTTGCGTCCAGCCCTTCTTCCCATCCAACGACCTCGTCTGCGGTCTCTTGCTGTACCTTCGGTGATTCCCACTCTGCCCATTCCTCGTCCGTCGGCACGCCGGTCGCTTCGGGTGGCTGCTACTTTTGACGGGTCTGTTTGAATGCCCTCGTCGCTCACCAGATGTCCTAGTTATACTAGTTTCCTTTGGAAGAACGAGCATTTTCTCCGGTTCAGCTTTAGATTAGCTGCCCTCAGCCGCCGCAAGACTTCTCTGAGGTTTTCCAGGTGCTGTTCCTTCGTCTTGCTGATTACGATGATATCATTCAAATAAGCGAATGCGTTGGGTTCCATCTCCGGACCGATTACCATGTCCAAAGCCCTCTGGAAGGTTGCACCCGCGGAATGTCGTCCAAATGGCATGACCTTCCACTGGAACAATCCGCGCCCGGGTACCGTGAACGCGGTGTATTCTCGACTGTCCACCGCCATGGGGATTTCCCAATACCCATGTTTCAAGTCCAGCGTCGAGATGTAACGAGAATTCCTTAGTCTCTCCAGGATATGATTGATCCGCGGCACCGGATATGCGTCAGGTATGGATTGTGAATTGAGCTGCCTGTAGTCTACGCACATTCTCCATTCGTTCGTTTTCTTGCGAACTAGTACGATAGGCGCGCTATGTGGGCTCCGTGACGGCTCTATGGGTCCTGCCTCTAACAGCTCGTTTACCTGCTGGTCGATCACGCGCTGCATTGCTGGGTTTTTAGGATAATACCTCTGTTTAATTAGTTTGTCATCCTTCAAAACTATCCGATGCTCGGTTACCTTAGAAACGCCCTGGAGTCCTTCGAAAAGTTCCAATTCTGCCTTGAGAAATTCCTGTGACTCCGGATCCAAGTCCGCGGGCCACTCCAGTTTCTCTTCCGTGTCGCCTTCCGACCCTGGGTGTTATGCGCTGTCCTTCTGCTGGGGTGCCTCAACTCCGGTACTTCCCAACTCAACCACCGACGGCTCCTCGACGACTGGTACTGCGTCTCGGCCTGCCCTTCGCCTGGTTAGCGTGGCGTCTACCTTGCGGGGTATCCTCAGGACATTCCTCCGCTCTGCGCCTCCTGTACTGCGTGTCTCGTTGTCCCCTTCCTTCGTAGGCTCTGCGTCGGTTCCGTAATCACCCTCGATAAGCGACTCGGCACTCTGTAAAGTTAATGTCGCCTCCCCCAACCTGCAAAGTTGTCCCCATCCTACATAGGAAATCCATCCCCAGGATTTGACTATCCATCATGGATGGTATTACAAGTAGGTCCATAATTACTTCTTTGTTGACGAGCCCCACCTTCGTCCGCAACAATGTGTCTATGGTTACCATCGAACCGTCTGCTAAGCGCGTATTCGCGGTCGCGTCGTGTACGACCCCTTCATCTCAATCTCCTTGAAAAATCTCTCACTCACGAAGCTCCTAGTAGCCCCGGTGTCGACCGTCGCCTTCGCCAGTGGGTCCCCAACCTTCACGGTGGCGACTATGCGACTCCTTTCGACTTTGAGAGGTAAATCTAACTCCGGGACTTACTCGTGCTGGCGCCCATCCGATCCCGCTCCGGATGACGCAGCTGCCCGGTTCCCGCTCTCTTTCTACAACATTCCCCGCTACTCACACCTCGATTGCCACACTGCCTCCAGAAAAGCACTTTGGGGTTTGGACATTCCCTGGCAAAGTGTCCCTCCTGCGAACAATTGTAACATACTCGTGCTCTACTTTGCTCGTGGCCCATTATGTTGTTCGAAATCACATCACGCCCATCAATTTGAGAACTGTTTGGTTCGTTTCGCGCCATGGGGATTTGGGCCAGCGGTCTCTGGAAATGATTAACCTGCCTTGCGTGCGTTTCTGGGCTTCCGAACCTATTTGGACACTCGACCCCCGTCCCCGTACCGTACCCTGCTTCCCAGCGGTTCTGGCTTCGAACATTCTCAAATTCAGCGGCCATCTGAGTCAGTTGAGCTAGCGTCAGAAAATCTTTCGTACGGATGTACAACCTGTAGTCTGGCGCTAGATTTTCATAAATTCTATTCAATTCCTGATCGATACTATATCCGGCATGATGCATCAGTTTCTTTAAATCTAACAAATAATCCTTATAACCCTCGCCGGCTCTTTGCCGTCGGGCCCTGATGCTATCCTCCAACCTATCAAAATAGTGGGGTGGTAAAAGAAATCTAGAAACTCTTTCTTGAAGGCGCCCCATGTCACGTCTCTTAGCCTACTGGTTGAGAACCAGCTCGCCGCCGAGCCTGTGAAGGCCTCGCTCATTGCCCTGGGAATACGGTCTAGCTCTACCTCGTATGTCATCGCGCGTTCTTCAAGTGCCTCTATGAACTCAAGTGGGTCAGAGTGACCATCAAAACGGATTCCCCATTTCCTTATTTGCTCGGGGACGACATGTTTGTTCTTTTCAGCTCCCCAGTAGTCCGTGGCCATATCAGGTTTGTAGTCCCTCTGTCCCACCTGTGTACTAGTCACAGGGGGAATAACAGGCAGCCCTACATAAATTCCGGATGGCGTCCCAATCTGCCGCCTTACCGGCCAATGCTGCGCTTGCCCGAGTGGTGGAAACTCCCCTTTCGATGACCCAGACAAAGTCAGTAAGTCTGACTCTGACTTTTGCCGCTGTCGCATACCCATATTGAGAGTATTATACGAGGCGGACGGTTCCGGAACTTTCAAAAATTGTAATTCCCACTCGGCCAATCGCTTCCAAGTTTCCGTGCGATGACCCCCTTCCCTTATGAATGCACATACCGGTTTCCTTAGATCGTCTACCTTTCCCGTTCGATCCAGGCCCAGTTCGTGGGCGACGCGCTCCAGTTCTTCTTTCCGGCAATTGTAGACCCATCGTGCACCTACGCCTGGGTTTTCGCGGTCCTCCGGCGATGAAATTTGTAGCTCACTCATCGTTGGTTTAAATCCGGTTGTGCTCTGATTCCTTGATAATGCCGTCAATATCCTTCTCTTTTTTCTAAATTTTATTTATTATTTTATTAAGTTTTATATATTATTATTTATTAATTATTATTTATTTTTATTATTATTTTATTTTATTAATTATTTTATTTTTTTTATTTTTATTATGATTTATTTCTTTTTATATTCTTTTTTTTCAAAAAAATAACTTGCATTGATTAATTTTTCCGTTTAATTAAATTTGTTCATTTACTTCGACCGATTTTCTACTGTACTTTTTCCAATGTTAAATTTGCACTTTTCAGCGTTTGACTGTTCGCAGACACGCCCAAAACTAGTATCACTTTGCCGATTTGGCGCGTGCTGTACTTCGAGCGTTGACCCGCACTCTGCTCCGTTAGGCAATCGGCGTTATTATATTTATTTTATTATTTGTTATTATTATATTTATTTTATTATTTATTTAATTAAACCTTCGTTTGCGAACTCTTTCCTTTGTAACCAAAACTTTCCCACCAAATCACGAATATTCTCGCCCACTGTTCGACGCTCACAGCTGCGCTCGAAACCAACTGGCTTTTGACATGGCGCGTGCTGTACTTTTTGTCGTTGACACGTTGCACAGCGCCGTTATGCGATCGGTGTTTACCTTTTCACCGTCACTTCGTTGCGCCGCTAATCGCACAAAAAAAAACTCTGTCGCTTTTTCTTTTTGTTTAACTGCGCGCACGATAACCAGGGTATCGTCGGGTATATGCGGATTGATTTTGCACTTTACACTTGTTCGTAGCACGTTTGGAGTTTTTATTTCCAACTTGTACTACGTCTGTTTCACTCATGCGTCCCGCTCTGGCGCCACTTGTAAGGTAGAGATTTTGGCCGGGGTATAAACTATCTCAGTCCTGCCAAAGTTCTGCGTCACAAGAAATTTATTAAAATACCAGTGACGCCTTGTGAAGTATAGACACGTTGAATTTGTGTCGCCTGACCCCCGCGCTGGTCGAAAACGGCTGAGTGATCGGGGGGGAGATGTATTGGGCAGCCCACAATACGAGTACCACTGGTCACTCAGACTATTTCACCGGGGTTAGGGTATCACGCGCGTACATATGCGCAAGTGTGTGACGCAAACCAACTTCATCAACCAAAAAGAGTAGCAGAGGGGTAGAGGTTTAGTTTCAATTAAATTATTGACAAAAAATATTTATTCATTTCATTTTCTTCTTTCTGTTTAATGCTATGTTTCTCTTCAAAACTTACAACCAATTCCTATTTCTTTTATTCAGACTAACTATTGTACAAGTTAATGTTTCCCGAATACGCGTGGGTTCGATCGGACCTCTCTGCACTGACTAACTCGCACCCGTCTCTTGCTCGGCGTCGATCACGCCGTGGCCCTTCCGACCGCTGGGTCTTCGGGTCGCGGCTCTCTCGTCCCCTTATGTATTAGCTTCTTGCCGTTTCTTATATATTTATGTTTCAATGTGAGTTTCGTACTTAAGTGTGGGCTTTTTGCCGTTTCCTTATATCTATGTTAAATGTAAGTAATTGAGTGTGGGCTTCTTGCCGTTTCCTTATCTATGTTAAATGTAAGTAATTCAGTGTGGGCTTCTTACCGTTTCTTATATCTATATATATACGTGAATTCGGCCCGCTTGGCCTACTTCACAAAATTTTTCTTTATGTGAATGAAAATAAAATAATAATAAAATAAAAGAAATATTTCTTACGCATAAAATTGAGACACAGAGTTGTTTTGGTGTTTTTATTTTTTTTTTTATTATTATTTATTTATTTATTGATTATTCCTAGTGCTACAAGTAAAAGTACTTATAAATTACTGCACTAGTCACATTTTACACTTGCTATATAAACATACAAAACATTATTATTATTTTAATTATTTTAAACAAAATGACTTTAATACTACTTATGTAATAAACATTAAAATATAAATTCAAGAACAAAAATATAAACTCAAAAACAAAAATGTATCCATCAACCTATGACCCTTATTATTGTTGTCATTAATACCATCATAAATCACTTCGCTGTAAGTATGTCTTTAGCTTAGATTTAAAAATTGATGTGCTTCTAACGGTCTTAATCTCTAGTGGCAACTGATTCCAAAGTCGAGCAACCCATACAAAAAAGTGCCTGTCGGAGGATGCAAGCTTAGTTCTAGGACGAACAACATTACAGGTCCTTAATGACACTGCAAAGCGTAGTTTCTCATATAAATAATCAGGCGCTTGTGTGTATATAATGTCATGAAGCAGATTTAAAGTTTTATACTTAGTCCAGTTTCTTAAGTCTAACTCAAATATACAATTTGCAAAACATGTAACATAATCATATCTTTTAAGTCCAAAAACATAACGTGCTACACTATTAAAGGCTACTTTAAGCTTTTGCTGACTAGCAATATTACAGTTTGAGAAAATTTCAATGCCATAAAATAATATGGGGGTAACAAGAGTTTTTGCGATGGTCATTCTTGTTATAACAGGCAGCCAGGGCCGTGTTAAAACAATCTGCCGAAGAACTCCATAAGTCTTTCCCACAGCCTTTTTTACCTGGTCTTTCCATGTAAGTGTATTGTTAAATGTAATCCCTAGATTGTCAGCCTTTTCTACATATTTAATTTCTACATTATCAACATACAGTTTACTTAAATTGCTAACATTTAATTTTTTCTTATAAATAACAATACATTTACGTTTAGAAGGATTTAAACAAAGACCATTGTTACCTGCCCATTGACACACACTTAACAGATCATTATTACAAAACATGACACACTGGTTAATCTGACTTACAGGACGACTCACATATAATTGGACATCATCAGCATACATATGAGCTTCACACATAGACAAAACATTTGGAAGATCATTAACATATATTACAAAAAGAAGAGGACCAAGAATTGATCCCTGAGGCACACCACGGGTGGTCGCAATAAGGTCAGAGGTGGAGTGCTGTACAACTACGGCCTGTTTTCTATTTTTCAAGTATGAGGCCATTAACTTTACTGCCGTATTGGAGAAGTTATATAAATTACTTAGCTTTGTTATCAAAATTTCGTGGCTAACCGTGTCAAAAGCCTTACTAAAGTCAAGCAGCGTCAAAAGAGTAACTTCATTATTGTCCATATGGTTTCTTATATCCTCAACAATTTTTAATACAGCGGTTGTACAGCTTTTCTTTTTACTGAACCCAGATTGCTTGTTGCTAAGTAAGTTGTTGGTGTCCATAAAAGCTGAGATTTGGTTTGCCAATAATTTTTCAAGGACTTTGGACAAGAATGGCAATATAGCTATCGGTCTAAACCAGTGGTGGGCACACACAAATATTGTCACAGTTTTCACACGCATACAAGCACAATTTGCGTGCGCTGCAGCGAAAAAACGAAGTGTGATCAGTACAGTGCACGCTGCAAGTTAACGGTTACTCATTGTGCTTATAATTTATTAATAAATAATGCCATCTTGAAAAATATTTAACATTTCGAAAAACAATGTTATTGCAAATTAAGCATTTTGCTCTGCAATCTTTATTTTCTATGAAAAAAATTTCATTCTCCCATTCGGGCATAAACATTTTGGAGCGCACTGTAAAAAATTTGTTTTCTTGCTAATGCGCTGCGTGGTGCCTGCCTGTCAATAGTTCGCCTTCAACTAAAAGTACAATGTTAAGTCTAATGCATGCTTCGGCACGACAACCGACGACGAACGAACAAACGTGTTCTAAAAATAGATTTCAATGCTTATAGCGTACGTGTGATTTCATGCAGTCGGAAGCGAAAAAAACCAGCGCGCTGCCTCGTGTGAGTTAGAAATATTTTCGACGTCGACGTCTGCCCACCACTGGTCTAAACTCATCTTTGCCTTTTGGGATGAGCGTAATTTTAGCGATTTTCCACGTCTCAGGAAATGTGGACGTGGTTATTGCATAATTTAGTATGTGAGTTATATGACCTAAAATTAGTGGAAGTATTATTTTTACAAACTTTGGGCTGACGTCATCTAATCCACTCGCATTTGACTTAATTTTTAAGATTGCCTCAAGTACATCACATTGACTTACACTAACAAAGTTAAAACAGCTAGTACAATTATTTAACGACACAGAGTTTATGTACGGGTTACATGTTGCTGGACGAACATTGACATTTACAAAACTACCATTAAGAACATTTACATCCAAGTCGTCATTTATCACAGGCTTAGCCTTTCCAATTCCAACGTTCCTCAACTCCTTCCATAATTTTTGCGTGGAATTTATGTTGTCAAATTGTAAACCATAATGTCTACGCTTAGCACTGCTAATCAATTCATTTACATTACGCCTGGCAGTCTTAAAAAATTTAAGCAATTGGTCAGTCTTGTAACGTTTCCACCTCTCGTACAGCTTATCCCGGCCTTATATTGCACTTTTTATATCACTGCTAAACCATGGATTTAGCTTCGGCTTAATAACTAAGGTTTTAAGCGGTACATGTTTATTGTACAAATATTCAATATTATTTTGCAACAATCCTAGCTGGGTGTCAACCGAGGGAAGAAAATATAAACTATTCCAGTCACAATTATTACAGTCACTGAACAACAAACTATTATCTACATTTTTAAAATCTCTATATTGAATAATCTGATTATTATAGTCAAGCTGAGAGTCATAAGAAAGAAAAATTAGGTCGTGCTTGGAAAATTCAGGTACTGAAATTTGGTCATACAACATTACCCTGTTTGTATTATTTACAAAGATAACATCAAGTAATGTATTGGTGGTTTGTGAGAAATGGGTTGGTGTTTCTGCATTTACAAATTTTAGACCCAGTGCATTAAGTTCTCCTGATAAGTCTTGGTTCTGAAGCATATTGCTGTTTAGGTCGCCAAGTATTATAATGTCAGTAAAGGTCAGTGATAAGTTTGCTATTTTGTCAATCATGTCAGAGTAACTTATGTGATTATGTGCCCTATACACACACCCTAGCAGCATCTTAATATTTTTATTAAGACTAATTAATTCTAAAAATAAATATTCAATTGGGCTGTCAAGGGGATGACTTAGAACAACTTTACACTTAATTCTCTTAGCTAGATACACTGCTACACCACCCGCATGACTTACACGATCAGAACGGAAAACATTAAAGCCATCACAAACAATAGACAAGTCACTTAATTCTGGGACAAACCACGTTTCAGAGACACAGACAACATCAACATTAGAATTCACAAAAATAAAGCGAAACTCATCCATCTTCTTAACAAGACTCTGCGCATTTATATGGCAAATATTTAAACCGCTGTTTTGCTTACAAAGAACTCTAACCATGGCTTGGGTGCTCGACCTGGATGTTATTAAAGACGCGGACATCTAAAACCTAACAGAAGCACATCAAAAAATTGTATAGTTCCTAACGCTAAAAATGTAATAATAGTAGTATTAACAACAACAAAAATCATCTGCACATCAGACGCAATAAAATATGAAAGATGTGGGCACTCTTTTAAACGCGAGAAATTACTTAAAATAGGAAAGAAAGAGAAATCACTTAAAACAGGAATTAACATACGAATTGATAATATAAACGTGCAAAACTTAAGAGCGAAATGGCTCCGCCTGTGTGGTCGGTGGCGTAGACGTGGCGACTGCAGATGAGCTTTGTAAGAGCACGAGCTTTTGCGGGTTGTCTAATCTAATAACATCTCCCTTCTCACTCTGCCTGACATGGACGATGCCCTGGCGACAGAACACAGCTGTCAGCAGCTTTTGCCTCTTCATTTGAATTGTTTTTTTGAATATCTCATAATTCTCTTTGCTTAATTGCTCATTCAGGTAAATTGGTATATTGCCATGTGCTTCAAAGCCCAGCATATGCAAGTTTAATTGCGTGTTGTTACTTCGCCGGTATTCCGCTGCCGCTCGCATAACTCTCACTTTATCGTGTGTGTTATCAAATTTTATAATAATTTCCGGATCGACTACTGAGCTAGCTCTACCGGATCGCCTAATTCTAAAGATCTCCTTTAGTCTCGGTGCCGGGGTGACCCCAAGAGAGAAAGCTAGTGCGTTGAAAATGGACCGCAGCTGCTCACCCTCAACGAGGGGCACACCATGTAGACGAACATCATTGGCTATGCATGCATTGGCTTGCGCGTTTAGCTTAGCTTCAAGCGCCGCAACTTGCACATGTAGTGCTCGAGTTCCCTCCGCAGCTTGCTCCAGAAATTGCACCCGCTGCACAATGCTGTGAAGCTCACCTTTTATGCCATCCAGCTTCTCATTGAGTATGCAGAGCAAGCGCTCCTCCGACTCTCTCATCCTGCTTGAAATCAACTCAGCCTGTTCCTCGAAACGTTGGTCAATCAGCTGGATGAGCGAACTTTTGTCGATCGCCTTTCCAGCCTTGAGATCACCGGTGGAGTTTTCGCTTGTTTGTTACAAAACTTCACTTTTTATACCCTTAACCCATAAAATGGGTAAATAAGGGTATAATGGTTTTGTGCAAAAGTATGTAACAGGCAGAAGGAAGCATCTCCGACCCCATAAAGTATATATGTTCTTGATCAGCATCAACAGCTGAGACGATATAGCCATGTCCGTCTGTCCGTCCGTCTGTCCATCTGTCCGTTTGTCCGTCTGTATGAACGCGTGGATCTCAGAGACTACAAGAGCTAGAGACTTCAGATTTTGGATATAAGTTCTTCTATACTATAAGCAGAACAAGTTTGCTTCAAATTATCGATAACTATTCTGGTTTCTGACACACACATAAAATCGATAACAAAATAATATCGAATTTGGAAAATCTAAAAATGAGGGTTGAAGTAATGGGTAATGATAGAACTTTTCTGAAAATTTCGTCCAAATCAGTTGAGAAACACCGGAGATATTGAACTTAATCGATTGAAGCTAAGTCAGTATACCAAAGTCTTACATAAATTTAATTTATTTATTGCAACTGGGTTCAGGGTATCTTCTAGTCGGGCTCTCTCGTATATAAATTAGTTTGTTTTAGAATGTATTCGATTTTTACTCATCAAAACAATAAAATAGCAAAAAGTCGCGTACATGCACGCATAAAATATATGAATGCATTATGTTCTGCTTTTTCGTAAATGCACAGACACACACACACTTACAGACTAACATAGCGGACTTCTTCAATAAGAGAAGTAACAAGACGAATGATGAGTGTTGGTTGTTGATACCCTAACTAGCTTATTTGCTATATTAATAAATAAAGTAATTAGTATTATTAAACTATTTTAGTAATTTCTCATTTGTTTGATAATCGCCAACCTATACTTTACAAAATATGCAACTATTTCAAATATATTATGGAACTACATATCCACAATAGCACTTATATTTTAATGAGGTGTTCAACGTCATCATTCTTGTTGCTAAACAGCGGAGCTGTGTGGTTCGACCGTCTCGGTCGGCCGCTTCTCTGCCACTGCACCAATACTCATTTGCAGGCAGAGATATTGTTGTACAACAACAACATATTATTTCAATATAATATATGTATATATAAACCGACAGAGATTAACAGGTTTGCATGTCAGAGTGTTGTGGTTCGCTCAACCCGCGTCTATAGATGTTTACTCATACAAACAAAACACTTGCTCCAATACACTCTCATAGAGCTCACACCAATTGCGTATTACTCTGCAAGCATTTTACAGCCCAGAGCGCAAAGATACATATACAAATTAAACATATGCATGAATACACTCTCATAGAGCTCACACCAATAGCGTATTACTTTTCGAGCACTTCACTGCCCCGAAAGCAAAGATGTTTACACATCAAAAACGGATTAATCAGAAATATTGGGCTTGAACCAGGTTTCAGTGAGAGCGGCTATATGTGAATCAAATGATAAGCTGTTAACGTATAATTTAGTAAGTTAAGTGTTAAGATCTCTAACATTTTGATAGATATAAATTTAATAAGAGGCACAACAACAAGAGGCTTGGGAGTCCCGACTGCACCGCCAGTAGGATTACTAGGCACGGAGGGCTCACGTATAGCATCATTTAGTTGTATAGAATTAACGGTGGTTAGGTTATTAGTGGGGATTTCTTCTCGGCGAGTTAAATACCGTTAATGGGCTAGCAATAGGAATTATTATTATAATTGGATATTTTGACTCCAGAAGTATTCTTTAGTAACAAAGTACCAATCTGGCCTTTAATTAGATTCTCTTTTGGTCTGAAGTTAGTCTGTAGCCGAGAGTCGATAAGCACGCAATGTATATATCAACGTCTATTAATAAGGTACAATATATGTTACTACATTTACATATATATCGCTGTTATTATTTTTGCAACGCAATTCAAACTCGCGCATACTTCGCGGTAATTTCAATAGGTTACGGGCCCAGTGTGCCGAAAAAATAAATAGAGTGGACAGTAGAAAAAGTACAGTCGTGAAAAAAGCAGGTGCTTTTAGTCGTATAGAGCCGCTGTGTGCGGAGAATTTTGATACATGGAAACTACAGATCCGAGCCGGATTAGTAAATAAAAACGAACTATGGAAGTACGTCGAACAGTGGCGCCATTTGACTTTTTCGTCGCAAATATCATAACTTTTGAACCAAACAAGATAATTGGTCAATTTAAAAAGCATCTGAAACATAATTAATCAACCTATAAAATGAACATTTGAAATGAATTCTACGATTTTTAGATGCCTATTTAGGGGTATGCAAAGTGGAAATTGGTAAAAAAAATCAATTTTAAGGGAATGAAAAAAAATATTTTTAAAAAATTTTGATATATTTTGTATTGTTTTTAAGGCTTTTAAATTTTAAAATTAATATTACAATAAATAAAATTATTTTTTTAAGCTTATTTTTTTATATAATATGAAGATGCTGCTAACATGTTGAAGAGGTCCTCATTTTGTCTCACCCTTGAAGCTTTGAAAGTGTTTAGCAATCTGTATTTTTTATAAAACTTATTAAGGGACTCTTGTGCTTCTTCAGAGAGCCCTCCAATTGGCAAAGACTGATACACAATTATATCCTTGCCATGCGCCAATATTTTATAAACAGTTAGGGTCAACTTTTTCTGCGGATATAATTCTGCTGAAAGTGATGCTGTTTTTGGAGCATATTCTCCGTATTTGGCAGAATCAACTTTTTCCTTAAAGTTCAAAACATTTAAGATCGTCTACTTTACGTCCAACTTGTTTGAAAAACGCATCCTGTATTTGCTTCTTTCTGAACTTTTCTTTATCTTTGCTTGATGTTGATTATTTTACTGTCACTACTTGTACACCAGGGCAATTTTTATAAATGGTAGGTAGATAGTTTATTTGTATATCCTGTAACTGCACCTGAGTGTAGGGACCAGAATTTAATAAAGGGTTTCAGGCAGGCACAACTGAATGAAAAACAAAAATCATGCATCTTAACAATAAGGAAAGAAACTATAACGATAAGAATTGGTTTTCACGGTTCTGTGTCATAAATGGCCCAGATATATAATAAATTTTTTACCCAAGACTTTTTTCATATTTTTTCATTAAAAAAAGGGGGCAAAAACGGGCAAATCAAACTTTTTGCATTAGATAAAGGAAAAATCAAAAATGTTATTTTGAAAATATGGTAGATGTAAGATGTGATAATTTATTTTAATTTACCTCAAAGTTGAAAAATAGTGAAAAAATGAATAGTTGGTAAATATTGATTTTTTATTCTTTTTTAATAAAAATATCTATTAATAGAATCAAAAATAATGATGATCTGTTTCTTAGTTTTTGAGTTATTGTATCTCAAATCCGACCAAAATTGCGATTTTTATGCAACACAAAAAATCAGTCAACTTTGCAGAGCTATTTCTTCTGAACAAAGAATCTGGTTGTATTAAGAATTGCAATTCTGAAATCGTGGGAAAATTTCCTATAAAGTTGGTTAATTCAATATTTTTTAGAGGAACATGCAATTTTTGATTTTTGCCATTTGACTTGTTCTACGGGCGCCACTGTGCGTCGATGGAACGAAAACGTATCCAACAGAGCCTCAAGATCAAACTGAATAGAAAATATTCGACGGTAAGGCGCGAGCGGAAATATCGTTGTCAATTAGCCCATCGGGATTGGCTATAATTGAAAAGTGTGGATCGGCGCAAGAATACTGGTTGAAATTGCAGGAGTCATTTCAATCAAAGTGGCCAGTGCGGAAAACAAACCTGTTAAAGCAAGTGGCGTTGTCGCGTATGAATGAAGGTGGCGATGCACGCCACCATGTGAACAATTTTTTCGACGCAGTGAAAAAATTAAATGAGATAGGAGTTGCGATCGGCAATGATCTGCTGGTGATCCTATTATTGTAAAGTCTTCCTGATTCGTATCAAATCTGCGATATGCGATGGAAGCCCTTGATGACTTGCCACGCCCTGATGAGCTTCGCGTTAAAATTCTATAATAAGCAGAAGCGCGAAAATCAAAAGGTAATCGTGAAAAACAAAACGCAATGTTTGCTTATCGAAAAAGTTCTATGTGTCAGATCTGCGTCAAAGTTTACTGTCGATTTCCAAAATTACAGATAATGGTTTTGAAGTTCTTTTCTGGAAAATAATACAATAATGCGACGTGCATTATATAGAAACTTGTATTATTTGAACAGCGAAAAGCATCAAGCAAACAGAACAATGATTAGTGATCAAAATAATATTGACTTATGGCATTATCGGATGGGGCACTTAAACGAAAATGATTTAAAGAGCATGACTACAAATAGCAAAGTCCACAGTATGAAAATAAATGAAAAGGAAAAATTATCGAGGTGCGAAATTTGCATAAGTGAAAAACAAAACTGCAAATAGTTATAAAAGCGCACAAGAAAAGCATACAAAGTGACGTATGCCCAATGAGGACGCATTCCATTGGTGGCTGCAAATATTTTGTTACTTTTATATAATATTATTATCGCATATCGGTGGTATTTACCCAGAAAACATAAGGTAAGCAAAGATGTAAAGTTTTTAAGTATTACAGGCTTCAAGAGCGAGTATGCAAAGTTCTACGACTGCAGGCAGAGCACAGACGAAGTCATCGGAATCAATCTCACCAGCAAACGCAGCGAAATGCATTCAAGTGATGACAACAGTTGCGAAGAGCAAGTTCATCAGGGGCATGGCACAAGGCGTCCAAAGCTTGAGAGGACGTAAGATATAAAAAGCACCAACACAGGGGCACAACGATAGCAGCAACGAGGAAAGCAGTGAAATCGAACTGTCTGAAGAAAGTGAAATGACATATTTAGCTGCACCAGAAGATCCGACTAGGCTAAACGAAGCAGCAGAGAGCATAGAAGGCACTGACTGGACAAAAGCGATCCAGGACGAGTTTTTGGCACAGATCAAACGCAACACATGGAAAATAGTGGAACGTCCCAAGAATTGAAAAGTTTTGGGAAACAGGATGGTATTCCGCTCAAAAGATGATGGCACAGTCTCAGGAAAAAAGAAAGTACGATTGGGCGCTGAAGGATATGCACAGAGGCCCGGAGAAGATTTTCACGAAACTTACTCACCTGAAGCCAGATTCACTTCAGTAAGGTTGTTGGTAGCCATGGCAACTGAACTTGATATGGAGGTACACGAAATGGGCGTCGTGACTGCGTATTTAAACGGCGAACTAGAAGAGAGCGTATACATGAAAGTACCCGAGAACTTCAACGATTTCATGACAAATTTGGAATCCAGTAAGCTAGTAGGAAGCAAGCAGAACTCTCATCATGTAGAATTCTTGGAGGCAGCAGTGGAATGGCGTGAAGCACATTCATCTTTGGAAAATCTTGTGTGTCTGCTGAGGAAGGCACCATACGGAATGCGCCAGTCTGGTTTGCATTGGTATCGCAAACTTACAACGAAGCTGCAAGAAGTTGGACTGGAGGCCACGGAAACGGGATCCATGTCTGTTCGTTAAGCGGCAAAAGGAGAAAATTCTTTTGGGCACTATTTATGTGGATGATTTGCTTCTGGCGACCCAACATCCGATGTGGTTGAAGCAGACGAAAGAAGTTCTCGGAGAAGCCTTTGAGATGAAAGATCTTGGGCCAGTAAAGAATTGTCTGGCCATCGAGTTTAAGCAAAGAATGAACGAGTATCGCATATTTCTCTTGCTTTTTGCTTCCTTTGTCCACACACTAACAGACTAAAATACCGAACTTCTTTCATAAGTGAATGAACTGACAAATGATACATGATGTTTGATACCCTTATAATAATAAATAATAAAATGAAACATTGTGGATATGTAGTTCACTAATATAATTGCAATAGTTGCATATTTTTATTAGTATAAGTCGAGCGGCAAACTGTAGCAAATCAGCTTGTTCGTCAGTATTCGCTTGTATTGCTAAACAGCAGAGCTTTTATTATCCCCGAGTGAGTCAGCCAGTCATGACAAATCAATTTTTATACATATTTAGATTATGTGTTATGTATGGAAATGAACACACAGACAGATCGATTGAGTGCACTTTCTTACCTGTGTGTGTTCTTTGGTGTGCCTTTAAATGTGAACTTTTTGTATAAATTTTTTTGCATCCAAGAAATTGGCACTTGTGTATCCGGCGTTTTGAGTCCGGACTGCGATCGCTGTGATGCTGACGCGGGTAATGATTTTTGGTAGATGCTGTTAAGATAAGTACGGGTTTTAAAGTGTGTAGCTCAATAGAAATGGCATTAATACGCACCAGTTGTGGGCTTTTCAAGGTTTGAAGCTACAACAGCGACTATTTGTGGCGTCTGTTTCTGTTGTGATACCATTGATGAAGTTTTCCTTGAATTGATGCTGCTGTTGTTATTTTTATTGATATTGTTGGAAGCGACGGCGCTGAGCACGGCAGCAACATTCGAATTTCCATCGTTTTGCATTTGTATTACACGCTCAAGACTAATGCCGGCAGCTCCAGGTGCTCCATTGGCTGTGGTTAGCCTCACGATAGTGCTGCGAGGAATGTTGTTGCTGTGGTTGCATGCCAACTGATCAACACTGATGATACTGTTGCTGTTGTTGCTGTTACTGCTATTGCTGTAAGTTCTTATAGATCTGCTGCTGCTGGCTGTTTTGTTAACAGCCTGTGGCAAAATACTTAGGTGTTGAACGGCCAACTGTTGCTGCTGCTGTTGCAAATGCATCGTTTGGCTGCCTGAGATGAGGATAGTGGATGCGGATGTGGAGTTTTCTGCTGCTGGCGCCTGCTGCTGTCGTTGGTGGTGCTGTCGATGCTGTTGCCTTATGAGCTTGGGAACTTCACTGGCATCAATGTGCTGTGGTCGCTGCTGATGGTGTGACGGCTGTGCATAATTATGCCCACAAAGGCTCGACTCAGGGGATGATGGTGGCGTCAAAGGGGGAAGCACAAAGTCATGCACATGGCGCTGACCTTGACCCAAATGATAATGTTCCTGCGTTTTAGCCTGCACCACACGCACCTTAATAGCTGGCGTGTTGCTCGAGCTAAGAGTAAAAGTGCTAAAACTACTGATGCTTACGGTGCTTTTAGTTTCATTGCTGTTGAGGTTACTATTGCTAGTTGGCGTGATGTTGCCGGTGCTGCTGATACTCGAATTGGGCGATATGGCTGAGGGTGGCATTGAAAACAACACGCCTAATTTATCACCACAAGACAATCCATGAGCTGCATCCTCTTCATCCTCGTCGATACGCTCTTGCTTCACTAAAACCGCACAGTTCACAGCCTGCGAACCATTGCTGTCCCATGACATGCCCGAGCAGTTCGACGACACAGATGAGGTCGTCGATATTGAGTCAAGACTTTCTTTGATTTTCAGCTCCTCCAGCAGGCGTGCCGGTGTTGAGAATATGTCCCAGGCGGTATCCAAATCTGTTTGCATCGTCTTATAGCTCTGCAGCTTGGGCTCGTCGCGCAAATAGCGCTCAAGTTCATAGCAGGTCTGCAAATAGAAAAAATTTGCAAATGACATCAAAAATAGGAAATTTCTGCAATAGTCTGCAAAAACTTTCATAGTTTCTAGGCTGCATTTCGGTACTGCAGGCCTAGGGCCGCGGAGAAAATGATGGTCAAGTGACGGATGCTCACTTGCAAAGTCGTACACGATCCATTAGGTATAGCGTTTTGCATGTTAGACTATTGACACCGAGTAAAATATGTCACATGTTTAGGGCTAGGGTGAGAGCTAGTGGGTGCTTTCTTGTAGTAAGCGAAAAGTTAACGTTACGTACATGGCTGGAAGCACAACTGTACTTGGAAAAGTTTTAGTGAACGCTGAGTCGCCAGCTGGATGTTTCAGTCACAGTGTTTAGTACTATGAGACTCTGCTCGTTTGCGGTTCAAAACCCGTATCGACATGCTCGTAAGCTGTGCGTGTGCCCATGATAAGGATAGCTCATTATTAACTGGTTAAACGTAAGAAATGAAATGCAAATGAGTTGCCCCCGCAGTCGCAGCGCTGATTACATTGCACTGCCTTTGAATATGCTAAGTCGGTTTGCCGTACATGACATTGTGGCGTGATGCGCATGTGAGTTTTAGCTTAGAAATGATTTTTTGTATTGCACTCCTTAGTTCTGTAAAAAGCGCATACTGCGTAAGACGCCAAATAAAATTGTACTACTCCGGCATTAGCCGTACCACAATAATAAAATAAAATTTTATTGTCAGAAATTGTGAAGGCAGTAATTTTCCCACGGAAAACTTCAACCACACAGCAAGTAACTTGTCGCAGGATCGGAGGATTAACTAATTACTTCAACTATAGAGCAGGGAACTTGCCAAGGGAATAAATGAACTAACATCAGAAACGAAAAGAAATATCGATAATGTCTCAATTTGCTATATCAAATTCTGGTCTCTGATATCACCGCTCATGGCAACAGCGCTTGCTATCGACGCGCATTATGCTGTGGAAATATTACATAAGTCTTTTCCTTAATAAAAAAAGCTTCGCTTCGCAGAGTCTCTTTGACTCAGTTCATTGCGTCGGCAGACTTTTGCAGTTTACCGAGCAGAAATAATGGACCAGCCGTCGCATCGTAGCCCGGCTTTATCGTGCAGAAACGATGCGTCTCTGATTGCAAAAAAGTATGCCGCGCATAAACTGCAAGTCATTCTGTTGCTTGTTTTGACCTCATGCCGTAAAGCAAATCATATCGTTATGCACCCGTGATATTTAATCCGTGCAGAAAAACGAGTGCTAAGAGAGGTTTACAGAACTCTCTGATTGCAAAAAAGTCTGCCGCGCATAAACTACAAGTCATTCTGTTGCTTGCTTTGCTTCCAATTAGTGAGCAGCTGAGCAGACTCGAGTCTCTTGATCTGATCGTTTTTTAATAAGTTTTTATCATGGATGATTTTAATATTTGGTCATATTTAGTTTTTATACCCTTAACCCATAAAATGGGTAAATAAGGGTAGAATGGTTTTGTGCAAAAGTATGTAACAGGCAGAAGGAAGCATCTCCGACCCCATAAAGTATATATATTCTTGATCAGCATCAACAGCCGAGACGATTTAGCCATGTCCGTCTGTCCGTCCGTCTGTCTTTCTGTATGAACGCGTGGATCACAGAGCCTACAAGGGCTAGAGACTTTAGATTTTGTATATAAGTTCTCCTATACCATGAGCAAAACAAGTTTGCTGCAAATTATCGAAAGCTATTTTGGTTTCCGATACACAAAAGTTATCGATAACAAAAATATCGAATTTGCAAAATGTTAAATGAGGGTTGAAGTAATGGGTACCAATAGAAATTTTCTGAAAATTTTGTCCAAATCGGTTAAGAACCACCGGAGATATCGAACTTAATCGATTGAAGCTCAGTCAGTATACCCAGTCTTATATAAATTAAATATATTTATTGCAACTGGGTTCAGGGTATCTTCTAGACGGGCTCTCCCAACTAGAGCCTTCTTACTTGTTTTACATTGATTTTTTTTATTTAATAGTTAATAATTAGAAATAATTATAGTTAATAATTAGAAATAAGTATAGTTATATTATATATATAATAATATTATATATATAATAATACTAAATATATAATAAAAAAAAAATCCGCCATATTTTTTCCGTCCGCCAAAGTGTTTAACAAGTAACAAGCAGAAACTATACCTTCGCTTTCCACTGTCTATATTCCAAGTAGACTTCTTGTTGAACGATATTCCAATCAGACATTAATATGCGCAAATCTGTCTGCGCATTTTTATATTTCCATCCATGTATGTAAGGGAGAAGCCCTAATAGTGAACACCCCTAAGGTTTTTGGGATATTAAATTGTCAGAAATCAACGTAAAGCTTAGCTGTTGGTATCGTAGGAAAGCTAGTTCAATTGCCCATCGATCAGTGTAAGGCATTATACACATTTCATTCGTTTTTTGAAAGATATGTAGGATTTAATGAAAAAAGTCAAAATCACGATTTTCGATAAAGTGCCCCTGTAGTAGTCACTCCCCTTAATCTTGTCAAAATAGAGCCAATAAAATGAAATAAAATGCCAAATCATTGTTTTTATTTATGCTTTTGTATTTTATGCAATTAAACACTCAAAAACAACCGAATTTAATAATTTATTAAAATTTATTACTCGTAAAAAACAGTATCGCCAGCGATGCAGCGATGTATCGATTAAAGTATCGATTTATGCATCGCACGCTCAACATCACACACACAAGAACAATAAATTTTCAGATTGCCCAGAAACTTGTTTATGTTGTGCGCAGATGACGTCACAATGCATGTGTTGAATATTTGCCTTGGTAATATGCATCATATGTGACGTCATCTGCGCAATGCGTTATCTGTCTTAATTGTGTCATGTTGCTATTAAAAAGGGCGCAAACTTTTAAGCAAATCTACAAAAAATTAAGTCAAGTTTTATGCCAACTCATAATAAATTCATTTTATTAATTTTTCTTCATTTTTCTTAATAAAACTTTTTCTTGCTCTTCTTGCAAATCATAACAAATTTATTTAACATTGTTTTAACTAAATAATAATAAAATTTTTCTATTCTTCTTAAGTCAACACGAATCTGTTCCTTGTGTGAATTTGACACAATTTTGAAATTCGGCTTTTGCGGCTTTTCTACTTATCAAATGTGAATTTTGGTTCACTGAACAAATTTTGAAGAATTTTCAGATATTTTGATATTATGATTTTCTGATTAAGAGCAACGCGAGAGACGCAAAGTGATACGATAGTCGATACAAATATCTATAAGTGTTAAAGTGTATCACATCGTATGTGACCAGAACACGCAGAAACATAATTTTACATTTATTAATGTTAAACCCAAAATATTGAACAGAAAAAATTTTGGATTACAGATTATGAAAGGGCAAGAAAAAACGATTAAGAAAATTATTTATTACCCTTTGCTGAAACTTGAAATAATACAATTCCAACGCGTTGAAAAGTTACAAAGCTTACGTCGAAATATCGGCATTTTAATTTTAGTCTCTGGTGCATCCAAAACTTAGTATAAACACCAGTAGACTACATAAAAAGCAAGCCGGCACTAAGAGCTATCAATCACAGTGATTAGACCCCGCTAGCATCAAAACTCGCCAAAATATTCCGGTTGACCTATTTAGGGGCTATGACCGTCACTAGGGCTTCTCCCTTACATATATACATACACACCTGCGCGCAAACTAAATTCCGTTCTGTTATCCGAGTTCCACTGATTAAGTGCTCCAGAACAGCACAATCCATAATATAAAACACAATAAAAATACGTTTTTTATTAATATTTTATATTTGTGCATACTTATATACATACATATGTGCACGCCAGCATTCTTAAAAGAAACCACCACCAGTTGATCGGCACCTTTTAAGCGCGCAAGCGTACATGTACATATGTATGTATGTATGTACATGCGAAAATCCATATACAGAACACATATTACTTTTACATAATTACTACATTTTAATACAGGTAACCCTCCTACAACACGGTTTTCTATAACGCGTTTTCGCTCCAACGCGGTTCCCAAAATGAGGTAATTTTTTTACAACGCGCCTCCTACAACGCGATTTTTACGCCGCAACAATTTGTCGGTGGCGCGTTATTGTTTGCTTATTTATGCTGCTTCAATTTGATGTAGTAAGTCTCAAGAATGATAGAAAACCGTTTCATTCACAGAGCTGCCACCGTGTAACGTTTTTCTCATATAAATTTTGGCCATACAAATTATAAGCAAAACTAGTGAATTTTACGTTGTTTGGCAACCTTTAAAAAAACACAATAAAGTGCTCAGTGAGCAGTTGCAGCCAAAGATAGAAAAAATGTGTTAATAATTTGTAATTCAATTAGGACATGGAATGTTTAATTAACGAAATGGTTGCTACCATCAGATGGTGGAGCAAGCTCAGATTCTGAACTAACACGGACAAAACGTCCAAGACAACTTATAATAAGTGATGAAGAGAATTAAAAAAAATTATGTTTAATTTTTCGTTTTAATTTATTATTTCTGTCAATACGAATATTACGACAAATTGAAATTTTATTTTTGTTATGTTAAGTTTTTATGAAATTAATGAAGTATATATTATCAAATTACATAATATGTTATGTTAAAAAAAATACATATATATAGTATGAATATATGTACATACGAACAAAATCCAATTTTTCAGTTTGGAACCAAACTCTGATTTTTGTATGGAGTTCATGTCTCCTACAACGCGATTTCTTACAACGCGGCAATTTTCAGGAACCTAACCCCCGCGTTGTAGGAGGGTTACCTGTACATGATTCCAACACCCACATTTATATTCCATATATATGTTCCACATTACAAATGCAACACCCAATATTTAAATATACCCATAAACGCAGTAAAAGCTACACTTGCAAGCAAATTATTTCCAACACTTGTCAAGTCGCCAGCACTTCATAACTTCAACAAAATACAAGTGTTTTTTTTAGGTGAAACATGCCTAGATGCATCGCTGTGCGTGCCACTGCAAACAAGAGCTGCAATATTCTTGAATAAACCCTATTATTCCATTTATTTTCTTTCGGTTACTCGACTCTGAAATTATATTTACTAATGTAAAGTATTTGTTGTGTAAAGTATTCAAATGCAATTTCTATCGATTGTATATGTTATGTTATGTTCGTGTATACCGATATATTGTAAGCTAGTATTAAGGTATCGATGTTAGTGTTAAGATTTATCAGAAAGTGTGGTTCGGCCACACTGATCTTGCCTCTGCCTCTTTTCCGGTTACCCTGACGCCCAACACACGCATATGCGAAATGCCGAAAAGGAATCGATTAAACTATTAACCATCGTAAATATTTAAATAAATAATTAAGCTTATTACAACTCAGAAGTGGGATACACCCAACGCCCAACCTGTATTTAACGCCCAATCAACAAAGATGGGCTTGAACAAGGAAGAGATGTTAAATTTGCTGAGATAACAGCAGAGGTGACAAAATCTGCTGCCGCCTCGCCAACTGCTGTCCCAGCGCCCACTGCGCCTGCTGCTGCCGCAAAATCTGCTGCTCAAGTGTCAACGCTGCCGTCGACGAATTCCGCTGCCGCCCAGTTGACTGTGCCATCAGCAGCACCGCCGTCAACCGTTCTTGCTGCCGCCCCGCTGTCTTCTGTTTCAGCGCCAAATCTGCCGTCCACCGCTCTTTCTGCCGCCCCGCTGTCTGCTGCTTCAGCAACAATTCTGCCGTCAACCGATCCTGATGCCGCCCCGCTGTCTGCTGTTGTAGCGCCAATTCTGCCGTCGACTTCTTCCGTTGCTGCACTTGTGTCTGCTGCGCCACCAGCAACCCTGCCGTCAACCATTCTTGCTGCCGCGCCGCTGTCTGCTGTTTCCGAAACAATTCTGCCATCAACCGTTCTTGCTGCCGCCCCGCTGTCTGCCGTTTCTGAAACAATTCTGACGCTGCTGCTGCCGCCTCACTGTCTGCTGTTGCCGAACCACTTTTGCTGTCAATTGTTCCGGCTGCCGCCATGCTGCCTGCTGTCCAAGCAGTAACCCCGCTGCCTACGGCCCCTGTTGCCGCGCCTCTGCCTGCCGTCACAGCGCTAGCCCTGCCGTCATCGAGCCTATGTGAGCAATTAGCCAATCTACGTAAACTGAAGGAGTTTTTGGAACTGCAGCAGCAGATTGCGAGTTTGCAGCAGCAACTCGGTGTCTCTCCTGGCTTGCCCAGCCAGCGTGTCACAGACATATCCGTTATCGAGTCCATGGTTCCCAGATTCTCGGCAAATAATGCGTACGATATAACGAAGTGGATCCGCGACCTGGAGGATGCTTGCGATATACTGCAGCTGGATGCCCGTTTGAGGTTGATCGCCTGCCGTCGGCTCCTGGAGGGTACTGCAGCTGTACTGATACGCACGGTAACAGTGCACAGTTACCAACAACTAAAAGAAGTCTTAGTCGGTGGGTTTGGGCGATAAAGAAGTGTGGAAGAAGTGTACTCAGCCCTAAGAAGCAGACGCATCAAGCAAGGAGAGGCGTACCTGAGGTACGCCATCGAAATGCAAGAAATTGCAATGAACGCCACGATCCAGGAGGCCGAGTTAGTGGACCTGATCATCGAGGGGCTTGGGGATAACTCGCCAGCAGTGGGCATGTTGTACGCCGCAAGAACCGTCAGGGATCTAAAAACGCGGCAAACTGGACCATATATACAAGAACTGCCCGTCCAAGATGGGATGGGATGAGTGTTGCCTTTATGTCAAATCAAGTGAAAAGCAGTGAGTTTACGAATATTTTTTCCCTTCTTGACTCTGGTAGTCCTAGAAGTTTCATTCGGCAACTGCCGTGGTCTGGGTAACGACCAACTTACGTCTTTAAGAAAAATTCAGTGTGAAATTAGAATATTCCAACAAACAGTATTCCATCAATTTGATGTACTGCCTAGCAGTGCCACAAATTTGCCTATGATCTTGGGTAGAGACTTTTTTGTTAAAACAAATTTGAAATTATGTAAAATAAAAGTATCTTATACCAAAAGTAAATTACTGAAGTTAGATATAAATAAAATGAATTGTAACAAGAAACTCACTGCTGTCCTTAATTCACTTAATTTGTTTAGGAAAGATGTCAAACGCACAGTGACCAAAAATGAGTTAACCCGATCGCTTAATGAAAATGAGTTTATACCGAAAGTGTTCCGTCATGTCTGAGCATTCGTTGAGTGATGCCCTAGCAGCCATTAATGCAATCGAGTTACCTGCTGTTAGTGAAAATGAGTTTAATATAGAGCCTACTCTGCCGTTAGAACAATCTACAAAGTTGCAGTCCGTTATTTCCGCCTACTATGTTGATGTCCCTTCCAATCTGATTAAACCGACCAATTACGAAATCAAAATCGAATTGACAAGTCAGACCCCTATTTTCTGCCACCCCCGCCGATTATCACATCACGAGCGCAACGAAGTGCGCCAAATTTTTCCGATATCACCCCGAAACCAGGTCACCTTCAAGTCATAAAAAGTCTGCCGGAACCCCGGGATAGGAAAGAATTGGAACGTTGTTTTGGTCTCTTTTCTTACTTCCGCCGCTTTGTACCCAACTTTGCCAAAATTGCTCATCCGATGTCGCGCCTGCTGAAAAAAAATGCCCCTTACGTTTTTTCTGTTGAGTGTCTTAAATCATTCCGAACACTGCAGTCCAAACTGATCGAGTCACCGGTGCTGTCTATTTATAACCCGAAGTCTGAAACTGAATTACATTGTGATGCTAGTTCCGCCGGTTTTGGAGCGATGCTCCTTCAGAAACAAACTGATGATAAATTTCATCCTGTGTTATTTTTCAAAGACCGCTTCCGTCCCAGAATCCAAATTGCACAGTTATGAATTGGAAACCCTGGCTATTGTATACGCCTTAAAGCGTTTTGAGACATACCTGAAGTTCATTCCGTTTAAGATAATTACAGATTGTAATTCATTAGCGTTAACCCATAAGAATAGTGGATCTTCCGCGAAAATTGCCCGCTGGGCATTACTTTTAGAAAATTATAACTATACTATTGTACATCGGTCCGGTATTTGTATGCTGCATGTTAATGCACTTAGTAGAATAGACACGTCTGCATATGTGGACGATGTGAAACTGGATTTCCTACTACAACTGACGCAAAACCGTGATCCAGAAATTGTCAAACTTAGGAGTGTCCTGGAGAACCAAGAGGTTGCTGGTTTTGAGTTGCAAGATGGTGTCGTGTATCGCCGATCACCGACTGATGTACTTCAGCTTTATGTCCCTGCCGAAATGATTAACAGTGTCATACGAACAGTGCATGAGAAGCTAGGCCATCTTACCACTGAAAAGTGTTGTACACAGATTAAAAAACATTATTGGATTCCGTATATGAAATCTTACGTTAACAATTTTATTAAAAACTGCCTCAAATGTATTTACTATTCCCCTTCCACTAATAATGGCAATGCTACCCTGCATAGTATTCCGAAAACCCCTCTGCCATTTGATACTCTTCATATTGACCACATAGGATCCCTTCCGTCCACACCGTCTAGGAAAAAATATCTTCTTGTGGTCATTGATGCCTTTACGAAATTTGTCAAATTGTACCCTGCCGCTACAACTAATTCCCGAGAAGTATGTCACACTTTAGAGACGCAGTATTTCCCCAACTATAGTCGACCTCGCCGAATTGTTAGCGATCGAGGTACGTGCTTCACTTCCGCCGAATTCGCTGATTTTCAGCAGTCCCACCATATAACCCATGTCCAGAATGCCACTGCCTCCCCTCGTGCTAATGGGCAAGTGGAACGTGTCAACCGTGTCTTAAGTCCCATGATTGCTAAATTGGCCGAGCCGTCGGATCATGCCGATTGGGTGAAGCAGCTTCCGAAAATTTAGTTCGCCTTGAATAATTCAATCCACTCCACAACTAAATTTGCACCCTCCGTCCTCCTTTTTGGTGTCGAACAGCGCGGTGCTGCTATAGATGAGTTAACTGAGCGTTTAGATGATAGGCTTACTGATGAAGTGTCCCTAGTGGATATCCGTAAAATTGCCCTTCAAAACATTGTCAAGTCTCAAGAGTATAATACAGAGTACTTTAACAAATATCATCGCCCTGCCGTTAATTTTGAGGAAGGTGATTTCATCGTCATCAAGAATGTTGATACGACGGCTGGCATAAACAAAAAACTCATTAAGCGATACCGCGGTCCCTATGTCGTCCAAAAGAAACTCCCGAATGATCGGTATGTCATCCGAGATGTTGAAGGCTCCTAGCTCACACAGCTTCCGTATGATGGTGTGCTGGAGTCATCTAAACTAAAATTGTGGCTCACGACTGATAAAAATTGTGCTTTTGATGTCTGACTGCAGGCAACACCCACCGTTTGGTATGGCTTCAAGCCCTCTATGATATAGTAGGTGGAATCAAGGCCGAGTTGTAAAGTATTTGTTGTGTAAAGTATTCATATGCAATTTCTATCGATTGTATATGTTATGTTATGTTCGTGTATAAGGTATCGTGTATAAGGTATCGATGTTAGTATTAAGATTTATCAGAAAGTGTGGTTCGGCCACACTGATCTTGCCTCTGCCTCTTTTCCGGTTACCCTGACGCCCAACACACGCATATGCGAAATGCCGAAAAGGAATTGATTAAACTATTAACCATCGTAAATATTTAAATAAATAATTAAGCTTATTACAACGAAAAAATATAAAACAAAGCACTGGCCGAGCACACAAAGAGATTAAAATTTAATAAAAACTTTATTTTAGCCGGCATAAAGTACAACAACTCCATATAAACAAATATATGCATATGTAAGCTTTGCTGGTTCCGCTCATGTGAACTGGTAACGGTAACATCGATTTCTTTGTCATAGAAGCGCTAAAGTGTGTAATGCGATATATCGTGATCGCCAACAGTACGACACTTAAATTAATTTAAAAGTATTAATTATAATCTATAATTAATTCCTCATTTCCGTTCTGTTTTGTTCGTTCGAAATTTTCATTCCGAGTGGAATATTCCAGAATAATTTTTAAATATTCTTTTGTAAATTATTTTAAGTCCGTTAACGGGGGGAAATTGTAAATATCCTTTTACAATTTTCATTTCTTTGTTCCGTTTTCCATTTCGTTCCGAGTGGATTAATCCAGAATAATTTATAAATATTTTGTTTGTAAATTATTTTAAGTCCGTCAACGGGGGAAACTGTAAATATTCTTTTACATTTTTCTTTTTATTGTTCTGTTTTCCATTTCGTTCCGAGTGTAATATTCAAAATAGTTTATATATAGTCTTTTGTAAATTATTTTAAGTCTATTAGCGGGTAAAATTGTAAATATTCTTTTACAATTTTATATTTTCTGATCCGATTCCATTTCATTCCAAGTGAGTGGAATATTCGAATAATTTATAAATATTCTTTTACAAATTATTCGTAAGTCCATCTATCGGGGCTTTATTTGTAAATCTTCTTTTACAAATATTTGCAATAGTATTTTATTGTGGTCAATCCTGACTACAATAAATATTCCCACAAGTCCCAGAATTTGTTTCCTTGCTTGTCACCTGTTCTAACTCATAAAAAATAGTTTATTATTTTTCTTTTTGAGGACAGATAATGCCGATAGGGCCAGGTCAAGGAGAGAAAAAACAGCTGAACGTTCCGTCCGTGAAGAGCACAAGAAGAAGTTCGCTTTCTTCACCAAATCTCCCAGTGAAGAAAACCTCCGTTACACCCAAAGCCAAGTCCGAGGCCGTCACGCCACTTGCCAAACCCCCCATTCTGAGTTTGAAGCAGATAGCCACTCTGGCCGCTACCAAACTTACCTCCAAGGCAAATATGACAATGGCCGATTTTATCTCCGCTTCCGATAAGCTGATCCAATTCGAGTCACGAATTAATGGTCCGTCAGCTACAGTACCATCCCTCTACACACAACAGGTCCTTCGCGACCATGTAAAGGTTCTGTGGGAGAAAGTTGAAAAAGAGTACGAGACCAGCTCAAGGGCCCGAAAGCGTCTGTTTCTCGGGGCTGTAGTCTCCCGCCTGTAGACACAGAAGTGTTCTATGGAGACTATTTGAAATGGCCAACCTTCCGCGACCTGTTTACGGCGATCTACATTGATAATCCTCGACTCACTCCGGTCGAGAAATTGTTTCACCTCAATTCCAAAACTGGAGGTGAAGCTAAGGCAATTGTTTCGAAGTCTCCGCTCACCCATGACGGTTTTGCCTCTGCGTGGCAGGCGTTGTATGAGCGTTTCCAAAATAAGCGGCTTCTGGTTAATAGCCAACTTAAAATCCTGTTTAATTTGCCTACTGTTAATGTAAAAAACGGTTCCGCCCTGAAAGAGATTCAGACTACTATCCAGAGTTGTCTCACAGCTCTGGAGCATTCCGAGGTATCGACTGAAAATTGGGACTGCCTCCTTGTGTTCTTGTGCTCCTCCAAACTACCCAAGGGCACACTGTCTCTGTGGGAACAGTCCCTTTCAGATAAAGCGGCAATTCCAAAATGGGAGGATTTAAATAGTTTCCTTGGTGAACGCTATAGGACGCTGGAAGCTATCGAGGATGTCAAGCCTACTTCCAGCGTTCAATCCTATTCAAGGCCGTCCAAGCCTCAAGCGTCTTCGAGGAATCTCCAAACCTTTGAAGCAAAGGTACATTCCAAGGTAAACTCTTGCAATGTATGTTCCAAACAAAACCACCCAATCCGCTTATGTCCGAAGTTCCTTAAAATGTCAGTTACCGAAAGAGCCAACCTCGTGAAACAGCGGAGTCTATGTTGGAATTGTTTCGCAAAGAACCACCAACTTAAAGACTGCACGAGTGCTCACAATTGCTTCACGTGCAAGCGCCGCCATAGCACGCTTTTGCATAAGGGCAGCCCTCCTTCAGGGACCGCTAATTCAGTTCCTCAAACGCAAAATAATAATCCAGTTCAAATACAGTCCACTTCGAACCAACCCTGCGTTCAAAACTATTTTGCAACTGATACGCGTGGTGTGCTCTTAAGTACCGCATTAATAAATGTTATCCATCTGGGCACTAAGTTCACGGCGAGAGCGCTGATAGATTCAGGCTCAGAAGCCACTTTCATTTCGAAGAGATTGTTTGACAAAATCAAACTGCTTTTCCAAAGGGTTGAAGTCAACGTCTCAGGGCTCAATCAAGCGGTTGCAGCCCAACCCCGAAAGCTATGCCATTTCCATATCGGGTCTCCTATAAGGCCCAGACTTCAAATTGAAGTTTCGGCATATGTGTTCCCAGAAATTTCGGGAAATCTCCCGTCATATTCAATTCCTCAAACCTTACTAAAGGATCTACCAGACCTCCAACTGGCAGATCCGTTATTCTTCCAAAGTGCACAAATTGATGTGCTTTTAGGGGCGGATATCCTTCCGTCCATTCTCCAGGGTGCTTCTCGTCCTAATGTGTGTGGCAGTCTGTTGGGGCAAGAGACGGTCTTTGGCTGGATACTAACCGGCCCGATCTCAAAGACCACACCCAATTCCATCTCGTCCTTCTCCACACGCGTTTCTGTTAATTCCGAGTCACGACTAGAGCAGCTTCTCACAAAATTTTGGGAGGTGGAGGATTTGCCGGCGAGACCGGTTAAAGAATCTGACTCTTTTTGTGAGAAAAACTTTGTCAAAACGACCACAAGAGACGCAAAGGGGAGATATGTGGTGACGCTTCCATTTCGCGACCAAGTTCATTGCAAAGTAGGTCATTCCAGATCCATGGCACTGGCTCAATTTCTGAAGAATGAGAGCCGTCTAAAGAGAGACCTTTCCCTCCAAAAGCAATATGACTCCGTTATTCAAGAATATTTGGATTTAGGCCACATGCGGCAAGTCAGCCCGAGCGATGCAGTGACCCATTTTTATTTGCCCCACCATGCAGTTTTCAAACACGACAGCACCACGACAAAGGTCCGCGTCGTGTTCAACGCTTCCAATCCCTCATCGAACGGTCGCAGTTTGAATGATATCCTTCATCCGGGGCCCATTCTGCAGTCTGACTTGACCCCGTACGAATTCTCAAGTGTGTTTTCTTTTCGTTATACAGAATGGCACAAAGGAAGGCACAAGCGCTGGAATCCCGTCGGGTACGCGGAATACACTCATTCCGCTGCCGTGTCTGCAGTGGCATCCACCCACTGCGTAAATGCAAAAGGTTCTTGCGGCTGCCGGGCGACAAGCGTCTTCGGGCGGTTCTAATAAACAAGTATTGCCCAAATTGCTTGGCCCACCAGCACTCGGGAGACGCCTGCCGCAGCAAGGACAAGTGCCGCAAGTGCAGAGAGGACCACCACACGCTGCTCCACTTCTCGGAGTCACCCCAACAGGCAGCGTCCACTTCCGGCACCCCATCAGCAATCCAGCGTCGCACAGTGGGGCCTTTGCTCATTTAGCTTATCAAAAATCATATCTTCTAAACTAATGAAGCGATTTCAAAAATTTAAAAAGCAATTAATAGATGACTTTTCAAGCTTTAAAATGAATGTTCGCCAAGAGTGCTAGGTAAAGTCAAGAAATATTTCCAGTACATTTTACCTGTAAAATTCCAATTAAAAACGTTTGTTTTTAATCATAACTGAAAATTTGTTATACCTTCAATGACTATTTCGCATTTTTTGTTGTTTTTATTCGATTTTCTTACTTAAATAAATAACATTTAAATTCTTATTTTTGGGTGATATTTTGAGGTTAATTTTTAATATTTGCTATCGATGGCTGATTTTCAACCAAATAATCATCAACATTAATGCTAGTAAGGTTAACATCTAATAAACTCAACATTTCGGAACTATAGTTGCTATCTTCCAAATCCTTTCGTGACCGCACATGTCTCAGCGATGCAAGAAGTGGATCCGATGAGGCTGCCAGCATGTTGAAAAGGTCTCCATTTTGTCGCACCCGAGAAATTTTGCACGTATTAGTGTATCTGAACCTCTTGTAGTCCTTGTTTTTACATTCCTGTGCTTCTTCGGACAGCTCTCCAATAGGTAAGCACTGATATTCTATTAAGTCCTTTCCATGAGCCAAAATCCTATGTACCGTGGGGGTTAGTTTTTTCTGAGGATACAATCCAGTCAAAAGTTGAGCTGTTTTTGATGCGTATTCGCAAATTTTGCACCATCTATCATTTCTTTGCAGTTTATAACATTTAGGATAACAGCAAACCTTTTAATGATCTCATTATGAACACCTGTTATCAAAGTTGTTATTTGATCATTTTCAAAAAATCTCCTCGAAGTATTTCCATCATTCGTATTCCCGTATCCGTGCTTTGGACAGTCAACTTTTATTCCTAGCTTCCGAGAGAACTCAGCTTGTATAACTTCCTTTCTTCTCTGTATATCCTCACGAGGCGTAGTATCCGTTTTTGTTTCTCCTGGCCGAGTAAGTGTGTACGCGAGCTTCAGAATAAATTCCATACACTTTATTCTGCAATGCAACGGAGAAATTCCATATTCGTAGCAGTTCTCCTCACCCGTTGAGTCGTCTAAACTGTGAAAGTCTTTTTGAGTTTTTTTACAAATGGGACACCTCAATGTTGAGGAGGTGTTTGTAATTTCATTTAAGACTTTTCCATCAATCATTGTCAGGAAGAAATCAAACTTCACCGTGAATGTTTTTCCACTCTTGGTTTGAAAAACAGTAGGCTTCAGTTGGCTAATTTGATTTTGTATGTCGGTTACAGTTGATTTAATCAATTCAGACGACTCCTTCGCATATTTGAAGAAAATAGGGCGACAATAATGAATCGATGATGGTCGGCGATTTTTCCAATGTTCAGAAGTTTCACTCCTAAGGCGTAAGGGAACTACAGAAGCCAAAAACATATTTTCATCAGAAATAGTTTCGTCATCTGTCTGTATAATTTGTTTGTATATGCTTTGTCCAGACGATCCATCACATCCCCACTTATTGAGTAGAGTCAGATTTTCAGGAAGAAGCTCGACCTCTCCATCAGGCAAACTTTCAACTATACGCCTAGCAGTGTGATCCATTAAATCCTGGAGTTTTACTTCTACAGATGTCTCTGTTATTATTGTATTAGGTGGCACTGCTTCCTTTTTGGCAAATACAATTTTTTTATATCCGGGAAGAACTTTGACGTTATGTTTTTTTAAGGAGCTGCGTAAAATATCATATTTCTCCTTAGTCAGTCCCAAGTCCATACCGATCCCGGAGAGCGTCCAGGCACATTTCGCCAACATTGTGCCATCGGACGACACTTGGTTTCGTCCAAAGCGTGTGTCCCTGGTGCTAGGAGCTGATTTGTATCATGAACTCTTGGTGCCAGGACTTGTTCCCGGTCAGAATGGCCTTCCGGTGGCACAAAACACCATATTTGGTTGGATGCTCTCGGGGTCGTGTCCAGCGTAATCCCGTCGTAACTCCCAGCATTGTTTCCGATCCCCCCTTCCGTCCTACTCTTGCAATCCTTGCAGAGGGGGGAGTATGTTTATGCCAAACAGCGGAAAATGCGCCAACCGCGCAGCACTGCTGCCGTCGCTAGAAACTCACCACAAGCCGAGCCTTCTAGCCGACGGCAACCTTTAACAGAGGCTTCAGCTACTGGAAGCTGGGGCGGTAGTAGTTTAGTTATCTATTACAAGTGTCAAATAGAGGTCACGCGTAAATAAAGTTCAAAATATAATTATTAAATCCTCCAAGTGTTTTTCCTCTAATCCGACGCATAACCCTACATCCTACGCGCAGAGCCCCCCTACATGTTCGAACAGTAATGATCAAAAATGATGAAGCGTGGGCCTTTTTAACAATAAAACAAGAATTTTCAGTCTTTTGTCGTTCGTTGGTGACGGTTGTGTTTTGAGTGTTCTCGTTATATTACTGTTTTCTCATGTTGGTGTACAGAATTCATTTGGTAAATAATTCTCACAGTGACCGCAAATCTACGTAGCATAATTAATTTTGCCATTTTTATATTCAGTATTATTTAATAAATAAGAAAACGAACTTACGTACATATTTTACATAGTATACTACATACATACATTCATATACAATTTGCTGATCCATGTACAACAAATATTCTGTTTACTAACAACAAATAGCTTGTCTACTTTCCTGCTCGTGCACTCGCTCTCCAGCACCTCTCCCGCTTTCGACCGCTCTTATCCGCTGTAATTACGGTCGTATCTGCCTACGCGCTGACGCTGTTTTGGTTTTTCCCGTCGTATCGTGCTCAACGCATTGACACATTGATAGTTACTTTCATACTTGCACTCTACATTGCTTTGTTTTAGCATGTCTATTTCCTTAAAAATTTTTAATTCTTTTAATTCTCTTTATCTATGGGATAGTAAATTAAAGTGTCAAGATTGGGGTTCTACGATAACTGGGGGGCTGGCAAATCGATAAATTCGATAGCTCAAAACCGATAAATCCACATATTTCGCACATCCTTATAGCTAGAACTACCAAATTTGGTAAGAAGATAGCTACTATCAACCCCCAAAAAACTGGCAGGCAAATCGATAAATTCGATAACCCAAAACCGATAAATCCACATATTTCGCACATCCTTATAGCTAGAACTACCAAATTTGGTAAGAAGATAGCTACTATCAAAGTTTTGATAGATCAGAAATTTTGGAGCCACGCCCACCCATTCCGCCCCCAGCCCCCCGCATTTTGAAATCAGAAATAGCTTATCTCCCACAGTTCTTTAGCTAGAGCCACCAAATTTGATGCCAAGATAGGTGATGATGACCCTACAAAACTGCATCAAAAGTTTGGATGCCACGCCCACCAATACTGCCCTAGCCGCCCCCATCCACCCCAACGCTTCGTCAAAAACGGGAATGTGTGTATCTTCCAGAGTTGTGAAGCTAGAGCCTTCAAATTTGGTAGGAAGATAGCTGGCAACGACCCCCGAAAATCTGCATCAAAGTTTTTGAGCTTGGCCCACCCATTCCTCTCCAGCCCCCCTTTCCACACGTCTAACAAACTTTGAGCTAGAGTCACAAAATTTGATATGAAGATAGCAACTGACATTCCTCATAGATCTGCATCAAAACTTTGGATGCCACGTCCACCCATACCGACCCCAGCCCCCTTTCCCCACCTTTTACACTTTTCGAGGTAGAGTCACCAAATTTGGTATGAAGATAGCAATTGACATTCCATATAGATCTGCAGCAAAAATTTGGATGCCACACCCGTCCAATCCGCCCCAGCCCCCCTTTCGCCACCTTTTACAAACTTCAAGCTAGAGTCACCATGTTTGGTATGAAGATAGATATTGATATTTCACAAAGATCTGCATCAAAAATATGAATGCCACACCCACCCATACCGCCCCCAGCCCCCCTTTCCCCACATTTAACAATTTTCGAGCTAGAGTCACCAAATTTGGTATGCAGATAGCTGGCTGTATCATCATCTGCTTTGGATAATCTTAAAGGCAGCGAATACCCCTGCCGAATCCGTACCGCTTTGCAATCAGGCTTCTTTTTACCGTCCGACTGCAACGTTTCCACTTGTTGTACACTCCGTTTCACTTGAATAGCACACACAATATTTTTGTTGTTATTTGCTTAATTATCAAAATTTATTGACTCAACCGTACTTTTTGTTGTACTATTTTGTTCGTCTTCCTATCCACAAGTTCTGCGTCAAAATTGACGCTCTGAAAGTTTACCGTTACATTTTTGTGCCCAGTTCATTCTGGTTTGCTTCAATTTCTTTTCAATCTTTTGTTTCAAATGAATAGCACATTTGCGTTTAAGTTTAATTTACGTCGTGCAGATCATCGGGAAGTTAAAGGAAAAGAATATTTAAAATATATTTTAGTAATAGTCCGTATTAATGGGTCGTGGTAAAGCCTGAACAAACGACAAACAAATAAAAATAAAAAGTTATCGAGAATGTGACGTCTCAGTAGCTGAAATAGCAAAAAAAAAATAAAAATTGGAAGAAGTAGAAAAGCGATATATAATTTTATTCAGAGCAGCCCAAATTATGGGAAAAATATGAAAGGTCGCTTAAATAGTGTACTTTCCAATGCAGATAAGCGATCTATATTGCGCGAGGCTTCCAATTCGCATGATTCTATTAAAAAGCTTTATGATTCCTTGCCAAATAGGATATATGAAGTCATTTTAAACAAGGGAGGTTCTAGCCATTATTAAAACTGATTAATTAATTAATAATTTATATAATCAACCCAAAAAAATTTGTTTAAGATTAATAAAATAATATTTACCATAGTTTAATACAAAGTGTGCTATTCAAATGAAACAATTTTTACGCACTACTATTTGGTTATTTAGTTTTTAAGCCGTGTAAACTGAAAAATGTTCAATAAATTTTTTTTCGCTTATTAATAATAAAAACTGATTACTTTAACTATAAATTAAAGCTTTGAAATAATCTTTACTTTCATTTGCTTAAGAGTTATTGTGAAATGGATGCCATGTGTGCTATTTAAGTGAAACGGAGTGTATATTTCCCTTCAACAAAATTTTGGTTTTGCAAAAATAGAGACATCTTCAATAAAGACGAGCGAAAAAAAATTGTGACCCTTGAGCATAGCCGTGCTCATCGGGCAGCGCAAGACAACGTAAAGCAGATATTCAGAGATTATTATTTCCCAAAAATGAGCAGACTAGCTTCAGAAGTAGTTACAGGTTGCAGGATTTGTGTGAAATCAAAATACGATCGCCACCCAAAAAAGCAGGAGCTCGGTGTCACACGTATACCATCGCACAAGGGCGAAATGGTTCAAACACTTTTTAACTGCTATAGACAAGTTTTTGGAATTCGCAATGGTACAACCCATTACGTCACGCACAATAGTAGGTATAATTTACTACTGTCTATTGCGACAATGAAGCAACCTTCTGTTCAGAAACAATGAGGTTCATTCTAAAAAAATCGAAGTTGTAAGATGTCCGCCATTACACAGCACATCACATGGCCAAGTGGAAAGCTTCCACAACACATTGGGTGAAATAGCAAGATGTCTCACAGAAGAAAAGGGCAAATCTGAAACAATCGAAATGATTTTGCAAACGACAATCGATACATTCAGTGACAGATCGGTCACCTATTAAGATAATTTGTTCATTACCACCTGACTTAGAAGAAGATATAAGAAACAGGCTTAAGAAAGCACAATAGGTGCAGCTGCGTAGGAACAACCCATCGCGGAAGAATAGAGTTTTTGAGGTAGGTAAAAAAAAGTTGGTTAAGACTAATAAAAGGTTAAGGAGCAAGCTGTCCCCCTTGTACGTAAAAGAGCTAGTAGAAGCCGATTTGGGAACTAATGTTCCAATTAGAGGAAGGGTGGTCCGCAAGGACTACCTTCGATAGGTTAAGAAAAATAACTTATATTAAAAATATACAAACAAGTAAGAAGGCACTAGTCGGGAGAGCCCGACTAGAAGATACCCTGAACCCAGTTGCAATAAATAAATTAAATTTATGTAAGACTTTGGTACACTGACTTAGCTTCAAGCGATACAATTCGATATCTCCGGTGTTTCTCAACCGATTTGGACGAAATTTTCAGAAAAGTTCTATCGTTATCAATTACTTCAATCCTCATTTTTACATTTTGCAAATTCGATATTTTTTGTTATCGATTTCATGCGTACATCGGAAACCAGAATAGTTATCGATAATTTGAAGCGAACTTGTTCTGCTCATGGTATAGGAGAACTTAAATACAAAATCTGAAGTCTCTTGCTCTTGTAGTGTCTGATATCCACGCGTTCATACAGACGGACAGACAGACGGACAGACGGACATGGCTATATCGTCACGGCTGTTGATGCTGATCAAGAATATATATACTTTATGGGTTCGGAGATGCTTCCTTCTGCCTGTTACATACTTTTGCACAAAACCATTATACCCTTACTAGTAAGTGGCCCGCTTACTTCGCTGCGCGGATAAATAAATAAATTAGAAAATATTTCACAAAATATTATAGCAAAGTATTTAATATTCTCTTTTCCACGCCACCATTGAGGTAGAGAATCAGGCGCGTAATTTTTTATTGTGGCTTCCCCAGTAGGCCTTATCCACTTATTGAATTTAATTTGCAGTTATTAACAACTTTTAAAAGCTTCTTTATAAACGACATTGGTTGTTTTTCCGTCAGGTGCTAATACAACTAAACTTTTTGCTGAGCTGACTCTTGAGCAAGCTACATAAAATTGGCCATAAGAGAAGCAATCGTGTCTTAAGTCTAGTCCGGCTAATTTAAGAGTTTGTCCCTGTGATTTATTAATTGTTAAGGCAAAGCAAACTTTTAAAGGAATTTGCAATCTTTTAAATTGAATTTTCAATTCAGAATCAAAAAGAATTAATGGGATTCTCGGTATAAAAACCGTTTCCCCTATACCATTGCCAGTAACGATAATTGCTTCGACAACATTCTTATGAAGGACTTTAACTTGCAATCTTGTACCATTGCACAGTTTTGGCGGTTTCAAGTTGCGAATCAACATCACAGGTGAACCAATCTTTAAAGTTAATTTATGTTGAGGCAGGCCAGCCGGATTTAATGAATTAAGAAGCTTGACGGGGTAATGAACTGCATCTTCGATTTCAGTCACAGAATCAATAGAGTTATATGTCATTTCTTCACTTTGAAATGATTTTAATAAAAACTCGTTTATTTCCAATGCATTGGCATTTCTCGCAGACAAAATAGCACGTTCTGAAAACCATTCGAGTGATTTTTGAGAGATATTTGTAATATCCGGAAATATTTTTAGAGTAAGTTTTTCAATAATTTTCACAACATAACACAAAGTTGATGGTAAAGTTATTTTGCCATCATGGGTTGGAAATAATCCATTTCCTATTTTACGAAGCATATCTTCCAATTCACCAGCTATGCTATCACCTTTTAAGTGCACTCGCATAATTTTCGTTAATGCAATTTTCTGTATTTTGGGCCACAAAATAGAAGACTTTAAGCACGCATTTATTTCATCTGCTCTTGTTCCTCTGGGGATCACTGGAAGAGTTTGTCGAAAATCACCAGCTAAGAGAAAAGTTATGCCGCCCATTAGGTATTCACTATCTCGAATGTCTTGCAAAGATCGATCTACGG
Source organism: Scaptomyza flava (assembly GCA_030179655.1). Lineage (NCBI taxonomy): Eukaryota > Metazoa > Arthropoda > Insecta > Diptera > Drosophilidae > Scaptomyza > Scaptomyza flava. The sequence continues at coordinate 55,233,763 of JARNME010000404.1, forward strand.
CTTCAAAAGCACATTTATGGGCCAAAGTACACTCATCTAAAACAATAAGCTAGCAATCTTTGAGCACTGTAGCAATATTACATAGCAGAAAATTGAACAATATGGGGTTTCTAAATAAATCAAATTAAATGGAATCTTAAGTGAAGAATGCGCTGCGCGACCACCATTCAGTAAGAAGAAGCAACGGCCAATGCAATTTTTTTACTTTGCCGGATTTTGCCAAATAATAAATTTAAAAGAAACGTTTTACCTGTTCCACCAGGTGCATCTAAGAAATGGATTTCTCCCTTTTCACCTTCAACGCTATGTAGTATCCTTTCGCATATTTGTTTTTGCTCAGCAGTTAGGAGTAGCTTATTATTAACAACAAAATTATCGCAATTTTCATAATTTGTTTCTTTACGATATTCATTATTTTGAACAATTTCCTCGGATCTGATTGGTAGTAGAAGTCCATAATAAGTCAAGTTTTGACCACCAATAGACAGTACTATATCTTCAATGTAAATAAGACATTTATTATATTATCAATACTTCTGTCTTGTGAAAAATGAAAGGCTCTTAAAATGTCTTCTGAGAAATTCTCTTTAAAAGTATTCCAAAGTTTAAGAGTATCCGAAATTTGACAAAATATAAGATTACTGCAAAAACTTCTCTCAGTTTTGTAGGATTTTGACATGTGACAGCTTTGTCTGTAGTTGAATCCCAGTGCTTATCATCTTCTAGTAATCCTAGAGCTTTACACGCCAATTGAAATGATGCGTATGCTATACCATTAACGGTTTTTAAATTTAAAAATGAAGTTGGGCCCGTTACAAAATGTAATAAAAGACTTAAATAAAAACATTTTGTATTATTAGGATGAATAGTGTAAACTCTTCCCAAAGCTGAATCTCTTTTAATTCCAGGAAAATTTGGTACATCATGCCCTCGTTTTCTTCTTTGAAATTCTTTATTGTTCCATGTAAAATACGATAGAACTTCACAATATTGAAGCGTTCTTGCAAACTCATCACGTGTGCATAGCTCAAAGAAGGCTAGCAAAGTGGTTTTGGGTGTAATGCTTAATCTGTCAAGTAATTGTTGCGGATTATTGGGGTTAAAATGTATCCGTTGACCATTTTCGAAATGAACAGCTAAGTGTGTAATAGCCGGAAAACTTTCATGTATGGGAAATGCAAGGATTCTCCATACCGCTTCTGAACTACTTATATAACGGCCACTTTCGTACATATTAATTTCATTACGTTGGTCTTCAAGAGTAAATGATGCTTAATCACTGCCCTTGTTAATATATTTACAAATGTAGTTAATAGACTTTACAGAACTACAATACTCAACATTTATGTGAGCTTCAAATATTCTCAATAGTACACAGTTATAAGGCACAACCCAACGATTATCTATGCAATTACCATTTATATTAATTGCATTACCATCATCTTCTATCGCTCTTCTACGATATATTGGGTAACTATCTTTTCCAGTAACAGTTTCTTTAAGTAATTGTCGAGGAAACCATTTGGTACATTTTCCATTTTTCATGTATGGCGATTTATTTTTAAATGCACCGCAAAGACCATGAATCATATTTGACTTAACAATGTTAAATAACAAAGGATCCTCATCTGCGTTTGGTATTTCGGCACAGATAATTTGATCGATTTTATCTGGTCTTATTCTATTTTCTAACCAAAGTAGAATATTTATATGTGGTAAGCCCCGCTTTTGCCATTCCACAGAGTACATGAAACATTGCACGCTTCCAAACAAAGAAACTTTTGTCAATAGTGACAGTAAAGCTTTAACTTTTAAATGAAAAACTCGAGCTTTAATATCGTGACGATCATGCGGTTTTTGACCCGGTAATAAAACACTTTTTATACCCTTAACCCATAAAATGGGCAAATAAGGGTATAATGATTTTGTGCAAAAGTATGTAACAGGCAGAAGGAAGCATCTCCGAACCCATAAAGTATATATATTCTTGATCAGCATCAACAGCCGTGACGATATAGCCATGTCCGTCTGTCCGTCTGTCTGTCCGTCTGTCTGTATGAACGCGTGGATCTCAGAGACTACAAGAGCTAGAGACTTCAGATTTTGTATTTAAGTTCTCCTATACCCTGAGCAGAACAAGTTTGCTTCAAATAATCGATAACTATTCTGGTTTCCGATACACACATAATATCGATAATAATAAAATATCGAATTTGGAAAATCTAAAAATGAGGGTTGAAGTAATGGATAATGATAGAACTTTTCTGAAAATTTCGTCCAAATCGGTTGAGAAACACCGGAGATATTGAACTTAATCGATGGAAGCTAAGCCAGTTTACCAAAGTCTTATATAAATTAAAGATATTTATTGCAACTGGGTTCAGGGTATCTTCTAGTCGGGCTCTCCCGACTAGAGCCTTCTTAGTTGTTATGTCATACCATTGTGGATTGCATGTGAATGTTATGACAAGATCTGGTCGCCCATAATGGCGAACATATGTCATAGCATCTTGAGTCTTTTCATGCATTTCGTGCAGAGCTTGTAAAAAAAGATGGTAAAATTACCATCTGACCAAGTTGAGCTGCGACAAAATCTTTTTGGCCTATTGCATCTTGTAGATGTATAAAGCTATCTGCTCTGAGTTTCGCTTGAATGTAGCGAATATAATTTAACCTTTCTATTTCAATTTTAGCATACATATCAACCAAAAACTGACTAAAAAAGGAACGACAATAAATTAAATGATTTATCTCAGATTGACGAATCATTATTTTATAGCTGTAAAAGCTTAACGCAGAAATCATTTTTTTTTTTTTTTCGTTCCTCCTTTTTTAATAATGGATTCCATTGTGGTATATCCACTCAATAGCCATCTTCGCCATAAGGTAATAGCAAAGGGTACTGTAAGGCATCGTATGATCGATGCACCTCACTTATACGATGTAATTTATTATTATGGCTTTCAATAATAATATCGCGCTTTTCAAATTGCTGACCAACAATAACTAAAGCTTCTTCGCTTGATTGAGGTGCATTGTAAAGCCCTTTGTGAGCACCAGCGTGTGTTCGATCAGCATGTATAACCAATTTATTTAACATAACGATCATGCTGATGAAACATACATTGAAGATCCTTTACTACGCTACAATCAACATTTGAAATATTTTTCCAACATAGTTGAGCTTCCTTTTCATCATCACCAACAAAATAAATTTTAAGAAACTTCATTTCTTCCTTTGGCAAAGGTCGGACACTACCAATTAAGTGATACACTTGTCCTTGGACTTTAAAGGTTGACCAACTTTCATTTATAGTTTTTGTACTTCCAAAAGAAGTCATTTGAAAGCAGCAATTATTAAGCTTTTAAGTGGATCGGGCAAACTATCATTTTGTGAAAGATTACCTTTTCCTGCCTTGCAACAGATACCCAAAGGCTAATTTTCCATTTTAAGGCATTAATTACAATGTTTGCATATCAAATTCATACTACCAAGTTGAGTAATTTTATCTGACTTTTAAGCTATTTCAAAATCAAAGTTTAAGCCAGACATGGCTTTAACAGTCCATGCACGCAAACGCCTTTCTTGACGTGCATCAGGATTATTAGCCTTACCCCAATTATTATCACGATTTTTTTTAAATGAATGTTTTAGTACTTTTTTTCTGCCTAAGCCTTCTAGCTCTTTTTGTTTAGGCTGTGGCTCTTCCATTATCATCAGGACAAACTCCTTTATATATATAGAGATTTACCCATTTTATGGGTTAAGGGTATAAAAACTAGAACGAGGATGGTCTATGAAGACAAACTTAAAAAAAAGTACTGTACGTCGGACCACAGGTGATGGTGAGGAGGCGATGTGTAAACATATTTTTAGGTTCTACAACTTTTTGTATATTTTTGTCATTATTTATTGGGCCGAACATTAACCCTCTATCGCATACGAAGCCACATGTGGCTTCTCACTTTCAAGACTTTAATTTATTTTACAGTAAAAATTAAATAAATTAGAGTATTGAAAGTGAGAATCCATATATGCGTGTTTCGTGCGTGCTTTGAATGCGGTAGAGGGTTAAATAAATATAAAAATTACCATTGAGAAATAAAGCGCTAAAATATTATGTTTAAAGAAGGCAAGTGCACTGGGCGAGGATGGTATTTGAATCCGTTTGTTATTGACATCGAAGGAATCTTTTAAGCCTTTCGGGAGGTATGGCATGTAATGCAAAACTCGAGCAGTTGGAAAGTCAAAATTTAGAAAATGCTAATTTATTAGTGTGTGGCATATAGGTGGAATTAGTTTTAAATCGTTTTTAAACCACAATCTTTCACACACTGCGCACGCATATCCAAATGAGTTGTCAATGCACATGGTTTTAAATTTTTCATGAGTATCATAATGATGTTGAAAATGTTCGTATGGTACGATTTCAGGTACTTGCTCCAGTTGTGACAATTCTTGTTCCTGTTGTTGTAGCTGTATACGCGTTGCATCTAATAAATTTTGGCGCTCTCGTGCTCTAACTTCACGTTGATATGCAGCATTGCGAGTTCTCCTGGCTTCTAATGTTATTTACGAAACTTGCTGTTAATAAATTCTTATTTACTTGAAACAATTGGTGCAGCAATGTGATTCAAAATTTGGTACAATAAATAAGATACGTACAATAGGTATTGCCAATTGCACTCAAAATGGCTTCACGCCAAAGAAATTTTTCTTTAATTTGTTGCAAACGAATTTTGCCTTTAATTTAAAACACTCAAAACACATCAAAAAGAAAATTTTTTTTATGTCAATGAGATTTGACTAAATTTAAAGAAATATTTCATACGCACAAAATTGAGACACCGTGTTGTTTGGGTATTTGTTACAAAGCTACATATTATGTTTTAGTTCACTTTATTAAGCGCAACAAGTTTTATTCATCACAGCTCGTATATAAATTGTTTTTATTAGAATGTATTCGATTTTTACTGCCCGAGCGCAAAATGTTTACGCATCGAAAACATTAAAATAGCAAAAAGGCGCGTACATTACAGCTGCAAAAACATCGATGTCAACATCGATTATATCGATGTTTTCCAAATTGATCGATGCATCGATGCATTATTTTCAACATCGATGTTTCATTGTATAGTGAAGCTTCAAATTGCGAGTGTGTAAATTAAAATAAATAGTTTATTTTGTTACATAAATTCGTTGTTTTATTAGTTTCTTACATACGTTAATAAATAAATAGTGGCGGTTCCTCTTAATAAAATGGAAAAGTTTTTGTGCATACTTATGCATTCCAGCTAGCTCGACAGAGTCTGAGCGATCTTTCAGCAAGGCTGGAATCTATCTATGGATCTCTCATAGATCTCGTACTTAGATCTAGATGTTATTAGTTTGAAGTTTTAAACAGGAAAAAAACTTTAAAAATTGTGAAGATAAAAAAACTGAGACTCATTTTTTATTAGTTTTGTTTTTTATAATTTTCTTTTTTAATACTAAATTTTTGTGTAAAATTAGTCGTGAGGTGATAAAACGAAGAGATTATTTCTGCAAGTTTAATTATAAGAAGAAAATGGGACATAAACTAACATAAAACAGTCGGTTTCAATTAAAGAATGATTTTTTTAATTATTTGAATAAAAACATCAAAAACATCGATGTTTCAAAACATCGGTGACGAAAACTCCGATGTTCTGACCATCGATGTTTGTGCAGCTCTAATTTAAGCATACAAATAAAACATTTGCACCAATACACTCTCATAGAGCTCACACCAATAGTGTATTACTTTTCGAGCATTTCACTACCCCGAAAGCAAAGATGTTTACACATCAAAAATTAAAAAAAAGATATTTAAAAAATCTAACAAAAAAGTTTTTGCAAAAAAATATAATATTAAGAAACACTACATTTTATTCGCTAGGTTTTTTACCGTATTACTATCGGCTACAATAACGACCGCTAAACTGGCGGACTACTCACACTCAAACTACACACTCATACTCGACGGGACTGCAATAATCTGGAACGAGACAAATTACTTACGCCACACGACAAGCTTGGCCGAGTACGACAGACTCGCACGAGAAACAGCCTGACATGACGCACTTAATTCCTCAGTCCCAATTGAGGAAAAAAATGACGTGGAATTCGGTTACTTGACGACATTACTTTCGACTCTCGACGTTCATCACCGGCATGCGAGAAGTCTAAACTTACTTAGCTCGGCATTAGAGGTGACTAGAGGGGCACCGGACTATGACGACTTACAGGAGACCTGACTTACAGAAGCAGAGTTAATAAGAGAAAACAAAAGACAGATTTTGATTAGCACCAGAACTCAGGAACAAATAAACACTTTAACAGCCACAGTCAACGAACTTTTAAAGTTCACATAAAAAAAAAAAAACCAGAAATTGACACTTCCCATTTGTATGAGACACTTTTAGCAAAAAAAAATGTACTTTCCTTTGAATTAGAAAACCTAATAATCGCAATAGCATTGGCCGGCATTAACTTAAAAAAACCCCGCAATAATAAATAATGACGATTTGAAAGCTTCACGGGCGTTAATGTTGCCCAAGTAATGAGCGTTTCGAAGGTTAAGGTTTTAGCAAGTAGCAATTCATTTTATAACAAAATACCCTTAGCCTACGTTAATTTGTAACAAAATATAAACTTACCCTGTCGCACACGCCGGAGTTATCCTACATTTACCCGAGAACGTCGTTGCAAAATGCAATAACAAAATAGTTGCATTGCAGTCCTGTAGTACCTCGGCTCAATGGCCTTCTGCAGAGAGGAAGCTCATCCTACTTTTGCGCAAGAGCTTCATTCAGGAGTACTCGCGCACTGTAACACTCAGCCAAACCATCTGGCCCCTTTGGACGTGGTCGACGAGGGAATCATCATCATTAATGATAGCCCAGTCAGGGTTAATTTCGACAATGAGCCGAAAAAAAACATCACATCAACAAAAAAACTACCTGCAAACATTTAACAACATAGCACGCGTAAACGTTCACTAACTACAACGGCACTCCTAAGAAAATTCCAGTTTCAGCAGCTTCCCCATCACTGGACATTATTGAACATCATATGCTACTGACAATGCCTTTGCTCTACCAACTGAGCATCGAGAACCTGATGCACATCGGCGAATTCCGATCCCAAGTGAAAACCAGACCTGTGCTGTCATCGGTAATCGGTCTGATGATATGCGCCATAGTTGCCATAATGTTGGCATTGACGTACTACAAACGGCGAAACCGGCAGAAGGAGGAGATTCACAACATGCTGAAGAGTTTTAGCTTGACCAAAGACGGGCCATTTGAAAGGGGGAGTAGTTAAAAGTAGCTAATTTGGCATGAGGCTTCAAACAATGTTGCATAAGTGCTGACATTTTGCCAGACCATCGACTCCGCCACTTCTGCAGACGAAATGCGATACTTGCACGAGGCGCAAGATCAGCAGTTTCGCATCCGGCGTCGCGACAAGCTAGGGCCTTATATTGTAAGAATATTGAGCCACTAGATTTAGTCTCATTGGAACTCCGCATTCCGACGCTTCGTCAAATGTGTTATCAATAAATGTCATAATTAAACAAAGCAAACGGCTGTCGCCCGTGTTTTATTAAATAAATTTATTATTATAAACTTAATTACAAAACTTGCACCCTAATGTTTGATGAGATGAAAATGGCTTAATCTTTTGAGTGGGCTGCGACACGACATGCTGTTTCGCCGCCAAAAGAATATGTGCAGGTGGCAATGGTGCAAGAAGTTTTTAAATCCGGGAAACAGCCAGTAAATTATGACTTTGACGAGTCAATGACGGCATAAGTCATAAAACGCATAGTTTTAATATTAAACAGTGTCGGACATGGACCCAGGAAATTTTAAATTGTGGAAAGAACTTGGAATTTCAACAAGTGAGAATGCGATTATTTATATTGTAAATTAAATCCTTATTGTTTGATATGCAATCTTTCAGACAAAACATGATTTGAGCATCCGTCTTATTCAAAGCTGAAGGTGTTCTCAGACCATAAAGCAAGCGATGCAACTCTGCAGTTCATTAGATGTTTCCAAACTATGGAAAATTACGAACAAATACCTTCACGTCCAAAATTCTGGTCGACAGAGTGTTAAGTTGGCAACCCAACTTTTGTCAAACACAACAGCGAATACTATTGGCAAGAAGGTGGACAACGCATTGGAAACAGCGGAGTTTATCAAGCTATCAATGACTGGTTTGAAATTTTTAACTTGAATTTTTCTAATCTAAATTATAGTTGTATGCTAACAAAACAACCATATGGCTGTTCAACAGAAATGCAGCAACAACTGTTAAACAAAATGACAACTCTTGTCAATTTTCCCATGGTCCCAAGTATGAACGCGCATTCACAATCTCAAGACTTGTTAATTGGGGTGTTCAACAGCTCGTTTCATCGTTTCACGTTTCAAAGTTGAAACGTCCCGCAACAACAACATATGTACATAAAAAAATTTTTGAAACGCTGAAACACCCCAGCCTATGTTTACAAAAAGTGTTTCAAGTTTCAAGAAAGTAAAGATGGGAAGAGCACGATATTTTTTCGATATTTTCTATCGATGTTCAGTACTTTTCAGTATATTTGGTGTATTTTTGTGCAAAAAAGTACAAACACATATGACTAATGGCCGCCGCAAACATCTACAAATGTTAAAATCATGTAATTGAGCAACTAATTCAAACAACGAGCCCTTCTGACCTTCAATATCCTCTATTTCTCTAATAACTTGCTTTGCTAAGGCATCGCATAGCATATCTTTATCACTTTTAAATGGCATTTTTACAAAAAAAGTATAACCGCAGTAAACGGCAACAGTGACAAAAATTTAAGAATAAGAAATGTCAACCAACAACAGCTGACTGCACAAACATGAAACGCATTGACACCCAAAATGCCGTTCACGAGTTAATCGTTTCAAGTTTGAAACATGAAACGATGAAACGGAGCTGTTGAACACCCCAAATGAAAAATTGTCTGCCCTTTCAGAAGGGTATCAGAATAAGCAACAACTCGCTTCAGCAAATGCATTCTTTCTTGTCTGAGCGGTATCGTAAAGAATACATTATTTCCTGCAGACTACCACAAGATCTGCTAAAAAAAAATTTTTTGACGCAATGCGGTCGAAGGGTGAACTTCATGACCATCCTTCGCCTACTGACTTTAAGCTTAGGTTGCGAAAATATATTCTTGGTAATTTGCAACAATTTTCATAAAAACGTGAATTCGTCATAAAAAGTAGTTAGTAAATGTCCTAATGTTTAATGTTAATGTCTGTTTATTTCTCAAAGTAGTATAAAGTAATGTTGTATATGCCTCAGTACGTATGACAAGAATTAAAATCTTACACCTAATATATGGTTAAGGCCTCTACGCAGATGCTAGTACATCGCCCGTACCGTAAAAATTTCATATAAAAAAAACAGTCTCGTACAGCGCCCGTACCGTATTACGAAACACTGGTATGCAGCTCTGTTAGTCACAAGCAGTAGCTTAGTGTTGAACAATGAAAATGTTAAATAAAAGCAGTGCTGTTGTTACTGATGGAATCAATGTTCAGCAATTGTTTACGGGCCTTAAAAGTGAAACAAGATGTCGGCAAACAAAAGTAGATTCGAAAATTTTAATAGGGATTCGGAGAAAATTGCTTTAATAAAGGCTATGGAACGTCGGCCAGTCTTGTGGGGCATTACGAGCAAGTTTGCACGTAATCGTTAAATGCGCGTGGGAGAAAATTGGAAATTGTCGGGCAAGAGCTGGCATATACATTTTTCGAAAAATTTTAACAAAGTTGGCCTTATTCAGGTTAAAATAGAGCCATACTTATTGTTTTGGCAGACAATGCTGCGCAAGAAGTATTGAATAAAATTATATTAATTAATTAATAAGATAAAATTTAAATAACATATAAACAGGATTGTACTGCCACTGATCTATTATAGGGTATAGATCAGTAAGGTGAATTTGCTTTGAGTCTTTTGAGTGGTTTCAGTTATGTTTAGCATAATTTTTGGTAATCTCAGCTCTGCGCATCAAATATGGGTTCACTAAAATGCTTCTTGGTTTTGCAGCCTGCCTTTTTTTTTAACAACCGCCAGCAGCAGGGCGATAGCTGTACCAATAAGTATATAGTTATTGGTTGTACTCAATCACAAAAGTAGCGCGCTTTAGAAGTGAATCATTATTTTGAATTTAAGTGCACAAAACACAGTTGCACTTGCGATTAATTTAGAGAAAGTTATCAACCAACCGCCACAATATGTGAATTTTTTAGCACTGCTCGTTAAGGTCCGTAAAACTCATGTATACGGTACGGGAGATGTACGGGGCTCATGCGTTCAGGCCTTTAACCTTTAAATTTAGCACGCAATACAGAGCAAAACTCAAAGGGTCATGTTGAAGCAGATGAGGTACCGTGGTTAAACATCAGCGTTCCAGATTCACTAGAACCGCTACCTGATATGGCAGAAGTTGGGGACGACCATGATTTGTCGTTTTCTACAAAACAAGCGGAAGACATATATGAGCTGATGCAGGACGCAGGAGAATGATAGTTTAAGTTGTGTCAACCAGGTGTCGGCAGGATATTACCATCAATTAAAATTAAAACACAAATAATAGAGTTAGAAGATATTCCTGCTATACAATTTCGGCAGTAAAATATCACTGCAAGATAATATTGTCAATATTTTAGTTAGTAAGGCCAACAATATTTCCTTGGACAAAAAAACAAAAGAATTATTTTTTAAAACAAGAATTTTTTTTAGATAAAAACATTTAAAGCAAATCAAAAACAGAAATTGTTGGCAAAAAAAAAAAATGTTAAAAGTTATACTATATTCCACACTTGCAAACAATTTTTCAAAGCCGAGGAAAAACTGTACAATAATTTTGTGCATAGGAATGTACGAAGCAGAATTAAACATCTCCGAGCCCATAAATCCCACAAGTCACATATTTTTATATCATCAAAATAACCATTAACGGCCGGGTCGATATTTATTTCATTTTAATGTCAGCTATGAGCAGCTATGACAAAAAATTAAATTAAAAATTAATTAAAATTAATATAATGAAATTAAAATTAAATTATAAAATTGTATATTAATCTGATATTATATGAAAGTAAAAATTTAAAAGTTAACGTTAAAGCTCAGAGAAATTCAACACAGAAAACCCCAATCAGACCAGCGTTAGATAAGTAACAATAAGCATGTTTACAACAAGAATATATTTATATAAAGTACAGAGTTTGAATCTGAAATAGTGGTTACAACTCTCTCAAAGAGCGCATTTTTAGGATATTTTTGCTGAGCTCGCGAGTCGTGAGTCGTGCTTGCTCGCTCGTATACCAGTGACCCTTGTTTTTGGGCTGATATCATGTTGTCTAATGCTTATGAGCGTGAGTATTTTTCATATTTTCATATGATATGCTTTCTTCCCTTTCGTTTTTTGTGTAACTAGCTGTACAACTGCAAAACACTAGAGCATATTCATACGAACATAAATATATATATATGTATGTATATACAATATAAATAAATATATATTTGTGAATATGCGTTTGATTATGTTTGCATTTTTTGTGGGATCTAGGCTTTGTATTGATATTTGATATTATGTTTCGGCTAGCTCCCATGAGATTGTGCGTGTGTCCCTGTATGCCTACAAAATGGGACCCTTAATTTAATTCTATTCAAAAGAACTTATGAGTCGGCAACCCTCTCATCGAAATTTAGAGTCTAATACTCAGACTCACGCACCATGTACTCAAAAAATGACGAGATAGATGTCTGACGCGAAGAGGCAAACACAATGGCACTCTGAAGGTCTGTTGACGCATTTCATAGCTTCTATTTTATTTAACGTTTAGCAGCATTTTCTTTTTACATCGCACTCAAGCAATTCTACGTAACATATTCTGCCTCGGCATTCAATTAAAATGATTTACACTTTGACTTTATTTAAAGTGGTGACAAAGTGTTCACGAAGTTCTGGTCAAAAGGTCATCGCAAAATCAACATGGTAATTGATGCTAATTAAGTGGCTACAACACTTTAACCAACTTTTGTATATGCAGAGTCGATAATTTCATGTCCATCTGTCTGTCAGAATACATGAAAGCGCCGATCTGAGAAACTATAAAAGCTAGATACTTAAGATTTGGAATATAAACCACGAGCAAAACAAGTTTGTTGTAAATAACTCATTCGTTTTTGGTTAACTAATGAAATCAATAGATTAAGAAACTAAAGACAAAATATAAAAATCTGCTGAAGTTTTATCGGCTAAGAATGATCGAAGTTTAGATTGAAGTTAAGTCAGTATGCATTCAGGGTATTTCCAAGACAAGATTTCTCTTATAACTTTTTTTAAAATTTGCGAAACATATAAATGAAAAAAATAACGAACTAAGCGACAAAAGAAAAACTAAGGTCGCAATTCGTTTTATATCACATGCCAATGTTCCCCACAGCCGCATTCAACGTAACGCTAGCATGTTTAAGCGAGTGTTTCTTTGCCGCAACGCTACGTGGAACTATCGATATTTTTTTATTTATTTTTGCTTTCATTTCTGCTGCTCTTTGTAGCCGCATTCGGCATTACTTTGGCCTATAAAAATCAATGTCGGTTTTCCGTCGACGAAGCGTTGATGGGTTTTGCTTCACCGACCCTGAAAGTACTATTGGGTAGCGATCACAATTTCACCCGTGTATCCATGTGTCTATTGTACGTACCTGTATTTTTGGGACTTTTAACAAAATTTCGACGACAACAACGACTATTCGGTCTTCCTAATGCTGACCTAATACCAAATAAGGTGGATCCCACACATACACAAGTTAGCAAAAGTATTTAGACAAGAAAACTATAAAATTTTTTTTGACGTGACAACATCTTATAAACCTATGAGCGCAGGCTACATGCACGAAAAAGTGTTAGACAAAAAAAGAATTCTAGTCGGGAGAGCCCGAGTAGAAGATACCCTGAACACAGTTGCAACAAATATATTAAATTTATAAAAGACTTTGGTATACTGACTTATACTTATTTTTTTACTTGTGGTTATACCAAAACCTTTTTGATACGGTTTTAAATAGAGTACAATACCTAAAGCAATGGCTTCCATTTTTCTATTATGACGTTTTTTCTCTTCTAGCTCTTTTTTTTTAGCATTCTTGGCATTATTAATGCTTTTAGCAATAGCTGCTCCACCAGATGCCATTCCTCCTAATGCACTGAGCGCTGTCAAGATTGGCACAAGTGGTAAAAAAAACCTCCAATTTTAGGAACGTTGATTACTCTAGGAATAACAACTGTATTTATCTTTATTTATCTTATTTCCAATGGTCTTCGACAAAGCTTTTCGGGCTACTTTAGTCGCAGCTTGAATGCCAAGTGATTTTTCTTTCTTTAACACTCAGGTTGCGTCTCGAACGATATTCAAACATTTTTTCTTGTTTTTACATGACTTTTGTTTCTTTTGCTTTTGTGGGAGGCCCATACCAAATTTTTTCTTTGCTTTCATCGCGTTTGTAACGAAATATGCAGAAGATTTTTCACCGAGAGTACTATCAGATGCTTTTACACGCTCCCACGCTCTTTCAGCTAGTATTGAGTCAGCTTAATGACGATTTTCCAGATCTTTATATTTAGAATAGGCTATATCGTGCTCTATACAAGCGGCATCCAAGGGATTTATTCCTTTGTCACCACGTGCTAAACGAGCTTTAAGCTTTGTTCCTGGACCACAAAACTGATATCCCGTTATGTGCAGTTCAACTGGTAGAGAGTTTATTATTTTACTAACAATACCTCTTCCTAGGTAGAGTGGTGGTTTGTTACTAGCATTTTTATAAAAGCGCAACACCATTTTATTTGTTGTTTATTCTTCAATGAGATTTTAGCAAGTAACGATCTACTCAAAGGAGTTACATTAATATGCGTTTAATCAAACGAAAAAATGACATTGAAGTAAAAAATATCGATTGTAAAAATGGTGATGTCAAACAACTTAGACATAGACCCCATTTACACGCTGAAGTTTTTTCGTGAATTTTCTCTCTGAATCTTTTGTTTGAAGGCAAGGGGAGTAGAGGTGTAAAAATTCAAGCAAAAATTCACTACTTGTTAAGTCTTTTTCTTCTAATTTTGCTTTGCCTTGTTCCGAAAATATGTAAACACAGAGTTGCACAGTGTTTGATGTGAAAAATAAAGTTATTGATACGAAATATCGCACAAGCAAATATTAGCGCAAATAGTAAATATATTGTTGTAGTTTATAAGTTATTAATAGAAATGTTATGGAAGAAAGAATTAATTGAACTGGTGTTAACTGTGTCTGTTTATCGACCATAAATTTAAGCCAGAGTTGCATTTTCAAAGGAAAAAGCTCACTGAAAAACTTCAGCGTGTAAATGCGACCTGAATTCCCAAGAAGTTTGAAAACAGAATGAAAAAAAAAAAACTTCATGAAATAACTTCAGCGTGTAAATGGGGTCTAAATGTAAGTACTTCTTATGGCTCGTTGGGACTACATTGTCAGAAAAAGTGATACCAAAAGTATGGCGAGGGGGTCATATAATCTGCGAGAGAGGTACATATTTCAAAAAGTGCTGTTATATGTAAAAAAAATTCTGAAAAAAACTTTTAAATTTCAGTATACGAAATAAAGTAAATACAAAAGCAACAAATAAAGCATTTCAATAATTGAAAACAAATATTTTATTGGAATTGATGCGAAAACGCATTTCCTTTAAGCTGCAAAATTTTTCCTCTAATAGGCTAAAATAAATTCTCTATAAAGACCAGTTATTTTCTGTGCTGTCGGTTGAAACGAGCGCGCTTTTCTGCTGACATATGTATTGAATTGCTCCGGTTTGGCGTTATTAATATATAATTCTATAGTGGGTAAATCAGAGTCTTTAGCAACACATTGCTCTCCACTTAAGTCATGGAAACTCCCTGGGTTGCCAACCATATCATTTCATATGCGGAGATCTCGATCAGAAGGCCATATAATTTGGTCTTTCGGCAGGATTAATTTCACTACCGTCTATGTAGCAGACGCAGTACAGCAATTCGCCAAATGTCCGCTCCACTAACTCTTCACGTTTCTTTTTTTTTTTTTCTTAATTCAGCTATGTATGTAAATAGTTTATAATGGTGCCATTAATGATGCTCAATTGTCGATAGAAAGAGCTGATTTTCAAAAAAGTGTTGCTCTCATAGTGTGGTGTTGCTTTTAATGAGTTACTGTTAATGTTTTAGTGCAATAGCCTCTTTCAACCATAGACGAATAATGTAACAAGACGGGTCTTAAGAGCTGGAATGTTATGTTAATTAACAGAGTCGCAACCACGAAGCGGACAACTGGAGAAACAGCGAATAGCCAGTATTTTTCATTACTTGTTTCCATACTTTATTCGCTATAATTCCAGCTGGTGCATAGTCGGCCATCATTGTTTAGCTTTTTGTTGTGACTGCAAAGTGTGCGAAGCGCAAGGCATAATTAAATGTTGCCGCACTTCGTTTCTCTTGTTGTTGTCACAAAATTGTAAATCGACAATTTTAGACTTTTGCTTCTTTCGGCTTGCTGCTGCTCACCAAGAAAGGGTGGTATAGACTTCATATGAACTTTGTGCAATTGAAGAGCAAAATATGAGATACTTTAATATAATGTCTGTTTCGTATGTTTATTTATATTTTGGCAATAAGTTTGGGCTTTCACAACTTATAAGACAAGTTTTATATAAATAAATTAACTAACACTTAAACACACGTATTTTGTCTGTGTATACTTGAAATAAACTATTAATATATTAAAATGATATATTCAGGTTTTTGTTGACGATAACTGAATATTGTGACAAGGGGTTTTTTACTTTGTTCTATTTGTGCGCCTCATCTACGACCAGTGCTGCCAATTGCGCTTTTTCTCGTCAGATCTGGCTTTTTTCAAAACGCGATTGCGGGAACAATTTTCAAATATTGTATGGGGCAGCATTTTTCTATATGAGTCATTTGGTATCATTTGTATGTAAATAGCTTTTTTTGCTTTATTTTTTAGCCTGTCTAGCTTTTTTTTCTCAAAAAAAGTTGGCAGCACTGTCTACGACAAGCCTGCACGTTGCTTGTTTTGTTTCAGCTCTGCTTTGCGTTCAGTGGCCTGTGCATTAAAGGAGAGGCGGTGGGCCAGCGGAAAGCAAGAACGGTAAAAATGTGTTAGTATGCGTAAGCATGTGCGTTTGCTTCATTCTTGCTGGCCTGCTCGTTGAGATTTTTATTAGTTTTTCTTATTACGTTTTTTCTACAAATACACTATTCAATACACTTTCGGCATTTTTGCGCATCGCTCATAATAGTAGAGAAAGGTCAATGAATGCCACGGCAAATACATTTAAATATGCACATGTATGTACATAGATATACGTGGCTACGACGAGCTAGCACGTGTTGTTGTTGCGATTTGCCTATTCTCGAATGGCACACGCACATGCATACACACAAACTTACACGCATAGAAGAATTGACTTAGTTGCCTAGGCAATAAGCTAGCAACCACTGCACACCAACAAGGCAGCAGTGTATTGTAAAAAATAAGCAATAATCATAACAAGCGCAGCTGTTTGTCGTTAGGGGAAACCGATTTTTATACTTGTTGGTCTGTCCGCTTCGTGGTTGCGACTTGGTTTACAGCATGTTAACTTGAACAATTCTTAAAAACCGTCTTTATGTTAAATGGTCTTTGCTTTCAACGGCTCACTTATTCATTTAACAGTGAGTTAACAGTAACTGAGGTTCAGTTGGCGTATATTCTCCCATTGGGAAATTAACTGAAGTATATATATATATATATTTTTTTTTTTTTTATTATTATTGTTTCCTTCTAGACAGGAATTGAATGATCAGGGGCCGTTGAGTGGTGCAACAACCAAGTGGCAGCCATTCGATAGAGTACATCGGATTTTGCAACAAGTCAGAGCTAAACACATTGAAGGTTACATCGACCAAACAACAGGTAGTGTAATTTAATATTATTATAATGTAATAAATTTTAATCAGTATTATTCATTAGTTTGGAGAGCATTCGGCAAAGCGGCGAAGAACGGCAAGTGGTTCCGTCACTCTTTTAGAGGAAGCTATTCAAGCTTCCATAGCTACTCAGGAGGATTTCTTTGGCAAGATAGAAAAAACTCTTGCTGTTATGAGTAGTTCTATACAGGAAACATTGGCATTGGTCAATGAAGCATTGAGAAAATGTATAAATTTAATTAAATAAATGAAGTCAAATTATAAAAAAAAAATTTTGATTTATTTAGTTTTTATATATTAAGGTGCTCGCTTATAGCTATTCGTATATAACAAGCAGCTCAGATGGACGATTCCGTTTTCTGCTATTTGCAATGTTCGTGGCCGATGTTTTTATAAAATTACGTTGCATGTATATCAATAAAACTGACTGAAATATCGTAAGCTTTTTTACGAAATTAATTTTTTTTTTGTCGAAAAACGCGACTTCGATTTGGAGGGTTAGCTGTCACCAAAAGATACGCACTCAGACGTTAATTCCAAGTTTTAATGCGCTGGCGCAACCAGCGACTACAAACGAAATAGAGCGACTCCCATTACAGCGATTATACGAAAAGTGCGAAGCTTATGAACTAACAAAGAGTGGCTTAACTATGTTACTTATCTGTTAAGCTTATCAATAGAACAGTAATTATGTAAATAATTTGAGTGAGAATGTGACTACACTCAAGGCTGCTACTTCATTTAACAATTTCATTTTCTCATAACATTCCGGCCCCGTTAAAGGCGTCCGGCACTTTAACTTCATCCTCCGTGCTGTTTATTGGCAGCAAAGCCAACTTGCGTATTGCGCACTTAATGATGCCTCCTGGTGTCTTAACTTCAGCCACACGCACTTTACGATCGTCGCCTGGTATTGTTGACACCACGCGACCTGTTAGCCATCGCTGCGGCGGTAGATTGTCCTCGTGAAAGAGAGCTAGACGACCTGTCATTAGATCGGGGTCCTCGATGTTCCACGCGTTGCGCTGCTGCAGACTGGCCAGGTAGTGCTTGGACCAGCTCTGCCAAAACTGCTGCTTGAGTGTTGACAGCATTCGCCACCGCTTCAAATATCCGAAGCTGGCCTTCCTGCAGCTTCCGCCGATTCCGAATTATGTGGGCAGCGAAAGAAGAGGCTGCCCGATTAGCAAGTGGCCTGGCGTGAGAGCCTCTCCATCGCTGGGATCGTTGCCTGGCGATGCAATTGGGCGAGAATTGAGCAGGGCCTCGACTTCCACCAGGTGAGTGTTCAACTCATCCGCGCTGAGTTTGACGTTGCCGACCCCTCGCAGAAACCGATGTTTGGCGGCTTTGACGGCTGCCTCCTGCAGCCCGCCGAAGTGTGGTGACCGCGGAGGGATGAAAAACCACTCGACTCCTTTCTGAGCCGCGTACGCTCTCAAGGGATCCTTGCTGCGGTGGAACGCCTCGTTCAACTCCTCGAGGACCCTGCACGCTCCTACGAAATTGGTGGCGTTGTCGCTGTAGATTTTCTCCGGCAGACCCATCCTTCCGATGAACGATGAAAACAGATAAAAAACTGTCAGTAGAGAGATCAACAAAAAGCTCAAGGTGAACGGCCTTTGACGTAAAACACACGAAGACTGCCACATAAGTTTTGATAGATGGCTTCCCACGTAGCCTTAACGACACATAAAATGGACCGCAAAAATCTACTCCACAAATCAAAAACGGGCGAGCTTGCCTAACTCGATCGGCGGGCAAATTGCCCATTATTTGACCAAGTAGTACGGGCTTATACCGAAAACAGTGCACGCAATTCCTCACAATCTTCGTGCACGCCTCTCGAGCTAAATTACCCAAATCTGCTGCCTTAGCAGTGACACCATCACCTTGCCTGCGTGATAATGTCTTTGATGCAAATTACGAAGAAACAACTTAACGAATTCAGAATTTCGAGGCAACAACAATGGAAATTTTGCGTCATATGGAATTTGAGCATTTAAGAGCCTGCCTCCAACGCGAATTAAACGAAAAGTCACACAATCCAGCTCCATGGTGTGTAAAGGGATTCAAACGTTGAAGATTTGGATTCAAAACTTCCGATCTTTCTAATTGACGTATTCTGAACCCAAATCGAATTTTTGAAGCACATGTATAAATCTAAAAAGCGACAATTTAAGCTCTTTTACTGATATAACTGCCTCGCGGCTACGGGTTTTTCCTTGAATAAAACGATGCACGTAGGCCATGATACGAAGTAGTTTGTTATACGACGAAAATATTTCAACGAGATCGACAATTACATTTGCTTCGCTTTTTGATTCTGAACATACCACCGCGTCCGGCCCATTTTCCCACAGCGAACAATTTAGACCATCTACATCTGTACCACGCGACACTAAATCAGCTGGATTCTGTTCCGTAGGCACATGACACCATAAAGCATTTTCTGAAAGCTCTTGGATTTCAGAAACTCTATTTGCAACGAACGTCGCTAGTGTGGATGGATCTCTTTTCAACCAGTAAAGTGTGACTTGAGAATCCGATCAGAAATTTATGCTTTCAAGTTTTAGATTTTCAAACAATGGGGCTACTTGAACCCACAACGTAGCTTGAAGATAAGCTGCACACAACTCGAGCAATGGGATTGACTTTGTTTTAAGAGGAGACACACGTGACTTGGCGGTTAAAAGTCTAGCCAAACTGTTTTTCCCACCAATGGTACGAACATATATGCAACAACCATAGGCTTCACTTGAAGCGTCTGCAAAGCCGTGGATTTGGACTGTTGTGTACTTGGACAGGCAAACGTATAGAGGAATCGATATCTTATTTAGCTCTAGTAAATTCTGCTTGAACCTGTTCCAACTGGTATGTAGACTCATTGGAACTGACTCATCCCAATCTACAGCTCCTGAAGCAGAATTTTTGCTCTGGTGATCAATGGACACAATAAACCCAAAGGGCCAAACAAGCGGGCCATCACCGACTGGATATTGCGTTTTGTTGGTGGTAAGGTAGTGAGCTGTAATGAAACACATCAGTCTGAGGATTCCACTTCATGCCAAGTGTTTTTAATGAGGTGGACGAATCAAATATAAGAGATTTATCTGGCCCTTTATTGGCCAGCAGTCGAGGATGCTTAGAGGCCCATTTGGCTAGATCGAAGCCCCCAAATTTCAACACCTCTGTCACTTCTTTGCGAATAACTTCCAGCTCATTTAACGTATTTGCTCCAGTTAGCATATCGCCAACGTAGAAATCGCTTAAAATCACCCTTGACGCTAAAGGATGCGTCTCAGCATAAAGCTTTGACAGCTCAAAAAGGCAACGGATAGCCAAAAACGGAGCTGAGGCTGTCCCATAAGTGACAGTGTTCAAACGATAAGTTTGGAGAACATCAGTTGATTTCTCCCTCCACAAGATCAGTTGAAAATTCCGATCCTCATTGGCAATATTAATTTGCCTATACATCTTCGAGATGTCAGCCGTTAAGGCATATTTATTCAATCTGAATCTTGCAAGGGTAGAATATAGCTCCCTCTGAATAGTTGCACCCACCATTAATGTGTCGTTCAAGGAAATCGAGTCTCAGGACACATTGATGTGGAATATAGTAATGGTGTCCTGCAGGAGGAGTAAGAAGCAATGACATGTGACCAAGGCTGAGATACTCTCTCATAAATCCTTGATACATATTATTTAGCTCGGGATCGCTCTAACGCAAGAAACCGTCGCTTGGCCGTTTCGAAGGATAATCCTAATACCGTTGGATTTATCTTAAAGGCAGCTTGACCACGAAACGACCTGACGCAAGCCTCTTTAGGGTCTGCTTAAATTTTTGTTCGCAGGCAACTTGTTCAGCTGTACAGCCTTCGATTTTTCTGGAGCTTGTTCCTGCTGCATACCTGAGCTCTATCCGATAGACTTCTGGTGTACTTTCCGGACACAATCCATCCAAACAAGGTTTTTATACTCGATACCGAAGGTATAGAGTATGTTGAGTTTGTGCAGTGTCCGTCATGGTGTCTGTCCGTCTGTATGAACGCAACTTTTTTCCACACCCTTCAAGCTAGAGACTTGAAACTTTCCAATTCTCTTTATCTATGGGATAGTAAATTAAAATGTCAAGATGGGGGTTCTACGATAACTGGGGGGCTGGCAAATCGATAAATTCGAACACTCAAAACCGATAAATCCACATATTTCGCACATCCTTACAGCTAAAACTACCAAATTTGGTAAGAAGATAGCTACTATCAACCCCCGAAAAACTGCATCAAGAATTTTGGAGCCACGCAAACCCATTCCGCCCCCAGCCCCACCGCATTTTAAAGTCAAAAAAGCCTATATCTCCCACAGTTTTTGAGCTATAGCCACCAAATTTGGTGCCGAATTAGGTGATGATGACCCCCCCAAAAACTGCATCAAAAGGTTGAATGCCACGACTACCGATACTGCCCTAGCTGCCCCCATCCTCCCCAACGCTTCGTGAAAAACGGGAATGCGTGTATCTTCCAGAGTTATGGAGCTAGAGCCTCCAAATTTGGTATTAAGATAGCTGGTAACGATCCCCAAAGAACTGCATCAAAGTTTTGGAGCCACGCCCACCCATTCCGCCCCCAGCCCCCGCATTTTGAAATCAGAAATAGCTATATCTCCCACAGTTTTTTAGCTACAGCCACCAAATTTGGTGCCAAGATAGGTGATGATGATACCCCAAAAACTGCATCAAAAGTTTGGATGTCACGCCCACCCATACCGCCTTGCCACCCCCATCTGCCCCAACGCTTCGTCAAAATCGGAAGTGCGTGTATCTTCCAGAGTTGTGAAGCTAGAGCCACCAAATTTGGTAGGATGATAGCTGGCAACGACCCCCAAAAATCTGCATCAACGTTTTGGAGCCACGCCCGCCCATTTCGCCCCCCTTTCACACCTTTTACAAACTTCGAGATCTAGAGTGAGATCTGCATCAAAAATTTGGATGCCACGCCCAGCCATACTGCCCTCAGCCCCTCTTTCCCCACTTTTTACAATTTTTGAGCTAGAGTCACCAAATTTGGTATGAAGATAGCAATTGACATTCCACACAGATCTGCATCAAAACTTTGGATGCCACAACCACCTATACCGCCCCCAGCCCCCCTTTCTCCACTTTTTACAAACTTCGAGCTAGAGTCACCAAATTTGGATGGAAGATAGTTGGTGGCATCCCCATCTGCATCGGAGAATCTTTAAGGTAGCGTACACCCCTGCCCTATCCGAGCCTCTTTGACAGTTCC
Source organism: Scaptomyza flava (assembly GCA_030179655.1). Lineage (NCBI taxonomy): Eukaryota > Metazoa > Arthropoda > Insecta > Diptera > Drosophilidae > Scaptomyza > Scaptomyza flava. Next base: position 55,256,132 of record JARNME010000404.1, read on the forward strand.
CAATGCATCATCCTTCGAACAAGACAGTAAATGATTGAATTTTTCAACATTTGTTAAAGATGAGTCAGTATGCACCAAACTTTCAAAAAGACTTAGGGTGTTCACTTTATGTTGCAAATGTGCAAAAGTGCAACTTTGCAACACCGCTGTCGTGAACACCCAATTGAACAAAATAATTCTGATAACTTTACACAATCAGCTGTTCGCTATCGTTTGAGCTGATTATGCCATTTGAGATATTTAATTTGCTGCTTGCAATAAATAAATAAATTTTAAATTGCCCTTTAAAAGCGTGAGAGCATCACTCCTAGAACGGAGAGCACCCCATAAACTGGTTTGTTTAAGAAAATTAGCAAACCAACCCTAATTTACTTTTAGCGCTTTTTCACAATGAACAGCTGTTTGTTTTGATTTAGCACCTAAAGCACAAAATTACACCAAAAATATACCAGAAAATTGCTTGTATTGTGCAAAACGTTTTCACTTTTGTATCATTTTTTAACACTGAAATCGTTGTAAAAGTATAACGATATTTTAGTCATAGGCAGGCAAAAAGTGTAAACTCGATTCTGTACAAATTGTTGTTGGGATGGCTTGCACTTTTTCACTTTTCCAACACAAAGTGAACACCCTAACTTATGTAATTTTAAAACTCGGCATGCTTTCAACTAAACTTCGGAAGATTCATTTTTGGCAGCTGTGAGTAATGAGGACGAGCACTACTATCCCCGTAAATTACCTTCGGAGATTCATTTGCTTTTATTGCGGATTGGTATAAAGCCTTTGATATAACACACATATCCTCGACAGACGCTCTTAAATCATTGTTTGGGTTAAGTGCATCAATGTCTGCCTGGATATCCATCAACTTCTCACAATAATTTTCTAGCAGCTGCATTCTGATCCCAATTGAAACTTATCGAACGATATAGTTTTTTCCTCAAATGCTGTCCTCATACGTGATATATCACCCACAACATTGTCGTGTTTTTGCATTGCCAATAATAATTTTGTATTACTTTTTGAACTTCCGTCCTTGGGGACCGGTTCCTTATCTTCCTTACTCACTTTGCAAATTTATTTTTTAATTTTGTTTTTAAAGCCGATTCAAATAAATAATACAAATATTAAGGCGCTCAAAATTTATATATGTGCTAATAACGCCAACAGAATCACAACGCTCGAATTTGCAATGTTCAGCCGAAAATATAAGCAATTAATATTTAAGAATTAAGTTGAGATTGAAAGGAATAGCCAGATTTCAACGCAACTTTACACTGCTGATGGCTTGCATCTCCACGCACAGTTTAAAAGACACTGTATATAACCTCTGTACGGTTTATGACAACTTTAACTGCACTGAATAAGAGCAACTGAACCTCGCACAGTTTTACAGCAACTGTGATTACACTCCACTTGGCGCAGCTATCAGTATGAGCTTAACAAAGAGAGATGAACATTTTTGCAGTTTGGCGCCGTGCACTGAACATAAGGGAATGAACTTAGCGGCACCTTGTCGCTTGGCAGCTGTTCTTGCCGTTTGGCGATTTTCACTCAATAAAAGGGAATTAAAAACCTAGCGGCACCTTGTCGCTTTTGATAACTGCTCTTGCAGTTGTGCCTTTGTACAATTACCGTGGACGAAGCTCAATATAAATTTCACACACATTCATTTTGTTAAAGTGGTTCACTTTAAATATGTATTTATTCAAAAAATTACTTGGTAATTCGGCATGATATTTCAACTTTCCTTTAGGCCTCCAAGTTTTTTTTTTTTTTTTTTTTTTTTTTCTTAAAATTTTTTAATTTATTTAATAAACAAGCATTCTGCTATCGAAGTGGCAACTTAATCTAGTTTTACATTTAGGGAAGGAACAATAGATCTTAGATGACACATTGGACTAGTGGATATGTTTATATTAAATTACTTTTATATTATTTAACTTATAATTCTCGTTGGGAGATCCTCCGGATGGCACCTTTTTAAGGCCTCCAAGTTTACGAAATGGTTCCCAAAATGAACTTTTTTATATTTTGGTCGAGTTTTACAAATCCTAAAGTCGAAGTCCCTGCTCGGGCGCCATGAAAAAACGTAAGCTTTTTTACGAAATTAATTTTTTTTTTTTGTCGAAAAACGCTACTTGGGTTTGGAGGGTTAGCTGTGACCAAAAGAAACGCACTCAGACGTCCATTCCAAGTTTTAATGCGCTGGCGCAACCAGCGATTACAAACGAAATAGAGCGACTCCCATTACAGCGATTTTACGAAAAGTGCGAAGCTTATGAACTAACAAAGAGTGGCTTAACTATGTTACTTATCTGTTAAGCTTATCAATAGAAGAGTAATTATGTAAATAATTTGAGTGAGAATGTGACTAAACTCAAGGCTGCTACTTCATTTAACAATTTCATTTTTTCTTATAAACGAACTAAAACTACTGTGCTAACACTGACAATAATGCACTACAAATATCCAGTAATAGACTTCGACCCATGTTAAATACGTAATTTAGCTATAAGAAACCAAAACAAATAATCCGAACAGCTGATACATTAACGGAGAATCAGTTACTAAGCAATGGAAACAGCTTTCGTAACTGACTGTTAAAATTTACTGTTAATGCGTTAGGCTTAATTCAAGTAAAAGTAAACGACGTCATGTTTTGTAGATTTAAGGCCTGTATGCAGAAGCCCCGTACAGCTCTCGTACCGTATACATGAGTTTTACGACCGTAACAACAAGTGTTAAAAAAATCACATATTGTGGCGGTAGGCTAATAACTTTCTCTTAATAAATCGGAAATTCAGCTGTGTTTTGTACACTTGAATTCAAAAAGATTCACGAACAAAGCGCGCTACTTTTGTGTTTGAGTACAACTAACGCCCTGCTGCTGGCGGTTGTGAAAAAAGCAGGCTGCAAAACCAAAAAGCAATTTAGTGAACCCATATTTGATGCTGAGGTTACCAAAGATTATGCTAAACATAACTGAAACCACTCAAAAGATTCAAAGCAAATTCACCTTACTGATCTATACTCTGTAATAGATCACTGGCAGTGCAATCCATTTTATATCTTTTTATACTCGATACCGAAGGTAAAGAGTATATTGAGTTTGTGCAATGTCCGTCATGGTGTCTGTCCGTCTGTCCGTCCGTATGTATGCAAGTTTTTTCCCCACCCTTCAAGCAAGAAACTTGAAACTTTCAAATTCTCTTTATCTATGGGATAGTAAATAAAAGTGTCAAGATTGGGGCTCTACGATAACTGGGGGGCTGGCAAATCGATAAATTCGATAACTCAAAAACGATAAATCCGCATATTTCACACACCCTTACAGCTAGAACTACCGAATTTGGTAAGAAGATAGCTACTAGCAACCCCCCAAAAACTGCATCAAAAGTTTGGTTGCCACGCCCACCAATACCACCCTAGCCGCCCCCAGCTGCCCCAACGCTTCGTCAACAACGAGAATGCGTGTATCTTCCAGAGTTGTGGAGCTAGATCCACCAAATATGGCAGGAAGAAAGCTTGCAACGACCCCCAAAAAACTGCATCAAAGTTTTGGAGCCACGCGCACCCCTTCCACCCCCTTTCTACACCTTTTAAAAACTTTGAGCTAGAATCACCAAATTTTGTATGAAGGTAGCAATTGACATTCCACATAGATCTGCAGCAAAAATTTGGGTGCCACGCCCACCCATAACGACCCCAGCCCCCCTTTCCCCACTTTTTACAAACTTTGAGCTAGAGTCACCAAATTTGGTATGAAGATAGCATTTGACATTCCACACAGATCCGCAGTAAAAATTTGGATGCCACGCCCACTCATACCGCCCCCAGCCTCCCTTTCCCAATTTTAACAACTTCGAGCTAGAGTCACCAAATTTGGAAGGAAGATAGCAATTGACATTTCACAAAGATCTGCATCAAATATTTGGATGCCACACCCACCCATACCGCTCCCAGCCCCCCTTTCCCCACTTTTTACAAACTTTGAGCTAGAGTGACCAAATTTGGTAGGAAGATAGCAATTGAAATTTCGCAAAGATCTGCAGTAAAAGTTTAGATGCCACACCCACCCATACCGCCCCCAGACCCTCTTTCCCCACCTTTTACAAACTTCGAGCTAGAGTCACCAAATTTGGTATGAAGATAGCAATTGACATTTCGCAAAGATCTGCAGTAAAAATTTAGATGCCACACCCACCCTTATCGCCCCCAGCCCCCCTTTCAACAGCTCTTACAAACTTTCAGCTAGAGTCACCAAATTTTTAAGGAAGATAGTTGGTGGCATCACCATCTGTATCGGAGAATCTTTAAGGCAGCGTACACCCCTGCCCCATCCGTACCCCTTTGCAATCAGGCCTCTTTTTACCTGTTTTAATGCTGGTATCGAGTATGCCGCAGTTGGTTGCGTCCGACTGCAACGTTTCCACTTGTTTAAATTGAATTTTATTAATTAATTAACATATTGCTATTCAGTACTTCTTGCGCAGCATTGACTGCCAAAACATTAAGTATGGCTCTATTGGAGCCTGAATTAGGTTAATTTTGTTAATATTTTTCGAAAAATATATAAGTCGGCTCTTGCCCGACACTTTTTACGGCCGTAAATAGCCGCTGAGCGCTATTTACTGCCGTAATATTTTAACATAATATTTTAACATTTTCATTGTTCAAACTACCGTACTGCCAGTAGCGAACAGAACTGCATACCGAAAATGTTATTAAGGTACTGGCGCTGTACGAGACTATTTTTATGCTCGTTACCGAAGGTAAAGAGTATATTGGTTTTGTGCAATTATCCTTCCGTTTGTCCGTCTGTATGTTCGCAACTTTTTTCCGCACCCTTCAAGATAGAGACTTGAAACTTTCCAATTCTCTTTATCTATGAGATAGTAAATTTAAGTGTCAAGATGGGGGTTCCACGATAACTGGGGGGCTGCCAAATCGATAAATTTGATAACTCAACACCGATAAGTCTACATATTTCGCACTATGGGTGTTTTCCTCCTACATGCGAGTGCAGTATGTTTTAATAGTCTTGATACCAATCTTTGGTTCCTCAGGAAAGAAAACAAACATCTGGTCAGTTGGATCGTCATTATGTGCCACCAGAACGATTAAGTCTGAACGCGAGGGATGCTTATTACTTGGTTTGTCGCCAAACATTTCCTTAAGCTGCTCAAGTGTCTGGTCCAATTCATCCTGAGTTACAAGGTAACCACGATCATGGCTGAGCTGCAATAAAGTCTGGCGAATTCGCCACAATTTGTAAGTTTCCGCCTCATCATCCATTATATATTCGTTGTTTTATTAGTATTTTGTATAAAGCAGAACGCAGTTATTTTTTCACAACTGCGTTAGTAAAGCTGTAAAAACAATCTATGGTTTTATTGATGCATGTTTCACTATCGAATGTTTTTTTTTATTTTTCTGTTTTCCGAGGAAATGTATGTAGTTTGTAAGCGAATAATATTTAGTATTTTAAAATCAACAATCTTTTTGTAACACTTGCAATCGTAATAAAGGAAGTATATCCGACCCAAAAAAATAATGTATGTTTATACCCTTCACACATGTGAAACAGGGTGTATTGAGTTTGTCATGAATCTGTAACGCCTTAAAGGAATGATGGGAGACCCCATAAACTATATATCAAAATGATCAGGACGAGCTCAGGAATTGATTTCCGCGTGTCCGTCCGTCTGTCTGTCCGTCTGTCTGTTTCAACACGATTTCCGGCCAAACTGCTGAACCGATCTTGATGAAACTTTCACAGATTGCTTAGATCATGTCGGGTTTGTTCAATATGAAATTTCATCCCGCTCAGAGCATTCTGCAACATAGCCACCATACAAATTAACCATATCGTACTATGAAAAAAAAAATTAATAAATAAAAATTAATCCATAAGTGAAGGGTATCATAGTCTTGGCATAGCCAAAATTAACTATGCCGTACTTGTTTTTGTTAACATAGCGATATAGCCAATTCATTTCGTCTGTCTGTCCGTCTGTCACTATGCAAACAATTCCCATTTTATGAGCAAACGAGTTGAATCTATAATCAGGGTCTTTGTTTTTTGCAGTTGGATAATTTTTTGAAATCGGCCTGTTCGCATAACTATTGCTACCATACAAATGGCAAACTCTTTTAGAGTGCACCTAATTTTCACACATGCACACTAGTTGACTCAGCGCCAATTATCGATACGTCAACAATAGTAATTCAATATCAACGCATTACTTCCAACGAGCTAGATGCCAACACGTTGATGATGAATTTGACAGTAATTCACACTAGAGATGGGAGTCGGGATCGGGATTTTCGGGAATCACGCGGGATTAACATTTATTTGAAAAAAAATGTCGGGACCTGTGGGATAGTCGCAACAATTTTTTCCCGATCCCATCTCTAGTGGGAGCACAGCTAATATTCCCTAAAGATTTGCATAAAAACCTTTATGAAGCTCAAGCCTAGACCCCCATGAATTATATACACATATTCTTGATCCGTCGAGTCGATATGACCATATCTGTCCGTCTGTCTGTACTGCGGATCTCTGACCAGCTTGAAGAGCCAAGAGGTTTGCATGAAACAAACCGTAAATAGCTGAATGGCTCGAAAACGAAGTGAAACGTACTTAAGGTAGGTGACACTTGGAGGTAACACTTGGTCGAGATGAGCTGGAGGGGGTTGATGAGAAGGTGCCGATGTTCTCGTAACAGATCATTGGAGCTAAGTAGAGCTGAGGCGGACGTCCCAATGACGTGCAGCGGCAATTAGGGTGAAACCATACCCTCGGTGAAACCATACCCTCTGTGAAACCATAGCCTCGGCCGTTCTAGCCAGGATGTCTATCTTGGGCTTGCTCTCGTACAGGAGCCATGGGTCAACGAGTGAATTAAAGGCTTGTAAACTGCTGATTCTGTTATTGAAGAGATACAAAACCTAGGCATGCATCATGTTTAGAAAATGTATTGACAAGAAACTGTGTACCAAGTGCCGTAGAAGCAGAAGGAAACGGCTACCCTAAGGAAGTGACATCCGCCTATTATGCTGTTGACTTAGTCTGCGTACCACCGGAAATAGGAAAACTGGTGGTCTGCTGCAGGAAGGAGAAGTTGTCGCTGATAATCGGCTGCGATGCCAATGCACACCATTCCATGTGGGGCAGCAAAGCCATCAACACAAGGGGTGAAAACCGACTTTAAAATTGGAAATGTCTAAGCAACACCAAAGTTTGTAACTAGACTTAGGGAAGAAATATTAATCATCACCCTGATAAGTCGGTATCTCAGGCCTCATCTCAGGGAAGACAAGTCTCTCTATGTGATCATGTAATTATAGTCAAAACCGAAGGTAAAGAGCATATTGGGTTTACGCAATGTCACTCATGGTGTCTGTTCGTCTGTCTGCAATACCGCTTCCATATTTTCGAGTTTTTTAGCACTCCAAATGAACTTGACTTTCAGTCAAATACAATAAAATAACACTAGACTATATTACTGATTAGAATCCAAAAATGCAATAACATGGTAAAAAGGCTTCATGTAGGAAGTTCATCGGAATGAAACATGGTATGGCACCCTACAATACGCTGTGGTTGTGGCTGCGGCTATCGTGAAGCTGCCGGAGTGAAGAGGAGCAGAAAACACCTAAGACTTCTGTCCTGCACTCTGCAAGACCAGAAATCGCACTTTGGGCTAACTTTTTCTAAATGACCTCACATACCTAGCAAATAGGATTATAAGCAGTAATAGGATTATAAGAAGTAATTAGATAGTAAAACAAATTACAGAATCCAAAATGAAAAATATTTTTTCTCACAACATAAACAAATTCAGACGACTATCACAGCAACAGTTTCTTTAAAACTTATAGTTAATAGAGAAGGCGAAGAAAAATCTAAAAACTTAGATTCAATACTCAATATGTGTAAAGAAAATCGAAAGAAGCCGAGTAAGGTGTTGATACTGTGCCTCTGCGGATTAGCTATTGCTCTGAAATTATTAATTATGATTCTGGAATTTGTGATGTAAACTTACTTAATCAAATGGATCAAGTGGGACGCACACCTTACCTAAAAAAAAGGTTAAAATGTTTTATTATTATTATTGTTTTGTTGCGTTAAGTAAAAATTAAATGCATATCTTTTCTAAAATGTAAACCGGTAATCACTTTTTTTTTTGGCTGCCTTTTTGTTAAAATCAAAGTACCCACAATATTTCCACAAAATCTATATCTATGCTGCATCTTAGAAATACCTCACCAAAATTTATACATATGCACCATGTTTTCTTATATTTTTTCAAAGCTTTTACTCAGTCGATTTTTTACTTATTTTTTATTAGATAAATGATAATGAAACTTAGCACGCACCATGATTTTTCAAATATTGTTTATTTTTATAGAATTTATTTTTTTGAAAAAAAAAACCTATACAGACAATTGATAAATGTACATTTTTTAAAAGACCGTAAATTTAGGGAAATAAACTTATTAAATTTACTTCGATAAGTTAATAAGCATGAAATGCAACCTCCTTTGCATTTTTCAATCAATTCCGATCGGTGGGGCATTGAATTTACTAGATTTTGCAAGGTTTTCTTGTCGATCATTGCCCATTTATAGAAAATGTCCATTTTTAAGTCCTTTAAGCACTCAAAATGCTTGCCGCCCTCAAACACTTGCTGATAGGATGCTTTAAAGGTCCTGAATTCGATTTATAACTTATATATAGCTTATATATTATATAGCTTATAGCTGGCCACTGCAGCAAAGGCATATTTACTGAATTAAAAAACGACATTGCATGCTTTGCAAACGCTATAAAAAGAAAGCTAAGTCCGCAAAATTCTACGAATAAACCAAAAATTACCAGTAGCAATGTAAATACACCTTGGAATGAAACTACATACAATAGCATACTTGAGAAAAGCTCCAGTGCTTTTGTTAACAAAGCTATAGAGCTTATAGGCAAAGATAATTTATACATAGTTCCTCTCGTACGTTCAAGAAATTAAAGTCCAGACAAAGTCGGCCATAATTACAGAGTTCTGATAAAGCACCTGAACGACAAATAATTAATTTTTATACGTATCATTTTAAAAGCTTCAAGGGCCTGCAGGTCGTAACAAAAGGCATAGAACTTGATGTAACGCCAGTAGAAATAAAATAGGCGCTGCAGGAGAAAGGATTTCGAGCAAAAGCAGTCATTAATATCTTAAACAGGAACAGGATACCGCAACCACTTTTAATACCCTTCACAGGGTATATTGACTTTGTCATGAATCTGTAACGCCTTAAAGGAATGATGGGAGACCCCATAAACTATATATCAAAATGATCAGGACGAGCTCAGGAATTGATTTCCGTCTGTCCGTCCGTCCGTCTGTCCGTCTGTCTGTTTCAACACGATTTCCGGCAAAACTGCCGAACCAATCTTGATGAAACTTTCATAGATTGCTTAGATCATGTCGGGTTTGTTCACTATGAAATTTCATCCCGATCGGAGCATTCTACGACATAGCCACCATACAAATTTACCATATCAACACGATTTCCGGCCAAACTGCTGAACCGATCTTGATGAAACTTTCACAGATTGCTTAGATCATGTCGGGTTTGTTCACTATGAAATTCCATTTCGATCGGAGCATTCTACGACATAGCCACCATACAAATTTACCATATCGTACTATCAATTGTTGTCTCTGTCGTGCACTTTCAAGTACCTACATGTCAATATGTTGTTTTTGTCGAAAACGAACAAGTAAATGACGCTCAAGAGTAAAAATATAAGCGAAAAATTACCAACAACTGCACAGAAACATAAGAGGGGGAAGTATTGATTTGGCTGTGTGAAGGGTATCATAGTCTTGGCATAGCCAAAATTAACTATGCGCCACTATGTTTAAAATAGAACTTGAACCAGAAACGAAGATGCTTAAAAAAACGAGGTGCACCCAATATACAAACTTCAGCTTTTACTTCACCGAAGAATCACCGCAAAAAAGCCGCATAAACGAAACGGTTCATTTAATTCATGAACTGCTAAGAGTAAGTAAACACAAAAGCCTACTGTACACTGCGCTCGGTATGCGTATACTGTGGGGAACTGCATAACTCCGCAAGTTGCCAACTACAGAGGCTGCCATGTCTACCAGGAAGTTAAAAACCGAATCCATCAGCGCGTTAACCACTGTACGTTCGCAACCGTTTACCTTTACTCCATCGAAACACAGCTCAGACGTCTTCTTTTCATCTGCAGCCAGATCCTCACTTGGCCCCGAATTCTCATCAAAAACGCAACTTATGCAAGCGCCCTAAGATCAGGACTGGCTTTTCCTGCCTCTAACACACCGTATTTACAACAAAACCGAGTGAGCACAAACGCTGCATAGGAGCAGCAACAAAGCAACCTCGAAGCACTCGTATGTACTCTGCAGCAGAGCATGAACGAGTTTATGTCATTCATGAAAACAACTATGCAAGAACTAATGCGTAATGAAAATTTATTGATACAAATGCTTGTCGTCTTGAATGAACTCAATTTTTACTCGATAAGCACATCGACGTAATGCTACTTTCCGAAATACACCTTACAAACAAATATAACTTTAACATAAGTTAGGCACACGGTGGAACTGGTATTTTGATCAGAAGCCGCCTCAAGCACCACTACTATAAAGAGTTTGCTGAAAACTTTCTACAGGCCACATCTCTAAAAATACATTTGGACCGTGGGAACCAACTTATACTGTATACTGCCCCCGCGTTAAATAATGCCAAGCACACACACTGGGTATCTCGTCTCGTGAATCCAAAAGGAAATCAGCTCTATAATGCAATTATAAAAGCTAACAACAAGCTCGACCAAGTTTCTCATGGCAGATCAACATACTGGCCGACAGATCCCAAAAAACTACCCGATCTAATTGACTTTGCAGTTAGCAAAAACATTGCAGAGTGCCTTTCGGATCTATCATCCGATCACTCGCCAGTCCTAATAAATCTGCTACGACACCCTGAATTCATAAATCGACCCGGTAAGTTTACTTCACATAAAACTAACTGGCTCAGATACAAAAAATATATAAGCTCACACATTGAGCTTGAGCCAAGTCTTGAAGATGAAGCTGATATTAATAGTTTTGTTAACACTCTGGACACGTCCTTCGTCGCCGCAGATCGCACCGCTACGCTTCAAACACCAAAAACAATACACAACCAAAAGACAACAATTCTACAAATTGAAAAGCTCGTTCTTGAAAGGCGGCGCTGACGACGCACGACCCGTAAAACAAGTCAAGTAGCAAAAATCAAAAATTGCATGTGCCTCTAAAATATATGGAAAAAAAAAATCACAATTTTAATGTTATTTTGTTGGGATACAATAACTCAAAAACTTATAAACAGATCATCATTTTTTTTTTATTCTATTAATAGATCTTTTTATTAAAAAAAGAATTAAAAAAATTGTAATGTTTGCTTTGCGGTTGGCCAGGTAAATTTAAATTTACCAACTATCCATTTTTTCACTATTTTTCAACTAAGATGGAAAATAAAAATTAAAATTATCACATTTTACATCTGCCATATTTTCAAAATTATTTCTTTCTTATCGTTATTGTTTCGTTCCTTATTGTAGAGATGCATGATTTTTGTTTTTCATTCAGTTATGCTTTCCTGGAACCCTTTGTTAAATTCCGGTCCCTGAACTCAGGTACAGGATACACAAATAAACTACCTGATACGCACCATATATAGAAATTGCCCTGGTGTACAAGTAGTAACATCCCATGCAGGTAGGCATCTTATTCGGACACGTGCGTAGTACCCTAATTGCACAATTTGACCTAAGCCCAAATATATAACAAATATTAGATAAATTTTTCAGGCATGAAGGCTAACTCTTTTCTTGAACCCTTGATCCAAACGGTATCTATCAGGTAGTAGATTAGACTATATATTGAAAAACAATCATAATCCCTGGATTAGTCTACGACTGAAAATGTGCGAGACAAGTACTACATTACGCTTCAAACATGTCATTGAACAACCGTAAATTATTTGACCGGTTTAGGAAGTCAGACACACCAACAAATTTCATGGAAGCTGCCTTCGAAGAACTTGATAGTTTATACGGCAGTGTACAGAGAAGTGAAACTGTAAAACAAAACTTGCCTTGACTTATGCCAGACTAAACTCAAGATGGATGCAAGCCAACAGAATGATTGAGAGATTCAACTCCAAACACCAAGACTGGCTTCATAATGATACCAACCAGGATACATTGACAGGAGATGAACACAGAACATCCACCGGCCGAGCAAGAGGAAGGCCAATTAAAAACATGGAAGAGTGCTCAAATTTTACAAGAAAGACGAAACTTGCTGATTCAACAAATGATTTATCCACGGAACATTTATCGGAAGCGCTGTCTATTAGATATACAAAGAATGTCGAAAAAGTAAGGTCACAGATTACAAAATCAGTTGCTATTGCCAGCTCACTGCGACTACAAAGAATTAAGAAAAGCGTTCCCACGCCCCCAAACACAAACCTTACAAAGTATGGTCCCGAAGAAGCTTTGGCGTTGTTTATGGACTTAGAGCTTTCAAGAGAAAAATATGAGATAATTCGGGCATCTTTGAGGCAACATGGAGCTGACATTTTACCGGGATACAAACATATTTTGAAAGCAAAACTAGATTCACGACCACTGCATACGAAGTTTACTGAAGTCTCTGTAAACACCAACATGCAGGATCTAATGGACCATGCAACTGTAACGAACCTAAAATTGTCACGCGGTTTTTAGCTGGGCTAACTCGCGCGGTGCTGAGGGTACGTGCGGCGGCAATAATAACACAATTAGGTTTTGCTTTTTATACATATATTTTAAAACTGCACTCTCTGCTAGTTTTCACGTTGGGTTTTACAATTGAGCTGTGCACTTAATGGTATTTCTTATTAGAGTTTAGTAAATCGTACGGTTCTTGTGTCGTGGTTTTATTTGCAATGCTGGCGCTCTCGTTGCACCAAATATTCAGAGTCAATGTTACGCCTACTAAACGAGGTTTTAGCTAGCAACGCCCGAATTCGCCAGGCTCTACTATGGCCTCCTTGTTACCACAAGGATTTCGCCAATAGTGTCGCCTACTCTCAGGCTCTGGCTTTAGCTTCACCTGTCCTTCGCCAGGCTCACTTGTCTGATACTTGGTTTTAATTTGAGGTTGCTTTGCAAATGCAACGCACCCCAAGGCTTGCTAAATTCCGCGTATCGATTTCTTAGTAAAGTATTTGTTAATCGCTAAGGACACGATCTGCTTTGTCCTGATTGCGATATGAATCCTTTTAATTCTTAAATTATCCTTTCGCGTAGGATTTTTTGCCCTTTGAGTCCTTGGTTCACTTTATGTTTCGCGCTCACTTTCCACTTCGCACTCACTCTAACATGGGTTCACTCTTGTCTCAACTCTTGTACTCTTGAACTAACTCGCCGCTATGTCAAAGGCGGCTCCTTTTATACCCTTGTGCTGTCTCGCTGGACCGGGGCCTGTCAGCGCTGCCAATGTCGCGCCAAGGGCAAAGGTGGCGTGATCGTTCCAGTGAGATTTGCCTAGCAACAACGGTTCCTCGTTGCTGATCACGCCTGTCGTTGGTGTGACGGTGATCACTACATCTCGTGGATGCACCGCTCGCACACCAACGGCACTTTGCCACGACTTTTACGCTAAGTGTTTTGCGGCTCCCATGTGCCAAACACGTACCTTAGCGCTGACATCCTGTGTCAGAGCGAGACAGCATGCGAATTCGCCGCAACTCAGGTCCGGCTGCGGCTATAAGTGCAATCGCCTTCTGTGAGGCGCTATACGTGAATATGGCTCCTCACACTCCCCTCTTTCTCCGGAAGTGAAAGCCTTCCACTTAATTTTGCGTCTTTCAAATCGCGCGCCTATGTTTTGAATTTTTGGCGTCCGTTAGCAGTGAATTTTTGCGTCTTTCAAATCGCGCGCCTCCGCTTTGAACTTTGGCGTCCGTTAGCAGTGAATTTTGCGTCTTTCAAATCGCGCGCCTCCGTTTTGAACTTTGGCGCCCGTTAGCAGTGTCGCTGTAACGATCAGCTGGTGGTCGCGTAACGCCATCTAGCGGCTTTGCATCGCCCGGCGTTATTCGATACGGCCAGATCGATATTTGCGATGTGGCCAGATCGATATGGCCACGCGCAACTATCCAACACTAATCGGCCATGACACACGATTTGCACTTTGCAATTGTTTTGTTATTGCTGAAAAGAATCTAAAAAACAAGGTAAGTAAAATATTTTCGTGCCTTGCGCCATTTCCACCATATCCTAAGTCTTGTTCTCTTTTTCCAGGCCATGCCGTTTTGCCGCTCGCGCTGGATCACACACACATTTTATGTGAGTATGCTTCCAGCAAATTTCACCCCCGCCTCCTGCAGTTTAATCCACCTGTTTTCTTTATTTTTTTTCCAGGTTAAACGAAATAAAAATCCGAATATATAATTTTTTTTTTATTATTTTTTTCCGTGTTATTTTGTGTTTACCCAGTTTTGTGTTTTACACCGACATAAAGGCCCGCGTGCCTCTGACCGATATCCGCACGCGGTACCTCTGGCCATGCGCCCAAACTATGCGCGACGTGCGTCGGTCGCTGTCTCCGGCTGCGGCAGCTATCACCTCGGGTGGCCACTCTGCTCGCGCCACCTCTCTCCATCCTGAAGTCGCCAGCGGTGCGGATGACTGCCACTGTAGCACCGGGCGAGTCGGCCGTTCCCCATACGGGCATGAGGCCTGCCGACCGAACGCTGGAGGCGTTGTCCCGGGGCGAGGCGGCGTGCCCACCTGCAGTGGTGTCGGCCATTCCCACGGCGATGTCCGTGTTGTCGGACTGGTGGCCGTGCTGACTGGTGCCTGTAGTGCGCGTGGTGGTGACGGCGTCGGCGGTCGTGATCGCGGTGGCGTCGGCGTACGCGGTCGTGGTGGCGTCGGCGTACGCAGTCGTAGTGGTGTCATTTCTCGCAGAAACTCGTGTCGTGGAAGCGCCACCTCCTCTGCCCACTTCACGACAATCGTCGCGGTGTGCTGCCACCGGCCATCCATGAAACACCTCTCCCGCGTTATGGTCGCCGTCGGTAGTGACGACTCGCCCGGATCACACTGCGGCATCTGGTCCTCGGCCTGCGGTGTCGTTTCCTCATCATCATCGGAGGGTATACATATTATTTCTTCTTCGTCCTCCGAGACGACCACCCCACGTGGAAAGCGTGACGGTGGTCTAGCGGGGCGCCAGTATCGTGGTGGGGTTTCCGGCAGTGGTGGTGTGGCGACCCGCTCGGGACTCGCTGGGCCCAAGTTTTCATCCTCCGGGGTCGGCGGTGCCTCGGGGTGGCACATTCGAATCCACTCGGGGTTCACCTCAACGAAATCGCCCGGCGGCGATTCTCCGCGCATCCCTACCACGGGAACCGTGTCGTGGTCCACCTCCCAGTCGCTACTATCCCACTCCTCGCCGTACGCCCTACGTACCCACTCACGCTCCTCCTCCAACTCCAGACGGCGGCAACGCTCCCGCTCGGCCTCCTCTCGCTCTTCTGGTGTTTCGAAAGTTGGCGAGGCCCGCAGCTCCAGCACGTCTGGTGACTCTCCTCGTTGCTGCCTGGCATGTGCATAGGGCTGCCTTGCCCAGCGCCCTCGGCGAGCTACATTCCTGCGCCCACTCGCGCTGGCACCCATGGCCGCCGCGTCGACCACGCGTACATCCCCCGCTGGTGTGCGAGAGTGCACACGTGAGTCACGGCCCGACACATGGGCTGCCCTCTTTGCTCCGGTGTTGCTGCTGCCTCCGTTCTCCATTTTTCAGGTGAGTGTTCTTGTTACTTTGACAAAGTGACCTGCTGTATGGTAGTCGGCACCTTATATACCTTTACTCCGTACGCATGTGCGACATTGTGGGTGCGCATGTTACGGTATCCTTCCCGCATGCGACCGCCATGTTTTGTCAGCGCTCTCTTTGCGATATCGCTAACCTTTTCCATTAACCGTTTTCTAGCAGCGTTTGTTTCGCACACATTTTTGCCGCCTCAGGTCCGGTTTTTGTAATGCCCTTGGTTGGGCCGTGGCTCTTATTATTATTATTTATTTTTTTTCTGCCATCCATTCTCCCCGCCCACACATTCATTGTTGTCTGTTATTTTTAATAAATATGTAATACCTTACATATTTATTTGTATTATTTATATATATGTAATGCCCTACATATTTATTTTTGTTATTGTTTAATAAATATATAATACCTTACATATTTATTTTTATTATTTATACATCTGTTAAATGTGTTGAGTAGGGAAAATTTTTAATATGTATTAATACATATTCACCACTTTTTTCCCAAAAAAAATACCAAATCAACTAATGATTTTTTTTTTATACCCTTCACAGGGTATATTGACTTTGTCATGAATCTGGGAGGAATGATGGGAGACCACATAAACTATATATCAAAATGATCAGGACGAGCTCAGGAATTGATTTCCGTCTGTCCGTCCGTCTGTCTGTCTGTTTCAACACGATTTCCGGCCAAACTGCTGAACCGATCTTGATGAAACTTTCACAGATTGCTTAGATCATGTCGGGTTTGTTCACTTTAAAATTTCATCCCGATCGGAGCATTCTACGATATAGCCACCATATAAATTTACCATATCAACACGATTTCCAGCCAAACTGCTGAACCGATCTTGATGAAACTTTCACAGATTGCTTAGATCATGTCGGGTTTGTTCACTATGAAATTTCATCCCGATCGGAGCATTCTACGATATAGCCACCATATAAATTTACCATATCAACACGATTTCCGGCCAAACTGCTGAACCGATCTTGATGAAACTTTCACAGATTGCTTAGATCATGTCGGGTTTGTTCACTATGAAATTTCATCCCGATCGGAGCATTCTACGATATAGCCACCATATAAATTTACCATATCAACACGATTTCCGGCCAAACTGCTGAACCGATCTTGATGAAACTTTCACAGATTGCTTAGATCATGTCGGGTTTGTTCACATAGAAATTTCATCCCGATCGGAGCATTCTACGATATAGCCACCATATAAATTTACCATATCAACACGATTTCCGGCCAAACTGCTGAACCGATCTTGATGAAACTTTCACAGATTGCTTAGATCATGTCGGGTTTGTTCACTATGAAATTTCATCCCGATCGGAGCATTCTACGATATAGCCACCATATAAATACAAAAAATCTATTAAAAAAACAAAATTGGACTAAAAAACTAAAATACCAAAATTACTACACGGGGATTCGAACCCGCACCTACCGGATGAGAGTCTGGCATACTTACCACTAGACTATATAAGAGTTTAACAGAATAGCTGAATATCTATTCTTAAAATTAACATAGTTAATTCGATACACCGAATATTAATAATTTAATAGTCATAGTCTTGGCATAGCCAAAATTAACTATGCGGCACTATGTTTTTTTTTTACTTTCTATTTATAATAGGTGACGGAGATACAGGTGAGTAAATGAGATACGTCCTTAACAAAGCCAAATATTAACCGATCTTTTCTTTTCCAGATGTTCATAAAAAATAATTTTACTTTTTGTTCTAGGGTCTTAAACGAATTTGTGCCCCCCAAAAATTTTTTTTTATTATCTCACACATTGTCCGTTCTACCTCCGTGGGGTTTGATGTCGCCTATGTGTGCGGTCCGATCCTTTTCACTAGTTTTCCCCTGTAGCTTACAGATTACAGGTGACACAAAATTTATTATAGTGTATGGTCCGGCAAATTTAGGAGCAAGCTTTGCAGCGAAGCCTTCCGCTGCTTTTGACAGGTGGTGTTGTTTCACCCATACCTTGTCTCCTACGAATGGTTTCCACTGCCGTCTCCGTAGGTTGTAATGCCTTGCTTGGTCCTGAGCGGCCTTTTCCAAACTCCTGTGCACCAATTCAAAAACTTCTCTCAGTTTTTTCGCATTGTCGCTGGGTGTTTGTGTCGGCTGCCATGTGCCGAGTGTAACGTTGTCGTACAGCGCATTTTGCAGCCTTGGTTCACGCCCTTGCGTGATAAACGCTGCACTATAACCCGTAGACGCAAATACGCTGGTATTGATGGCCAGTGACAACTCTGGCAAAAGTTCATCCCAGCACCGCTGGTTATCCTTGGTAAATTGTGCGATCATTGTTTTTACCGTGCGGTTCGCACGTTCTGTGGGATTCTCTTGCGGTGTGTATGGTGCCGTAAATTGGTGTCGCACTCCCAATTCTTCGAGAAAGCGTTTGAAGGCTTTACTCGTAAACTGTGTTCCATTGTCCGTTATGAGAACTTTTGGCACCCCAAATCGTGCCAAAATTCTGTCTCTGAAACCCTTTTGCAAAGTGGCTGTGGTTGCGCTCCTTAGCCGAACCACATCAGTCCACTTAGAGAAACGGTCGAACATCACCAATAGCATTGTATTGCCGTGTTGTGATCTTGGCAGTGGGCCAACAAAATCAGCACACTTGGTACTCCAGGGCTCTTCAGGGATTTGTGTCAACATCTTTCCTGCCTCTGCCATTTGACTTGGCTTGTATTGTTGACACGTTTCGCAGTTGTGCACATATGTGAGTGCGTACGTCCTTGTATAAGCCTGGCCAGTAGTAGCGTGTCGCTACTCTTGCTATCGTTTTCCGGCTTCCCAAATGACCGGCTGTGGCTGCGTCGTGGTTCTCCAGTAATACATCCTTCCTTTTACCTTTGGGTACACAAAGCTTCCAAGCTTCCACATCTCCGCCTCCAGCGCGATGTGGGATGTGCCTGTATAGGTTGCCTTTTTCCTCCATGTAGTCCGGATATTTCCTGGGGTTTTGCACGATTTCCTTTTTCAATTTTTGTATCCATTTGCAGTTCGCGTTGTCTGCCTTTATCCCTGTTGTTGCAATTTTTACAAGGCAGCATGTCTCCGCAAGTGGCTGTCTCGAAAGTGCATCGGCTACGACAACGAGGTTGCCTTTACGGTATTTGACTTCAAAATTGTATTGTTGCAGTTCTAGCGCCCAACAAGCTATTCTGCTTGATGGGCTTTCAATGGCTAGATACTCCTTTTCCGTTGCCGAATAGTTCCGTTTGTCTCCGTTTAGTGTCCTACTGGCGTACGATATTACCCTTTCACCTTGCTCCGAAGGTTGCGTCAATATCGCACCCAGGCCATAGCTTCTCTTTGACTGTGTCAAAAGCTACTTGCCGCTCCTCAGTCCACTCCCATTTTGCGCCTTTTTTATCAATGCGTTCAGAGGTGCTACTTTCGTCGCGAAATCTGGTACGAAGCGCCTGTACCATGATGCCACGCCCAGGTACTGTCGTAACTCTTTTACGTTGCTTGGCGGCTTCAATTCTGCGATTGCAGCAACTTTCTCCGAATCTGTGCGAATTCCTTCCTCTGTAACTCTGTGACCCAAATATTTCAACTCCTTTTTAAAAAAATCGCATTTGTCCACGTTGATGCGCAGATTTGCTGCCCGCAGCCGCCGAAATACCTCTTTCAGCTTTTCCATATGCTCTTCGCGCGTTCTTCCGATGACTATAATGTCATCTAAATATGCAATCTCTGGTCCAATAACGCGATCCAAAGCCCTCTGAAAAGTTGCCGGTGCCGAGTGTAACCCAAATGGCATTACTTTCCATTGATACAATCCTTTGCCTGGGACTGTAAATGCTGTCAGTGGTCGGCTCGCTTTCTCCATCGGGATCTGCCAGTACTCATCTTTCAGATCCAAGCTAGTGATGAAGTGGGCTTCACGTAGCTGGTCTAAAATGTGGTGCACTCTTGGTAATGGATACGCGTCCTTAATGGATCGGCTGTTGAGTTGCCTGAAATCCACGCACAGTCGCCATTTGCCATTTTTCTTTTTCACCATCAAGATTGGTGCGCTATGTGGGCTGTTTGATGGCTCTATGCAACCTTTCGCAAGGAGTTCCTCTACTTGCTGGTTAATTTCCGCATGCATTTTTGGATTTTTTGGAAACTTACGCTTTTTTATAGGCCTGTCGTCGCTCATCACAATTTTGTGTTCCGTAATTTGTGATGTGCCCTTTAGGTGTTTGAAGGCTGCAACCTCCCGCAATAGAAATTTCTTGCTCCTCGTGTAGATTTTTGCTTTCAATAGTTGGGTTTCTGACATCATGTAATGCTTCGTCTTGTTCGGTTGTATTCTGGACAACTGCCACCGACAGTCTCTCTTCCAGCTTTCCAACCTTGTGCCGTCGTGCTGGGATGGTGACCACCAATCCCGCACACTGCAACACTGTGCCCATGCCAGTCATAAAATCCCAGCCCAGCACCAAATCGTCTATCACACCAGGCATAATTAGAAGCGCTATTTCCAAACTGCGGTGCCCGAGTCTTATTTCGACCGTTATTTGTTCTGTTGTCCTGCTGCTATGTCCGTCTGCTAACTTCACCTGTCTGCTTGCGACGCTTCTCCGGCTTACAGTGCCCAGTCTACAAGCTAGCTCTTCGCTAACAAAGCTGCTTGTAGCCCCTGTATCGACTGTAGACTTATACTGACACTCACCGATCCATACGGTGGCAGTCAACTGCGTCCCTTCGTCCTTCAGGTGACCAACTAGCGTCTCGGGGCGGACCTTGGCGGATCCCGCTCGCCCCTCGATGGCGGACGCCGCGGGCCGTTTCCCGACTGACAACAAAGTGCTGTCCGCTGACCGATCCTGCCACAGACCCAGCAGAACTCTAGCATTGGGTTTCGGCACTCTATCGCCCAGTGTCCTTCCTGTCCACACACGCGACATGCCCTTCCTGGGTTGTGTGTCCTGGCGGGATTTTGCTGGGTCCTAGGTGTTGGGGTTGGCCGTTCGTCCATTCCTCCAGTGTGTTGGTTCTGCTCCTCCATGGACATAAATCGTGTACGATTTGCACGATTCTGATGGTGATCGCGTCCATTTTGCTGTGTATCTCGGTGTTGTTGAGGCTGTTGTTGTTGATGTTGGCTGTATTGTTGTTGGGCTGTAGCACTTTGTAACTTCAGTTTCAGCCTATCCTTTTCCAGTTCTTCGAATTCTTCTGCCAGTTGCATCATTCGAGAACTGGTTTGGCCGTGCGTATCCGCGCAAGTCAGGAAGGCTGTTGGTGTAAATGGTGCGCACTTCCTTCTCTGTTGAGAGTCGTAGGGGTCTCATCAGAGTCTGCATCTCCACCATATAGACTTTAAAAGGCTCATCCAGCGCTTGCCGCCGTCTGCGTACTTCGTCGTACAAATTTTCAAAATAATCTCGAGGTAAGAAGCATTCTTGAAAACTGTCGACAAAATCCACCCATGTAGTACAATGCCTGTTGTTAGCTATGTACCGCTGAAGTGCCATTCCTTTTAGCAACTCCGGCATTGCTCTTGGAATCAAATTTAAGTTTAATCCATATGTGTCTGCCGATCATTCCACATGCTCCAAGAATTCGAGAGGCTTCGATAGTCCATCGAATCGAAAGCTCCACTCTCGAATTTATTTGGCTACTTTTTGGTATTCACTTGCCCTTGTATTGGTCTGATCATGTGTGTGGGTCTACGCTCTCCTGGCTGTTGGGTTGTACTCCAGGGCGATCGCCGAGATTCCTGTAAATCTCGCGCCCTAGCCGCCGCGCTGGTGCATGGGACGCTCAGCCTTGCTACGTCTATGCCGGCAAACTCCTTTTCCTCTTCGTATTCCCCTTCCTCGCGCATGAATTCGGGTTCTTTATTCGGCGTCTGTCGGCTGTATGTTTTCGCCAGTTCGCTAATGCGAACGCTGTATGAAAGATTATTCTCATTTTGACTTACCCAGTCTCCGAATTGTTTTCTCATATTTTCGACAGTGCCTTCAAGCTCCAGACCGAATTCCACTCCGCATTTCACTAGTGCATCCTTTTTTAGATTGTACACCCACGAACGAACCATATTGTCAATAATTTATATGTATTTTATTAAAGAAAAACTATGTGATATTAGCCGTAGATCCACAGTTGGGCGCCAGTTGTAACGAACCTAAAATTGTCACGCGGTTTTTAGCTGGGCTAACTCTCGCGGTGCTGAGGGTACGTGCGGCGGCAATAATAACACAATTAGGTATTGCTTTTTATACATATATTTTAAAACTGCACTCTCTGCTAGTTTTCATGTTGGGTTTTACAATTGAGCTGTGCACTTAATGGTATTTCTTATAAGAGTTTAGTAAATCGTACGGCTCTTGTGTCGTGGTTTTATTTGCAATGCTGGCGCTCTCGTTGCACCAAATATTCAGAGTCAATGTTACGCCTACTAAACGAGGTTTAAGCTAGCAACGCCCGAATTCGCCAGGCTCTACTATGGCCTCCTTGTTACCAAAAGGATTTCGCCAATAGTGTCGCCTACTCTCAGGCTCTGGCTTTAGCTTCACCTGTCCTTCGCCAGGCTCACTTGTCTGATACTTGGTTTTAATTTGAGGTTGCTTTGCAAATGCAACGCACCCCAAGGCTTGCTAAATTCCGCGTATCGATTTCTTAGTAAAGTATTTGTTAATCGCTAAGGACACGATCTGCTTTGTCCTGATTGCGATATGAATCCTTTTAATTCTTAAATTATCCTTTCGCGTAGGATTTTTTGCCCTTTGAGTCCTTGGTTCACTTTATGTTTCGCGCTCACTTTCCACTTCGCACTCACTCTAACATGGGTTCACTCTTGTCTCAACTCTTGTACTCTTGAACTAACTCGCCGCTATGTCAAAGGCGGCTCCTTTTATACCCTTGTGCTGTCTCGCTGGACCGGGGCCTGTCAGCGCTGCCAATGTCGCGCCAAGGGCAAAGGTGGCGTGATCGTTCCAGTGAGATTTGCCTAGCAACAACGGTTCCTCGTTGCTGATCACGCCTGTCGTTGGTGTGACGGTGATCACTACATCTCGTGGATGCACCGCTCGCACACCAACGGCACTTTGCCACGACTTTTACGCTAAGTGTTTTGCGGCTCCCATGTGCCAAACACGTACCTTAGCGCTGACATCCTGTGTCAGAGCGAGACAGCATGCGAATTCGCCGCAATTCAGGTCCGGCTGCGGCTATAAGTGCAATCGCCTTCTGTGAGGCGCTATACGTGAATATGGCTCCTCACACAACAAAACGGCTGTTTAGATATACTATCTTTTACGGATTGTGATGAATATTTTACAAAAAATTAAAAAAATTATAAGCTTCAAAAAGTTTAATTGTTATATTAATTTTAAAACCTTAAACAATACAAGAAATATCAAAAATTATAAGAATATTTTTTTTCCTTCCCATAAAATTGAATTTTTCAAGAGAGAGAAAGAGCTAACACATCTGCTACTCATTTCCAAAAAGTGTTCCAACCTAACCCTGCAACAAAAACGTTTGCACTACCGACTGCTTCAAACGGCTGTCACATTTAACATGAGCTTATCAAGTTTCGCCCGAATGAAGTCGTTAGAATCATTAAAGAGCAACTTAGCCAAAAAAAAATCTCCAGGCGGTGTCCAAATAACCCCAAAGACGATTGTTAAGCTCCCTTACTGTGCGATCTGCATAATTGCCCAGCTCTACAATACTATCACCAAACTTGGCCACTATCCAGACAGATGGAAAAAGTCAATCATCATTATGATACCAAAGCCTGGAAAAGATCACACAGTTCCCACGTCGTATAGACCAACAAGCTTAATATCGTGTCTTTCAAACTTTTTTAAAATGTTTGCATAAATTCATTCTTGAATCTTCATAGCATAATCCCATCACATCAATTTGGCTTTCGTGAAAAGCACGAAACAATTGAGCAGGTAAACAGAGTAATTCAGAGATACGAAGCGCGTTCGAAAATAGAGAATACTGCACTACAATATTTCTGGATGTTTCCAAGGCATTCGACAAAGTTTGGTTGGAAGGTCTGATAATAATTTTAAAACAATGCTCAAACAACACACATAAGCTGCTTGAGTCGTACTTCTACGACAGGAAATTTGCAGTAAGTTGTAACACTGCAATGTCTGACGAAAACAGTATTGAAGCTGGTGTTCCACAAGGCAGCGTACTTGGAACAACACTTTACGTGCTTTTCAAGGCAGACATCCTAATAAGTAGCCGATTGACAACATCTACCTTTGCTGATTAAACAGCTGTTCTCAGCCGCTCCAGATGCCCAATACGAGCAACAGCGCAACTAGCCCTTCATCTGGTCAACGTGGAAAAATGGTTATCAGCTTGGCGAACCCGTAAGAGGCAAGATTGTCCACCACTCACGTTTAACAACACCACACTTCCAAAAGCAAACGATGTAACGTATCTGGGCGTACACTTAGATCGGCACATTCAAAAACACATCTCAAACTGAAAGCCAATAGCCTCCATTGGCTCACCATTCTCTTAGTTTCGACTGCAAGGTCTTGCTCTTCAACTCTGTTCTAAAACCAATCTGGACCTATGGCCCCCAATTATGGGGGAACGCTTGCAACAACAGCATTGACATTGTCCAGAGAGCCTAGTCAAAATTATTGAGAACTATCACTGGAACAAAGACTTACACATCTTTACAGTCAAGGAGGAAATAGCGGAACAAAAAGTAAAATGTAAACTATATTCTCATCGCACACTAATCATCTCGTGAGAGGTCTCACAAGCCTGCGCAGCTGATCCCATCTTCGTCGTAACGACTTACCAACCCTAACAATGAGTTTTAGGGAAGCGCACTCAAAATACAGAATAAAAAAAAAAAAAAATTCACTGCTAGCTAGATTTATTAATAAAATTTGTATACTTATTGCTAGTTTTCTAATTCACTAGAAAAGATTCAATAAATAAGCCCAGCAATTAAAAAAAAAAAACAAGTGGAAACGTTGCAATCGGACGCAACCGACTGCGGCATACTCGATACCAGTATTAAAACCAGTAAAAAGAGGCCTGATTGCAAAGGGTGACGGACTGGGCAGGGGTGTACGCTGCCTTAAAGATTCTCCGATGCAGATGGGGATGCCACCAGCTTATTCCTTCCAAATTTGGTGACTCTAGCACAAAATTTGTAAAAGGTGGAGAAAGGCGGAATGGGGGCGATATGGGTGGGCGTGGCATCCAAATTTTTGCTGCAGATCTATGTGAATTGTCAATTGCTGCCTTCATACCAAATTTTGTGACTCTCGCTCAGTTTGTGAAAAGTGGGGAAAGAGGGGCTGGGAGCGGTATGGGTGGGCGTGGCATCCAAATTTTTGCTGCAGATCTATGTGGAATGTCAATTGCTACCTTCATACCAAATTTGGTGACTCTAGCTCAAAGTTTGTAAGAGGTAGGGTAAGGGAGATGGGGGCGGTAAAGTTGGGTGTGGCATCCAAATTTTTGCTGCAGATTGTATGTGGAATGGCAATTGCTACCTTCATATCAAATTTGGTGACTCCAGCTCAAAGTTTATATAAGGTGGGGAAAAGGGGGTGGAAGGGGTGAGCGTGGCTCCAAAACGTTGATGCATATCTTTGGGGGTCGTTACCAGGCATCTAAATACCAATCTTGGAGGCTCTAGCTCCACAACTCTGGAAGATACACACATTCCCGTTGTTGACGAAGCGTTGGGGTGGATGGGGGGCGGCTAGGGCAGTATCGGTAGGCGTGGCATCCAAACTTTTGATGCAGAGTTTGGGGGGTCATCATCACCTATCTTGGCACCAAATTTGGTGGCTATAGCTCAAAAACTGTGGGAGATATAGGCTTTTCTGATTTCTAAATGCGGGGGGGCTCGGGGCGGCATGAGTGGGCGTGGCTCCAAAATTTTTGATGCAGTTTTTTGGGCGTTGATAGTAGCTATCTACCCACCAAATTCGGTAGTTCTAGCCTTAAGGATGTGCGAAATATGTGGATTTATCGGTTTTGAGTTATCGATTTTATCGAATTGGCAGCATCTCAGTTATCGTAAAGCACCCAAATCAAAACAAATGTGCAAGTAAGTACAAAATTATTTAAAATACTAAATATTATTATAATTCTTGTAATTAAACAATTTAATTTCAAGTGGATGTCGGACAAAATAGAAAGCGATGGTCGGAGAACTTGGAGAGCATTTTTATTGAAGTATGGAGCGATAGAGCCGATTACCTGCGTGGTACGCGAAAAAATGTTCATGTCTGTGCTGAGATGTCGGAGACATTAAAAGAATATTCCGTGGACATGACTCTACTAGATGTCAAGAAGAAGTTGGAGTCGCTAAAAAAGAGATACAGGTTTGTTTCAGGCATTCAAAATACGCCTTCCGAATATGTTATATAAATATAATCGCGGTTTTGAACATTGTATACATATATTGCAGGCATGAGAGAACTGTTGTGGGTAGCTCTGGCGGATCGACATCGACGTGGCCACATTTTGAAACGATTGGGAAGATTCTCGCCTCTTCCAAATCTACAAACCCTGAGGCACTTGTGGAGGAAAGCTGTGGTAAGTGCAATGATTACAACAAATTAATTGATGTTTATTCATATAAATTGCTGTTTCAATAGGATTTCAAATATAAAACGAAATGCAAGTGGAATTCTTGGGAGAATTTGAGGTCGAAGTCGTCGATGAGTCGTCACGTTCGACATGCGTGTCCCCCGAGGATGGGCCTTCAACCTCAAAGAGGAGACGGTACAATTCTGGAGGCGATAAAATGATTAAAATGGACAAAGCGGTTAATGCAATATGCGAAATGGCAGAGGAGTCAAAAAAAAAACTGCAATCCTCAAGGAATTTACAGATCGTGCCGCCTTGACACTCGAGCATTCAATATTATTGTCAATGCCTTTGCCAAGGCGACGAAACCTTCCCTTCAGTTGTCCAAACGCATTCTCCACGACGCGTCTAGCCTTAGATAGGTGGTAATTGAAGCGCTTCTTATCCTCAGAGGCTTCAATCGAGAACGGGTATGGCTTCATTATACTTGGGCAGAATCGGAAGGCGGAGTCCCCAATCAATAACACCGGCACGTCAACACCTCCTATTCTCTTAGCGTTATTTTGAAATAAACCACTTGTGGATATCATCTGCTTCAGAGCTGACCGTTCATATATCTGCGAGTCGTTACATCTGCCAGGAGACCCCACATTTATATACATGAATCTATATCTGTAGTCCACAAGAGCCAGAAGAGCAACAGAGTAACACCCTTAGTAATTATAATAATCTGTTGCATCCGTCTGTTTAGGTTTAATTTCAATGTGGCATCCATCAATTGCTCCAAACCCAAGTTTTTCAAAGTCTTGCACCGAATCCTCAATTTTTGATTGGGTCAACATATTTGGCCCCAGATACTCAAGTGCCATGTTTTGCCAAACAAGTTTGCAGAACTCCTTTTGAATGTTGCACAGGCTAGCAGTCGATATGCCAAACAACCTGGCAACGGTTCTGTACTCGGTGGATGAGCCCAGGCTGTACAAAGCTACGGCAACCCGCTTGTCCAGTGGGATGCACGCTCTTAAATTGGTTTCCTTCTCCATTTGAGGCAAGGCATCAACTAACTTTAGAAAGAGACTTCTTTCCATCCTGAAGCTCTCCTTAAACAAATCCTCACTCAATTTTGGCACATCCATCACCCAATAACAACCATTGCGCTCGAGCATCCAGACATTTCGCGTGCTAATACAGTCGAACTGCGACAACATATTTAGCGCAGCCGTTGCTGCCGCCGCTTCTTCATTTTCACAATCAACAAAATTGCTTAAATTCTGAACGCCATCATTTGCCGTATTAATAATGCTATCACCAATTTGCGTGGCCAGCATTAATAAATTTAAATTTTGCTCCATTTTTAAATTTTCTTCTTCTTTAGCAATCACAACCAAAAGTAAACAAAAAACAGCTGATTATAAAGACTTTTTGCCAGAGTAAATGACTTTCGCCGCTAAAGCTTAGTACGCAGGAACTAGAAATATTTCTGATAGAAATTTACACATTATTTCTAATGTGTATCCTAAGACGCTGTGTGCCTCTTAGAATTACCGAAAAAATCCCAAAATCGCAACAAAAAAAAAAAAATGGCAAAACAAAGAGGTAAAAGAGTAATACGGGCACACTTGTGTTTACATTTAATTGCCTGCATTTTAATTGCATTTTTTTTTTTTTGCAACATAAAAATGACTGATAATATGTTATTAACGGCAGTGGCTGCATTTTTTATTATAAAAAACAAAAATAAGAAGCGAAAGCGTCTGTGTTGGGTCAATCCCTATTTACAAGAAAGAAATGATAGGGGACGCTTTAGAAGAGATGTAAGTATAAAATTATCATAAATAAAACACAAGTTGATACATATTTTAAAGTTTCAGAAAATGGTTATGAAAACTTCCATATGACGGAACGGCAATTTGAGTTCTTGTTTGCTCAGGTGGAGCCGTATCTGGTCTCTATAAGGAACACACGCCCGGACGCTATACCCCTGAAAGCGAAGTTTGCCATTGTTCTTGAGTATGCTATTTACTTTTATTTTATATAAATACATATGTATATCTTTACTAACAATGCATAACTTCTTATTATATAAGATATTTAGCATCAGGTGATTTGAAACGCCATATAGGATCAACATACAGGATCAGCAAACAACATTTGGGAACCACAATCGCATTGGTATGCAGCGCACTCTGCAATGTGCTGAGGACGGAGTTTCCGATATGGAATAAAGAGTCCATGTCACAATGGGCACAAGCCTATATGGAGCGATGGAACTTTCCCAATTGTGTTGGTGCTATAGACGGCAAGCATGTGGCTATAAAGGCACCACATAAAAGTGGCAGTGCTTTTTACAACTACAAGGTAGGTCAATTACATATTTGTCTTAAAAATTCAACAATAACATTTAACTTTATATTCAAGGGCTTTCACTCAATAATACTTTTGGGCCTCTGCGACGCTTCATATAAATTCACATACATTGATGTTGGTGCATATGGAAGCGAGGGAGATATGAACGCGTTCTCCCACAGCACAATTGGCAAAGCTTTCTTATCAGAGCAAATAAATTTTCCAGGAGATAGCTTGGTAAATGGAGTTCGCACTCCATACTTTTTAGTTGCGGATGATGCGTTTCCATTGGCCAAGCGAATAATGAAACCATATGGCTCCCGGCAGTTGCAGAGAGACGAACGCATTTTCAACTACAGGCTAAGTCGAGCACGCCGATGTATTGAAAATACGTTTTTTATTTTAACAAAGCGGTGGATGGCAACGCAACGAACACTATTGTGTCACCCAGAAAGAGCCCAACAAGTTTTGGCAGCTTGTTGTGGTTTACACAACTACCTAATGCGTACTGGCCCTGTAGATTACGGTGATACTAACGATTTACCGCCAAACGTTTCAGAGCCAATGCATGATGTTTTCCGCGGACTTATAGAAGAATATCCAAAGTTTATACGTAACAATATTAAAAACTTTGTAAATTCTGAGGAAGGTTCCTTGGTTTTTCAGGATGAGCTTGCTGGAGTTGCATAATCTAAACAATAATAATAAATAATTATAATAACTTTATTTGCCGCTTTTGCTGTTGCTTTCATTAATTTTTTTATACAGTATGTCGCTCATCTCCCTTTCCGCCTCAATTGATTGTTGTGGTGACAAATTAGCAAATAAAGTGGCCCAGTAACTAAAAATGGGTCGAGTTTCCTCCCTTTCCTTCTCCTTCTTCCTTTCCTCCTCCCTCTTCCTCTCCGCCTTCTCTTCTTTTTCCTTCTGACTATCCTCCAAGTGGCTTCGCAGTATGTCCACTATCCGCTCTTCGGGGCTGATCACTTTCTCGACCTTACGTTTTTTGGCCTGGCGCGGCTGCTATGAATTTAATAATAGTAATAAATTTAATCTATAAATAAGTACATTTAATACTTACATAAGCATATGTAGGTGTGGTGGGCGAAATTATTTCTAAATCTAAGCTCTCGTCAACGGTAGACTCAAAATTAAATATCGAACTTGCTGACGGCGGCTCCTCCCCTAATAAGTCATCAAAATTTGGTGTAGGGGGTCCAGTTGAAATGCTACTGGAGCTGCAGGATGGGCCGTCAAAAATGCCCATGCTATACGTGCTGTAACCATGCAAAACTTAGAAAAAGTGTTAAAGTTGATTAAACGCAACGTACCGCCTTGCCGTAGACATATTTGGAACGAACGACATTAAATCAGAGTACTGCCAATTAATGAAGTCTTGTACCTTTTGTGCATCCAGCACAACGCCTCCAGCACTGCCACTTTTCTTGGCCTTGGAACGTTGGTATTTTAGGCTTTCTTTCAAAGAAAGCCATGCTCTTTTGCGTTCCTCCGCTATTTAGCAAATAAAGTTTTTATATTATTTATGTAAATAACAACCAGATAAGTACTCACCGCTTTTCTCCAACTGCACACCAATTGATTCCCAACCAGCTCTAATAAAATTTGCATCCATATGCTTTGCGTGTGTAAGGTCCCAAATGCAATTGTTTGCCCAAACTGCGTTGATTAATTTGGTCTTATCGTCGTGTAAAAATTTTTTAACACGACTTTCATTTTGTTTAACACTCAAAATTCCCTCCATTTCACAATTGACGCCTAGAAATAATGTGCTGCTCATTTTTTCTAGCAGAAATTCAGCTGTTCAATGCCATCCACACGATCCACTTCAATGTAATCGATGTGGCAACTCTCAACATTTTTTGAGTATACTTTTCTAGCTGCTGCACACACACTTATTAGAAATGTGAAACAAAAACGAAAAAATTCTTTATCAATTTTTATTAAAATAAATATAGGTTGAAAAAACTAAAAAATACGCTTTTTAAAAAATTGAACTAAAATTTTAAAAAATAATTTCTAATTTAAGCTTAAAACATCGAAAAATTCTTGAATTATTGTCAAAAAAGCGTGGACGCTTTGTGATATATTTTTCGTGTATCGAGCGCCAGACGCTTTTTCACAATAATTCAAGAATTTTTCGATGTTTTAAGCTTACACTAGAAATTATTATTTAAATTTTTAGTTCAATGTTTAAAAAAGCGTATTTTTTAGTTTTTTTAAACTATATTTATTTTAATAAAAATTGATAAAGAATTTTTTCGTTTTTGTTTCATTTTATGTACGAACTACGTTGAGAATGCGAAAACAAAAACAATAGCACATTTTTTCATTTACCGCTTTGTATTCGTGTTATTTTTTGCTTGTTCTCTGATCTTCGCTGCACAGTTTTTTATGAACATTTTTCACTGCTCAGTGCACATCGAAGATGTAGATGTAGATGTAGACGTAGATGTTGTTGTTAGAATTACTCCGTTATTTTTTATAGGCACCAAAGCATAGAATAACGGATTGTGATTAACTGTATTTAGAATATTGTTTCATTTGTTCTCACAAGTTGGCAAACCTTTGGGTGTATATTTCACCAGTTCAGTTTATGCAGAAGCACATTGCTGTAGACGGTATTATTAAAGTAAGTTTATAGTGTTCATACTGCAATGTCCTCAAAAGAGGGAGATTTGTATAATCAGCTGTTATTGGCCCTTAAAGGCTCTCATGCTGACTTACCAGCGCAACTATGTCAAAAAAATGCCAACGAAATTTGGAAAACGGCTAAAGAAAAACTAAAAAATAAAGAAAAGTTTAAAGAACATATAACTGTTGTTATACGAGAGTTGAAGATGAAGATCACGAAGAAGAAAGCAACAGTGCTTAGTTATTTTACACAGGTAAGTTTACTGCTAAACTGTAATAACGACATTAGTAGTATTATATGTAATCCAAACCTTGATTTTCCATAAAAGAACTGATCACAAGTATTATATATTTCTAGCTACCTATGAAAACATCAAACACGCCAGCAACACTAAGGCCCAATGTTCCCTCGACTTCGCGTGCTCTTCAACAAAAGCAGTTGCCACTGCTTGTATATGTTGTATATTATGTTCTTTTTTATCGGATGTGTCAATAACAACTATTCTTAATTTATTTTCTCTTGGTATATAGGATTGGGATGTTGTAGCTTCATCCACGTTTTCATCTCTTATGGAATCGATTATCACAGTCACTGGACATGAAAGCACTGCCGTCAAACAAAAGATGAGCGATAACGATGAGCAAAGTGAGAATAATAAAGAGACACCGTCTAAGGAACCACACACGACTTTGATTGATTCGGGCATCACTAAAAATTTTCCAAGCAAACCAGCTCAAGAAACTCCTATGAAGAAAATTGGTCTACTGCAACAGAGAATAAATGTTCATACTGAAGCAAGGGACACTGGTATAGCCAAAAATTATGTTCAAGACGAAATAAACAACCTACGCAGAGAGTTGAAAGAAGAAGAGAAATGCTTAAAGATAAAAAATCCTTTTAGCGCCTTTAGGGTAAAAATGGTCACTTGAGAGTTACGTAACGTTTAGAGTTGGAGAGGGGGGTACAGAGAAACATTATGGTGCGTTCAAGGGGGGGAGGGGGAGTCTAAAATCTTCAAAAATTGCGTTACGTATTACTTGAATGATCCCTTAGGTGATACACTTGTCCTTGGACTTTAAAGGTTGACCAACTTTCATTTATAATTTTTGTACTTCCAAAAGAAGTCATTTGAAAGCAGCTGTTATACTTTCTTATACGATCAATGAAATGATCATGCTTTGGATGTCCACCAATTATTAAGCTTTTAAGTGGATCAGGCAAACTTTCATTTTTGGAAAGTTTAACTTTTCCTGCCTTGCAACGGATACCCAAAGGCTCATTTTTCCATTTTAAATCATTACAATGTTTGCATATCAAATTCATACTACCAAGTTGAGTAATTTTATCTGACTTGTAAGCTATTTCAAAATCATACTTTTAGCCAGACATGGCTTTAACACTCCATGCACGCAAACGCCTTTCTTGATGTGCATCAGGATTATTAGCCTGATGTCTTCTCACTGCAACTCTATGAGCTTCAGGATTATTAGTCTGATCTCTTCTCACTACAACTCTAATAACATCAGGATTATTAACACGATATCATTTTGATGCTTCTATGCGCTTACCCCTATTGATATCACTATTTTTTTCTAATGAACGTTTTTTTTACCTTTTTTCTGTTTTGCCGGTGAACAGGATTTTTAACATTTTCAGTTATACATTCACTTGACGGATCAGAATCTTGAGTTTATACTTCCTCTAAAGGAATATAAACATCAAAATGTCCATTCATTAATGGACCGGTAACACGCAATCTTTTTACAGGATGCATATTATTTCCGAATGCTTGTAATAAATTTCCATTTTGAAAAACTTGGAAATTTACAGCATAAATTTCTGCTGCTGCTTGCTTTTATTGCTTTTATTTGATGTTTAAATGCACTAAAGCAGCGTCAATATAACTATTATATAATATGCAAAATAGAAGACAACTATATATAATGTTGCTTCAATTATTAAGTATAAAATCGACTTATTAATTTTGTTTAAAAAAAAAAACAACAATTAAATTAACAACTTAATTTAAAGTAAGTATTATAAATACTTCAAAATAAGTCAAAAATTTACTTCGCTGTACAACGTTACAGTGTCTATACAAAGTACAGAATTCAATAAAATTGAATATACCAACTTATATTAATTTAATAGAATATTCAGACTGCTTAGTTTTATTTAATTTTTAAATGCACTAAAGCAGCGTCTATATAACTATTATATAATATGCAAAATAGAAGACAACTATATATAATGTTGCTTCAATTATTAAGTCTAAAATCGACTTATTAATTTTGTTGAAAAAAAAAAACAACAAAACAAATTAACAACTTAATTCAAAGTAAGTATTATAAATAAATAAATACTTCAAAATAAGTCAAAAATTGACTTCACTGTACAACGTTACAGCGTCTATACAAAGTATAGAATTCAATATAATTGAATGTACCAACTTATATTAATTTAATAGAATATTCAGACTGCTTAGTTTTATTTGATTTTTAAATGCACTAAAGCAGCGTCTATATAACTATTATATAATATGCAAAATAGAAGACAACTATATAAAATGTTGCTTCAATTATTAAGTCGAAAATCGACTTAATTTTCTTGTGTTTAAAAAACAACAAAAGAAATAAAAATACGTTGATCGTTATTTAAATATTTAAATAATAGCAATAAAATTTTATTATAACATATCATAAAATACGTATTTTAAATGAACTTATGTATATATATACGTAATTTTAAAGGAATGTATATATATGTATATAATCCGAAAATCTGAATATTGAAAAACTCACTGATTCAAAAAGTAACTTTTGATTTTTTTATTATCCTTAATGTAAACAATATAAAAAAATTCACTGAAACGAGAATTAACTTTCTTTGTTCACATTAAATATGAACTAAAATGCATAACCAATTCTCTTACTATTGTATGCAAAAACATAATGTTGGAAAGAGCATTACAGTTATTCCTCTAAGCAACAGACACCGAGCTCTAACATACAACGCTTGCACTTAAGAGCTAGGTATGGGTGGAGCAAATTAGGCAATGACATTCCCTTAACTGCAGCCTCTTAGTTATGGCAAGCTTAGCTAAGTGAGCGCGGAGGAGATAGGGATATTAAGATTTATGTTTGACATGCAGAGCGCGCGCATAAACAAAAGAGTGAGCGTAAATAACAAAGACGCATGATTGCATTCAAATTATTTTATATTTAGCGGCAGTCATAAGAGCGACGCGCGCGCTGATCAAGCTTTAAGCCGCTCTTTGTGATGCAGACATGCATATATTCCCTCAATTCACTTGCACTATACTCACATAAAAATTAAATCGAACTTCCATACAACAAACTTTTGTATAACGAAGTATTTTATATTACAAATACATTTCCAGAATACTGCAATTTGGTGACCAGCTCAAAAGCTGAGGTAGATATTTGTTTGTTAATGGCGGGAATCACTCTCTGATAGTAAGAATTTAGTTTGACGGGCATTGGTCTTTTAACAAAAATACATAAACATCCCAACTATTTTAATTAAACAAACACACGAGCCGCACATTAGGAAATGTACCTTAAGGACGTGACCCATTTTTTCCACTTATTTACCTCTTCCCGTGACCATCCTCCCTTCCTCAGTTTTAATGTTCTTTAAATATGTTTATATATTATAAATATGGTTTTAAAAAATTGTTTTGGCTTATATTTACCTTGAATTATAATAAGCTTTCCATTTTATTTTTTTGTCTATAGATTTTGGAACAATTTTAAGATCTTTTCTTTAAATTTACCTTGAATTATAATAAGCTTTCTATTTTATTATTTTGTCTATAGATTTTGGAACAATTTTAAGATTTTATCGTATTCCCTTTATTCATTAAATTAATTTTTATCCTACTCAAACTTTTATGAAACATTGTAGATCATGGGGGCGTTAACATCGGGAGATTTTTTTTTTTTTTTAATAAGTGTCCTGAAGAGAATCCACTGAGGTCGGCAGCAAGACGCGTCATTCATCTCACAGTCCTGGTTCTATTAACGATTGTGGATCATCAATATAAAAATTTAGCACATCCATCCGGTGATCTCATATTTAACAGTTGGACAGCACGTATCATAGGGTATTTCTTTACTTTCACAAATATGAAAGCTCCGGGCATAATGTTAAACATTGCCGCACAAACAATGATGGACAAATTTCCTATGGCATTTCACCTGGGCATGGTATCCGGAATGGATTTTGTGGCATCGGAAAATTTAAAAATCTTTGGTAACGAGTATTCTTCAGTGCACTTCTGCGTGGAGCACAACAGGAATACTTATCACGTTTAATTATTTGAAGAAATTATTGGCTTTCACGAACGTGATTCCCAAAAGGCACATATTCTGATATCACGCTGCGATCGTCAATAATCACCAAATCTCAGCTGTTTGCCCTAGAACCAACATAAAATGAAATATATAAATTTTATGAACTTACATATATGTCCCGGTGCGCGTTGCTGCAATCCTTTATTTCGAAAATATCTTTACTGTTTAAATATTTGTAAGGTTATAATGACAGATAAGACAAAGTTGATGTTAAAGGTTGACGTGGACCCCTACCTAGCGTTGCGGTGGTGCTTAATAATTTATTCTCTATAAGGGAGAAGCCCCAATCTCGGACACTGTACAGAAGTCGGACACCCCCCTTTATTTTGCGAGTTTTGATGCTAGCGCGGTCTAGTTACTGTGACAGATAGCTTTCAGTGCCGGCTTTCTTTTGACATGCTCTACAGGTGTTAATACCTAGTTTTGGCTAATTCAGAGACAAAAATTAAAATACCGATATTCCGACCTAAACTTTTTAAAATTTTAACGCTAATGTAATTGAATTATTCCCTGATTCAGCAAAGGTTAATAAATTATTATACTCGATACCGAAGGTAAAGAGTATATTGGTTTTGTGCAATGTCCGTCATGGTGTCTGTCCGTCTGTATGTGGGCAAGTTTTTTCCACACCCTTCAAGCTAGAGACTTAAAACTTTCCAATTCTCTTTATCTATGGGATAGTAAATTAAAGTGTCAAGATGGGGGTTCTACGATAACTGGGGGGCTGGCAAATCGATAAATTCGATAACTCAAAACCGATAAATCCACATATTTCGCACATCCTTACAGCTAGAACTACCAAATTTGGTAAGAAGATAGCTACTAGCAACCCCCAAAAAACTGCATCAAAAATTTTGGAGCCACGCGCCCCCCCATTCCGCCCCCAGTCCCACGGCATTTTAAAGTCAAAAACGCCTATATCTCCCACAGTTTTTGAGCTATAGCCACCAAATTTGGTGCCAAGATAGGTGATGAGGACCCCCCAAAAACTGCATCAAAAGTTTGGATGCCACGCCCACCAATACTGCCCTAGCCACCCCCATCCGCTCCAACGCTTCGTCAAAAACGGGAATGCGTGTATCTTCCAGAGTTGTGGAGCTAGAGCCAGCGAATTTGGTAGGAAGATAGCTGGTAACGACCCCCAAAAAACTGTATCAAAGCTTTGGAGCCGCGCCCACCCATAACGCCCCCAGCCCCCCCACATTTTGAAATCAGAAATGGCTATATCTCCCACAGTTTTTGAGCTAGAGCCACCAAATTTGGTGCCAAGATAAGTGATAATGACCCCCTAAAAACTGCATCAAAAGTTTGGATGCCACGCCCACCAATACTGCCCTAGCCGCCCCCATCCACCCCAACGCTTCGTCAAAAACGGGAATGCGTGTATCTTCCAGAGTTGTGGAGCTAGAGCCTCCAAATTTGGTGGGAAGATAGCTGGTAACGACCCCCAAAGATATGCATCAAAGTTTTGGAGCCACGCCCACCCATTTCGCCCCCCCTTCCCTACTTTTTACAATTTTCGAGCTAGAGTCACCAAATTTGGTAAAAAGATAGCAATTGACATTCCACAAAGATCTGCATCAAAAATTTGAATGCCACGCCCACTCATACCGCCCCCAGCCCCCCTTTCCCCACATTTAACAATTTTCGAGCTAGAGTCACCAAATTTGGTATGAAGATAGCAATTGACATTCCACAAAGATCTGCATCAAAAATTTGGATGCCACGCCCACCCATACCGCCCCCAGCCCCCCTTTCCCCACATTTAACAATTTACGAGCTAGAGTCACCAAATTTAGTATGAAGATAGCAATTGACATTTCACAAAGATCTGCAGTAAAAATTTGGATGCCACATTCACCCATACCGCCCCTAGCTCCTCTTTCCCCACCTTTTACAAACTTCGAGCTAGAGTCACCAAATTTGGTATGAAGGTAGCAATTGACATTCCACAAAGATCTGCATCAAAAATTTGGATGCCACGCCCACCCATACCGCCTCCAGCCCCCCTTTCTCCACATTTAACAATTTTCGAGCTAGAGTCACCAAATATGGTATGAAGATAGCAATTGACATTTCGCAAAGATCTGCAGTAAAAATTTGGATGCCACACCCAATCATACCGCCCCCAGCCCCCCTTTCAACAGCTCTTACAAACTTTCAGCTAGAGTCACCAAATTTGGAAGGAAGATAGTTGGTGGCATCCCTATCTGCATCGGAGAATCTTTAAGGCAGCGTACACCCTTGTCCCATCCGTACCCCTTTGCAATCAGGCCTCTTTTTACCGGTTTTAATACTGGTATCGAGTATGCCGCAAACGGTTGCGTCCGACTGAAATGTTTCCACTTGTTTCTTATTCGTTTCATCATGCTCTTTCATATTCTGCAATCAAACATTTTTTTTTTCAATATTTTGGGTTTTACATTCAAAAATGTTAAAACCGTGGTTTCTTCTAATCTGGACACTGTTGATGTTTCAACAAGAAATGGAAATTGAAATTTTATGGTTTAAATGAAAAAAACCAAATAAAGAAACTTTAAGTTGAATTTCATAGTTAATTGAATAATAATTTCATAATAAATGGTTTTGATGAAAAAAAAACCAAAAAAAAGAATAATTAGTTTGTTTACATATTTCGCGCCATATTAATAAGGTATGTGAGCAATGATGAGCATGCGATGTATAGATCGATACATCAATCGATATATCGGTGCATTACTTGCGATACTGCTCATTACGAGTAATAATAATTAATAAAATAATAAATTCGTTTGATTTTCATTGTTTAGTTGCATGAAAAACCAAATCTTACATAAAAACAATGATTTGGCATTTTATTTTATTTTATTGGCTGCATTTTCACAAGATAAACGGGGGTGTCCAACTTCGGGGCACTTTTTTGAAAATCGTGATTTTGAGTTTTTTCATTAAATGTGAAATATATCATTAAACATGAATGAAATGTGTATAATGCCTTATACCAATCGATTCGCAATTGAACAAGCTTTTCAACGATACTAACGATACTTCAACGATAAGCTGTACGTTGATTCTGGACAGTCTTATGTCACAAAAACCAAAGGGGTGTCCACCATTAGGGCTTCTCCCTTATATATAGGCATGATATTCTTGTTGATCTTCTGTTTTACCTCTCAAATGTTCACTTGATGGCTTTGCTTTCGATATTTTTCTCCTAATTGAAAATTTTTTGGAGGCATTTCTTTCAATTTTCAAAATTGAATTTTAAAAACTTTTCAAGAAAATATTTTTACTGTTAAAATATTTGTGAGGTTTTAATGACAAATAAAACAAAATAAAACATAAGACAAAGAAAAAAATAAATGAAAAAATGCCAGTTTTTTTTTTTTTTTGGCAAAATGCCTAATTGAGCAGCGGCAACCAAGAACGTTGCTTGTTATTTTTGATATTTTTCTTTTTCTGTCTCTTCGACAAATGAGACAAATGAATAAATGATAATTCTTAAATAATTGATAAAATAGGAATAAATAATTAAGGCACTGCAATAAAATAATAAAACAAGTGCCGCATAGTTAATTTTGGCTATGCCAAGACTATGATACCCTTCACACATGGATTAATTTTTTTTTTTTCTTTTTTTGATAGTACGATATGGTCAATTTGTATGGTGGCTATGTCGTAGAATGCTCCGAGCGGGATGAAATTTCATAGTGAACAAACCCGACATGATCTAAGCAATCTGTGAAAGTTTCATCAAGATCGGTTCAGCAGTTTGGCCGGAAATCGTGTTGAAACAGACGGGCAGACAGACAGACGGACGGACACGCGGAAATCAATTCCTGATCATTTTGATGTATAGTTTATGAAGTCTCCCATCATTCCTTTAAGGCGTTACAGATTCATGACAAATTCAATATACCCTGTTTCACATGTGTGAAGGGTATAATTCTTGAGAATTGCACTGATAATAGAACACTTACACAAATAATTGTAAACACGTCACAACTACGATCGATGCAGAGACAGTCATGACTGTAAGTGCTCTGTAAGCGCCCTACTCTGTAGGCGCCCTAGTATAAGCAGCGCCACCTGTTGGGAGTAGGTGCCCAGTGGAAATGGACGCTTGGTGGGGGTAAAAACGATTAAAATTCTAATTATTTAAATAAAAATAGCACTTAAGGACATACAAAATAGATAACAACCTTCACGCAGACCTAACGAATATGCATAAAAAATTTCATCAAAATCGGTCAAGCCGTTTCAGAGGAGTATGTCCTCGTACACTGTTACAGGAGAATTTTATATATTAGAATGTAGAAAATTGAATGCCTGTCTGTATATGCGTTATAGAGCCGTAAACCATGTATTTGATCATGTGATGATCTTTAGCAAAGTTGTTGTGCATGAGGCTACAAAGGTTTCTGAGTTGGTACGACCAATATTTGCGTTACATTTGTACATTTCTTTGTGAATTGAATTTATTTCTATATGGCAGTAGCTAATTCAAAAAATCAATTAGTTACGGAAAGTGAAGCTAGAAATTCTCACATTCAGTCCAGCCAGTTACTCGGGAGTAGTCGAAATCGATTTCAAAAATTCTCGATATCTGAATTTTTTCACTGAAAATTATCTACCCGTATGCGTATTTTTATATTTTGGGGCGTTTTTGTTTATTTTATTGTTGAATTAATAAAGATAAATATAGGCAATACAAAAAATATACTTGCTACAAAAAGTGTAGCTAGAAATTCTCACATTCAGTCTCAGTGTGCGTATTTTTATACCCTTAACCCATAAAATGGGTAAATAAGGGTATAATGGTTTTGTGCAAAAGTATGTAACAGGCAGAAGGAAGCATCTCCGACCCTATAAAGTATATATATTCTTGATCAGCATCAATAGCCGAGTCGATATAGCTATGTCCCTCTGTGCGTCTGTCTGTCCGTCTGTCTGTCTGTATGAACGCGTGGATCTCAGAGACTACAAGAGCTAGATACTTCAGATTTTGTATATAAGTTCTCCTATACCATGAGCAGAACAAGTTTCTTTCAAATAATCGATAAATATTCTGGTTTCCGATACACACATGGTATCGATAACAAAATAATATCGAATTTGGAATATGTAAAAATGAGGGTTGAAAGAATGGGTAACGATAAGTCTTTTCTGAAAATTTCGTCCAAATCGGTTAAGAAACACCGGAGATATCGAGCTTAATCGGTTGAAGTTAAGTCAGTATACCTAAGTCAATTATAAATTGAATTTATATATTGCAACTGGGTTCAGGCTCTCCCGACTAGAGCCTTCTTACTTGTTATATTTTGGATTGGTGATTTCCGACAAACACTGCCGATTATACCACGTTCAACACCCGCTGATGACCTTAAAGCATATCTCAAATCATCAGTTTTATGGCGTCATATACAAAAGATTGACTAAGAAAACCAACATGCATGTGCAACTACAACGGGATGCATCGGGTGCACATTTTTGCAAAACTATTATTGGATATTGGAAATGGGCGAATGCAAATTAATGAATCTGCCCATTGTATCACCTTGCCAGTAAGCTTCTGTAAAATCACAGCAAGCATAGAATA
Source organism: Scaptomyza flava (assembly GCA_030179655.1). Lineage (NCBI taxonomy): Eukaryota > Metazoa > Arthropoda > Insecta > Diptera > Drosophilidae > Scaptomyza > Scaptomyza flava. Next base: position 55,297,577 of record JARNME010000404.1, read on the forward strand.
ATTGGTGCAAACATTTTCTCAAACATTGCACAGGACTAAAAAAAAAACATATGACTCAGTACGCGTGCTATAAAAGCGGCCAAAAACATAGATGTCAATAGCATTATCTTCACTATTCACAATGGAATACTCGTCGAAAAACCAACATCATTAATACAGGATCATTAAACTCTTTCGACCACCGCTTAAATAAGCAAGAGACAATGTGTGAGAGTCAAACTTTAATTTTCGATCATGAATAAAGCCTAAGTCATTACTTTCAAAACGCGGTCAAGGGGTGAACCATCAAGCAAGTAATGATCAGTATGAGGGGTACTTCTACAAAAAGAAAAGACTACATTTTGAACAATTTAAATTGAGTAAGTTATAGGTCGAACATAGCTTAACATCAGCAAACATATATACACGAGAGTTAGTAATAACAGCTGGATGATCGTTAATAAACAGATCAAATAGCAAAGGTCCAAGGTGACTCCCCGGAGGAACATCAGAGGAAACAAAAATAGGTTTAGATACAAATGATTTAAAAACAACTTTTTGTGTTCGGCCACACAAGTACTCCGATATCCAATAATATTTTATTTTTGAAGCAACAGTGAATGACTTACAGAATCAAATTCTTTACTCAATTCGGTGAAAGATCAGTGATAACAAGCGAAGTGAATTCAAGAAAGTTAGTGGTAGTAGATCTACGCCTAACAAAACCGTGTTGATAATATAATATAATATATATATAAATAATATTATAATTAAATTACATAGGTGTTGCAATTGAGAGCATATAATTCTTTCAAAGACTTTAGGAATGGCAGACTACTTGAATATGCCCCTATAATTTTTAACTTTAGGCTTAGAAGAATGTTTATGGAGTGGAATGATAAAAGATTCCTTCCATATATCAGGAAACACAGTTGAGCCAACAGACAAGTTAAATAATTTATTTAAGTGCTTACAAAGAGAGTCCGCGCAGTATCTAAGAATACAGCCTGGCACTCCATCAGGAAATGGCAAGAAGCCAGGTTTGACAGAGTTAAGGTCACTTAGGAGCGTAGACTCAGTAATTACTGGGACATATATGCAATTTGACGTTTGAACTTGAAAAGGATAGGAATAACTACTACTATATATATTCGATGAGTATGATTGAAAATACTCAGCAAATAGATCGGCTAATTCCTGACCAGAACTTACTTTTGTATCATCTAGGTGTACTGAGGATGGCAAGCAAGAAGTAATGCGTTTTGAGTTACCAAATTTATAAAACTCTTTAGGATCACGTGAAAAGTTTAGTCCACAACGAATAAGATAGTTATTATAACAAGATGTGTTAACAGACAGAAAACTAGATTTTGCTACTAAATACAAAGATTAATCTAATGTGCTTCCCTATTTTTTTTTATATTTTAATATGATCTTCGCGTTTTTATTATCACTTGAAGAACATGTGAAGTGGACACAAATATCCAAAAGCGAATTCAATGTCCTATAAAATATGGCAATGGCAGTTTCTGTATCACTACAAGAATAAAGGCGAGACCAATAAGTATGTTGAAGAAGATTATTTAATTTAGTAAAGTTAGTTTTACGAAAGCAACGGGTTAACGTATTATTAGGTACTGAACTATAGTTAAGAATTTCAATGGATGGTAGGTATCTTCCGGAAGCACTAGAGGGAATTCTACTAGCATTACTGCAATCTGAGTCCGAAACAAATTTCAAGTCTAACATTCTACCACTACAGTGATACACTTTGTTAACTTGTGATAGGCTTAACTCACTGGTAAAGCTGCTGAAGATGTGTCATTAACAGACTATACAACATGTGGCAGATTAAAATCACTAACCACTATCAGATTATCCATATCTGTCAACAATGACGAAACAAGTTGCAGGGCACTTAGATGGGATGAGTAAATGTTAATATCAGAATGAGGAGGAATATAAGATCAAGTAACATAAAGTGAAAGGCCGTTTAATAATATTTTAACACATAAAAACTCTATGTCCGGAAGATCATGAGAATGAATCTTTTCAGAGGAAATACAAGAGTCAACAGCAATTAGCATAAGTTATATTTTGAAGGAAAAACGGAATAATCAGATATATCGGGTTTTAACCAGGTTTCCTTTAGTACCACTGTATGTGAATCTAATGATAAGTTGTTAACATATAATTTAGAAAGTTTAGTGTTAAACTGTAACATTTTGATAGGCCAAACTAAGTAGTTTTGTTAGTTTTTTGCCATTGAGGTGGAGGCAAGTGGGTGGCTAACAGGCGGTGCACTACTAATCCTTAAACGCTTATTATTATTAATTCGCATATTCTCATACTCCTTTACAACAAGCTGCTGCGGCCAGAACTTTTCCGAACAAATTGTCGAAAAAAGTCCAGGCGGCACGCTCAACTTGAAAGAAGATATACTTCGGGCGTATTTAAATTTAAACTTCTCAGCAATAATAAGAGGAGAATCAAATTTACTTTTAACATAAGCTAAAACATCATCCGATGAAGTATCGGATGTCAGCCTAGACACAAATAAAAATGTATTAAATGGCAAAACAACAAGAGGCTTGGGAGCTCGGCTGTACCGCCAGTAGGATTACTAGGCCCACGAGCTGTCGAACCACAGGGCTCACGTAGAAGATCATTTAGTGGTGTAGAATTAACGGTGGTTTGGCTATAAGAGGGTTTTCTTGCCGCCGATTATATATCAATAATGGGCTGGCAATATGAGTTATGGGATTAATGATAGACACCAGAAGTGGCTTGATGGACAAGACAGGTGGAACACAAGGCCGATAAGGACCCGAAGTCTTTTTAAGTCTCAAGCTCTTTAAATGCCGTATGCAGATTGCTGAAGGCAATATGCATAGACTTAAAACCTGCATTAGTCTGCCTAATGCATTGGGAAGTTTCCTTCTTTACTACATTGCAGCTCTCACAAAACCTTTTAAGGCCTGTGTCTGCAACTAAGCAGTTGTGAAATCTTGGTTGGTTGTTCCAACAGTTTTGCAACTTTTGCTGCTGCAAACAAGCATATTGAATAAATTGAATAATTTTAGTTTAAGATGACAATAGATATGTTATTCCATAACAAAGTAGGGTGCAGGTATGTGCGTATGTATGTGTCGATGCAATTAGCACGATATAAGAGTAATATTCAGCGTGAGCACGAAGGCATATACAACCGCAAGTACAACGGATAAGACCGAACGAAAGCGGGAGAGGAGTGAAGCTGAAAAGCGAGAGTAATAAAAAAAACAAGCTGTTTGTTGTTAGTAGACACACAATATGCAAATGCAAATATATGTATATATGTATGTACGTATGTTTTCTTTACGTAAGGCACAGCAGTGTCAGTTCAACTACAAATTAAAGTGAGTATAAACTTGGCAAAACTCTTTTTTGAAAACGTAAATATAAACACGTATATTTGCAATCACTGCTAGAATTATTTACCAGATTAAACAGAGTAAAACACCGTTCACAAACACAACAGAACAATAAATACTTAAGAGCACATAAAAACACGACCGTCAACAACGAAAGAGAACTTGTTTTGATTCAATCTCTGTTTTATTTCAATCTCTAATATTTTCACGTTTGAAGTTGAAGTTTTTGAAGTTTTCAGAGATTATTAAGTGTGTCTAAAAACTACGTTTTGAATTAACTGTTACCGATAAAACGTGAAGGTCAGAAAACTCCTTCACGTGTTATACGAGAAGCTATGTTTGAAGTCTGATGGTATACTCAGGTCATATAGTCCTAGATATTGATGTGCATATGCAGACAGACTAATAGACATAATATCATGGCTATATTGACTCCCTTTTTCTTACCCTGAAAAATTCTTCATCAACAACAACGGCGTCTATTGTTTGAGTTCGCTGATGCAAAATTGATGCTAAGTCATTATGCAGTAGTGCAGTTGTGCACACATTCATATAAACAATAGGTTTATGCGTGTGTGTTGGGTTAAGGATTGCTTATTTGTTCACAATAGATGGGGATTAGATCTCTTATCGATGCCCTATTGAGACACAATTGATAAATATTGTAAAGGCGGATGAAGTATCTATGTGATAGTTTTGAACAAAAGTCCGAAAATTTTGCGACAAGGGGCGGTGTGGGTGGCATTGTTGAAAAAAAAAAAATGAGATCATCATCATTTTACTCTTAAAAAGTCACAAGAATAAGAAGCATGCACTAACCTGTTGCCATTGATCTTCAATCGATGGCTGTGATGAGAAATATCCAGTTGTGCATATGCGCTCGAGTTCGTTGAATATATTTCCGCTCGGTAATATGTCCATCGCGAGATCGTCGTCCTCCAAAGATAATAATTCTAAGAACTTCGTGATGAATATTATTTCTGTGAGGGTGATGATAATGTGCTAAGGTTACGTTTTTTTTTTTTTATATATTGATGTCAGTTATAAGCGACGACACTTTTAATGGAATATTTTGTTAAACACTCAATATTTAAGTTAATTCCTTAAAAATGTATTTTAATTTGATTACACGTACTTTTGTATGCTTTCCTAGGCATTCATATGAACTACACTGGGTAGCATCAAAACACAAGCGCCTACATTAAGGTACAATAAATACATATTATTTCACTTTGTATTTTTGAACTTTGTATTAAAGTTTTGCGTTTTAATTTATTTTATTGATTGCGAGCACATATTTAATATATTTTTATATTGTTTCACAAAAAATTTTTAATGCGTGTGCGTTTTTCCTTAGTTCTGTAATAGAAAAAGTTTATGAACATAATTAGCAATAATAATTAATAAAACATATAATTAATAAAAATAAAAATGGGCTAAAGGCTGCATGTCCGACCCTGCATAGAATATATTCTTGATCAGCATAAACAGTCATGTCGATTTTTTCGTTTGTCCATTCGCATGTTTTAAGGCGTCGAGCTTCGATACTATATAATATATACTGAAAAGTGAAAATTTGAAGCATGCTTCAGATATTTTCACATACTTTTGATTACTCGTAAAATTTTCATCGAAATCGGTCAAGAAACACCAAGTATCAAAGATTGAAGTTTAGTCAAGCATTAATTTGCCTATGGCTTAGCATATACTCATCATGCCGACCAAATTAAGACCAATTTTTCGAACTTCTTGCGTTTGAAAAATGTTGATTCACAGTCACCGACTAACTCTTTACGAGTGCGAACGTCTGTGTCTTATCTATCGTCAGTGCTGTCTTCTTCCTATTTCGCACACGCGCTCATAACAAGTGTAACAGCTGTAATCATGGCACCCAGGCCCCCAATTTAGGGGATAACCGCTTTGCTAGTCTCAGCGCAAGCCCAAAAGCAAAAAACAAAAAACCTTACAATAAATTTCCAGAGGAATTTCAGGAACTCCCCTCGAAAACTCAAGATTTATTATCATTGCCTCGTGCTTCGCGGTCACCGAACCCTGAATAATATCAGCAAAGAAATTATCTCGATCCTTACCCTCCGTGACGGCAATTTGCTGATGTTTGTCAACTTAAAGCAAATCGGAGAAAAAAGTTCATAAAAATCACCCACCTGCCCGGGATCTACGATGTTGAGTGTAAACTCCACGAAACACTTAACTTTACTAAGGTTACCAATTACGCTCCCTATCTCATTAATATACCTGATGACGAAATAATTGCAGACCTTAAGTCCCAAAATGTGCATTCAATTTTCAAGTTCACTACAAAAATTGATGGCAACCTAAAACCAACTGGTGTAATTTTGAATATTTGGTGGCACACTTTTAAGGTAAGGGAATATATTCCTAATCCGATGAGGTGCAAGAAATGCAAGTTACTGGGACACACAGGAAAACACTGCAAAAACCCAGCCACATGTACTGCATGTAATCTGCCTACTAATATACCCCGAGCCCTGCACACGTACTCTCCGCGCAAACTGTAAAGGCGACCACCCTGCCTCCTCTCCTTCATGCCCTAAATACCAGCAACAATGGGATTTGCTAAAAATAAAAACGACGAAAAAGTGCAGCTTGTGAGAAGTACAAATTATTCTAAAGCAGCAACTTATGCTGCTGTTACGGATATTCATAGCTCCCCGCCCTGGCGATCACAAAACCAAGCATCACAACCACACCACACTGTGATAAGCAAACCGAGATACATATGCTATGCAGAATCTTGGATTTCTCCCCAAGCTCACTCTCTTACAAAAACACAGTAAGTTTAATTGCTAACCAACCTAAAAAAGCTCGTACTCTTGTATTAGAAGCACAATACTCAACCAAAACATAAAAACAACTCTGTTAAATCCGACAGAACATAGTATGCAAGATTCTGATACATCATTGGCGGTACCTTCGGTAACGAGTATAAAAACTCAGTGCTGAAACTTGGCCACACACGGACGGCTCCAAAAAAGCGGCAGCAGCCACTTTCGCTTTTGTCAATGGCGGAAGTGTAATAACTGCTGGAGGATAACTCCCTGCGTACAACTCAATTTTTATCGCCGAAGCATTTGCTCTGCTATAAGCCTACCATTTTGCTGCAAAATCCAGAGGTCTATTTGCAATAGCCACCGACAGCCTCTCTACAATATCAGCAATACAAAACTGGAACCATAGCGACCCCACAATGCAAGAGATAAGGAACATAGACACCACGCTTCATAACTAGCTAACCATTCTCTGGATCCCCAGCCACCAAGGGATTCCTGGAAATTATCCTAATGATATTAGGCTCGCTACAGTCCACATATTTACTCCAATCAACGCAAAGGATATAGCCAAGAAAGTTAAGTTTCACCTCCTCAACAAAAAACAGACTGCATGGGGACTCTACATTAACAGATATCCTGTAATAATCCCAAGCTGCGCCAAACCCAGCCTACCTGCTAATCTCTACAGACGAGCTTGCGGGATCTTCTTCCGTCTGCGAGTCGGACACACACAGTGCTCACACGAGCATCTTCTCACGGGCGCGACACGACCCCGCTGCCCACTATGCGGTGAAATTCTAAGCGTAGACCAAATTCTCGATTTTGGAGCACAGCTCCCATCCACCTTTTTAAAAATCCCATCAGAAAATAACATATTGAAATCTTTTCACCACATCAACGAAGCAAATGTAAAAATATAACTAACGTAGTTAAAATAAGTATGCGAGTCGAAGGCCCTAGCAGCTAGTGCTCGTTAAACTATTATTAAGCTTAGCATTAAATTTTGTATTATTTTAATTGAAAACCTAACGACCAAATAATCTGTGAGGTTTTTCAAACAAATTAAAATTTTATGATAATTTCGTCCTTTTTATACCCTTAACCCATCAAATGGGTAAAAAAAAGGTATAATAGTTTTAGCAAAAGTATGTAACAGACAGAAGGAAGCATCTCCGACCCCATAAAGTATATATATTCTTGATCAGCATCAACAGCCGAGACGATATAGCCATGTCCGTCTGTCCGTCCGTCTGTATGAACAGGTGGATCTCAGAGACTACATGAGCTAGAGTCTTCAGATTTTGTATATAAGTTCTCCTATACCATAAGCAAATAAGTTTGCTTTAAATTATCGATAAATATTCTGGTTTCTGATATACACATGTTATCGATAACAAAATAATATCGAATTTGGAATATGTAAAAATGAGGGTTGAAGTAATGGGTAACGATAGAACTTTTCTGAAAGTTCCGTTCAAATCGGTTAAGAAACACCGGAGATATCGTATTTAATCGATTGAAGCTAAGTCAGTATACCAAAGTCAATTATAAATTTAATTTATTTATGGCAACTGGGTTCAGGGTATCTTCTAGTCGGACTCTCCCGACTAGAGCCTTCTTACTTGTTTACAATAGTACAAGTATTTTTCGATTATGATTATTTATTATTTATTTTTAACTTTTAGTTTAATGTTTTTAAGAAACGTATTTTTTAGTTTTTTTCTAAATACACTTAGTTTAACTCAATATTATTATATATAATACTATAAACAAGTGAAAATGTTGCAGTCGGACGCAACCGACTGCGGTGTACTCGGCACCAGTATTAAAACCGGTAAAAAGAGGCCTGATTGCAAAGGGGTAAGGATACGTCAGGGGTGTACGCAGCCTTAAAGATTCTCCGATGCAGATGGGGATGCCAGCAGCTATCTTCCTTCCAAGTTTGGTGACTTTAGCTCAAAGTTTGTAAAAGGTGTGAAGGGGGGCTGGGGGCGGTATGGGTGGGTGTTGCATCCAAATTTTTGATGCCGATCTTTGTGGAATGTCAATTGCTATCTTCATACCAAATTTGATGACTCTAGCTCAAAAATTTTAATAGGGGGGATATTTGGGGCTGGGGCGGTATGGGTGGGCGTGGCATCCAAATTTTTGATGCAGATCTTTGCGAAATGTCAATTGCTATCTTTATACCAAATTTGGTGGCTCTAGCTCAAAGTTTGTAAAAGGTGGGGAAAAGGGGGTGGAATGGGTGGCCGTGGCTCCAAAAGTTTGATGAAGTGCTTTGGGGGTCGTTGCCAGCTATATTCCTACCAAATTTGGTGGCTCTAGCTCCACAACTCTGGAAGATAGACGCATTCCCATTTTTGACGGAGCGTTGGGGTGGATGGGGGCGGCTAGGGCATTATTGGTGGGCGTGGCATCCAAACTTTTAATGCAGGTTTTAGGAGGTCATCATCACCTATCGTGGCACCAAATATATAGGCTTTTTTAACTTTAAAATGCGGGGGAAGGGGGGGGGGCGGAATGGGTAGACGTGGCTCCAAAATTTTGATGCAGTTTTTCGGGGGTTGCTAGTTGCTATCATCTCAACAAATTTGGTAGTTCGAGCTGTAAGGATGTGCGAAATATGTGGATTTATCTCTAGCTTAAAGGGTGTGGAAAAAACTTGCACACGTACGGACGGACAGACGGACAGACACCATGACGGACTTTGCACAAAACGATAACGAGTATCAAAAGTAAAAATCAAGGAAAACAAAAACAAATCTGACAAAAGAGTAAAGTCATCCATATGCCCTTACTGTGATTTTAACCCGGACCTCCCTAGTAAACAAAACAAATTTTGGCTAAAAACTAAAATTATCAATTTTTCTACACTGGAATGCGAACCCGGACCTCGAAGATAAGCGTCGGGTACTCAAATCACAAGGCTAATAAAAAGCTATTAAAAATAACTAAATCTGAAAAAAATAAAATAAAAATTATCTTTGTATATTTCCACACGGGTATTCGAACTCGGACCTCCCGGTTATGAGTCGGGTATCCTAACCATTAGCACTGAGCAAAGAACAATACAGAGGTCTCACGCCGTGCAGCGAATCTTATCATTCTGCACCCGTGCTATTACATCCAGAGAGGTTTGCAGAACTCTCTCATTGCAAACTTTCCAGGAAAAGTATACCGCTCATAACTGCAAGTCATTCTGTTGCTTGCTTTGCTTCCAAAACAGTGAGAAGTGGATCTAACCGTTTCTTGTATGTATGCGTTCATATGTGAGCGAGCACGTACCCTGCAGTCCGGCTGGTAAGAATTCGTTCTTTTTCTTTGGTGAATCATCGATTCTTTGGATTTATTCGCGAATCGATTCAAAAGAATGCAGAAGAGAATGGATCTTGGATCGTTTGTACGCGGCAAGATATACATACATGCAAGCCTTGCTCGCACTCTCGCTCTCTAAATTTTAGTTTCAATTCAACCCTTGTTAACAACGCATATTTGCGGACTTATTAAAGAGCGAGCAAAGCGCATATTTAGTGTATGTATAATAAAAAGGGCAATGCAGAAAATTGGCATGTGAGAAACAAACAAGCAAGAACAAAACAAAAACAAAACATTAGTGCGCACCGTTTTGCTTTACACGCTTTGCATAAAGAGGTAAGTGCCGACAACAAGGGTGGCACGGGAGCTCCCTATTCAAAGTGCCGAGGAGCCGAAGTCCATTTATACAAAAATAAATGACAACAACCGCTGTTCCTACGTATGTAAACAATGTAAAATTTATTTCCGATTATGATTTTGAAATAATTTCTTTTATTCACAGATATCATTGATAAAAGTACTTCTAAGCTCGGGTGTGGAAAAAAAGTCTCGATCATGTTCTGTCACATGAATTCAACGTGGTTGGCGTACTTTTGCGAGCTGCACAAAACTTTTATGACGTGCTTATAGGCAAGTAAATTACTTAAGTGTTAACGCCACTGCATCAGAAGTTGCTCTAGTGCGTTTAAAAAGAGCAAGATTGTTGTACACACGCGCACACATTTATATTTAATTCAAACAATTTCTTATAAAAATAATATTATTTTTCAGATGCCATCCAGCTGAGTAGGGCAATGCAGCTTCAAAAAAATAGAATTAATAGGGATACTTTTAAGCAAAAAACTTACACAGTAAGTACTATTTATTTGTTAGACAAAAAAAATTAATTTTTAAAATTTTTCACATAACAAATTTATTTTTAAATCAATTACTTGGAATTACAAAAGAATCGATTCGCGAATGGGTAAAAGAAATCGATTCGCGAATGGGTAAAATTAATGCAGAGCGGGAGCAATTCACACCGTCCATTGACATGCCAATGTTAAATTTACCAATATTTTACCCGCGTGCAGTGGTGGTGAAAATGGATCGATGAACAGACAGTTGATTTATCGATTCCCCGGACTGTAGAAATTGAGCTGACTCAACTGTTATCATTTTGGAAATTTAGGGTCAATTTGATGAAAATTAATAAAAAGATTAAAGACAAATTCAATGTGTGTTGGAACTCTCAGGCGATGTTTTTATACCTTTTTGGTTGTTACACGGTGCTTGTTCGATTCATATGAACACATTAGCATAAATAACTATATCTTTGATGTGATGACTTATACAGTCGTATCTGGAAATAGTGAACACCCTAAATAGTAAACACCCAAAAACTTAAATGGAGTACTCTAAACGAGTGAACAAACGAAAAACTCGAAATTGTGATTAACATTTTTTAATAAACTTTAAGCAGAAAAATAAAGAAATAACACACAAAAGCGAATGCTCACACTTACACTACTAAACCTTCTTCGAAATTCGCAGAAGCCACTGAATTAAAAAGTAACGGAGTTAAAAAAATGTCTGGCTGGCGAAAATCCTCAACTGAACCCTCCACGAGGGTGCCGGCTGGGCAATGGGCATCGTGCTACCACGAAACAAACGAGGGGTACCTGGTGCTATTTGCCTTGCGGAGGGACAGGGCGGCGACCGGCCAAAGCAAACTGCACATCACTCAAATGCTTCGGCACTATGAGGGTGTGGGGCAAGCTGAGGCAACAGGCATCGATGCCTTAGCTAAGATGAGCCCTATACCACTCAAAGGCTTCGGCACTGCGAGGGTAGGGGGCAAACCAAGGCAAAGGCATCGTTACCTGGCGGAGGGAAGTACCAAACCACTCAAAGGCTTCGGTCCTGCGAGGGCGAGGGGCTAACCAAAGCAACAGAAGTCATCCTGCCCCAAAAACAAACAAAGGTACTGCCTATCTACTCGCCTGTAGAAAGGTAGTACAATGTCTAGCTAAGGTGAGCTCTACGCCATTCAAAGGCTTCGGCACTGCGAAGACGTGGAGCAAGCCATGGTTCGAGGTCCTTTGCAGTAAGTTTAAAATGCTATGGATAGACTTCCCAGAAAAAAAATCAAAATGGAGACAAAGAAGGATGACACACGGGTTGGGATGTCAACCCAAACGTCGGTGAAAAAGGGTGCTACCACCGGCAGGCACGGGGGGGAGAAATCCTCTCTGCGTGTCGCCAGCAACCCACCCTCCGTACTGGTTGGAGCAGGCCAGGACGGTTGCAAAGCCACTGCCAACACAAAGCCCAAAATGGGGCGCGATTCCGCAGTCCATGGAGACTCGGATTGTGAATCACATGGAGGGAACAATACGTCAGAAGATGAGGACCTTTCATGTCCCCCATATCAGGCGAGTACAAGCACCCCCAGTAGGGTCGGGCTCAAACGGTCAAAAGAGGGCATGAAGGCCAAAGCCCAATACAAAGCCGCCCTTAAAATCCGGGCTCGGCTCGCTAACTGCAAGCGAGACCTCACGGAAGATGAGGTCCGTCAGCAGAAGTGGGCCGACGAAAGGATAAAAGAGGGTAGAGCATACTTCGAAAAGAAGACACACATGGCGTCGAAAGACGCCAGTTTTGCCAACAAGGTGGAGGAGCAATTGGCCGTCAAACGCCAGCGCTCCGCTGAAACCGCTAAAGCAGAGGTGCCAGCTGGACGCTCCATGGGAGGGTGCCAAGCTGGAGGTAGTGGACAGAACGTGTATTCCATCCGTGCCGAAGGCAAAAGTACTCTTCCCGCGGGTCGTACCAGCAGACCAAGCACTGCAGCTGCTCAAGTGGCAAAATCCGGACGTGCCAACCGTTGATTGAAAGGTGATACAGACTGCGAAGCCCGATAATAAGGGTCAGCAAATGGTCATCCAAATCAACAAGGAGGCCGACGATTTGCTGTACGCGAGATTCGGTAAGATGGCGTGGGGCGTGGGTAGTGCCCACCTACGACTCAAGAAGCGCCACCCTGCTGGAGGCAGGTGAAGTGGAGAGAGACCTGGCGGAGGTCACCCACGCCACAGAAAGCCTAGAACTAGAAGATGACGAGGATGCTGACATTACCGTTGTGGAAGTCCTATCCGCGGAGGATGACACTGCCAACCATGGAGCTGAAGGTCATCCAAATCAACTTACATAAAAGCAAGTTGGCTTCGGCGGAGCCACTGATAACCTTGGAGACAGGGCACGCCGATGTCGCCTTAGTCCAGGAGCCTTGGATAGCGTCTGGTAACAAGGTTTCTGGACTGAAGCATCCAAACTACGACCTATTCTACCAGACAACAGTGAGTAGAGCAAGGACTGTGATCCTAGTAAGGAAAGGTATCTATGCTTACTTATTGTCCAATAACAGTACCGACTATCTCACGGTGACAGCGCTAGAGGGCAGCAGAGACGAGCCAATATTGATGGCATCCTGCTACATGGCGCATGACTCGGAGGCACCCCCTCAAGAGCTAACTCGACTGGTGACGGAGGCCGAGTCAAAAAGACAGGCCCTCATCATCGGAGCAGACGCCAACGCACATCACACAGTATGGGGAAGCGGGGACATAAACGATAGAGGTGAGTCACTGCTTGATTTCATACTTCAATCAAATCTTAAGATAGCAAACGAGGGGGAAGAACCAACATATGTTGGTCCTACCTCATCAAACGTCTTAGATATCACACTCGCGTCGGTAATGAATACCGTGGTAAAAGACTGGAGAGTCCTTAGTAGACATTCCTTCTCGGACCACAGGTACATATAATTCCGCGTTAACTTTGAACGAATAGTTAAGTATAAGACATACAGAAACCCGCGTAACACGGACTGGGAGCAGTTCGGTAAAGAGGTCGAAAGAAACCTACCAGGACTACCCAAGATAGCCTCACTAGACAAATTAAAGAAGTCCCTGGAGACCCTCAATAAAAATCTGGTGGCGGCCTATCGTAAAACTTGTAGACCGTCGCATGAGAAGAAGAGACACAAGCGCCCATGGTGGACTCCAGAACTCAAAGGGCAAAGAAAAGACGTACTAGAACTCTTAAAACTCTCAAAACAAGCGGAAGAAAAGCTAGTATGGATAGAATACAGAATAAGGCTACGAGACTTTAAGAAAAAAGTACGAGTAGCTAAGAGACACGCATAACAAAACTTCTGTTCAGGCATTGAGAGACAGCTGACACTGCAAGGTTAAGAAAGCTGCTAGCTCGCCAACAGACTGTGCAAAGCCAATTAAAAACTGAAGACGGCAGATGGACGGAAGGCAGTGAAGATGCGGCATATGTGCTCCTAGAGGCACACTTCCTTAACTGCACAGAAGTCAACACAAACGATATCTCCAACCACAAGGGTGGAAATTCCGGAAGATATCACAACAACGCGAAGGATAATGTGGGCCATAGACTCCTTTGAGAGCTACAAATCACCAGGTCCAGACGAGATATTCCCGGCCGTGCTGCAAAAGGTCAAACACGTGATCACTCCATGGCTGAGGGAAATATTTAGAGGATGCCTTAGTTATGGCTATGTGCCGGTGGCCTGGAGGACAGCGCGGGTGATTTTCCTGCCCAAAGCGGGAAAATGTAGCCACGTTGTGCCTAAAGACTACAGACCCATAAGCCTGACATCGTTCCTACTAAAAACACTAGAAAAACTAGAAAAACTGATACCACAATCAGGGAAGCAAAGTGTGGCACTCCCCAAGGAGGAGTGCTCTCACCCCTATTGTGGAACTTGGTGGTAAACGACCTGCTAAAGAAATTCAAACGGAAAGCCCCGAAGATAACTGCCTATGCGGACGACATAAGCATAATTATCACGGGTAAGTGTCCATCGACAATCAGCTCAGTCATGGACTACACACTCAAAGAGATACTAGCCTGGGCGACAGAAACCGGGCTGAGTATCAACGCGGACAAGACAGACCTTATTCTCTTCACCAAGAGATACAAGGTACCACGCTGGACGCCACCGAAAAAAAAAGATAAAATGCTGATACCAAAGGAAAGTAACAAAGAAGCTCAATGTGGAGGAAAGGGTGAAGAAGGCCACCAATGCACTCTATACTGTCACCAAGACTGACACATTGGGTTCTCATCTCGGTTGTGCGCCCCATACTGCTCTATGTAATACTGGTATGGTGGAAAGCCACAGAGAAGTCCACATAGCTTAAACGAATGGAAAAAACCCAGCGACATGCACTGATGTGCATCACAGGGGCGCTGAGAACTACACCAACTAAGGCACTACAGATTATACTCAATGTTAACCCAGTGGACATACAAGCACGCCTTACGGCAAGAAAGACGGCACAACGGCTATATACGATAGGCAACCTGACGATACATAGCTACGGGCACAGTACAATGGGAAGGGGGACAGAAGTCGAAACAGACCATATGACCCCAAGAAACAATTTCAACTTCACGCCCACTTTCTTAGGAAAAGATTACTGGCGCTCAGGAGCAGAGCGGTCAGCCATAAACATATACACAGACGGCTCAAAAATGAGGGAGGGAGTCGGCGCAGCAGTATACTGTGCCGAACCACTCATGAGCCTGTCATACAAACTCCCGGACCACTGCAGCCTTTTCCAAGCGGAGATATTCGCAATAAGGAAAGCAGCAGAAGCAGTCCTACAAACTAACACAAAATACGATGAAGTAAACATATTCGTGGATGAAGCCAGCTAGAAAGAACCTAAAAAACTTCTAGCGTTTGCTAGAAGCACTCACACTCCGCAGGACCACACAACGAGATAGTCCTAACCGTCTCCAACCACCGGCCTCACTAAGGACCCCTTTAGCGGTCTATGTGTGACATTCCCCCTTGGGAGGGTCAGCCGGTCTAACCTAACCTAACCTAAAACAAGTAAGAAGGCTCTAGTCGGGAGAGCCCGACTAGAAGATACCCTGAACCCAGTTGCAATAAATATATTTAATTTATATAAGACTTTGGTATACTGGCTTAGCTTCCATCGATTAAGTTCAATATCTCTGGTGTTTCTCAACGGATTTGGACGAAATTTTCAGAAAAGTTCTATCATTATCCATTACTTCAACCCTCATTTTTAGATTTTCCAAATTCGATATTTTATTGTTATCGATATTATGTGTATATCGGAAACCAGAATAGTTATCGATAATTTGAAGCAAACTTGTTCTGCTCATGGTATAGGAGAACTTAAATCCAAAATCTGAAGTCTCTAGCTCTTGTAGTCTCTGAGATCCACGCGTTCATACAGACGGACAGACGAACAGACGGACATGGCTATATCGTCTCGGCTGTTGATGCTGATCAAGAATATATATACTTTATAGGGTCGGAGATGCTTCCTTCTGCCTGTTACATACTTTTGCACAAAACCATTATACCCTTATTTACCCATTTTATGGGTTAAGGGTATAAAAATGTCTAAGGCGTGTGACAGTGGGACAAGGATATAAATTTCACATTGTTTTTTTAATGGTACATAGTTCATGAATTATCTCATAGAAGTCATTGATATTGTTATTTATTTCAACTAAAGCAACCAACCATGTTGAGAACGAAGAACTTGAGGATTTGGATGAGTTGCAGATCGGAAATACTATTAAGGCTTCCGAAGCTATAGACAGTTTTGACAAGGCTATCGCATGGGCTGAGGCCAATGCTACTGAGTTTTTCTGCGATTCTAAAAATGCGCAGTATACGTGAAAAATCTGTCGAAAAATTAAATTCTGGACACAAAAAGCAAACATTAATTCGCGATTTTTTTTTATATAAAGACACATATGTTTTTAATTTGTTTCCATATTTATAAAATTGATTTTAAATCTAGCATTTCCATACACAAATGTGTATTTTGCGCAAAAAATGTGAGTCTCGAAATAGTGAACAACCTCGGAATAGTGAACAGGCCTTGCAAAAATTAGTTCACTATATCCAAACACGACTATAATAACATTAACATTTTTTTTTATATTTATGATCAAGCCATATCAAAATAACGCATTTAAGATAAAGTATTTCTTACAAGTAGCAACAACAATATGTCACCACCCAGAAATCTATGAATGCAAATTTGTATGCCCACAAGCATATTTATAGAGCAGCGATCCGCAAACTAACACAACTATACTTTTATTGCTCTGTGCTTGTGTTGAAAACTATGTTCGCGCACGAAGAAAACAGTGCACTGAGAAAAATGAATAAGTTGGCAAATCAAAAAATAGTTCACGATATTTTTTATTCTAATTTTTTAATTACTTGGTCCAGGTCTATTTCTTCATTATAGCATTATATTCTTAGTAGGTCGTCTAAATGTTTGTTGGAAATTGTATTTATATTTTTAGTTTTTATGTTTTTTAATGTTGAGAACTTTGCGGTCAATTCGGGAATCAATAATTTCGTTATTGTCAATGTGGCAAGCTATGAACACAAAAAAATTGTAGCATTAAATTCTAAAAGCAATTTATAATTGCTGTGGTTGTTTTTTTAATGCCTTTTTAAAAAATATATATCATTATAATCTAAAATATGGTGGCAAATTAAACACTGTGACTCGCCATCCATATTTTCATTGAAAAAAAATTCATTCATTATTCAGTTTTTTGCAGTGTTAAATATTTAGCATTCAGAAAAATTGCGCAGCGGGGTCTTGCCTTGCTGAATGCTGAACACCAACTGACTTGATTTGCTTTGCCGAAGTGGGAGCAACACAATTGCCGAAAGCTAAACAGCGTGCGCTTGTATTAGTTTTTTTTTTATAGCGTACAGTGTAAAATGAAAATATTGCTGCCCTATAGCCAGCTATAGGAAACGCTAAATGTGCCGATCGCTGAGGTAAGTCTTCTTGCTTGCTACCCTCAGTATACCTTGATGAAACAAAAGTAAGTTCTGATAAGCATTAGCCGATCTATTTGCTGAGTATTGTCAATCAGTATACTCATCGAATTTATATAGGAGTAGTCATTCCTATCCTTTTCAAGTTCACAGTCATTACTGAGTCTATGCTCCTGAGTGAATTTAACTCTATCAAACCTGGCTACTTGCCTGGTCCTGATTGAGTGCCAGGCTGTATTCTTAGATTCTGCGCGGATTCTCTTTGTAAGCCCTTAAATAAATTATTTAACTTGTCTGTTGGCTCAACTGTGTTTCCTGATATATGGAAGAATCCTTTATAATTCCACTCCATAAAAATTCTTCAAAGTCAAACGTTAAAAATTATAGGCGTATATCCAAGTTTTCTGCCATTCTTAAAGTCTTTGAAAAAATTATATGTTCTCAACTACAACACACATGTAGTTCAATTATATCGCCTTATCAACATGGTTTTGTTAGGCATAGATCTACTACCACTAATCTTCTTGAAATCTCTTCGCTTGTTAGCAAAGGGTTTCAGGAAAATATGCAAACTGACGTTGTTTACACCGATTTTAGTAAGGCATTTGATTCAGTTAGTCATTCTCTGTTGCTTCATAAATTATATATTATTGGATAATACACTATTGGTGTGAGCTCTATGAGAGTGTATAGGTGCAAATGTTTTATTTGTATGCTTAAATTAGAGCTGCAAAAACATCGATGGTCAGAACATCGATGTTTTCATCACCGATGTTTTGAAACATCGATTTTTTCGATGTTTTTATTCAAATAATTAAAAACATCATTCTTTAATTGAAACCGACTGTTTTATGTTAGTTTATGTCCCATTTTCTCCTTATAATTGAACTAACAGAAATAATCTTCGTTTTATCACTTCACGACTAATTTAACAACAAAATTTAGTATTAATTAAGAAAATTATGAAAAAAACAAAAATAATTAAAATTAATCTTTCAGTTTTCTTAACTTCACAATTTTTAAAGCTTTTTTCCTGTTTTAAGGCCCATTCCCAGCAAAAAAATTTCATTTATGAAAAGTGCTCAATTATTTCGTTAAGTTCCACATAAAGTTAGAGTGACCAGCTGTGCCAAATATTTGTATGGAAAAATGTAAATATTTGTTGGTCACCTTATCTGATTAAATTGTTCAAATTGAGCGCCTTCGCGCCTTGCTCGCTTGGGAAAGCAATTTTGGCAGATAGTCTAAATATTTCGCCAGACAACGTTCTCGAAGGAGTTGAAACACCGTATTTTATTGTTGCAGACGATGCGAGGATTGTGAAGTCATACGGGTCGCGCTCATTTAGCGTACACGAACGTGTTTTTAATTATAGGCTCAGTCGAGGCCGCCACTGCATTGAAAATGCATTTGGCATTTTGATCGCCAAATGCATGGCTGTGCAAAATTTGCTAGAAATGACATTAAGGAATATGTAAACTCAGGCGAAGGTTCTGTTCCTTAGCAAAATAATTTGGCTGGTGTTAAAATTAAACAAAACATTGAACTCATTTATAATTAAATTTAATTGTTTTTCTTTTTCATGCTCATTGATAAATGCGATTTTATCTTCTCGAAAAGAGCTTTCAAACCGCTTTCGTTTTACATTTTTTTGTGCGTCCATTTCTAATGCTGCGCGGAATAATTGTAAAGCTATTATTCCGTTTTTTAGAACAGCTGATTTTTGAATCCACAATTGTTCCACTATCGGAACTATCGATGAACTTTTCAGATGGTTGCTGGGAATTTAAAAACGGAAAGCATGCACGAAAATTTCTGACAACTGTTTTTTTTATTTAGAGTTGCAGCTAAAAATTACGTTTCGCAGCTGCTGGGAATGGGCCTTAAAACTTAAAACTAATAACATCTTGGTCTTTCTGGATCTCGATACGAGATCTATGAGAGATCCATTGATTTTTGATGTTTAAACATCTTTGCTTTCGGGGCAGTGAAATGCTCGAAAAGTATGAGAGTGTATTGGTGCAAGTGTTTCATTTGTATGTGTAAACATCTATAGACGCGGGTTGAGCGAACAACAACACTCTGACATGCAAAGTTGTTAATCTCTGTCGGTGTGTTTCACAGACAGTAGAACGGCGTTCTTATATTGAAATACTATGTTGTTGTTGTACAACCATATCCTTGCCTGCAAATGAGTATTGGTGCAGTGGCAGAGAAGCGGCCGACCGAGACGGTCGAACCACACAGCTCTGCTGTTTAGCAACAAGAATGATGATGTTGAACACCTCATTAAAATATAAGTGCTATTGTGGATATGTAGTTCCATAATATATTTGAAATGGTTGCATATTTTGTTAAGTATAAGTTGGCGATTAGCAAACAATTGAGAAATTACTAAAATAGTTTAATAATAGTAAATAATTAATTTATTAATATAGAAAATAAGCTGGTTAGGGCATCCAACTTCATCATTCATCATTCTTCAAGTCCAATTGTTTTGCTTCACACACACACGCACACACTAACAGACCAACATAGCAGACTTCTATAATAAGAGAATGAAGAATGTTGGATACCCTAATATAAGTGCTACTGTGAATATGTGTGTAGTTCAATAATTTGCAATAATTAATAATAATATAATAATAATAATAATAAGCAAAAGTTGGCGCTTAGCAAACCATTGAGACATTAGTAAAAATAGTTTAATAATACTAATTACTTAATTTATTAATATAGCAAATAAGCTAGTTAGGGTATCAACAACCAACACTCATCATTCGTCTGTTACTTCTCTTATTGAAGAAGTCCGCTATCTTAGTCTGTAAGTGTGTGTGTGTTGATTAACGTGAAAATCAAACAGCTGATCAAAAACTGTGCTGCAAAACGTTGAGCGCTGTTTACAAATTCAAATATTGAAATGGATGAGCATAATTTTAAAAATTTAATTGAAAATCATAGTTTAATTTATGGTAAAAATTCAATAGACTTTAAAAATAACATTAAAAAACGAGCAGTTTGGACTGCAATTCACAATTGTATTCACAATTCGCCAACGAGCGGTCCATATATTTTTTTTGTTTAACAGCACTGCTTACATAATTCTACAGCACTGACACACAGATTTCTTAAGTTAAGTTAAGTTCAAAATAAACGTATACATTCCTTAAGTTAATTTACGTTAAGTTAAGTTAAGTCAAGAGTAAACAGCCCTTAATTCCCTTGCAACTGGAATCATACCACCAGAAGTGGTAGTAAATATTTTTCAAACGAACGATTTCGAAAAATTTGTCGACGTAGATTTGTACAGGGGATACGGTAAAAAATATAATCTCTGAATGTAGACCCTAATTTAGAAAAAGAAATCCGTAAAACTTGGAAAATTTTTCTGATAGAGCTTATTAAGCAATTGAAATAATAATTAATAATTTTGTTTTCAATTTCAATTTTCAATTTAGAAATTCTGAAGCAGGTCTACAGTTTCTCCGTCGAGCACATTTTGCGGGCAAAAAAATAGCATAACAATATAACACCGGGAACCAAAATAACCATTATTTTTTAAAAGTGAACCGAAAAGGTCTCAGTAAATCAACCAAACAAATAAAAATCTTGAATTTAACCATTATAATTGAGATGAATAATTTTGGTCATATTTAACCATTATTCTGACCAAAAACTTATATTGGTCATATTTAACCATTACTTTGACCAAAAAATTATATTGGTCATATTTAACCATTACTTTGACCACAAAATTATATTGGTCATATTTAACCATTACTTTGACCACAAAATTATATTGGTTAACAAATACCTTTATAAATTGATTCATTTTTTATGATCAGCAAAGACCTTTACATTTTTTTTTTGTGGTCTTTCTAATACAGTTTCTTTAAAAATTCTTTATAAGATCGTTGTGGCTAAGAATGGTAAAACAATTTTACATAGAAACTCTAACGTATCAGATTTGTATACCCTTCACAGGGTATATTGTCTTTGTCATGAATCTGTAACGCCTTAAAGGAATGATGGGAGACCCCATAAACTATATATCAAAATGATCAGGACGAGCTCAGGAATTGATTTCCGTCTGTCCGTCTGTCTGTTTCAACACGATTTCTGGCCAAACTGCTGAACCGATCTTGATGAAACTTTCACAGATTGCTTAGATCATGTCGGGTTTGTTCAATATGAATTTTCATCCCGATCGGAGCATTCTACGACATAGCCACGATACAAATTTACCATATCAACACAATTTCCGGCCAAACTGCTGAACCGATCTTGATGAAACTTTCACAGATTGCTTAGATCATGTCGGGTTTGTTCAATATGAAATTTCATTTCGATCGGAGCATTCTACGACATAGCCACCATACAAATTTACCATATCGTACTATCAATTGTTGTCTCTGTCGTGCACTCTCAAGTACCTACATGTCAATATGTTGTTTTTGTCGAAAACGAACGAGTAAATGACGCTCAAGACTAAAAATATTGGGGGAAAAAAATTACCAACAACTGCACAGAAACATAAGAGGGGGGAGTATTGATTTGGCTGTGTGAAGGGTATCATAGTCTTGGCATAGCCAAAATTAACTATTCGCCACTATGTTTTTATTTTATTTATTTTTACAGTTTATTAAGTTTGACGAGCATTATATTCTGCACTTAAAACTAGCTTGAGCCCGGAGAAAGCTCTCTCGCCGCTTACTTTTGTAGCAGGAGTTGCATGAACAATCTTAGCTAATTTATATAAATAGGGTAATGAATATTTTTATACTCGATACCGAAGGTAAAGAGTATGTATATTGGTATTGTGCAATGTCCGTCATGGTGTCTGTCCGTCCGTATGTGTGCAAGTTTTTTCCACACCCTTCAAGCTAGATACTTGAAACTTTCCAATTATTTTTATCTATGGCATAGTAAATTAAAGTGTCAAGATTGGGGTTCTACGATAACTGGGGGGCTGGCAAATCGATAAATTCGATAACTCAAAACCGATAAATCCACATATTTCGCACATCCTTACAACTAGAACTACCAAATTTGGTAAGAAGATAGCTACTATCAACCCCCAAAAAACTGCATCAAAAGTTTGGATGCCACGCCCTCCAATACTGCCCTAGCCGCCCCTTTCCCCGCTTTTAAAATTTTTGAGCTAGAGTCATCAAACTTAGTAGAAAAATAGAAATTGACATTCTACAAAGATCGGCAGCAAAAATGTGGATGCCACACCCACATAATCCGCCCTTTCTCCACCTTATACAAACTTATAGCTAGAGCCACCAAATTTGGTATCAAGATAGCAATTGACATTAAACATAGATCTGCATCAAAAGATTGGATGCCACGCCCACCAATACTGCCCTAGCCACCCCTATCCACCCCAACGGTTCGTCAAAAACGGGAACGCGTCTATCTTCCAGAGTTGTGGAGCAACAGCCACCAAATTTGTCAAAGTTTTGGAGCCACGCCCACCCAATCCATCCCCCTTTCCCCACCTTTTACAAACTTCGAGGTAGAGTCACCAAATTTGGTACGAAGATAGCAATTGACATTCCACAAAGATGTGCATCAAAAATTTGGATGACACGCCCACCCATACCTTCCTCAGCCCCCCTTTCCCCACTTTTACAAACTTTGAGCTAGAGTCACCAAACTTGGAAGGTGGCATCCCCGTCTGCACCGGAGAATCTTTAAGGCAGCGTACACCCCTGCCGCATCCTTACCCCTTAGCAATCAGGCCTCTTTTTACCGGTTTTAATACTGGTACCGAGTATACCGCAGTCGGTTGCGTCCGACTGCAACGTTTCCACTTGTTTTTATTTTTTGTTTGTTTAGGGTAATATCAAAAAGTATATAAGAGCTTCCAAAATAAAAATACCAATACCAAAATTATTTTTGCAACTAATTCCCTTGCAACTGGAATCATAACACCAGAAGTGGTAATAAAAATTTTTCAAATGAACGATTTCGAAAAATTTGTCGACGTAGATTTGTACAGGGGATACGAATAAAAAATATAATCTCTGAATGTAGACCCTAATTTAGAAAAAGAAATCCGTTAAACTTTGAAAATTTTTCTGATAGAGCTTTTTAAGCAATTGAAATAGGTAATTAAATTTCTTTACTATTTTTAAATTTTGAAATAATTTTGTTTTCAATTCCAATTTTCAATTTAGAAATTCTGAAGCAGGTCTACAGTTTCTCCGTCGAGCAAATTTTGCGGGCAAAAAAATAGCATAACAATATAACACAGGGAACCAAAATAACCATTATTTTTGAGAAGTGAACCGAAAAGTTCTCAGTAAATCAACCAAACAAATAAAAATCTTGAATTTAACCATTATAATTGAGATGAATAATTTTGGTCATATTTAACCATTATTCTGACCAAAAACTTATATTGGTCATATTTAACCATTACTTTGACCAAAAAATTATATTGGTCATAGTTAAACATTACTTTGACCACAAAATTATATTGGTCATATTTAACCATTACTTTGACCACAAAATTATATTGGTCATATTTAACCATTACTTTGACCACAAAATTATATTGGTCAACAAAGACCTTTATAAATTGATTAACTTTTTATGATCAGCAAACCCCTTTACATTTTTTTTTTTTTTTTGGTCTTTCAAATACAGTTTCTTTAAAAATTCTTTATAAGATCGTTGTGGCTAAGAATGGTAAAACAATTTAACATAGAAACTCTAACGTATCAGATTTTTATACCCTTCACAGGGTATATTGTCTTTGTCATGAATCTGTAACGCCTTAAAGGGATGATGGGAGACCCCATAAACTATATATCAAAATGATCAGGACGAGCTCAGGAATTGATTTCCGTCTGTCCGTCTGTCTGTTTCAACACGATTTCTGGCCAAACTGCTGAACCGATCTTGATGAAACTTTCACAGATTGCTTAGATCATGTCGGGTTTGTTCACCATGAAATTTCATCCCGATCGGAGCATTCTACGATATAGCCACCATATAAATTTACCATATCAATACGATTTCCGGCCAAACTGCTGAACCGATCTTGATGAAACTTTCACAGATTGCTTAGATCATGTCGGGTTTGTTCAATATGAAATTTCATCCCGATCGGAGCATTCTTCGACATAGCCACCATACAAATTTACCATATCAACACAATTTCCGGCCAAAATGCTGAACCGATCTTGATGAAACTTTCATAGATTGCTTAGATCATGTCGGGTTTGTTCAATATGAAATTTCATTTCGATCGGAGCATTCTACGACATAGCCACCATACAAATTTACCATATCGTACTATCAATTGTTGTCTCTGTCGTGCACTCTCAAGTACCTACATGTCAATATGTTGTTTTTGTCGAAAACGAACAAGTAAATGACGCTCAAGAGTAAAAATATTAGCGAAAAATTACCAACAACTGCACAGAAACATAAGAGGGGGGAGTATTGATTTGGCTGTGTGAAGGGTATCATAGTCTTGGCATAATTAACTATGCGCCACTATGTTTTTCTGTTGCCTTACGATTCAGTCTCGTTGCGAACGCTGTGAGTGACGCACCTACGCACACGATTTTTTTGCGTTTTGTTTTGTGATTTTAGCTGAGACTTTTAAGATGCCACCATTTGTTTTTTGCTTAAAAAAAGATGTGAAATTGGAGTGAAATGTGTGGACGTGCCAGGAAATGAGTTGAGAAGAAAAGTAAAAGTTAAAGATCTGAATATTGTATTGCAGCTGTATGATTAAGTATTCCGATCTGGCCGGTTACGACAAATAATCAAACTGCAGCCTAGGAAGACATGGTCTATTGACTAGTGCAGGCTCATCACGAATACATATACTTAATGGGTTCTACGAATCTTCCTTCTTGGCGTTGCACATTTCGTTACAAAATACTTTTCAAATTCCCTTAAGTGAAATTAATATGTTTTTCAAATCGCTTATTTACTCAAAGACTGTTAAAAGCTAAAAAAAAAAACAAATATATTATAAAAAAAATGTGATTACAGTAGAAATCAGTTTTCAAAAAGTTTAAAGTGAAAAAACCTAAATGAAGAGATTAAATAAAAGTTAATTCAAAACTTTTTCGCAATATTAGATACATTACTGTCTTGCAGTAAATGGGCAATAAGGAATGTGCCGAAAAGAAACTGCACACTTTATTTCTAGTATAACTTTCAAGTTTTTTATTCGATTTCAACATTTTTTTTTTTTTGTATTTTAGGGAAAAACATTAACTTTAAATTTGCATTTAGAAAATTAAAAAATATTTTGCCTCTTATTTTCAATCGAATTTTTTGTTTAACCCCTCTCATCAGGTTCTGCACACCCTCTTCGGTAACCCTGCCGGCTGCACGCTTCCAGTCCTTCATGTTTTCGGAGAGACTGCCGTTCTTTATTAAGTTTCGCTTTACAATGGCCCAAAATCTCTCAATGGGACGAAGCTCTGGGCAATTTGGTGGGTTCTCCTCTTTTGACACAAATTTGATGTTTTTAGTGTCAAGTAACGCCAAAGTTGAACGGGCATAGTGCGCTGACGCTGTATCAGGACAAAATATTGTCGACACATTGTGTTTTTTATAAATCGGTATCAGCCTTTTATTTAAACACTCTTTCTGATAAACGTCAGCGTTAATTGTGTCCTTTGTGAAAAATGGGCTTGTTTTTAAGCCACAGGTGCAAATAGCCTGCCATATCAGCACTTTCTCTCCATATTTATCCACTTGAATTTTGGACACTGAGTCGTCAACTGTTCCACCTTTAGTTTTTGTATAAAATTGGGGACCTGGTAAAGTTTTTGAGTCCAATTTAACGTATGTTTCGTCGTCCATAATAACGCAGTCCACTGCATCAGTGAGCAAGCGATCATAGAGCTTACGCACTCTCGTTTTGCCGACTTCTACTTGGCGGAGACTTTTTTTGGGAACTTTTTGTTTTTTGTATGTCCTTAAGTTATGCCGTTGCTTTATTCGTTGAACCATACTTGCACAAGTATGGGCTTTCTTTGCCAAATCTCGAACAGACAACGTGGGATCTTTGTGAAGTAATTTTATAACCTTCTTATGGACACTATCATCCTGTGGACCTTTTTTTCTTCCAGTTTTTGGCAAATCTTTTATAGAACATGTCTCTCCGAATTTAATTATACAGGGGTGTGCCAGCCATCAAAACCAACCGAATTCCAACCTAAAACCAACCTCGAGCTGGTTTTAGGTGTGCCAGAGCAGAGTTCGAGATGGTTTTGAAATCTCCACAAATTTGGTCAGAGATTTGGTTAGTTTAAGCAATATTAAATGTCTATTGCATAACAAGTGTTAATTTTTCGAAAGGTAATTTTAAGCTAAATTGCATATTGCAAATACAATTGAATTTTATAAATATTTTAATTCATGCTTTTAGATATTAATAAATCTCTAACAAATCTCTAAGACTATTTGCCGTTCCATGTAAGCGTGCAAAACCGTCCCTAACAAGAGAGGTGCCACCTAGTTCGTTTAACCATAACTATTATTCGAAGTCTTTAATAGGTCAATTTAAAATACACTTATTTGTGGCAAATAAACATAAAAAAATCTTACTTTTAAAAAACAAAATTGCATGGTCGAGCAGTGGACAGTTTGTTGTAAATTTAACAAAGTTATTGCAGCAAACCTTTTTTTATAAGGTGGCAGCTTTTGCGGTCTTTGTTAGGTGTGTGAATGCCTACAGTATGTAGCCGGCGCTCAACCTTTTCTTTCGCCAACTCTTCTTTTCTAAGCATGTCAAGCAAAAGAAAACTTCCAAGAGGCATTTCTATTTAATTTCACTTTTACTTTTGCACTTTTAAAATGTAAACAAAACAGATTTGCTATTAACGAAATACGTAGAACAGCTGTTCAAGCAAGCTATCACGGCAGGACTGTCAAGCAACATGAGTTACTTGGCGGGCAAAATATTAAATATTAATTTTGTATAAGAATTACCAGAGATATGACCTAACATATTTTTATTTTACCAATTATTAAATATAACACTAATGCACTGTGGCCAACCTTGAAAACAATGACAAAAATAGCAAATACATTTTTGGCAATTTTTAGTTTTCAAAGGTAGCAACTCTTTTTGCCCATTTTCGGTTTACGTATTTTCTCCGAAAATTTTACCGAAAAATGAAATCTCCCAAACTTCTGGCACACCTACGGTTTTGTTTTAGAGATTTGAAAACCTGCTCGAGCCAAAATCTCTAGAGATTTCTGGCACACCCCTGATAATGTTTTTTACACTATTTGCACTAACTTGGTACCGTTTTGCTAATTTTCGGTACGACACACCATTTTCAGAACAGTAATTGTGCACAATTTTTTTGCGAACTTGCTCTTCAATTCGAGGCATCGTGTAATGTGTACGACGAATAAAGAAAAGAGAACATGCAAAAAACGCAGAATTAATAGAGCTTTCTAACGGTGCATCGCACAGCATGATCGAAGCTCCCACTGAGAGCTTTTAACGTTCGAAAGTGTGCAGTTTCTTTTCGGCACATGTATGAATAAATATTTATATGGAGTACAACAATACAAGATTTACACTGAGCGAAAATAAATCAACCTTCCGACATAGCCAACATTATTTTTTCCCACTTTATAAACAGAGTGGAAAACTTGAGAAGATTAAAGAGGCCAAATGTCATTAAAAATTCATACTACATGTTAGTATTCATATTTTTTGAACAGTTTTTCGTTTTGTTGTATGCCATACTCACCATTTACAGCATGTTAAACCCTTTAAAAATGACTAAAAGTTCACTAACCCCATTGACCACCGTACACACGCATGGATAGATACACTCAGTTAAAAATGCGAACAGCAGTTGGCAATGCTCAGACTATTATTATTTTCGCAAGCGACATGTAGCTAACAGCGGACTTAAGCCCTATTCGCTACCTGCTGGTACATTAGCTTGCATTCTGTCGATTCGAGCTTAGTCGATTCGTTTTTGATTTCGAGCTCGGATTTGAGTTCGACAGCTTCGATTGTGCTTAAATTTCTAAGCGATTTTTATTTCCTTCTCATTTAAGCAATAGAAAACGGCAACAGTCGGGGTTTGTAACGTTGTTTATTGTTTATAACTATGCAAATATCTTTGTCTATGGGCGGGACAAATTAAGTGTCAAGTTTGAGATGCTACATATACTTTTGAAATTGATAAATCTCTATATATCCTGCATTCTTACAGCTAGATCTGCTAAATTTGTTAAGATTTTAACTGGCGTAATCCAGAAAAAGGGCAGCAAAAATGTTGGTGCTACGCCCTCCCTTTTCGTCCACTGCCCATGTCCTATATTGAAATTGGAAACGACCACTTCTTCCACAGTTTTTAAGCTAAAGTTATAGTCACCAAGATTGGTGTCAAGATAGTTAATAATGTTCCTCAAAAAACTGCATCAAACATTTTTAGGGCATGCACAATCCCACCGACGTCAGTCGCCTTGTTGCATCGAAATTACCTATATTTCTGACAGATTTTAAGCTTAAGCCACGAAATAACATTTTAAATCTAGACTCTAGGTTTTAAAAGTTGCTGAGACCGACGCGTTCATGCATGCTGTCGGACATGGCAATATCGAACCGGCTGTTGATGCTGATCAAGAATGTGATTACTTTATTGATTTGGAGGTACGTTTTTCTACCTGTTATATAAACTTTATTGTATCTGTTTACCCTTTTATAGTTAAGGGTATAAAAGAATAGACTAGATTTAAATTTTAACATTTATTCAAACACAGCCGAATTGAAAGTGCGCTAAAGTCAAGATGCACATAGTATGTACAATGGCTAGAAGCTATATAATATCTATGTATATTATCGTGTGACAACAACTGCATCATCGTCAACAACCATATGCGTTTCTTTCTTCAAGAGATTCAATTTATTATTTTTTTTTTTTATTAGAGAGTCAGTAACGAGAAATCTGTTGTTTTTGTAAATTCCCAAGCCCCTTTTCTCTGGCCGTTTGTTGCTGAGGTTTTGTTTTACACTGTTTAGTATTTCCTGCTCAGGATGTCCCTGCTTGAACCTCTCCCTCATACATGCAACATATCAACACATTATTTATTTCACACGTAAATTGCGTTAAATTGATATAAAAAATTTTAAATAAGTAAGTTTTATACACACAAACTTATGAGTCTGTGGGATACATAATTTTTAATGTTTTGGATCGAGGCGTATTGACTTGCTTTTGCTTTCCAAGTGAGCGTAGGACAAGTATATCGACATTTTGTCTAACGCAACCATCGAGCAAGATGTTCGGAAGGTTTTAAGTTCCAGGCTTTAAAGTTTTCGCAGGAACGCGCGCACATACTAACAGACAGACAAACGGTCGGACAGACGAACATTGCACAAAACTAATATACTAATTACATTTGGTATCAGTAAATGTTTATAACATAAAAGTAAGTTATGTTTTTTATGAAAAAATAACTAACTGCAAATGGTGTCTAGCACAAGCAATGTTCAAGTATTATGAAAAAATAATGTGTTAATTGTTTTGCCAGACATACCACATAAATATTGACCATACATACACACATTTGCATGTGTATGCATGCACATAGAATAATACGAATGTAAATAAATATACATATGTATACATACATATTTTTTCACTATGCTTCGACAACTGCACAAAAGATTAAAAACTGTTGAAAGCATGAGTCAACGCCATTTCACAGTATATTTTGACCCTGCTACATGATTAAATAAATAAATAATGAAATTAAAACTGAATCTTATTCATGCAAATTACATAGAAAAGTGTATTAAACGACTTATCGTTTCAGTTGAACACGCTTGGTCCTCGAATTAAAACATCGGAGGAGTGGCGCAAAGTAAGAAGCTTATCTTGTTGATAGTAAATTGCAGGCAACAATTATGACCATTATTTATTTCAGGTTTGGAAAGACTGGAAAACGTGTATTAAAAAAAAATCCACACAACAGGGAGGAGACCAGGGCCACAGGCGGCGGGCCTTTCAATCAAGTACTGTTATTCCCAATTGAAATCGAAATTGCCAACCTATGCCACACGTATGAGGCGGTTGATGAAGTAGACGGCGCCCTAACCTTTGGCATCCTGCAGCCCACACTGGAAGATGCTAGTGAAGAAAAATACGATGGTACGTATGAAAGCTTATTAAAAAATCCAATTTATTTGAATTCCACTTTTAGAACCTTCCCCTAAAAGGCGGAAGACGGACGCTGCAAGTAGCAGCAATTTAAAAGTGCCTGCCGAGAACCGATTGGCTGCAATGGTGGCCGACGAAACAAAATTGGAATAAAATTGAAAAACTTAACAAAACGAAGCATATTTATTAAACAAAAACAAATATATCATATTTCTTCTTAAAGACGCTGCTATATCGTCTCGAATTCGAAAAGTTGTTTCCGGCAGATTCAAATTTGATAAAGAATAAATTTCTGCGCGTGGTTCAGGAACTTCAGCAATACCAAAATCCTCATCATCACGTTTTCGGCATAATTTGTGAAGAGCACAGCAAACATTTATAATGCATGAGACCCTTAAGGAGCTATACAAAAGGATCTCTTGGCGTAGTCGGAATCGGCTTTAAATTACTCCAAATGTTCTCTCGATTACATTACTTGTAGAAGCATGGCGAAGGTTGAAAGTGTGTTGGTTCGATCCTTGTGTTTGATTTCTGTAGGGCGCTAACAGAAACCCGAATAACCCGAGTCCCCAAGGAGCAAATTGCCACGTGAACCACTTTCATACTGCTCCTGAAAAAAAGACCTGACTTCGCTCTTACTCTAAACGCAAGAGTCATGAGTTGCTCCAGGCTTCGAAGCATCCACATAAAGGACTTTAAGATCGTAATCACATATCTATGGAAACCAATAATTAATGGTAAATTAAGCGTTTTGCCAGACATACCACATAAATATTGACCATACATACACACATTTGCATGTGTATGCATGCACATAATAATACGAATGTAAATAAATATTTTTTCACTATGCTTCGACAACTGCACAAAAGATTAAAAACTGTTGAAAGCATGAGTCAACGCCATTTCACAGTATATTTTGACCCTGCTACATGATTAAATAAATAAATAATGAAATTAAAACTGAATCTTATTCATGCAAATTACATAGAAAAGTGTATTTAAATATATTTTTCTACATAAATAAATATCAATATATCACAAGCTCAAGAATTGTCTTCATGACAGAAAATAATTAAACGAGGTCTGCTGCGCGTACGATTACAAATGTATGTACATATGTACATATGTATTTGTAACGTGCGTTGTGCGGTCTATGCGCTGAGTCACTTGCTGTTCTCTATGCTAGTGGTGGGAGAAAGATGATGCAAGAACTTATGCTTGAGGTTTTGGCTCTATGACTGGCTTTCAGATTTATCTGAAAATTTTTTTTTTTTTTTTTTTTTACATACATACCTCGAAAAATTTTTTTATTAAAGCTGCTGCTACACTTTTTGTTAAGTTGACGTACCTCGTGCAAAACTTGTTTACACAAAAAACACTGAGAGACACACACTTCACACAGACAGAAATTGCCGACGAACAACAAACGGGCGAAGCAATTCCACTACAAACTTTGCACTTATTATTTAATCATTTTCGGATTCTCTTTAACTTAATGTTAACATTTTTCAGTTGCTAATGGCAAATGCTGTTCTCTTTTATCTGTTGTTTAAGGACTTGTCGCCGTATATTCAAACCTGAAAGCTAGTGGGTGCGGTTGCTGTCTGTTTAATGAAAACACGTCCACTTTTTATATACACCTTGTTTACACAAAACACACAAACAGCCCAGACAGACCAACGCATTAGGTACTTTTATGATTGGTATATGGCACGAACAGGCAAATTCACGGCTTTCAAAATAAAACGTACAACTGCACAAGTTTGATTTGTGTAAAGTTGCTTTTCTTTAGTGGAATAAAATAAAAAATGGTGCAGTTGCATCTAATAACTGCGACTACGACTCCGACGTACGGCTAACCGTTGACGTTACCGGTTGTAATAAGACTGTTGCTGTAGCTGCTCTCTGAGAAACACGAGTGCAAGTAAGCTACGTTTACAGAGAGTTAAACGTAAGTTAACAGCAGTGTTGCCAACTTTTTTTGAGCAAAAAAAGCTAGAAAGGCGAAAAAATAAAGCAAAAAAAGCTTTTTACATACAAATGATACCAAATGACTCGTACAGAAAATAGCTGTCCCATACAATATTTGAAAATTTTTCCCGCAATCTCGTTTTGAAAAAAGCCATATCTGACGGGAAAAAAGCGGAATTGGCAACACTGGTTAACAGTGCCTTCCTTGCGCTCAGAGAGTTAAACTACACGCACTTCTTTACGATTCATTTACATACATATGTGTCGCAATGGCGTCAGTACTGGCACTTTGGCAATTTACTGGCTTTCTCTAGCAATATATTCCATGGTTTCAGGCGAAGAATTTTTCTAATTTCTCTTTATAGTATTTTCTTATCATAATTTGATTTCAATAATTTTTGCTGCAATGCACTTAGTGTTTTTTTTTTTGCGTTTTTTTGGCATCAACTTCAAATTGAAAGATAGAAAGCTAATTTTTCAGTTTTGTTGATTTTATGATTCTACCACACCTACATCCCCTTCCCCAAACAAGGTATCTTATATAATTTGGAAAATTCAAAATAAATATACAGGGGTGCCACAGAAAACGCTTTCGTCCGAATTTCATGCCTTTTTTAATTCACGGTGCCACAGAAGAAAACGCTCTGACATTTCCAGCGATTTGAATTCGGCCGTAAAAAGGCTAGAATCTAATGCTGCAACCTAGTCCGAAGCAAATTTATTGTAGTCAATGCAGTGATGCCACATTTCTCAAGCATAAATTCGGAGTAATGTGTATAATAAAAATATTTGTGGAACCACTCCTGTTTTCTTTTAATTAAGCATTAAAAAATAGCTCTTTGAAGTAAACACAAACTTGACTGCAAAATTGTTTTACTTGTTGTGCAATTTGTGAAAACATTTGTGGTCAGCTGTAATTGTGCCAGGTGGCAACGCTTTAAAAGCGATATAATCTGGAAAATGAAAGAGCCAAAAGAAACAAAGATTGAAGAAGAAAACGGGCTCAACGTGTAAGTAAATTTGATTTGTTTTTTTATTAATATTTTACAATGCAATTTTTTTAATGGGAAAACATCGAAACGCTCGCCAAGACGAAGCCATTTTTACTTTATGAAGAAGCACCCGGACATTGCCAAGGATTTTACGAAAGGGGACAGGGTGGCTGTTGCGGCAGCTTGGGACGACTTAACGTTTCAGTTGAACACGCTTGGTCCTCGAATTAAAACATCGGAGGAGTGGCGCAAAGTAAGAAGCTTATCTTGTTGATAGTAAATTGCAGGCAACAATTATGACCATTATTTATTTCAGGTTTGGAAAGACTGGAAAACGTGTATTAAAAAAAAATCCACACAACAGGGAGGAGACCAGGGCCACAGGCGGCGGGCCTTTCAATCAAGTACTGTTATTCCCAATTGAAATCGAAATTGCCAACCTATGCCACACGTATGAGGCGGTTGATGAAGTAGACGGCGCCCTAACCTTTGGCATCCTGCAGCCCACACTGGAAGATGCTAGTGAAGAAAAATACGATGGTACGTATGAAAGCTTATTAAAAAATCCAATTTATTTGAATTCCACTTTTAGAACCTTCCCCTAAAAGGCGGAAGACGGACGCTGCAAGTAGCAGCAATTTAAAAGTGCCTGCCGAGAACCGATTGGCTGCAATGGTGGCCGACGAAACAAAATTGGAATAAAATTGAAAAACTTAACAAAACGAAGCATATTTATTAAACAAAAACAAATATATCATATTTCTTCTTAAAGACGCTGCTATATCGTCTCGAATTCGAAAAGTTGTTTCCGGCAGATTCAAATTTGATAAAGAATAAATTTCTGCGCGTGGTTCAGGAACTTCAGCAATACCAAAATCCTCATCATCACGTTCGCGGCATAATTTGTGAAGAGCACAGCAAACATATATAATGCATGAGACCCTTAAGGAGCTATACAAAAGGATCTCTTGGAGTAGTCGGAATCGGCTTTAAATTACTCCAAATGTTCTCTCGATTACATTACTTGTAGAAGCATGGCGAAGGTTGAAAGTGTGTTGGTTCGATCCTTGTGTTTGATTTCTGTAGGGCGCTAACAGAAACCCGAATAACCCGAGTCCCCAAGGAGCAAATTGCCACGTGAACCACTTTCATACTGCTCCTGAAAAAAAGACCTGACTTCGCTCTTACTCTAAACGCAAGAGTCATGAGTTGCTCCAGGCTGCGAAGCATCCACATAAAGGACTTTAAGATCGTAATCACATATCTATGGAAACCAATAATTAATGGTAAATTAAGCGCTTAGGATAAAAAAAAATATAACATAAACGTGTTCCACAACACAAATTTAACAACTCACATCTACACATATAAAAGTAAACAAATAAAAAAAATCGGACTTAGTACCATTGCATTAATGCTAAAATACCCCTTCCTATTAAAATAAACATGTTCGGCACTGCTGGGTTTCATTATTCGAAGTGGGTGCCATCGATGCAGCCAACTACTCCAGGAATGCTGTACTTTTGGTAGAAATGCTGTTTGCATTTCGTTAGCATTTCCTCCGATCTATTCAATTGAATAAATCGGGGGCAAAGTTATTTTTCCAGCAATGGAAGTATAATCCAAAGGATTTTTCCAACAGCTTGCCTAGACATTGACAAATCCGTGTCCTTCCGTATCGCTCGTTGAAACTACCCAACTCCTAGAAAACGCAAAGCAGTCGCCAATTGCAGGATTGGTGAAATCGAAGAAGATGGGATATCTCCCTCGATGATATTGAGGATCTTTTGGAAGGTCCTCTTGTCAACACGATAATTAGCATAAGATAATGAAGAAAGGTAGAAAATAGATCAGATGCGCATCTGAGAATCCTTCGCTGCATGGTTTCTTTCCTAATTTTCTGCCGCCGGAGCTCTTCTATGGCCAATTATCTAACTAACGGCATGTTCAATTAAAAACAACTTCTGTTTAAAACAATTTGGGATGTATTATGAACAGCTGATTGCTGTCAGGCGGAAATTGTTGCCAGACAGTTGGCAGATAGTTTCTAAAGTTGCCGAATATCTTTTAACTGTTTTCCCGCATAAATTCAAATGTTTTTTTTTTGTATGTTTATTAGCTAAAAACAATCAACTTCTGCACAAAAACATTAAAAAATGTTTATAAAATATGAAAGCCGTTGAAAGCCACTTATTCTGATATGTTTAGACTACAAAAGGTGCTAAACAAACACTTGGCTAATTAAGTATGGCATTGGGTCAACCCTTAGCAGCCAAGTCCGATTAGGTTTAAGCACACACTAAGTGCCCATATATACGCTTAAGTTTTTTCCTAAATTTTCTCTCTGAATCTTATGTTTGTAGGCAAGGGGAGTAGAGGGGTAAAATGTCAAGCAAAAATTCACTACTTGTTAAAGCTTAGTACGCAGGAACTAGAAATATTTCTAGTTGTGTCAAACTCCATATAAAAAAAAACGCTAGAAATAATTTTTGGACATAATGTATAGAGACATTTCTAATGAGTATATGCAGCAGCTAGAAATGTATACTCAAAAAATGTTGAGAGTTGCCACATCGATTACATTGAAGTGGATCGTGTGGATGGCATTGAACAGCTGAATTTCTGCTAGAAAAAATGAGAAGCACATTATTTCTAGGCACAAGTGTGCCCGTATTACTCTTTTAACTTTTTGTTTTGCCATTTTTTTTTTTGCGTTTTTGGGATTTTTCCGTTATTTTTAAGGGGCACACAGAGTCTTAGGATACACATTAGAAATAATGTGTAAATTTCTATCAGAAATAATTCTAGTTCCTGCGTACTAAGCTTAAGTCGTGAATTTTTCTTCTTATTTTGCTTTGCCTTATTTCGATAGAATATAAACACAGAGTTGCACAGTTGATATTCACATAGCGCACTATAAAACATTGGCGTTAACGTGAGTTAGCATATTTAAAGTAAAAAAATGTTTTGGTCTCTACATCTTCTTCACAATCAAAATCGGTTTCATCAACCGCCATAGCTGTTGCACTAATTAATTCACTTAACGTATCCATTTTACTTCAATAATCACTCTTATTAATTTAAATTAGCTGTTGTTTACACATAAAACAATCGATGGCCTTAAAGTATATCGATTGTAGATTAAAAACCACAGTTGCATTTTCAAAGGAAAAATTTCACTGAAAAACTTCAGCGTGTAAATGCGACCTGAATTCCGAAGAACTTTCAAAACGGAATGAATAAAGAATTGATGAAAAAATTTCAGCGTGTAAATGGGCACTAAGTAAATGAATTCAATCGGAGTTCTGTGGCACCGTGAAAATTTTCAGACGATTTTGCTTCTTGCGAAATCAATTTTCACTGACGTTTTCTGTGGCACCCCTGATATTTTTCGATAGACTTGATCTGTTGTGTGCATTTGTACTTACTGAAACAATTAGTCATATATAACATCTAAAACCAATTTGGCCAAACCTATTAAAAAATTTGGTCCTAATCGGTCAAGGAAATGCTTCTCAATTTGTTTAAATTGTAACAAATATTTTAATTTTAACAAGTATTTAACAACTTGCGCTTCATTAACTGTGCCTAAGTTCCATAGGTTTTAGTTTTTAAGCAATACGATATTTAAGTTAGTGTTGTGTGCTGAAAATAAAAAACAAATATTAAATTATTTAAATTTATTTATGTTTAAACAGCTTAGTTAGGCTACTTACGACGTATTATTATACTTAATTTTCTTCCCTTTCGAAATATTTTTTCATTTTCATTTACTTGTGTTTCGACGCTTTTACTAAGGATGTTTTCCCCAATTTTTTGCATTGTACATGCTATGCTGTTTGACAGCGGCCTCTGAGCGTTTGTGGCTGACAAAAATGTCAAGCAGCTCTACATGTTCAAATGCATATCCCTCTATAAAATTACTTAGGGTGTTCAACAGCTCGTTTCATCGTTTCACGTTTCAAAGTTGAAACGTCCCGCAACAACAACATACATAGAAAATTTCTTGAAACGTTGAAACACCCCAGCATATGTATACAAAAAGTGTTTCAAGTTTCAACAAAGTAAAGATGGGAAGAGCACGATATTTAGTCGATAATTGCTATCGATGTTCAGTACTTTTTAGTATATTTGGAGTATTTTTGTGCAAAAAACTATGAACACATATGATAAATGGCCACCAAATGTTAAAAGCTTGTAATTGAGCAACTTATTCAAACAACGAGCTCTTCTCACATTCAATATCCTCTATTTATCTAATAACTTGCTTTGCTAAAGCATCGCATAGCATATCTTTAGCACTTTTAAATGGAATTTTTTACAAATAAAGTATAACCGCAGTAAACAGCAACAGTGACAAAAATTGAAGAATAACAAGTGTAAACAAACAACAGCTGACTGCACAAACATGAAACGCATTGACACCCAAAATGCCGTTCACGAGTTAATCGTGTCAACTTTGAAACATGAAATGATGAAACGGAGCTGTTGAACACCCCAACTATTTTTTCGCGAACAAGCAAATTAAAGCAGACAACGAAGTACTGGTAAATTTTCAAAGATTAATCAAAAAAAATAAATGGTTGTCTGTAAAGTCGGTATACTGACGATAGTTGAACGTGACATCGGCTTAAGAAAATACTGATGGAATGGTAGCATTTTTCAAAAGAAAATTTTAATTTCATTTGTTTAATAGATTTGTATGTATATAGAGAAGGAGGTAATTGGAAATCACAATGAAATTGATCAAGTTAGATAAATATGAAAAAAAATTTTCATTAAATTCTTCATTCAATTCTTCATTTTAAATTTAAAAAATAAAATACAACAAAATACTTGAATAAAATTTATTGTTTAAATTTCTACTCAATCGTTAAAATTTAAATTTTGATTTTATTATTTTAATAATATAATTAAATTATTTCAATAAGTTACTTAATTATTTTTGCAAATTTATTGTTTTATGTTATAAAAAAGTAATAATTTTAAATAATTTATTATAAGAATAAACAATGATTAAATTATTGTTTATAAATCTTACATTTAAAATTTGGAAACAATAAAATTTGCGTAAGTCCAGTTTTTAAAAAGCCCGCCTCAATGTGTTTAATTTAGGAGATAATGTTCCCTTTGACGGATGGCTGGTCCAACCTGTCATTTCAGACACTTAATTTTGTCAATTATAGCATAACCTACAATCGCTTCACTAGCGGACCGATGCTATTCATTTTAATGATGAAAGCACGAATATTCGACAATATATCACTTAATATATAATTAATATCGAAAGATTCATTACCTTTATCGCTGTATTTATCTTTGCTATAAACAATTGACACCACATTCACTTTTCACTGCACTTGATACTCGATCAAAACATGTAAATGTACTAAAGAAGTCTGATATGTTGGTCTGTTAGTCTGTGCGTGTGTGTGTGAAGCAAAACATAGTTGGACTTAACGAATGATGAATGATTACCAGCTTATTTTCCATATTAATAAATTAATTATTTAATATTATTAAACTATTTTAGTAATTTCTCATTTTTTTTTTTTTGCTATGCGCCAACTTATACATTTCAAAATATGCCACTATTTCAAATATATTATGGAACTACATATCCTAAATAGCACTTATATTTTCATAGGGTGTTCAACATCATCATTCTTGTTTGTTAAACAGCAGAGCTCGACCTTCCGCTTCACTGCCACTGCACCAATACTCATTTGCAGGCAGAGATATTGTTGTACAACAACAAAATATTATTTCAATATAAGAACGCCGTTCTACTGTCTGTGGGATACACCGACAGAGATTAACAGGTTTTTACACTCTCATATAGCTCACACCGCGCCACAGAGCGAGGTAACGCCGCATAAGCGAGGTAACGCCGAATGAGTCATGTTTTTTCGTGCGTGCAGCCGGCTCAATCGATTTCTAAAACGTTGTCACGTCAAAATACACCATTTAAATTAAACACGTTTTACTAGGACAAAAACACATAGAATTGGCCTATATGTTATTTAACTCTTGTTTTACATGCCTGAACTACGACTTTCCATCATTTAAAATTGTAGTTTATATATTATGTGGCCAACGTGAGCAATTAAACTTTAGCAACGTGTTAAGTTGAACTGTACACAAAGCTACCAAGTGCGTTATCAGCGTGACCGTAAAATTTTGTATCGATTAATTTTTTATTTAACTTGACTATTATAAACATAATAATAAAAGTTATTTTAAAAAACAGAGCAACATTTTTTGGGGTAATGCCAAAAAAAAAAAACAGGTGGAAACGTTGCAGTCGGACGCAACCGACTGCGGCATACTCGATACCAGTATTAAAACCGCTTAAAAAGAGGCCTGATTGCAAAGGGGTACGGATGGGGCAGGGGTGTACGCTGCCTTAAAGATTCTCCGACGCAGATGGGGATGTCACCAGCTATCTTTCTTCCAAGTTTGGTGACTCTAGCTCAAAGTTTGTAAAAGTGGGGAAAGGGGGGCTGGGGGCGGTATGGATGGGTGTGGCATCTAAATTTTTACTGCAGATCTTTGCGAAATGTCAATTGCTATCTATAGCTCGAAGTTTGTAAAAGGTGGGGAGAGAGGGGCTGGGGGCGGTATTGGTGGGTGTGGCATCCAAATTTTTACTGCAGATCTTTGTGAACTGTCAATTGCTGTCTTCATACCAAATTTGGTGACTCTAGCTCGAAGTTTGTAAAAAGTGGGGAAGGGGCGCTGGGGGCAGTATGGCTGGGCATGGCATCCAAAGTTTTGATGCAGATCTGTGTGGAATGTCAATTGCTATCGTCATACCAAATTTGGTGACTCTAGCTAAATGTTTGTAAAAGATGGAGAAAGGGGGGCGAAATGGGTAGGCGTGGCTCCAAAACGTTGATGAAAATTCTTGGGGGTCGTTGCCAGCTATCTTCTTACCGAATTTGGTGGCTCTAGCCTCACAACTCTGAAAGATACACGCATTGCCGTTTTTGACGAAGCGTTGGGGAGGATGGGGGCGGCTAGGGCAGTATTGTTGGGCGTGGCATCCAAACTTTTGATGCAGTTTTTGGGGGGTCATCATCACCTAACTTGGCACTAAATTTGGTGGCTATAGCTCAAAAACTGTGGGCGATATAGGCTTTTTTGACTTTAAAATGCAGGGGGGCTGGCGTGGCTCCGAAATTCTTGGTGCAGTTTTTTGGGGGTTGATAGTAGCTATCTTCTTACCAAATTTGGTAGTTCTAGCTGTAAGGATGTGCGAAATATGAGAATTTATCGGTTTTGAGTTATCGAATTTATCGATTTGCCAGCCCCCCAGCTATCGAAGAACCCCAATTTTGACACTTTAATTTACTATCCCATAGATAAAGAGAATTGCAATGTTTTTCAATTCTATTGAAGGTTTGTGTTTTTTTGTGGACAAAAAGTAGTTTGCAATGTTTCAAGTCTCTAGCTTGAAGGGTGTGGAAAAAAGTTGCGTTCATACAGACGGACAGACACCAGGACGCACATTGCACAAACTCAATATACTCTTTACCTTCGGTATCGAGTATAAAAAAAAAACAAGTGGACTGCGGCATACTCGATACCAGTATTAAAGCCGGTAAAAAGAGGCCTGATTGCAAAGGGGTACGGATGCGGCAGTGGTGTACGCTGCCTTGAAGATTCTCCGATGCAGATCGGGATGCCACCAGCTATATTCCTTCCAAATTTGGTGACTCTAGCCCAAAGTTTGTAAAAGTTGGGAATGGGGGGCTGCGGGCGGTATAGCTGGGTGTGGCATTCAAATTTTTGATGCAGATCTTTGAGGAATGTCAATTGCTATCTTCATACCAAATTTGGCAACTTTAGCTCGAGGTTTGTAAGATGTGGGGAAAGGGGGGCTGGGGGCGGTATGGGTGGGTGTGGCATCCAAATTTTTGATGCAGATCTTTGTGAAATGTGAGTAGCTATCGTCATACCAAATTTGGTGACTTTAGCTCGAAGTTTTTAAAAGTGTGGAAAGGGGGGGGGGGGCTGGGGCGGTATGGGTGGGTGTGAGGCATCCAAATTTTTGATGCAGATCTTTGTAAAATATCAATTGCTATCTTCATACCAAATTTGGTGGCTCTAGCTAAAAGTTTGTTAAAGGTGAGGAAAGGGGGGGCGAAATGGGTGGGCGTAATGGGTGGGCGTAGCTCCAAAACTTTGATGCAGATTTTTGGGGGTCGTTGCCAGCTATCTTCCTTTCAAATTTGGTTGCTCTAGCCTCTTAACT
The DNA here is from genome assembly GCA_030179655.1 of Scaptomyza flava. NCBI lineage: Eukaryota > Metazoa > Arthropoda > Insecta > Diptera > Drosophilidae > Scaptomyza > Scaptomyza flava. The sequence goes on from JARNME010000404.1 coordinate 55,339,359, forward strand.
CTGGAGGATACACGCATTCCCGTTTTTGACGAAGCGTTTGGGGTGGATGGGGGCGGCTAGGGCAGTATCGGTAGGCGTGGCATCCAAACTTTTGTTGTAGTTTTTGGGGGGTTATCATCACCTATCTTGGCACCAAATTTGGTGGCTCCAGCTAAAAAGGTGTGGGAGATATAGCTAGTTCTGATTTCAAAATGCGCGGGGGCTGGGGGCAGTATGGGTGGGTGTGGCATCCAAATTTTTGATGCGGATCTTTGTGGAATGTTAATTGCTATCTTTATACCACATTTGGTGACTTTAGCTCGAAGTTTGTAAAAGGTGTGGAAAGGGGGGGGGGGGGGGGGCTGGGGGCGGTTTGGGTAGGCGTGGCTGCCAAACTTTTGTTGTAGTCATCATCACCTATCATGGCACCGAATTCGGTGGCTCTAGCTAAAAAACTGTGGGAGATATAGCCATTTCTGATTTTATAATGCGGGGAGGCTGGGGGTGGTGTAGAAATTCTAAAAATGTTCGTTCTTTTGGTTTAATTAGAAGTGAGTGCAATCTGCCCTCATCCAACTGTGTTTTTAATGTATTGTATGCACCACTAGTTAAACATTCACAATAAGCACGTCAGTGCTGTTCGGTTAAGGTTTTATGAATATCTTTATTGGAATTGAAATATATTCTTAGCTTATGGTTAACATTTATAAACTTATGCTGTTATCAGTTAAAAGCTACAAAGAGAGGGAGAGAGATTATACTCATATATTTGGCAAAAGTGTAAGCGCATTGTTACCCGTTGGTCAACGGTCTCACGCTGGCTTGGCCTTCTAAAGAGGCTTCATATTACTTACACGCGCATACCATATGCATGTATGTGCTTTGGTTTGCGCATGTATACATATGTTTATGCTGAGCGTGTTTATGTTCATTTATACTTGCAACAAAGTGTTACAAGTTGTATTTAATATATGTTTTGAAATTACATATATGAATATACTACAAAACTCTATTCTTTTTGCCACATGCTTCGCATTCAAAAGTGGAACTTTTCTCGGACTACGGGCACTTAATTTATAATCTTTTAAGGGCCTTCTTTAGCTCAGTAGTCGGCTTAAAGGGGGCCTTCTTGCACTCGCGAACCAGTCTGTTCACCAGCAAATTAGACATTGCGACTTTTCTACCGCGTGTTTCTGGATTATTTTTATAATTTAAGGCATTACTAATCATATTTTTCGAGCAACCGATGATTTGCCCCACCTGAGCGTAGGTGTTGCCTTCCTCGATAAGCTTTTAATAATTTTCCTCTTTTCGTCACTACAATGCTTTCCGCGACCCATAATTAATAATTTTTTGAACTTAATGATAGTGTGGCGACTCGACTTTGCAATGCGACGCATTTACTGTCCGCAGACACAACAACAATCATCATGTCGCCGAACACCTTGAGTCTGTTCTTCGGAATCTCAAAAAATCCGTTATCAGTGCTTTTTTTTACCGCTCTGTTTTGCACTTCGTTTGCTGAGATGCCTTATACAGAAAAAACCGTTAGCATATTGAGCATAAACACATTACTCTCAGAGAGATCACATGTAAGCCTATACTGTACAACAAAATTATTAAACCAATTCAAAAAAAAAACAAGAGATGTATTGCATCAAAGAATTTTATGTGACGCATCCAGTTGCGGCAAAAAAAATAGCACCATGACATACATTTTTCTTTATCGATCATTTGTTTAATAACTATTAATATATTCAACTTGTTTAAGGCTTTTATTTTTACTTTAGGCTCTTATTTATCGAAATACAATGCAAGTGTCGTCGATAATAACATGAAATTGAAATATTTACATTAAGAATGTGAACGTTGAACATTTTAGGCGGCAACAAAAATAGAACTATTTCAAAAATAACTTAAGAAAACGAAAAAAAAAAACGGGAAGTTCTGGAATATTTGTATTCATTTGTTTTCTTCATCGATATAGTGTATTAATATTTGGTTGTAAAACCTTTGGCAGCAATGACAGCAGCACAACGTCTCGTCATAGAATTGACCAAATTTTGGCACCTTTCCCGTGGAATACTGCTCCATGATTCTTGAATGATAGCCCAGAGCTCCTGATTATTCCTTGGTTTTGCATTGGACACATTTTTTTTTACATCAGACCAAAGCTTCTCTGAAGAGATCTGTCTTGAAACCACTTACGAGCATTTCGTATTCCGCATAAGGCAGCATCACTGTTTGCAAGATATCGCTTTCATCCGACCATAGGATGTTTCTCCACTTTTCTGCCGGCCAATTCAGATGCTTTTGAAATTCTAAAAATTTTTGTTCTTTTGGTTTAATTAGAAGTGTGGGCAATCTGCCCTCATCCAACTGTGTTCTTAATGTATTGTATGCACCACTAGTCAAACATTCACAATAAGCACGCCAGTGCTGTTCGGTTAAGGTTTTATGAATATCTTTATTGGAATTGAAATATATTCTTAGCTTATGGTTAATATTTATAAACTTATGCTGTTATCAGTTAACAGCTACAAAGAGAGGGAGAGAGATTATACTCATATATTTGGCAAAAGTGTAAGCGCATTGTTTCCCGTTGGTCAACGGTCTCACGTTGGCTTGGCCTTCTAAAGAGGCTTCATATTACTTACACGCGCATACCATATGCATGCATGTGCTTTGGTTTGCGCATGTATATATGTGTTTATGCTGAGCGTGTTTATTTTCATTTATACTTGCAACAAAGTGTTACAAGTTGTATTTAATATATGTTTTGAAATTACATATATGAATATACTACACCTCCCTTTTTAAAAAAAATAACGTAATATTATGAATATGTACTTATTTATATTATTATTAATAAAAATTAAAGAATATAAAAATATAAAAGTATTAATATTTAAAATTTTGCTGATCAGACCGTTTCAAAAAAATCTTTTTTTATTGTTATTTTATTGTTATTAGTTTTTTTTTTATTTTTATTTGTTTGAGATTATTGATGTTATCTCTTTCTCCTATGTTTTTTTTTTCTCTGTCTGGTGGGTGTGTAGAAGACGTTTTACTGTCAATCTATGCACGAGTAAGTCAAGGTATAATTTTTATTTTTAGTTTCTATGTCCGTAATGAACGTCTTCATTGGACTGAACTAGAATATAATGGAATATTACTTATTAATTGTAGACATTATTGCTTCTTGTACTTTTCTTTATTTGGATCACCGGCTTGAGTAGCTACTCTTTTATACATTTTTGCCCATATATTTGAAATTACCTATTTAAATTGATTCAATGATATTTCTGCTCGGTGCCACTTGAGTTTGCTGATTGTAAGTATACCGGCCCCCGTTTCGAGCCTTTGGAAAAATTGACCTAAGTCGATAACTCCATTAGTATACAAATCGCTAACTTCAATTCTTGCGATAACTTTATTTCCTTGTTTTAATAAACAATTTGGAGTTTGTTATACGCAAGGTCACAACATTTTTTTTATCCGTCATTTGTGATGACGTTGGGCTAAGAAGCTTTTCAAGATTTTGCCTAAGCAAAGGTTCTTGTTATATTCATGCGCATGATTATTCTGTCTACTGTGGTAGCAACTTCAGGACTTTATTTCGTAAGTCTTTTGATTTGGATATAATTTGGATAACAATATCCTAGAATGGGCATCTGCCAATAAATTTTCTTTTCTATTTGATGTTCCTGGAGAGGCTTTATTTGGAAAAAATAATAACCGTTTTATTGCAAACAATTATTCTGTAATAAAGATATATATATATATATTTTTTTAATTTTATTGTGTAAATTGAACAAGAACACGGAAGATGTTTGTTTGAAGTGTTTTTATTGTGAGTTTTTCACTAAAGCTTAGTACGCAGGAACTAGAAATATTTCTAGTTGTGTCAAACTCCATATAAAAAAAAACGCTAGAAATAATTTCTGGACATAATTTCTAGAGACATTTTTAATGAGTATATGCAGCAGCTAGAAATGTATACTCATAAAATTTTGACAGTTGCCACATCGATTACATTGAAGTGGATCGTGTGGATGGCATTGAACAGCTGAATTTCTGCTAGAAAAAAAGAGAAGCACATTATTTCTAGACACAAGTGTGCCCGTATTACTCTTTTACCTTTTTGTTTTGCCATTTTTTTTGCGTTTTTGGGATTTTTCCGGTATTTTTAAGGGGCACACAGGGTCTCAGGATACACATTAGAAATAATGTGTAAATTTCTATCAGAAATAATTCTAGTTCCTGCGTACTAAGCTTAAAGCATAATCTTTCTGATTTCAAAAACTATTTTGTAAATTTACTTTGGGTTTCAAATTGTACAGACAGTATCAAATGTTTGTACGTCAGTTATGTTTCACAAGAATGGCCAGAGGGCGATGCGATTACTTTGACCTTGCACGCAGCTTTTTGCGTTTGCGTCTCAAGCTTCGCAAGCGCTTCTTTCGGCATTTAGTGGTCAATTTTTTTTTTCGATTAAAAAACAGTCAGGGAATGTATACTTATATGTTTTTTTTTTTTTTTTAACTTCGCATATTTTGTATTAATTTATTTATTACAATTGGTTTTTTTTTTTTTTTTTTTTTTAATTGTGGCATTATTTTGGCATTAATATATTGGCCATATGTTGTCATTCTTATTTTTTTAATATATATTTTGCGTAACTAGCACAATGCGCAAAATGGTTACTTTGGGTAATTTTTTTGTTTATTATATGTTTACATCCCAATTGTATGTCCTATGGATCGCCTGTCTATGTGTTGTATGGCTTTGCGGGCCATACGCTACTACCGGGCAACTAAGATGTCGCTCAGTATTACAATTTTCTTATATTTATGTATGTGTGTATTAAAATATAAATATTTTTTTTTTTGAAAAGGAATTTATCGTTTGGATTTTATTTGGCTGTGAATGATAATTTTCTAAATCTGATTTACTTATTTTACTATCCCACATATGAGTAATTTATAACATTTTTGTTATCGATGTATTTTGTTTATGATCTATGTATTTAAACTGTTTCCCTTTTTTTTTCTATACCATTTTTTTTATTTTTATTTTTTTTTTTTACAAGTCTCTACCTAACTGGTCGCATAGCTTTACGGACTATGCTGCCAATCGGGCAGAAAAGGTTCCGCTCGATTTTACAGATACTTATATTATAAATATATATATTTTTTTATAATTGAGATGAATTTGCTGCTCGATGACGCATCAGCTAGTCGTTGCCGGATGTGGCACGCTGATGCTCCCTCGTATGTGCAAAAGGCGGTCCTATACCTTTCACACTTGTAGATTGTGTTTTGTTCGTTGGTAGCTTGTGTATTCGCAGTCCTTGGGGCAGGTTTTCTTTAATGTTGGTATTTGCATTACAGCTAGTGTTGCTTCTTTAAATTCCGGATTTTACTTCTGAACGTTGCTGTAGAGGATCCGCAGACCGCTGTCCTCCGCATTAAATTTAAGTGGCCGGTGCTGGCTGCACAGGCATTTCCGCGTTCGTTTCTCGTTCCGTGGCCGGTGCTGGTTGTCGCACAGGCTTTGTTAATTGGATAGTGTATATAACATTGGATGTATTAGCACGTCACAAAAGTTCAATTCGAATTTCAATTCTGCGGCAGTTTCGTTTCAGCTTTTATTGTTTTGCTGTTATTTCTGCTTTTTGCTTAGTTTTTGATAATAGTTGTGTTCTCAAAAAATTTTTTTTTTAATTTTACTTCAATATATTTTTACAATCACTATTTGTTGTATATATGGTATATGTCGATTTTGCACTTATATCACGGTCGCCATGTAGAAATCCTAAAAATGTTTGTTCTTTTGGTTTAATTAGAAGTGTGGGCAATCTGCCCTCATCCAACTGTGTTCTTAATGTATTGTATGCACCACTAGTCAAACATTCACAATAAGCACGTCAGTGCTGTTCGGTTAAGGTTTTATGAATATCTTTATTGGAATTGAAATATATTCTTAGCTTATGGTTAACATTTATAAACTTATGCTGTTATCAGTTAAAAGCTACAAAGAGAGGGAGAGAGATTATACTCATATATTTGGCAAAAGTGTAAGCGCATTGTTACCCGTTGGTCAACGGTCTCACGCTGGCTTGGCCTTCTAAAGAGACTTCATATTACTTACACGCGCATACCATATGCATGTATGTGCTTTGGTTTGCGCATGTATATATATATTTATGCTGAGCGTGTTTATGTTCATTTATACTTGCAACAAAGTGTTACAAGTTGTATTTAATATATGTTTTGAAATTACATATATGAATATACTACAAAACTCTATTCTTTTTGCCACATGCTTCGCATTCAAAAGTGGAACTTTTCTCGGACTACGGGCACTTAATTTATAATCTTTTAAGGGCCTTCTTTAGCTCAGTAGCCGGCTTAAAGGGGGTCTTCTTGCACTCGCGAACCAGTCTGTTCACCAGCAAATTAGACATTGCGACTTTTCTACCGCGTGTTTCTGGATTATTTTTATAATTTAAGGCATTACTAATCATATTTTTCGAGCAACCGATGATTTGCCCCACCTGAGCGTAGGTGTTGCCTTCCTCGATAAGCTTTTAATAATTTTCCTCTTTTCGTCACTACAATGCTTTCCGCGACCCATAATTAATAATTTTTTGAACTTAATGATAGTGTGGCGACTCGACTTTGCAATGCGACGCATTTACTGTCCGCAGACACAACAACAATCATCATGTCGCCGAACACCTTGAGTCTGTTCTTCGGAATCCCAAAAAATCCGTTATCAGTGCTTTTTTTTACCGCTCTGTTTTGCACTTCGTTTGCTGAGATGCCTTATACAGAAAAAACCGTTAGCATATTGAGCATAAACACATTACTCTCAGAGAGATCACATGTAAGCCTATACTGTACGACAAAATTATTAAACCAATTCAAAAAAAAAACAAGAGATGTATTGCATCAAAGAATTTTATGTGACGCATCCAGTTGCGGCAAAAAAAATAGCACCATGAAATACATTTTTCTTTATCGATCATTTGTTTAATAACTATTAATATATTCAACTTGTTTAAGGCTTTTATTTTTACTTTAGGCTCTTATTTATCGAAATACAATGCAAGTGTCGTCGATAATAACATGAAATTGAAATATTTACATTAAGAATGTGAACGTTGAACATTTTAGGCGGCAACAAAAATAGAACTATTTCAAAAATAACTTAAGAAAACGAAAAAAAAAAACGGGAAGTTCTGGAATATTTGTATTCATTTGTATTCTTCAGCGATATAGTGTATTAATATTTGGTTGTAGAACCTTTGGCAGCAATGACAGCAGCACAACGTCTCGTCATAGAATTGACCAAATTTTGGCACCTTTCCCGTGGAATACTGCTCCATGATTCTTGAATGATAGCCCAGAGCTCCTGATTATTCCTTGGTTTTGCATTGGACACATTTTTTTTTACATCAGACCAAAGCTTCTCTGAAGAGATCTGTCTTGAAACCACTTACGAGCATTTCGTATTCCGCATAAGGCAGCATCACTGTTTGCAAGATATCGCTTTCATCCGACCATAGGATGTTTCTCCACTTTTCTGCCGGCCAATTCAGGTGCTTTTGAAATTCTAAAAATTTTTGTTCTTTTGGTTTAATTAGAAGTGTGGGCAATCTGCCCTCATCCAACTGTGTTCTTAATGTATTGTATGCACCACTAGTCAAACATTCACAATAAGCACGCCAGTGCTGTTCGGTTAAGGTTTTATGAATATCTTTATTGGAATTGAAATATATTCTTAGCTTATGGTTAATATTTATAAACTTATGCTGTTATCAGTTAACAGCTACAAAGAGAGGGAGAGAGATTATACTCATGTATTTGGCAAAAGTGTAAGCGCATTGTTTCCCGTTGGTCAACGGTCTCACGCTGGCTTGGCCTTCTAAAGAGGCTTCATATTACTTACACGCGCATACCATATGCATGTATGTGCTTTGGTTTGCGCATGTATATATGTGTTTATGCTGAGCGTGTTTATGTTCATTTATACTTGCAACAAAGTGTTACAAGTTGTATTTAATATATGTTTTGAAATTACATATATGAATATACTGCACCTCCCTTTTTAAAAAAATAACGTAATATTATGAATATGTACTTATTATATTATTATTAATAAAAATTAAAGAATATAAAAATATAAAAGTATTAATATTTAAAATTTTGCTGATCAGACCGTTTCAAAAAAATCTTTTTTTATTGTTATTTTATTGTTATTAGGTTTTTTTTAATTTTTATTTGTTTGAGATTATTGATGTTATCTCTTTCTCCTATGTTTTTTTTTTTCTCTGTCTGGTGGGTGTGTAGAAGACGTTTTACTGTCAATCTATGCACGAGTAAGTCAAGGTATAATTTTTATTTTTAGTTTCTATGTCCGTAATGAACGTCTTCATTGGACTGAACTAGAATATAATGGAATATTACTTATTAATTGTAGACATTATTGCTTCTTGTACTTTTATTTATTTGGATCACCGGCTTGAGTAGCTACTCTTTTATACATTTTTGCCCATATATTTGAAATTACCTATTTAAATTGATTCAATGATATTTCTGCTCGGTGCCACTTGAGTTTGCTGATTGTAAGTATACCGGCCCCCGTTTCGAGCCTTTGGAAAAATTGACCTAAGTCGATAACTCCATTAGTATACAAATCGCTAACTTCAATTCTTGCGATAACTTTATTTCCTTGTTTTAATAAACAATTTGGAGTTTGTTATACGCAAGGTCACTACTTTTTTTAATCCGTCATTTGTGATGACGTTGGGCTAAGAAGCTTTTCAAGATTTTGCCTAAGCAAAGGTTCTTGTAATATTCATGCGCATGATTATTCTGTCTACTGTGGTAGCAACTTCAGGACTTTATTTCGTAAGTCTTTTGATTTGGTTATAATTTGGATAACAATATCCTAGAATGGGCATCTGCCAAAAAATTTTCTTTTCTATTTGATGTTCCTGGAGAGGCTTTATTTGGGAAAAATAATAACTGTTTTATTGCAAACAATTATTCTGTAATAAAGATATATATATATATATTTTTTTAATTTTATTGTGTAAATTGAACAAGAACACGGAAGGTGTTTGTTTGAAGTGTTTTTATTGTGAGTTTTTCACTAAAGCTTAGTACGCAGGAACTAGAAATATTTCTAGTTGTGTCAAACTCCATATAAAAAAAAACGCTAGAAATAATTTCTGGACATAATTTCTAGAGACATTTTTAATGAGTATATGCAGCAGCTAGAAATGTATACTCATAAAATTTTGAGAGTTGCCACATCGATTACATTGAAGTGGATCGTGTGGATGGCATTGAACAGCTGAATTTCTGCTAGAAAAAAAGAGAAGCACATTATTTCTAGACACAAGTGTGCCCGTATTACTCTTTTACCTTTTTGTTTTGCCATTTTTTTTTTGCGTTTTTGGGATTTTTCCGGTATTTTTAAGGGGCACACAGGGTCTCAGGATACACATTAGAAATAATGTGTAAATTTCTATCAGAAATAATTCTAGTTCCTGCGTACTAAGCTTAAAGCATAATCTTTCTGATTTCAAAAACTATTTTGTAAATTTACTTTGGGTTTCAAATTGTACAGACAGTATCAAATGTTTGTACGTCAGTTATGTTTCACAAGAATGGCCAGAGGGCGATGCGATTACTTTGACCTTGCACGCAGCTTTTTGCGTTTGCGTCTCAAGCTTCGCAAGCGCTTCTTTCGGCATTTAGTGGTCAATTTTTTTTTTCGATTAAAAAACAGTCAGGGAATGTATACTTATATGTTTTTTTTTTTTTTAACTTCGCATATTTTGTATTAATTTATTTATTACAATTGGTTTTTTTTTTTTTTTTTTTTTTTAATTGTGGCATTATTTTGGCATTAATATATTGGCCATATGTTGTCATTCTTATTTTTTTTATATATTTTTTGCGTACTAGCACAATGCGCAAAATGGTTACTTTGGGTAATTTTTTTGTTTATTATATGTTTACATTCCAATTGTATGTCCTATGGATCGCCTGTCTATGTGTTTTATGGCTTTGCGGGCCATACGCTACTACCGGGCAACTAAGATGTCGCTCAGTATTACAATTTTCTTATATTTATGTATGTGTGTATTAAAATATAAATATTTTTTTTTTTGAAAAGGAATTTATCGTTTGGATTTTATTTGGCTGTGAATGATAATTTTCTAAATCTGATTTACTTATTTTACTATCCCACATATGAGTAATTTATAACATTTTCGTTATCGATGTATTTTGTTTATGATCTATGTATTTAAACTGTTTCCCTTTTTTTATACCCTTAACCCATAAAATGGGTAAATAAGGGTATAATGGTTTTGTGCAAAAGTAACAGGCAGAAGGAAGCATCTCCGACCCTATAAAGTATATATATTCTTGATCAGCATCAATAGCCGAGTCGATTTAGCCATGTCCGTCTGTCCGTCTGTCTGTCTGTCTGTCCGTCTGTATGAACGCGTGGATCTCAGTGACTCTAAAAGCTAGAGACTTCAGATTTTGTATATAAGTTCTCCTATACCATGAGCAGAACAAGTTTGCTTCAAATTATCGATAACTATTCTGGTTTCCGATATACACATAATATCGATAACAAAAAAATATCGAATTTGGAAAATGTAAAAATGAGGGTTGAAAGAATGGGTAACGATAGAGCTTTTCTGAAAATTTCGTCCAAATCGGTTAAGAAACACCGGAGATATCGAATTTTATCGATTGAAGTTAAGTCAGTATACCAAAGACTTAAATAAATTTAATATATTTATTGCAACTGGGTTCAGGGTATCTTCTAGTCGGGCTCTCCCGACTAGAGCCTTCTTACTTGTTTTCTATACCATTTTTTTTATTTATATTTTTTTTTTTTACAAGTCTCTACCTAACTGGTCGCATAGCTTTACGGACTATGCTGCCAATCGGGCAGAAAAGGTTCCGCTCGATTTTACAGATACTTATATTATAAATATATATATTTTTTTATAATTGAGATGAATTTGCTGCTCGATGACGCATCAGCTAGTCGTTGCCGGATGTGGCACGCTGATGCTCCCTCGTATGGGCAAAAGGCGGTCCTATACCTTTCACACTTGTAGATTGTGTTTTGTTCGTTGGTAGCTTGTGTATTCGCAGTCCTTGGGGCAGGTTTTCTTTAATGTTGGTATTTGCATTACAGCTAGTGTTGCTTCTTTAAATTCCGGATTTTACTTCTGAACGTTGCTGTAGAGGATCCGCAGACCGCTGTCCTCCGCATTAAATTTAAGTGGCCGGTGCTGGCTGCACAGGCATTTCCGCGTTCGTTTCTCGTTCCGTGGCCGGTGCTGGTTGTCGCACAGGCTTTGTTAATTGGATAGTGTATATAACATTGGATGTATTAGCACGTCACAAAAGTTCAATTCGAATTTCAATTCTGCGGCAGTTTCGTTTCAGCTTTTATTGTTTTGTTGTTATTTATGCTTTTTGCTTAGTTTTTGATAATAGTTGTGTTCTCAAAAAATTTTTTTTTGAATTTTACTTCAATATATTTTACAATCACTATTTGTTGTATATATGGTATATGTCGATTTTGCACTTATATCACGGTCGCCATGTAGAAATCCTAAAAATGTTTGTTCTTTTGGTTTAATTAGAAGTGTGGGCAATCTGCCCTCATCCAACTGTGTTCTTAATGTATTGTATGCACCACTAGTCAAACATTCACAATAAGCACGTCAGTGCTGTTCGGTTAAGGTTTTATGAATATCTTTATTGGAATTGAAATATATTCTTAGCTTATGGTTAACATTTATAAACTTATGCTGTTATCAGTTAACAGCTACAAAGAGAGGGAGAGAGATTATACTCATATATTTGGCAAAAGTGTAAGCGCAATGTTTCCCGTTGGTCAACGGTCTCACGCTGGCTTGGCCTTCTAAAGAGGCTTCATATTACTTTACCGCGCATACCATATGTAAGTACATATGTTTATGCTGAGCGTGTTTATGTTTATTTAAACTTGCAACAAAGTGTTACAAGTTTCATTTAATATATGTTTTGAAATTACATATATGATTATACTACAGTGGAATGGGTGGGCGTGGCTCCAAAAATTTGATGCAGTTTTTTGGGGGTCGTTACAAGCTATCTTCTTACAAAATTTGGAGGCTCTAGCTCCACAACTCTGGAAGATACATTCCTTCCCGTTTTTGACGAAGCGTTGGGGTGGATGGGGGCGGCTATGGCAGTATCGGTAGGCGTGGCATCCAAAATTTTGATGCGGTTTTTGGGGGGTCATCATCGTTTATCTTGGCACAAAATTTAGTGGCTATAGCTCAAAACCTGTGGGAGATATGGGCTTTTTTGACTTTGAAATGCAGGGGGGCTGGGGGCGGAATAGGTGGGCGTCGCTCCAAAATTTTTGATGCTGTTTTTTGGGGGTTGATAGTATCTATCTTCTTACGAAATTTGGTAGTTCTAGCTGTAAAGATGTGCGAAATATGTGGACTTATCGGTCTTGAGTTATCGAATTTATCGATTTGCCAGCCCCTCAGTTATCGTAGAACCCCAATCTTGACACTTTTATTTACTTTCCCATAGGTAAAGAGAATTGAAAAGTTTCAAGTCTCTAGCTTGAAGGGTGTGGAAAAAAGTTGCGTTCATACAGACGGACAGACGGACAGACACCATGACGGACATTGCACAAACTCAATATACTCTTTACCTTCGGTATCGAGTATAACAAACAAAAAAACCCGATTTGCCAATTCCAAACGTTAATTGCTTTTTTAAATGATTTTTAAAATAGAAAAGAACAAATGTGAGTCCGATCATATCTAAAGAGAAATTTATTAGCATACCGCCACAATATGTGCTTTTTTCAACACTTGTTGTTACGGTCGTAAAACTCATGTAAACGGTACGGGAGCTGTACGGGGCTCATGCGTACAGGCATTAAACCAAAATGGTAGTTTCACCTTATTGCATTTTATATTCAGTTAATTTATTAAACGTACCCCCATTGTTAAATACACTTTGTTGTTTTTTCATATTTTTATTATACTCGATTATATACGAAGGTAAAGAGTATATTGGCTTTGTGCAATGTCCGTCATGGTGTCTGTCCGTCTGTCCGTCTGTATGAACGCAACTTTTTTCCACACCCTTCAAGCTAGAGACTTGAAACTTTGCAATTCTCTTTATCCATGGGATAGTAAATTAAAGTGTCAAGCTTGGGGATCTACGATAACTGGGGGCTGACAAATCGATAAACTTGATAACTCAAAACCGATAAATCCACATATTTCGCACATCCTTTTAAGTAGAACTACCAAGTTTGGTGGGCAGATAGCTACTAGAAGATAGGTTGTGATAGCCCCCTAAAAACTGAATCAAAAGATGTGGATGCCACGCGCACCAATACTGCCCTATCCGCCCCAACGCTTCGTCAAAATCGAGAATGCGTGTATCTTCCAGAGCTGTGGAGCTAGAGCCATCAAATTTTGTAGGAAGACAGCTGGTAACGACCCCTAAAATTCTGCATCAGTTTTGGACAAACGCCCACCCATTCCGTCCCCCCTTCCCCAACTTTTACAAACTTCGAGCTAGAGTCACCAAATTTGGCATGAAGATCGCAATTGACATTCCACATAGATCTGCAACAAAAATTTGGATTCCACGCCCACCCATACCACCCGCAGCCCCCCTTGACCCACTTTTTACAAACTTCGAGCTAGAGTCACCAAATTTGGTATCAAGATAGCAATTGACATCCCAGATCTGCAGCAAAAACTTGGATGCCACGCCCACCCACACCACCATCAGCCCCCCTTTCCCCCACTTTTTACAAACTTTGAGCTAGAGCCACTAAATTTGGCATGAAGATTGCAATTTACATTCCAGAAATATCTGCATCAAAAATTTTGATGCCACGGCCACCCATACCGCCCCCAGCCCCCCTTTCCCAAGTTTTACAATTTTTGAACTAGAGTCGTCAAATTTGGTATGAAGATAGCAATTGGCATTTTACAAAGATCGGCATCAAAAATTTGGATGCCAAACCCATACAATCCGCCCTCAGTCCCCCTTTCCCCACTTTTACAAAATTTGAGCTAGAGTCACCAAACTTGGAAGGAAGATAGCTGGTGGCATCCCCATCTGCATCGGAGAATTTTTAAGGCAGCGTGCACCCCTGCCCCATCCGTACCTTTTTGCAATCAGGCCTGTTTTTACCGGTTTTAATACTGGTAACAAGTATACCGCAGTCGGTTGCGTCCGACTGCAATGTTTACACTTGTTTTACTGAAATGAGCTCAAATTGGTTCATTTGTCATTGTCATTGTATTAGTGTTGTATGTTTGCATATAGTATAGTATAGTATAGAATAATTAATTTAAATGCTTCGTACTCGATTTAAGATTGGTTTTCGCATACTGTAACCGATTGCAAGCGAAACTTACTTGCTGCGCCGATTCTTTAATTCTTGGAATTTACCTCAACATAATAACTTTAATTAGAATTGATTTAATATCGAGAACAACGAATTTTTATTAATTATGCTAGCGATATATGATACGATATAATGGCTGCGTTCAGGGAACTAAGCGCTTACAATACATGTTTAGTAATCGTTCGCTGAACGGTCTGCTTAGTAAGCGCTCTTTAAGCATGTTTAGTCAGCGCCCGCCACCTTTGTAGGCGTAAATTTTGTTTGCTTTTGCGCTTAGTGATTGAAAATCTGTTAATTGTTTTGTGCAAATGGTTTATTTTAATACGACATGTATTTTAAGACTTATTTTAATTCAAAATAAAAATATGAAATTAATGAAAAACAAAATAAACTAGTAATGATAAGATAAATAATTTACATTCTTACATCTCGATAGTAATAATCAGCTGATCAACTAAGCAGTGCGTTCACAAGTTTTCAGCGATTAGCACTAAGCGCTTAGTATGCAGCTTAATAACCGCTTATTTCCCTGAACGGAGCCAATGTGTATGAGGGTGGGCAGATTATTGCAAGCTTACAGCACTAATTCAATGACATACACACCGATTTAATCATACATTTAACGTTAGATTCTTTGAATGAATTTGAATAACGATTTCTACCCAAAATCAGTCACTACCAGCTCGGTCGCATGCACGTGAAGGTGCTTGGCAAGGAGATATGATGCTAACGGAAACATTCTACACCTAATTCTGTTTTTACACGGTCTTTTATTACACGATTTTAAAGTAACACGGTTTGAAAATATTTATATTGCGAAAATAATAATAGTCTGAGCATTGCCAATTGCTGTTCGCATTTTCAACTGAGTGTATATATCCATGCGTGTGTACGGTGGTCAATGGGGTTAGTGGACTTTTAGTTATTTTTAAAGGGTTTAACATGCTGTAAATGGTGAGTATGGCATACAACAAAACGAAAAACTGTTCAAAAAATATGAATACTAACATGTAGTATGAATTTTTTGTGACATTTGGCCTCTTGTTCTTCTCTAGTTTTCCACTCTGTTTATAAAGTGGGAAAAAATAATGTTGGCTATGTCGGAAGGTTGATTTATTTTCGCTCAGTGTAAATCTTGTTGTACTCCATATAAATATTTATTTATACGTATTGCCCATTTACTGCAAGACAGTAATTTGTCTAATATTGTGAAAAAGTTTTGTATTAACTTTTATTTAATCTCTTCATTTAGGTTTTTTATACTCGATACCGAAGGTAAAGAGTATATTGGGTTTGTGCAATGTCCGTCATGGTGTCTGTCCGTCTGTCCGTCTGTATGAACGCAAGTTTTTTCCACACCCTTCAAGCTAGAGACTTGAAACTTTCCAATTCTCTTTATCTATGGGATAGTAAATTAAAGTGTCAAGATTGGGGTTCTACGATAACTGGGGGGCTGGCAAATCGATAAATTCGATAACTCAAAAACGATAAATCCGCATATTTCACACACCCTTACAGCTAGAACTACTAAATTTCGTAAGAAGATAGCTACTAGCAACCCCCAAAGAACTGCATAAAAAATTTTGGAGCCACGCCCCCCATTCCGCGCCCAGCCCCACGGCATTTTGAAGTCAAAAACGCCTATATCTCCCACAGTTTTTGAGCTATAGCCACCAAATTTGGTGCCAAGATAGGTGATGAGGACCCCCCAAAAACTGCATCAAAAGTTTGGATGCCACGCCCACCAATACTGCCCTAGCCGCCCCCATCCACCCCAACGCTTCGTCAAAAACGGGAATGCGTGTATCTTCCAGAGTTGTGGAGCTAGAGCCACCAAATTTAGCAGGAAGATAGCTTGCGACGACCCCCAAAAAACTGCATCAAAGTTTTGGAGCCACGCGCACCCCTTCCACCCCCTTTCCCCACCTTTTACAAACTTTGAGCTAGAGTCACCAAATTTGGTATGAAGATAGCAATTGACATTCCACACAGATCTGCATCAAAACTTTGGATGCCACGCTCACCCATACCGCCCCCAGCCCCCCTTTCGCCACTTTTAACAATTTTCGAGCTAGAGTCACCAAATTTGGTATGAAGATAGCAATTGACATTTCGCAAAGATCTGCAGTAAAACTTTGGATGCCACGCCCACCCATACCGCCCCAGCCCCCTTTCAACAGCTATGACAAACTTTCAGCTAGAGTCACCAAATTTGGAAGGAAGATAGTTGGTGGCATCCCCATCTGCATCGGAGAATCTTTAAGGCAGCGTACACCCCTGCCCCATCCGTACCCCTTTGCAATCAGGCCTCTTTTTACCTGTTTTAATACTGGTATCGAGTATGCCGCAGTCGGTTGCGTCCGATTGCAACGTTTCCACTTGTTCACTTTAAACTTTTTGAAAAGTGATTTCTACTGAAATCACATTTTTTTAATATTATATTTGTTTTTTTTTTTTTAGCTTATAACAGTCTTTGAGTAAACAAGCGATTCTAAATTTGTTTTAAAGCAAACTAGCCGCAGTTGTTGAGCTACCAGGTAAAGCCATTGCTCAGTGTCTTCCTAGGCTGCAGTTTGATCATTTGTCGTAATCGGCCAGATCGGAATACTTAATCATACAGCTGCCATACAATATTCTGATCTTTAACAACACAACATTATTAAGTTAAATACATAATTGACTATTCAAATTTAATCGCACAACTATATAATGTAACTATTATAAAAATGCTATATCCAGAAGCGTAAAGGCTACTGTGGCACAGGGCCCCGTATAATTGATACGGTGGTATCTAAGTCTTTGGCTATATCTTAAATAAGACCATAGTATGTGCGTGTGTTTTGAGCACGTGTAAGTATAAGGCGAAAGAAAATACATATTTCACATAAACATGAAGCCAAGGCATACTTAATCCACTCCAGCAGCCTCCTGCCATACTTTTCTTCTCAACTCATTTCCTGGCACGTCCACACATTTCACTCCAATTTCACATCTTTTTTTTTACACAAAAATCAAATGACGGCATCTTAAAAGTCTCAGCTAAAATCACAAAACAAAACGCAAAAAAATCGTGTGCGTAGGTGCGTCACTCACAGTGTTCGCAACGAGACTGAATCGTAAGGCAGCAGAAAAACATAGTGGCGCATAGTTAATTTTGGCTATGCCAAGACTATGATACCCTTCACACAGCCAAATCAATATGTTTCTGTGCAGTTGTTGGTAATTTTTCGCTAATATTTTTACTCTTGAGCGTCATTTACTTGTTCGTGTGCGACATAAACAACATATTGACATGTAGGTACTTGAAAGTGCACGACAGAGACAACAATTGATAGTACGATATGGTAAATTTGTATGGTGGCTATGTCGTAGAATGCTCCGATCGAAATGAAATTTCATAGTGAACAAACCCGACATGATCTAAGCAATCTGTGAAAGTTTCATCAAGATCGGTTCAGCAGTTTGGCCGGAAATCGTGTTGATATGGTAAATTTGTATGGTGGCTATATAGTAGAATGCTCCGATCGGGTGAAATTTTATAGTGAACAAACCCGACATGATCTAAGCAATCTGTGAAAGTTTCATCAAGATCGGTTCAGCAGTTTGGCCGGAAATCGTGTTGATATGGTAAATTTATATGGTGGCTATATCGTAGAATGCTCCGATCGGGATGAAATTTCATAGTGAACAAACCTGACATGATCTAAGCAATCTGTGAAAGTTTCATCAAGATCGGTTCAGCAGTTTGGCCGGAAATCGTGTTGATATGGTATATTTATATGGTGGCTATATCGTAGAATGCTCCGATCGGGGTGAAATTTCATAGTGAACAAACCCGACATGATCTAAGCAATCTGTGAAAGTTTCATCAAGCTGCAACGCACGGGTATTACCCAGTTGTCGCTACACACGGAACGGGCCAAGAAGCAGGCGTCGCAGAATCTAGAGTAAAACTCGGAAGATTCGCTAGTCTGGCCCCTCATGCCGATCCCATGTGGGCCGTATGGTGAGGTGACCCGAAACCAGAGGCTTCGGCTACCCGCTGAAAAGGGAAGAGAGTGATACAAGAAAACACTAACGGGGATACATTTAAATCGTTTATTGTTTCAAATTTAAGGGAGTAGGGAACAGGTACTGGTTCGCAACGCTACATACTTGGCCGTTGGCCAACTTACCCCGCTCTACCAAGCTCATATTCGGGTGGGGGGTGTATACGAGTGTGTGTGTATGCCGGTGTGAGCGCTGGTGTCAATGCCGTGTGTGTGTGGTGTATACGTAAGCCTTAGTGCGTGCTGGGGTCAATTCCGGGTGTGTGTATGCTGGGCGCGTATACGTGTGTGGGTACACTGGGTGCCGATTCTGTATGTGTGTGTGTGGTGCGCGTATGACTTAGTGCGCGCTGGGTGTCGATCCCGTGTGTGTGTTTAGGTTGTGCGCGCGTGCCTTAGTGCGTGCTGTGGTCGATTCTGTGTGTGTGTATGGTGTGTGCGTATGCCGTGTGGGGGTGCTGGGGTCGATACCATAGGTGTGTGTCGTGTGCGTATTCCTTATCACGTGCTGGTGTCACTGCCTTGTGTTTATATGTAGTGTGCGTATGCCGGTGTGAGCGCTGGGTGTCGATTCCGTGTGTGTATAGGTTATGCGTATGCCGTGTGTGGGTGCTAGGGTCGATACCGTAGGTGTGTGTCGTGTGCGTATTCCTTATCACGTGCTGGTGTCACTGCCTTGTGTTTATATGTAGTGTGCGTATGCCGGTGTGAGCGCTGGGTGTCGATTCCGTGTGTGTATAGGTTATGCGTATGCCGTGTGTGGGTGCTGGGGTCGATACCGTAGGTGTGTGTCGTGTGCGTATTCCTTATCACGTGCTGGTGTCACTGCCTTGTGTTTATATGTAGTGTGCGTATGCCGGTGTGAGCGCTGGGTGTCGGTTCCGTGTGTGTATAGGTTATGCGTATGCCGTGTGTGGGTGCTGGGGTCGATACCGTAGGTGTGTGTCGTGTGCGTATTCCTTATCACGTGCTGGTGTCACTGCCTTGTGTTTATATGTAGTGTGCGTATGCCGGTGTGAGCGCTGGGTGTCGGTTCCGCGTGTGTATAGGTTATGCGTATGCCGTGTGTGGGTGCTGGGGTCGATACCGTAGGTGTGTGTCGTGTGCGTATTCCCTACCACGTGCTGGTGTCACTGCCTTGTGTTTATATGTAGTGTGCGTATGCCTGTGTGAACGCTGGTGTCGATGTCGGGTATATATGTTGTGCCCGTATGCCTTAGTGTGGGCTGGGGTCGATTCCGTGTGTGTGTATGGAGTGTGCGTATGCCGTGGGTGTATGCTGGGGTCGATGCCGTAGGTGTGTGTATGGGGTGTGCGTATGCCGTGTGTGTATGCTGGGGTCGAGTGCGGGTCGATGCGTAGGGTGTGTAGTGTGCGTTATGCTGGTGTGGGTGCTGGGTCGATGCCGTAGTGTGTGTAGTGTTGCGTATGCCTGGTGTGGGTACTTGGTGTCGAATCCTTGCTGCTCCTGTTGTGGTTGTCGTCACTGTGTTTTATATGTCCCGCTTCACTGTACATCTGCCCGAAAACTGATTTGCCATCCCAAATCTGCCAAATCATTTTTCGGGTGGCCATCGCTGTTTTCGAACCACGTGAAGTTGTCGCTGTTAGGGTGGCCGTTGCTTTTTGCCAAGACGCGGTGTTGCCATTCTCGGGTGGCCATGGCTGTGTCGTGATCGCGACCCGTGTCTGGCAGCTGTTGTGCGGTAGCAATTTGCCAGCAAGATTGCTACCTCACAAGATCGGTTCAGCAGTTTGGCCGGAAATCGTGTTGACATGGTAAATTTATGTATTTGGTGGCTATATCGTAGAATGCTCCGATCGGGATGAAATTTCATAGTGAACAAACCCGACATGATCTAAGCAATCTGTGAAAGTTTCATCAAGATCGGTTCAGCAGTTTGGCCGGAAATCGTGTTGAAACAGACAGACAGACGGACTGACGGAAATGAATTCCTGAGCTCGTCCTGATCATTTTGATTTATAGTTTATGGGGTCTCCCATCATTCCTTTAAGGCGTTACAGATTCATGACAAAGTCAATATACCCTGTGAACGGTATAAAGAGGGCGACCAAAGAGCTGGATTCCTTTATTTAGTATTCCTTGCATGTAGCCTATGTTGTTGTTATGAGTGAGTAAAATTGTAAAGATAGATAAAGAGAGAACAAGAACAAGAAGACCTGCGCTTGAGGAAAAAACGGCAGGAAAGAAGCAGAACTGAATTGAAGCGACACGCCAGGCGACTTGCTGTGCTTTCGGTGGCAAATTAAAATAAAGCAATCATGGATAAACAGCTTGATCCTCCAACTCCGACATCAGAAGTGAGATCGGGTTTAGCCTCGCCACAAGATCATTTTGACAATAATTGGCGTGCCCTGTACGAGTCGCAGAACATACAGTTTGTAGAAGTAATAAAATCAATACAGGCTTCCAAGATGGCAGCGCACACAAGCAAAAAAGTGACGCAACCAAAATATAACGCAGACACTTCTGGTGAAATTCCTACAGTTTGGTGCAAAACTGTGGACATAATCATGACCGAAAATATTTTGGAAGTTAGTGAGTGAACTTGTGACGACACTGAGCAACTCATTGGAAGGTGTAGCCTCGCAGTGCCTATCACATGTCTGCTAAGATATGTATAGAGATGCCGGCAGCCATTTGATTAAAAATTTGCAGCCGACTAGTGAAGTCATTACATTCAAAGTGAAAGGCTATGAACATTGATGAAAATAGACAACCGGCAGCAGTGTTTGTTATTTACTACGAACATCAGATCGCGTAGCAAACTGGATCAACATGGATAATATGTCGCCAGACTGTGCTGGTATCCTCCTTCAAATAGCAAGCCTGGTTAAATTGCATCAATATGCACAATGTGCACATCATCAGACAAGAGTGCTGCATACGAGAGACGAGTTGGTATATGCACTATAGACGAACCAAAAGTGACTGTAACAAATGGGTGATCCGGTTCAATTCTTTTTTTGATTCGGAAGCTGAGTGCTCAACAGAGAAATATTATTCCATGTAATTTTAGACAAATATTTGAGCCACGACGTGCTGATAGGTCGTGAAATTCTTAGTCAAGGTTTATTTTTTTGAGTTTTATTTTGCTTTATTGAAAGTTGTTTACAAATCTAGAGTCAACTTATAAAAAATAAGTTGCAATAAAATAAAAGAAGTAAAAAGCTTAGGCAGGGAACAAAAATGTCCAATAACATCACCGACCGATGGGGGTGTTTTATTTGCCAGTCCGGCCAGCAATGCCCCTTTCCACAGCCAAAATTGTCAGTGACATTATAGACTCTATACTTAAAACAGAGATGTTAGTAGAAAATAGAAAAGAAAAACTTAAACGTAAAAACTAAAAATAAAAGTTAAAAAAAAAAAAAAAAAAATAAAAATAAATAAAATATTTATATATATATGACCCGATGGAGGAAAAGACTTTAGCCCGTCCAGCAAGCTAAGACCCATTTCATAGCTGAGCGCAGTCATTAACTTCCCGAAGATCAACTGAAATCAATGATTTGATTTAGGAGAGAGAGGTCTCATTAGATAATACGTGGTATAGGTTATTAAATTGGACGCATAAAACTCGAAATAGACTGTGCATAGCGTAATCTTTTGTGCACGTTCTCAAAAATAACGGGCGAAAGTTTCTAGTAGGTCTGGAGGGAATAGAGAAATGGAGATGTTGGTGTAGTATTTGAAGCGAACAAGTTCGTCATGTATAAATCAAAACTGTCAATACATTATCAAATATTGCTGAATTGGACTTTATGGGATTTGAATCAAGCTGACAAAGTGAAAC
The DNA here is from genome assembly GCA_030179655.1 of Scaptomyza flava. Classification (NCBI taxonomy): domain Eukaryota; kingdom Metazoa; phylum Arthropoda; class Insecta; order Diptera; family Drosophilidae; genus Scaptomyza; species Scaptomyza flava. The sequence goes on from JARNME010000404.1 coordinate 55,361,692, forward strand.
TAGGAGAATTATTGAAGGGTTTTGCTCCAATTTTTATTAAAGACTTATCAGATAGCCGAGTAACAAACTGGTGAGCTGAAAATTCGTCTGATTGATAACAATAAGACTAAATGAGGCGCCCGTATAGGCTTAGTTCGGAAAAAAAGTTGCTCGTAAGAAGCAAAATACAAAGAAGAACGCTTCGTTCATTTTCCACAAAGCAATTACACGAGCCTTAGGAGAATCAGCATATTCATATGCCATCGTTTATATATATAATGTTTTGTTTGTTGCTGCTACAAAAGAGGAGGCCTGTGATAGACTTGATAAATTATTACAGACTTTATACATTTCTGGGCTTTCATTTAACGGAACGAGTTACTCATTTCTGAAGCCAAGTATCGAATACCTTCGATATGAAATCGGAAATGGAGAAACAATACCAAATCCTTCAAGCCTTGGCTGTACTGCTACAACCACAGTCAGTAACACAACTAAGACAGTTCATCAGCTTGTTCCAAGGTTCTCTGACGATGCCGTTGTACTTGCTTACGTCCAAAATAGCCAACTTATATGGCTACATGAGTATGAACAAGTGTGCCAAGAAGTTATATCTGCTCTAGTAAGTAATTCTGTTTTAACTAAATATGATCCACAGCATCCTTTCGAACTTCATACTGATGATAGTGCTGATGAGTATGCCACGATATTGATGCACAAGGAAGATGGTAATAGTTTTATAGAAATAAGAATGTATAGAGATAGAGCTACCAAATAGCGATATTCCATCAGATAGGTGGAATCTGTATGCCTGGCGACATCACTCTCATATTGTATCTAGTGCGCAGACCCTTGTTTTTTGGACCGATCGCCTGTTACTTCATGTTTATGAGCGTGTGTATTATTCATATGTTAATATGGTATGCCTCCGTCCTTTTCGTATTTGTGACCTAGCTGTAAAGCAGCAATACAAAAATGTGTATTCATATTAGAGGTATGCATGAATGGCAAAAAAAACATGTTCGAACGAACAATGCGCAAAATGAGTTGAGTGAATTTGAATGCATGACCGAACAAATTTAAGTGAATGAGTGTGCTAGCAATGAAGCGTACCAGAATGATCTCGCTAACAATATGGAATCACTTGGATTACACTTAGTCAATTCAACTAATCCAACCCATTTTACTTCTACTTGCAGTACACTCTTGGATTTGATCTTTGTCAGTAATTCATTAAAAACTCTTATGTATGACCAAATTTCCGTCCCTTGCTACTCCAAACATGATCTTGGCTTTGTGTCGTACGATGTTTGTACTAATAAGTTGGACCTGACATTTACATATAGACCCTTTAGAAGGTGAATGGAGAATTATAAATGAAATTAGAGTGGGAAAGCAAAAAGTTAGAATCAGTGTCGAAGTTAATGCTGCCCCAGCCAATGAATACCTTAACTGTGATATTAGCTTTAGTTTTAGGTGTGTCAGAAATTATGGAGTCCTGGAATTTACCTCACGGAAATAAGTGTATGTATGTGCACAACATTTTTTGTCTATATCTCTTTTAAAAGTAACGGTACATTTATTTCTGGTGCACACAATTTTTCTGTTTGAGCCTAGTGCAAGAATTATTTTGCAAAGTTCCTCTTTCGTCACCATTCGCGGTACCGTTATCATAGTTTTGTGTGGCATCGGGAAATTTTCATAGGATAGAAGTATATGTGCAATGTGACATTAGTAGGTATTTGGCAAATTTCGCGATCACATACATGTGCTTCAGTGATTTATTAATTATTTTTTATTATTTGTAACGTAAGTTAATAAGTAAAAGCGTAAGAAACTAGGAATTTACATATTGTTGTTGTTGAATAGAATTTAAAAATGCCACTTGGGACGCATTTGACCGCTGAAGAGCGTGGCTTGATGATACGAATGAATGAAAGTGGAACACCATAGCAAACTTTTGCAAAAATGTATCCAGTTATGGTAAAATCAAGCGCAGCGGCCGACCAACGGAGATCAAAGAACGCTGTAAACGGGAAATTTGGCGTCTTGCTGCCCAAAAGGAGATGTCCTGCAGCGAGATTTTCAGCCATCTGAATCTTAACGTGTCTGGGAGACGGGTTAACCAAATAATAGGTGAAAATAAAAATCTTTCATATGCTTTGAGATAGCTTGTACCAAAGCTTCTACCACGCCACCTTAAGGCCCGTTTGGCATTTCCCGAAAAATATAAGTTTTGGACTCACGAATTCCGAAATTTAGTTTTTTCTGACGAGAAAAAGTTTAATTTAGACGGTCCAGATGGTTGCCACAAGTATTGGCGAGATAAACGTCTGCCACGACAAACCCAACACAATCGCAACTTCGGTGGAGGATCGTTAATTGTCGGGGCTGCCTTTGGATATACCGGAAAGTCCCGAATATGCTTTATTCCGACAAAAACTAATGCGGAAATGTATATACAGCTTCTTGATCAAGATCCCACAAATTGGATTTTTCAGCAGGACAATGCTCCCATACACACGGCAAATTTGACAAAACTGTTTTTTTTTTTTTTTTTCGTAATATTGATGTTTTAGAATGGTCAGCTATAAGTCCGAACTTGAATCCAATCGAGGGCCTTTGGGGCATATTATCGGCCAAGGTTTCTAAAAATGGACGTCAATTTGAGTCAGTAACGCAGCTCAATGATGCTGTGGTCGCTGAGTGGGCCAAAATTGGCAAATCAACCCTAGAAAAATTGGCAGACTCAATGCACAGTCGCTTAAACAAAATTATTCTTGCCAAAAGCAGTCATATTAATTACTAAATAAGGTAAAATAAGTTTAAATCGTTGAAAAATTGCGACAAAAATGGAATATGCACATACAATTTCCTATTACGATTTTTCATTTTATTTTATATTTCAATGAGTTTAAAAAGAACTGAAGCTTTGGTTATTGTTGGCCGTCAGCCAATTGGAGCAACAAGGGGAAGAACGCGTGCTGCAGGGAAACGCATTCATACCGCAAATTTGAATTGCGCGACTGTGCAGTGCGTGCCGTCCTTGCGGCTCACAACTGGAAGTGCGACTATACTCTCCACGCAAGGGCGGCTGGAAGCAGGTCCTTGGTACGGTCATGTCTCTGCCAAGGGTGCTGACGATTGGTAGTCGGGCGGGAGAAGAAAACTCTATAAAATTACCCCAGTCCAAGGTGGAACAGCATTGTGCCGAGGGACTCGTGGCCGAGGGGGTGCTCGGTCGTTACTTTGCGAACTCTGGATACCTGCCGACCTCCAGTTTAAATAGGACTTTCCTTTCCCGTCTACTCGTGGGAATAAAATGAGCTCAATTTTAAATAACAAAAATCCAGTGTCCGGATCGCTTAAAAAACCGGTGGGAAACGCCAATCCCTCTACAGGTGCTAGCACCCGTTTTCCCACGCCTGGTACGCCAGCAGGTGCTCGCAACGCCGCCAGCGGCACATGTGTAGGGCGAACAAGTCATTCGTCCTCACACCCCGGACGTCGACCTGGAGCGGCTCTTGGGGCTCGGAGGTTGCAGCATAAGTCTGTAACACCAGCTTCCCGGTCCGTGACGCAGGCAACTGCCTTGGGGTCCGCAACCACAGCGGCAAGTAAACCGTCCATTCAGGACCGGCGGCGCGCGGCAGAGATTATGCAAGAGAGCTAAACCGCCCAGCCCTCATCCCCCGACGGTGTCAACCTGGTTGAGTGGGCCAAGAAAATCCTTCCGGGTTTCAAGCCAGCTATCCCTGCCGCATCTGCTAAAGCCAAGAAGAAGCGTCAACGCTCCGTTGAGGAACCGGCCCGGCAAGCCAAGCGGATCAGGCCACCCCCGCGGCCACAGCCGCTCACTCGGCCCTTCGGCGAAGCCGCCAAGGAGAAGGTTCTCATTGGGGTCCTCGACAGGGGCCACAAAGAGGGCCATATCCCGCGGAACAGGTGGGGGGCCATTGAAAATGAGCTGCAGGAGAAGGTAGTTGACCTGATGTTGCTGTCTGACGGACCGCTACCCCGTTGCTCTGATGCCGGATGGTATCAGGGTAATATTAAAGCTATAGCCTGCGAGGACGACAAATCCGCAGAGCTATACAAAAAAGCTGTTGGCCTTCTAGGAGAGGTCTATCCCGGCGCAAAGCTGGAGGCAGTAGACTGGAAAGACGTGCCCAGTCGTCCACGTGCAAGAGTCTGGGTTTCCGCGAAGCCCGAGGATCCCGAAAGAATCCTAAAACTCTTCCAACTGAGTAACCCCGACCTGCTAACGCATGACTGGAGGATCGCTAAGGTCGAGGCGCCAGAAGGCAATAATTGGCAGGTGATCCTGGTCATCAACGATGAGTCAGCCGAGGCCCTAGCCGAAACCAACGGATCGGCCCACAACGGCTTTAAGCCGATAGTAATTCGGGTCTACCGTTCGGACGCGGCAAGCAAGCCTCTGGCTCAAGAGGACGCACCTGTGGCGCCAGAAGCTCCAGGTGAGCAGCAAACGGCTGAGGCCACTGCAGGCAGCACTACAGCCCATTGTGCAAACAACCCAGTCACAGAAAGTGACGCGGTGGCTGTAGCCAGTGCAGGTGACGACCACCTATCAGAAGACTCTGATCTGGCCAAAGACATGGTCAACATGATAAACCTCGACGTAGACACTGACGAAGAGCCTAATCTGACAGTGGTGGAGTCGAAGCTTGAAGATGTCTCTGAGACTTCTTCAGATAAACCTCCACCACTGTAAGGCGGCTGCAGCCGCTCTGCTGCTCCGCATAAGCAAATGCGGAGTAGATGTTGTCCTCATTCAGGAACCTTGGGTCTGCTGTGGCAAGGTTTCTGGACTGGGGACTAAGGACTACAAGCTAATTGTAGCCCGAAATGAAGGTAAAGTTCGTACCTGCATACTTGCCAGGAAACATCTAATTTGAGCAACGGCGACAACACTGCTGCGTGCCTCGAGTGGGAGTCAGGTCACATCAGGCTTAGCTCAAACTACATGGCTCACGACCATCAAGGGCCACCCCCTCATCAACTGCTACGTGCGCTAATCGCCGACTGCGAAGCGACTTACACCGAGCTCATCATAGGATGCGACGCCAACGCTCACCACCATCAGTGGGGCAGCTCGGATATAAATGAACGGGGTGAGTTACTCTTTAATTATATCCTCACGACGAGTCTGAATATTTGTAATATAGGAAACGACCCAACCTTTATTACAAAGAATAGGGAAGAAGTCCTAGACTTAACGCTAGCCACAGCCTCCCTTCACCAGAGACTTACAAGATGGAGAGTGCTTGATGAGCACTCCTTCTCTGACCATAGGTAAATCGACATAGGGTTTTCTCTCGATACCCCAAAGCCTAAATGGTGCAGAAACGTTAGACGTACGAACTGGACCACTTTCAAAGAATGTCTCACAAGACTCATTCCAGAGCATCCCCCAGCGGGATCCCCTTCCCCCGAGCTCACAGAGCTGCTCACAAACAAGCTCACGGAGGCATGCAAGTCCGCCCTCAACATGTCATGCCCCTAGGGCAAACCAAGAGGGAAAGCAAAACCACCATGGTGTCCCCACAGATAAGCGAGCTTCGGAAAACTTCACGTAAGCTCTTTAACAAAGCAAGGTTCAGAGGAGACGACCAATCATAGAGTCTCTATAAAGCCTGCCTAACCTCCTACAAGAAGACACTCAGACAAGCTAAAGGCTCCGCTTGGAACAATTTCTGCTCCAAAATTGAGAGTACCACAGAAGCCTCTAGGCTCAGGAATGTTCTCTCCAGCACACAAGCACCCGTGGGCTTCCTCAAGGGACCCAATGACTCGTGGACAACGACCAGTCTCCAGTCACTGGAACTTTTGGTGGAAACCAACTTTCCCGGATGCTCTGTCGCAGTTTTTCGACCCCCTATCCTAAGAGATATTCAGGAGCAAGTCTCCACCGACCTTTTCTCTAGGGGTATCATCGCTTGGGCCATAAGTAGCTTCTCGCCCTACAAATCCCCTGGGCTGGATGGTATCATTCCAGCCCAACTGCAATATGCAGGGGATACTGCCATTAATTGGCTTCAGAAAATCTTTTCAGATATTCTGACAACCGGTTCGATCCCCAAGCCATGGCTCGAATCCAAGGTCGTCTTCATTCCGAAGGCCGGCAAAGCCTCACATACAGTCCCAAAGGATTTTCGTCCAATCAGTCTTACATCCTTTCTATTAAAGACACTAGAAAGGGTGCTGAGTGTTCATATCAGAGACTCGATCAAGACCGATCAAATCTCTCAAGCACAACATGCTTACCAAAAAGGAAAATCTACTGAAACCGCGCTCCACGCGGTTATATCCACAGTAGAAAAGGCACTTCACCATAAAGAGTACTGCCTTATAGCCTTTCTAGACATTGAGGGCGCTTTTAAAAATGTCGTACCGGGCGCAATCACCGAGGCTCTGTCGGAGCTGGGGGTTGGACACCGAATTGTGGAACTGATTGATCAACTTCTTAAATGCAGGATTGTCATGGCCACACTGGGGTCTTCGACCATTTCCAGGGCCGTCAAGAGAGGCACCCCACAAGGAGGTGTTCTCTCCCCTCTCCACTGGAATGCGAGTGATAGCCTACGCGGATGATGTCGCTATAGCCTTCTCGGGTAAATTCCCCCAAAGTCTGTGTGAGCGTATGACCACCGCACTACGAACCCTGTCCTTATGGGCTACTTCAAAGGGACTTGGGCTTAACCCAGCCAAAACTGACTTATTCCTTTTCACTAGGAAGTATAAGATACCTCCTCTCAAACCCCCAACCTTAATTGGGGTGGAACTTGCCTTCAGCAAATCCGCTAAATTTTTAGGGCTCACTCTAGACAGCAAACTAGACTGGAATCTTAACACCGAAGAACGGGTTAAGAAGGCCTCAGTCGCTTTGTACACATGTAAGAAGTCAATTGGACTGAAATGGGGAATGGCACCCCACGTCACGCTGTGGCTGTACACAGCCATCGTTCGGCCCATCCTACTGTACGGAGTGTCAGTATGGTGGCCAACGCTTTCTAAAAAGACATCAGTCCACAAGCTTGGCAAAGTACAGCGTGCCGCTGGACTGATCACAACAGGGGCCCTTACAAAGACCCCAACTGAGGCTCTTGACAATATACTTAATCTCCTACCAATTGACCAAATGGGGAAATTAGTAGCAACTCTCTCTGCCCTACGCATGATGGAAACTAAGCAGTGGTCCGAGCAGAATTTCGGACACTCTAGTATTCTAGTGGGTAACTTGCTTATCCCCTCTTACACGGACTATTGTTGTCCTCAGGAATTCCCCATAACTCCTTTCCATAACCTAATCCCCCCAAGGGAAGATTGGTGCTCAGGCACGCCAGGGCCGACCGACTCAGTAAAAATTTACACCGACGGCTCTAAGCTAGACGACCGGGTAGGGGGAGGCGTCTTTTGCGAGAAGCTGTCTATCAACAAATCTTTCAACCTTCCTGATCACTGCAGCGTATTTCAAGCTGAGATCGTGGCCATACAGGAAGCACTTTCATGCATTTCCGAATGTGAATGCTCCGCAGATAAAATCTGCATTGTTTCTGATAGCCAGGCGGCTATCAAATCTCTACAAGCGATATCATCTAACTCGATATCCGTCACAAACTGCCGCAGATCTCTACACGAGATGGCAGAGCAGTTCGAAATACACCTCATTTGGGTGCCCGGTCACAAAGGCATCAAGGGCAACTGCAAAGCAGATGAGCTTACAAGGCATGGCACTACCATGCCTCTCCTCACAGACAAGGAGGGCTGGGGTATTCCCATGGCCAGCTGCAAGCTCAGAGTTTGATCGCACTTCGAACTCGAAGCAAACAAAGGGTGGCAGCTTAACACCGCCTCAGGTAGGATTGCTAGGCAAACCTGTCAACGCGCTACAAAAAGCGCTCCTCAGACCTAATCCACCTAAGCAGATTAGGCTGTGCCGCCGTAATCAGGGCCATTACGGGACACTGGCTGGTGGGGTCTCACGCAGCGAGACTTCTAGGCCCTTCAAATGATTTCTGCAGAAGCTGTCGTGACGAAGAGGAGGATGAAACAGTTTCCCACCTTTTCTGCGACTGTCCGGCACTCTGCAAAACAGAAATCGCTATCTAGGGTCCTTCTTCCTATCGGACCTCACTCAACTTGCGGATATTAAACCGAAAAATATCCTGTCTTTCATTCAAACCTCGGGGTCCACGCCCTCAAAGGCGGTGCAACACGCTCATTGCCTAGGTAGACGGTTTTTGGATTAAGTCCAAACGCGGCACCACAACGGGCCAATACATGGCCTATGTGTGTGGGGGGCTATCTAAGCCTTCCACGACCGCTCTAACCTAACCCAACCTAACCTTGGTTATTGTTTATTGTTCCTTTTGCTTAGATTAATAAGTAAAAAAAAAAGTTTACATACTTTCTATCATTTGAAATATATATTTTCCCATAAATTGTCGTGCACATATACTTATTTCCATGAGGTATGTAAAATGTCAAATCAAATGCAGTTGGACTGGATGATATAAATCCTTAATTTGTCAAAATTATAATTTCCTCAATCATAAATCATGTTACACATGTTACGAATACAGCAATCACTACTTCCGTATTTCCTGAAAAATGGAAACTTGCGAAGATTATCCCTGTCCCAAAAGGCAATGGAGATTTCAGACCAATCTCAGCAATGACCAATCCGGATTTAGGAAAAACAGAAGCTGCACTACAGCAATCCTTAATATTGTTGAGGACATATGTACGACTAACCACTAATAATTCGAACAGCATATTTTTTATTTTTTTGCAGTTTGCAATGTTCAACACACGATGTTTTCAATACTACTAATAATAGCGCATACCAAATTATTTTGTCTGAAAGAGAATTTTATTCTTAAAATAAAAAAAAGGGTTTTTCTTTTTCCAACAACAACAAAAATATGAGTAATTTATTCAAACGGTAGACTTAAGAGATAAGAAAAAAATTACCACAAGAGAACAAAATTCTCTTACCCTCATACCTAAAAAACCGTCTTAAATCTGTTGTCACACGGTCAAGTTCATCGTCATTTTTGTCTTTGTGCCGCGGAGTGTCACCAGGATCGGTTCTTGGGCCGTTACTATACTCGTATTATGTTAATAATTTGCCCAACATCTTTTCTGAATGTAATGTCCATATGTATGCTAATGATGTGCAGTTGTTTTTGCTGTAGTCCATTGTTCAGAATTAATGAATGTGTAAGTGTAACTAATAGAGAATTGGTAAAGGTGAGCGAGTGGTCACGAAGTCATGGCCTCGGTCTAAACACGTCCAAAACTAAGTGTATACAAATATACAAAAAGTCCACAGACACTGTAAACTTAGGAAGAATTAAAATTGACCATAATTCTATTGACTACATCGACCTAACCTAACCTAAGCTAGGCATAATGTTTAATAAGACTCTGACTTGGAGTGACCACATAATTAAATCAATAGGTAGAACTTGTGGAGTCTTAAGAATTCTATACCTGAAACAGCATCTCTTGCCAATTAATATTAAAATCATTGTTGCTAAGAACTACCTTATAACAACTCTCTTCTATGGAGTAGAAATTTTTTCAAACACTGACGCTGCTAGTATATATATATATAAACCCTTAAACTAAGCTTTTAAATCTTAATCTGCTTAAGGGGAAGACTGTTCATCCAATTTCATTTTTTTCTTTTTCGTACAATATAAATTTTTTCTTTCTGTTTTCTTCTTTTTTTTGTTTTGTTACTTTTAATTAATAATTTTGTTTTTTTTTGACTAGTGCCTTAAATTTAAGTTTCTTGGAACTTGTAGCACTAGGATGTTAATTAACAAATATATATATACGAGATGAAAAAAAATTAAAATTGGTGCTTATTTGAGCGAGACAAGCAAAACTAATCCACAAATGCGCTCTCTGAGAGAGATGTCGCCAGCAGTATTGCCAACTTTTGATCATTAAAAAAAAGCTATTTTAAGCTATGTTAAGCGTGCTCAAGTTAATCCTATTCCTTATTTTAGATTTTATAAAGTTAACCTGGCTGAAAACCCATTCTATTTTGGCATTGGACCAAGGCAAGGACAGAATTCGGACCGCAACCATTACCTGTTCTGAAAATCTGTGGTTGCCACCTGAGTCCTTGTCATGGTCAACTTCTATCCAAAATTTAGTCGTGTCACTCACATTTTCTCACTTGACTAAACTTATATCTCTGAATTGGCGCTCAACTTGAGAAACATTATCTACATTAAAAAATTCCAATATTTCAGTTATTTGTTTATTTTGTATATTTGTTTATTGTCAACTAAGATTAGCTGACATCAAATCCAAATTACATAATTTAAATAAAATTAAAGATTAAAATTCAAAATTAATTAAAATAAAATTATATATCAATCTAAAAGTAAATAAAGGTAAAAAATTTATATAGTTAACGTTAAAGCTCTGGGAAGTTCAACAATAAAATTAGTGGTCCAAAATTTGTTGCGTGGATTGAGGAAAACCCAGAAAAACCCAATTAGACCAGCGTTAGATAAGTAGTTAGTGGTTAGTGGTTACGATAAGATGAAAAAAAGGATCAATCGTTTAAGTACTGGAATTGAGGTCTCCAAGGAGACAAGAGAATAAAGTTTCTTATAGTCAGAACATATAACACGAAATAGTTCATGAGTTAAATAATTGCTCAATCAACGATCAAGGCTAAGGGGTAAAAAGTTACGTGAAGATCTAATCGGGACATTAAATGTAATTCGACTCAAAAAAACTGATGAGTCGATTTCACCATTAAGTAGGTTATTAATAAATAATACTCCATGCATAGTTCTACGGTTTAACAGGGAGGGAAGACTTATTAAAAGGATACTACTTACTTGAATACGGGGGTAAGTCAACTCCAGGAACCCAGTTAAAACTTCTAAGGGAAAAAAGAAGCAATTTCTTCTGCACAGATTCAATTCTATCCTGGTGAATCGAGTATTGTGGGGACCACACACAAGATCCATACTCCAGGATGGCACGTACTAGGGATGTATAAAGCGTTTTAGTGGTGTAGGGATCATTAAACTCTTTCGACCACCGCTTGATGAAGCCAAGAATATTAATAGCCTTATTGACCATAGACGATATATGAGTGTCAAACTTTGATTAAGGATCAAGAATAATGCCTAAATCTTTAATTTCAAACAAGCGGTCAAGTGGTGAAACATCAAGCAAGTAGTGAGCACTATGAGAGTTACTTCTACAAAAAGACATGACTTTACATTTTGAACAATTTAGATTTAGTAAGTTAGTACGGCACCAGGCTGACAATGCACCAAAATCCGACTGTAGTTAATTACATAGTGAAGCATTATTATAGGTGAATCATAGCCTCACATCATCAGCAAACATATAACATAAGAGTTAGTAATAACAGCTGGAAGATCGTTAATAATCAATGTGTTAACAATTATAAGAGCGGTAGCGTTACTAGTAAAAGTCACACACTATCAAACTTCTCTGTCGTAACGTAAAAGACGAAGTCTCGCTCGTGAATCAACAAACGCAGTCTGTTGCTTTGAATTCACTTTGTTTTGTTTGTGCTTAGACCTGTTTCACACGATGAACTTTTTTCTAATGCAATATTTTTTTGTTGGCAAAGGGTAAAAGGGTACCAACTACAAGCAATGCTACATGACTTTTTTGCAATGATTTATTTTATTCCTTATTACGATTGCATGTATACACAGAGTTGCGCTGTGTTTGATGTGAAAAATAAAGTTATTGATACGAAACATTGCGTCAACTGTCGTCTAATGCAGACGTGTTTTCTCATCGTGGTCCGGTTAATTAATTCCCAAACGCAAAAGTGCAGTGATATAGAAGCTAATAAAATATATATTTTATGCGAAAAGACGCTAAGTGCAATGTATCTGCACAAATTGCTTTTTTAAAATCAGCGTCAAAGCGAGAATTGTGGTCAGCAACAACGCGAGCAAGAAGAGCGTGGTCGGCTGAGCAACGCGTACTTTTCCGTAGTTTCAGAGCAGCCCGAACGGTCAATTACCCCCACCCGCAAATCGAACTCTCTTACACAGCACGTGCCAGAGAGCGTTCTTGCTCACCGTCTCCGTCCCTGTTATCTATCGAGTCAACGCAATCTGACCGCGTGCGGTCGGCAACACCCAACCCGACAAATGAAGTATTGCACACCGCAACGGCGACTACATCCACAACTGCACCGATACCTACTTCCCGTTCAACAAGCACAACGACTGCTGGGCCGTCAGCAAATCAAACTGCAAACAGCAAAAATGTTAAGCCGGCTACGCAGACTGGTATGGATCGCTACATTTATATCAAAAGAAAGCTTAGTCCGCAAAATTCTACGAATAAACCAAAAATGACCCGTAGCAATTTAATTATACCCTCGAATGATACTACATACAATAGCAATAGATTTCACATCTTGGCAGAAAACACAGATGATCGCCTTCTGAAGCCGTTGGGGTTGTCACGTTAAAGCCAAAGCCATCACAATATATATACGCGAGAAAAGCTCCAGTGCTTTTGTTAACAAAGTTTGTAATGGTCGCAGTTTTAGGAATTGCAAAAATCGCTACATTGGAAAATAAAGAACGAAAACAATAGTGACAATTTTGTTGTCTTGGCTGCTAAATTCCAGCACACGCGCACACTAAGTAGTCCCCGTTATGTTGCCCATCATGCTCTCATCCAAGTCTCTCTTTCGCTCGCAATATTGCAAGAGCAGAGCTTTCGTGGAAGCGTGCGCGCACAAGCACAAGAGAACATAACTGCACTTAATCGAAAAAGCTCTGCTTGCAGTCATGCGCAAACGTTTAGAAATCTAGTCAAGCACTCCTGATTTGCATCTCGTCATCTTTAGACATCGCTGTGTTACCGTAAAATATTTTTTATTTAACCACGTGTGGTTACAAATATAAAAAAATTGTGATTGGAAAAAAATTAATAAACCCCAGTGCACCAAAGAAAAAAAAAACTATTTTGGGAAGGAAACAAAAACAAACATATCGTGCACACTGCACATTTGTGCTGTGCAAACAGCGATCACCCCAGTCCCTGTACTGCCCTGCAGCCCGGCGTTAATCCAACAACGCTCAGCCGCGGATTTGGGCAAAGTATAAGTCTTTCTCTTCACTCGCCTATAGAGCGCATATAAGGTATGTTCAGCAAAGTGAATTTGGTGTTGCAAAAGTGTCAAAAAATTCTGAGCTGATCAGTTTAAAATGTGTTTTACAGCCAAATACACATTTCCTCACCCCTCTGCACCATAGGCAGAAAGCTCCACTTCAAGTGCCGAGAATATTGGCATACATTCTGTGAGCAAGTTTGGAAGTTGTAAGAGGGAAAGCAACGCAGCGAGAAAAATTACCTCACCCCCCTCCGGTCGCACACCTTATACCAAATGACAGGGTAGCGCGGAGTTGAAGGAATCCTTCGTGCCCTGGCAGAAAATGTTTTCGTTAATTAATTAAAAATTAAAATTCAAACTTGAGGTTATAAAGTAAATACATAAGCACAGGTACAGCATGCGATAAACGAAACACAAACAAAGAGCATCATCAAGTACATCTTTAAACCAGCGTTGGAAGGCCTTTCACCAATGGAAAAGTATGGTATGTAAAAACAATCACATGTTTAAATTTGTGCTCTCTATCACGCGTTGAGACTTGGTTTGCTTCTGCGGGTTTTGAACTTCATTTCAATATTATGTACAATATGTACGTGTATAAATAATCATTTTGGATTAGGTTTCAATTCTAAACAAAAGCATTTCAAATGCCAGTCAAAACTCGCACAAAGCAAATCAAGTAAATTTAAAATAAAATTTGTGCTGCCTTTGCGTATGAATTTGCAATTGTTTTAATCGGTAAAGAACCTCATTATGCTGTTTATCTATTTACGTACGATATTGCTACATACATGAATATTTAAGATGAATTAATTTATAGTTATTTAAAACCCAAAACCCACCACAAACAATGCAAAAGTAACGCTTCGATTTTTTTCGTTTCACGAGTTTTGAATAATAAAAATAGCTAACATGCGAGTTTGAGTACAATTCAATAATACGCGTAGATTATATATTTGCAAATTTAAGTTAAGTCATCAATATTAAGTTTAAACATTTCTTTTCTTTAATTTTCGCTGTTCACGTATTAGGAATTAAAGAAAATACTACCTGTTTAAGTAAAACCACAGTACTAGAAATTGGAATTGTGTATCCACTCTGAAAATTATCGATAACCATTAAAAGGTCCATAGGAAGGGTTGGGTAAAGAAGCGTGAATCGAATGACATCACAGATTCCGCAATGTTTCGCGAGTTTGATAATAATAAGCTGCCCCATTTTTTTGTATGCCGTTGTATAGTTACTAGACCCGGTTTGATAATAGGCGTTTGTCCTATTGGTTAATTTTGTTTATTTTGGTGCGTTAAGCATTATTAGTAACCGCAGGGATCCATAAATAAGATTATGTGCTGTGAGTCGAAGATCGGGTTACAACTTGCCCCCCACATCCCGAAAGAGCTAGGGTTCATAGGGTCCCACTCGTAGCTCGGATCTCACTCGGAAGCCTCTCTACACAATCGAGGCACAGTCGAGGTTACATAAATTTTGGCGCCCAACCGTGGGGCCCGACGAAGTTTATAGTATTTGGTTTGGTTTTGAGGTTGTATAGCTGTATGTATATTTTGGCCAAGTTTAACCTTGATTACATAAAGTTGCCGATTGTCCGCTTTGATAATTTGGAACTTACTATTTAGGTATGCCGGTTAGAAAAGCAGATGAACCTTACTGTTATATGAAAAATAAATTGGCCCATGTACGGAGTTGTAATGAGTGGAAAAGAAACGAAAATCAGTTAAAATAAGTCTGGATTCTCCGTTATTGGACAACAAGCTCCGATAAGTTGCCAATTGTATCGTTGCTGCATTATAAATTTTTGAACCATTCAAATACTTTAGCTCAATTGATTTCGTGCATTTGGTAATTAGACCGTTAACTTAAGTTTGTTAGGCTTGCGAATACTTGTAAAAATAGTTTGGAGTCCGGAGTATTTTCCTGAGAGTTGATACCCTGCCAGCTGTCACTGTATTTGTTTTTCTTAAGATAACCAATGAGAGTGCATGGTATTGCCAAAGTGCATATTTTGGTAAAGAAACGTCTTCGTAACAGAAGCCGATAATTGTTGTATAGTCCTTTGGAGGTATTAGATGTTGCTGCTTGAGCAAATCTGTACCAAGAGCTATGCCGCGATTAAAAAGCGACTTAGCGTTGATTATTTATGCCATATTTAATTTAAATAGCCCAGTTAATTACCTACTTATTATTATGAAAATACGCGAATAAAGATATTATTAGTGAGAAAGCGTCAATATTGTCCCAGGAAAATTGTTATTAATAAAAAAGAAAAAAAGTTTAGAAGAATGCACATGTTGCGTAGTCCAACAAGTCAATCAACCATTAATGCAGGAGCTGCTGTTGTGGTTGAAAAAATTTGTCTGGTGTGTGGTCAAGTTATGACTGATTACCAGCCATGTTTAATCACTTTGTGTAAGCATGTTTTTCATAAAAATTGCTTAGAGAACTGGTTAACAGAACATACAGAATGTCCCAATTGCAATAGCATAGTGGATGTGCAAGCACTCAAGTTTACAGATGAAAATCCTTCCCATGCATTAGAAAATAATACGTCAGCATTGCCAGTTGCAAGTGGCACACGATCCAAGGCTCGCAAAGAAGCAATAAGTCAAATACCACCTCCAATATTGAACACGCAGCCTGTGCAAACTCAGCCGCCAGTTCAAAACATACAGTCTTCACGTCCCGAACCTAGGTTAAATAACAGTAATAGCACAAATCCGTCCGATCCTTATGTAGCACAAAGACGTAGAGGTCGACCTTCAAAAGGCGCCCAAGCCCAAAACAACATACCAAATTATGCGGTTATCCAAAATATGATTGTACAATCAATTTCTCGTATTATGTCGAACTTGCAAGTGAGTCCACTCACTCGTCAAAATAATATTCCAGAAAACTTCACACGTTCACAAAACAGGCAAGAATCGTTTATGAATAATCCCTACCCTGGAAAAGTTGCTGATACAATGCAGGGATGGAACCTTCATTATGATGGGTCTGAAAATGGTTTAAGTGTTGAAGAGTTTTTGTATCAAGTAAAAGCATTAACCGATGAAACCCTAGACTGTGATTACGCAGCCATGTGTAAGCACTTACACATCTTGTTTACTGGAAAAGCTAGAGAATGGTTTTGGCGTTATCACAAGCAAGTGAACCAAATCATTTGGTCTGAGTTTTGTACCTCTTTGCGGTTAAAATACAAAGACTATCGGTCCGACTTTCGCATTAAAGAGGAAATTCGCTCACGAAAGCAAAAGCCTGGAGAGACATTTGGCATGTTTTATGATGCAGTAGCGTTATTAATAGATCGATGTCCAGTCAAGTTAGATGAAGAAGAACTGTTAGAAATTTTCAAAAATAATCTGTTACCAAATATTCGCCAGCAGTTACTTTATCAACCTATCCATACTATAAATCACTAACGAAGATTAGTTCAAATGCAAGAGTCATTTGTGCAGGAATGGTAATCTCGCCCAGAACGCGCACACAAGCCACTTCGTCAAGTTTGCGGTCTGGAAGAGAGCACCGAAAATTGGGAAAAGCAAAACGAAGAAATCGCAGATGCCGAAATTGCTGTCGTTAGCGGTTCGCAAAAGTTAGCTACTTGTTGGAACTGTAATGAAGTCGGGCAGAGCGTAGTATCTTTTGCTATGGATGTGGCACGCGCAATGTTTATAAGCCACAGTGTAAGAAATGTTTAAGCCGCCTGACGGAAAACCGTCAGACGGGTGCATCCAACTCCCCCTGGATGCCACCAAACGTTCAGGGTCACCAGAAACAATAAAGCCAAATAAGATTTTAGTAAGACCGTCCGCTGAGGTCCCTAAAGAGATCTTACCTCTACATTTAATTCCGTATCATGATCGTTTAAATAAGTATATGGAAATTCGGAATAAAATATTAACTGATGAATATATATGTCATAGGAAAAAACGTAGTAGCGTAAGAATTAGAAATTACTTTAAACAGATTAAGAACCAAATGCTTGTTTCGGCAATCTTCAGTACTTGTCATGACCTGCGAAGTTATGCAGAAGTAGCATTTTTGGGTTATCATGAACAAGGTCTTTTGGATATTGGAGCCAATGTAAGTTGCATTGGATCTGACTTAGCAAATGAGCCATTCGTTAAATAGCGCCAATTCAAACGAATAAAAGCTCAAGTAAAAACAGCAGATGGCCATGCTCACGTAGTAACAGGTGTACTCAATGTCATCGTTAGGTACAAACAGATGCAAAAGCACATTAAAATGTATATCATTCCATCGATTAAGCAGAGACTAATTCTTGGAATTGATTTTTGGAAGTTGTTTGAGT
This sequence comes from Scaptomyza flava, assembly GCA_030179655.1. NCBI lineage: Eukaryota > Metazoa > Arthropoda > Insecta > Diptera > Drosophilidae > Scaptomyza > Scaptomyza flava. Next base: position 55,379,172 of record JARNME010000404.1, read on the forward strand.
TAGCTCCCAATGTGGTTAGTTCTTTGAATATTAAATCTGAATGCCCGGAGTCAGAGGATCCAGCAAAATATCGTTTGACCGTAGTGCAACAGCAACAATTGGAGTTAATAAAACAATTATTTCCAAATTGCGCTCAAGGTTTAGGCCGCACTAGCCTTATACAACACCACATTGACATAGCTCAGGCGATGCCTGTAAAACAACGTTTCTATCCCGTCAGCCCAGCCGTTGAAAAATTGCTATATCAGGAAATTGATAGAATGTTGTCCCTTGACGTAATAGAGCCTTCTACAAGTGCTTGGAGTTCCCCTATGCGCTTAGTTATAAAACCAAATAAAATTCGTTTATGCCTCGATGCAAGGAAGCTAAATGCTGACACTAAGAAGGATGCTTATCCTTTGCTTAATATTGACGGAATTATGGCTAGACTCCCAAAGGCAAACATTATCTCAAAATAAGACCTGAAAGATGCGTATTTATGGAATTTTTTAACTCACTAGGAGAATGTTTTATAGCAGCAGGAGACTACAATGCTAAGCACACACACTGGGGATCTCGTCTAGTGAATCCAAAAGGAAAGCAGCTCTACAATGCAATTATAAAAGCTAACAACAAGCTCAACCACGTTTCTCCTTTCAGACCAACATACTGGCCGACAGATCCCAAAAAACTTCCCGATTTGATTGACGTTGCAGTTACTAAAAACATTTCGCGTAGACTGATAAGTGCTGAGTGCCTTTCGGATCTATCATCCGATCACTCGCCAGTCCTAATAAATCTGCTACGACACCCTGAATTCATAAATCGACCCCGTAAGTTAACTTCACATAAAACTAACTGGCTCAGATACAAATAATATATAAGCTCACACATTGAGCTTAAGCCACGTCTCGTTGATGAAGCTGACATTGACAGTTTTGTTAACACTCTGGAGACGGTCTTCGTCACCGCAGCTCGCACCACTACGCCTCAAACACCAAAAACAATGCACAACCAAAGGACAACAAATCTACAAATTGAACAGCTCGTTCTTGAAAAGCGGCGCTTACGACGTGACTGGCAATCGAACAGATCGCCATCGGCAAAGCAAAAACTAAAAGACGCCACACGTAAACTCACCAAAGCGTTAAGAATCGAGGACGAGCGCGCTCAACGCCGTTACATCGAGCAATTATCAACCACCAGTACGAAAAACTCATTGTGGAGAGCTCACCCAACTCTAAGCTCACCAACAGAAACAGTAATGCCTATAAAAAACTTCGCAAGCGGCTGGGCTCGCAGCGATGAAGAAAGAGCTAACACATATGCTACTCATCTCCAAAAAGTGTTCCAACCTAACCCTGCAACAAATACGTTTGCACTACCGACTGCTTCAAACGGCTCTCAGCTTCAACATGATCCAATCAAGTTTCGCACGAATGAAATCGTTAGAATCATTAAAGAGCAACTGGATCCAAAAAAATCTCCAGGCGGTGACCAAATAACCCCAAAGATGATTATTGAGCTTCCTTACTGTGCGATCTGCATAATTGCCCAGCTCTTCAATACTATCACAAAACTTGGCGACTATCCAGACAGATGAAAAAAGTCAATCATCATTATGATACCAAAGCCTGGAAAGGATCACACAGTTCCCACGTCGTATAGACCTATAAGCTTATTTTCGTGTCTATCAAAACATTTTGAAAAATGTTTGCTGTCCCGGATAAATCCATTCCTGCATCTTCATAACATAATCCTGTCACACCAATTTGGCTTTCGTGAAAAGCACGGAACAATTGAGCAGGTTAACAGAATAACATCAGATATACGAAGCGCGTTCGAAAATAGAGAATACTGCACTGCATATCTGGATGTTTCTCAGGCATTCGACAAAATTTGGTTGGAAGGTCTAATGCATAAGATCAAAACAATGCTCCCAAACAACACACATAAGCTGCTTAAGATGTAACACTGCAATGTCTGACGAACACAGTATCGAAGCTGGTGTTCCACAGGGCAGCGTACTTGGACCAACACTGTACGTGCTTTTCACAGCAGACATCCCAATAAGCAGCCGATTGACAACATCTACCTTTGCTGATGATACAGCTGTTCTCAGCCGCTCCAGATGCCCAATACAAGCAACAGCGCAACTAGCCCTTCATCTGGTCAACGTGGATATATGGTTGTCAGATTGGCGAATTAAGGTAAACGAACCAAAATGTAAGCAAGTAACTTTCACCCTTAACAGGCAAGATTGTCCAGCGCTCACGTTAAACAACACCACACTTCCAAAAGCAAACGATGTAACGTATCTGGGCGTACACTTAGACAGAAGACTAACATGGCGGCGACAAATTAAAGCTAAAAGAACATATTTCAAACTGAAAGGCAATAGCCTCCATTGGCTCATCAATGCTCGCTCTTCCATTAGTTTGGACTACAAGGTCCTGCTTTACAACTCTGTTCTAAAACCAATCTGGACCTATGGTTGCCAGTTATGGGGGAACGCTTGCAACAGCAGCATTGAGAACCATTACCGGGGCACCGTGGTATGTTCGGGGAACGAAAACATTCATAAAGTCTTAAACATCTTAACAGTCAAGAAGGAAATAGCGGAACAAAAAGTAAAATATTTTAGTAAGCTCTCATCGCACACAAATCATCTCGCGAGAGGTCTGCACAGCCGATCCCGTCTTCGTCGCATCGACTTACCAACCCAGCGATGATTTTTAGTGACGCGCACTCAGAATGCAGTCAAAAAAGAAAATGAACTGTTAGCTAAGATTTATTAATAAGATTTGTATACTTATTGTTAGTTTTCTAATTCACTAGAAAAGATTCAATAAATATGCCCAGCAATTAAAAAAAATAAAAAAAAAAATTGATACGAAATATAGCACAAGAAAATATTATTCTTTAAGCTGCTGCTGCTTACGCTCTGCATATTGTATAAAAAGTTATAAAAATAAACAAATTATTTCATAGAACCTTCTATTGAAAACTCTTCCATGTAATAATCATTCTCATTTGACATTTTGTATTATTATTAAAACTTGCAATGTTAAACTGATTTGAAAAATTAACTCAAAACCGTAACTGACACAAAACAGCTGTTTTCTTGTTCTACACTTTCTGCGCTTGATTTTTGGTGGTGTAGGGTGTCAGGGCAGAAATCATTGAATGAAAAAACTTTATCGTGTAAATGCGACCAGATTTTCGAAGAAGTTTTGAAACAGAATGAAAAAAAAATAAAAACACGATCAGCAGAAAATTTCAGAGCAAAACGGTTCTTAAGGGCCGTTTGAGGGTTTAACGTAAGAGTCAGCTGACTCAATCTACCTTATGACTATCAATGTTAGCGTTTACTCTCAACTTAACGTAACTGAACTTAACGTAACTTGATTCTGAACAGTGTTGATTAACCTGAAAATCAAACAGCTGATTTGATCAGCTGTGATGCGAAACGTTAAGCGCTGGTTACAAAATCAAATATTGAAATGGGCGAGCATAAGTTAATAAGTTTAGTTGAAAATCGTAGTTTAATTCATGATAAAAAGTCAAAATACTTTAAAAATAACATAATATTTTCCTGTGTTGAACAGCACTGCTAACATAATTCTACAGCACTGACACACTAAGTTGAGTGAAAACGCATACATTCCTTATAATTATTACAGCAATAGCTTGATAACGTGATACGCCTTAAATGTGAACAACATCTTTTGTGCATTGACTATTCTTAAACGTGAAAAAGGCGAAAAAGCTCTATAACATGATCAATATTCTTTTCAATGTTTACATTGAGCTCAAATAATTTTTTCATTTTTTCTCTCCACAAAATTCACAAATGTCAACTGCAGACTAAAGAATTGCGTAAATTTTAACTTTTCTACAATGTGTACAACTATTCTAAAATGATGATATTGATGTTGCGGATAATGATGTTGAACAGGAGGACGAATCCGACGACGATGACTTCATCTCAGAGGCACCAGAGAATATTAAATCAATTGAAGCAGTAGAAGTTTTCAACAAAGCGGTAGAGTGGGCTAGCCAAGAAGGCATCGATCAAAATGATTTAACTGTGCTGCACCGTATTAGGGAGATAGCTGTGCTTAAAGTATCAGGAAACTCAAAAGAAAACAAGTAATGCCATGTTCTGAAATGTAAACTATTGCAGAAAGCGATTGCACCTCGTAGTCACACGGAGCAATAATTTTTATGCAAGCAATGACTTTTTCATTTCAGAAACGTTCATTGCAGCGAGTCATATCGGCAATCATTGCTGCCTAGTCAGACGGAGCCCTGAAAATACATTTATGAAATGCAACTCTGCAATGATATTTTAAACTTGAAATTTTTGTATACCCTTAACCCATAAAATGGGTAAATAAGGGTATAAGGGTTTTGTGCAAAAGTATGTAACAGGCAGAAGGAAGCATCTCCGACCCTATAAAGTATATATAATCTTGATCAGCATCAACAGCCGAGACGATATAGCCATGTCCGTCTGTCTGTCCGTCTGTCCGTCTGTCTGTCTGTATGAACGCATGGATCTCAGAGACTACAAGAGCTAGAGGCTTCTGATTTTGTATTTAAGTTCTCCTATACCATGAGCAGAACAAGTTTGCTTCAAATTATCGATAACTACTCTGGTTTCCGATATACACATAATATCAATAACAATAAAATATCGAATTTGGAATATCTAAAAATGAGCGTTGACGTAATGGGTAATGATAGAACTTTTCTGAACATTTCGTCCAAATCGGTTGAGAAACACCGGAGATATTGAACTTAATCGATTGAAGCTAAGTCAGTATACCAAAGTCAATTATAAATTTAAATTATTTATTGCAACTGGGTTCAGGGTATCTTCTAGTCGGGCTCTCCCGACTAGAGCCTCCCGACTAGAGCCTTCTTACTTGTTTATTTTATTTTTTCGCCATCATTATGGACATAGTATTTAAACCAAAAGCGGAGTTCTTAAAACAATTGGCGGCTGTTGAAATAATTGTGCGTACAGTGCACCACACACAGATAAAAACAAATAGTCTAGTCGGGCTCTCCCGACTATAATAATTAATTAAATACAGACAATCAGACAGACAGACGGACGGACAGACGGGCATGGCTATATCGTCTCGGCTGTTGATGCTTATCAAGAATATATATACTTTATGGGGTCGAAGATGCTTCCTTCTGCCTGTTACATATTTTTGCACAAAACTATTACACCCTTTTTTACCCGTTTTATGGGTTAAGGGTATAAAAATTAATAGCAAAAAGAAAAGATCGATTTGGGTTCGGCCGTTCTGGCAACGCGGGGAAAAAACCGAATTTTTGCCAAAATTCTGACAGAATTGCGTGCTGAAGAAGATGAATTCTTTAGAAATTTCGTACGGGCTTCCGATGAGGATTTTCAGTAGATTTGTGAAAAAGTGCGGCCGCTTATCCAACGTCAGAAAACAAACATGCGTGTGGCCATTACTGTTGAGGATAGAGTGGCACTGACGTTATAGCACTTGTCAAGCAGCTCAAACTATAATACACTATCGCAAATTTTTAGAATTTATCGACCGTCAATAAGCACCATAGTGCCGCAAGTATGTGAAGCAATTCACAAAACATTGGCACCGGATTTTTATACCCTGAACCCATAAAATGGGTAAATAAGGGTATAATGGTTTTGTGCAAAAGTATGTAACAGGCAGAAGGAAGCATCTCCGACCCTATAAAGTATATATATTCTTGATCAGCATCAACAGCCGAGACGATAAAGCCATGTCCGTCTGTCCGGCTGTCTGTCCGTCTGTCCGTCTGTATGAACGCGTGGATCTCAGAGACTACAAGAGCTAGAGACTTCTGATTTTGTATTTAAGTTCTTCTATCTATCGATAACAATAAAATATCGAATTTGGAAAATCTAAAAATGAGCGTTGACGTAATGGGTAATGATAGAACTTTTCTGAACATTTCGTCCAAATCGGTTGAGAAACACCGGAGATATTGAACTTAATCGATTGAAGCTAAGTCAGTATACCAAAGTCAATTATAAATTTAATTTATTTATTGCAACTGGGTTCAGGGTATCTTCTAGTCGGGCTCTCCCGACTAGAGCCTCCCGACTAGAGCCTTCTTACTTGTTAATTTTATTTTTTTCGCCATCATTATGGACATAGTATTTAAACCAAGAGCGGAGTACTTAAAACAATTGGCGGCTGTTGAAATAATTGTGCGCACAGTGCACCACACACAGATAAAAACAAATAGTCTAGTCGGGCTCTCCCGACTATAATAATTAATTAAATACAGACAATCAGACAGACAGACGGACGGACAGACGGGCATGACTATATCGTCTCGGCTGTTGATGCTTATCAAGAATATATATACTTTATGGGGTCGAAGATGCTTCCTTCTGCCTGTTACATATTTTTGCACAAAACTTTTACACCCTTTTTTACCCGTTTTATGGGTTAAGGGTATAAAAATTAATAGCAAAAAGAAAAGATCGATTTGGGTTCGGCCGTTCTGGCAACGCGGGGAAAAAACCGAATTTTTGCCAAAATTATGACAGAATTGCGTGCTGAAGAAGATGAATTCTTTAGAAATTTCGTACGGGCTTCCGATGAGGATTTTCAGTAGATTTGTGAAAAAGTGCGGCCGCTTATCCAACGTCAGAACACAAACATGCGTGTGGCCATTACTGTTGAGGATAGAGTGGCACTGACGTTATAGCACTTGTCAAGCAGCTCAAACTATAATACACTATCGCAAATTTTTAGAATTTATCGACCGTCAATAAGCACCATAGTGCCGCAAGTATGTGAAGCAATTCACAAAACATTGGCACCGGATTTTTATACCCTTAACCCATAAAATGGGTAAATAAGGGTATAATGGTTTTGTGCAAAAGTATGTAACAGGCAGAAGGAAGCATCTCCGACCCTATAAAGTATATATATTCTTGATCAGCATCAACAGCCGAGACGATATAGCCATCTCCGTCTGTCCGTCTGTCTGTCCGTCTGTCTTTCTGTCCGTCTGTATGAACGCGTGGATCTCAGAGACTACAAGAGCTAGAGACTTCTTATTTTGTATTTAAGTTCTCCTATACCATGAGCAGACCAAGTTTGCTTCAAATTATCGATAACTATTCTGGTTTCCGATATGCACATAATATCGATAACAAAAAAATATCGAATTTGGAAAATCTAAAAATGAGGGTTGGAGTAATGGATAATGATAGAACTTTTCTAAAAATTTCGTCCAAATCGGTTGAGAAACACCGGAGATATTGAACTTAATCGATGGAAGCTAAGCCAGTATACCAAAGTCTTATATAAATTAAGTATATTTATTGCAACTGGGTTCAGGGTATCTTCTAGTCGGGCTCTCCCGACTAGAGCCTTCTTACTTGTTTAAAAGTATGTTTTATTAATATTAATAAGTTACATTGCTGAGCGTTGAGATCTCTTTCGTGTTCGTTGTTCTTCAAACAACGTCGTGCCTCTTCCACCATACATTCTCCCATTATGAGTCGCATGCGTGATTTAGTACGATTTAATAATTCTGGGTCGCTTACGCCATTTAAAACAGCCGCAATTTCAATTCCAAATGATTCGTTCGGCTTTTTGCTTTTTCCTATCGCATTGCGTGATTTGGCCAACTTTTCATAAAGCGGTAACAACGCTGTTTCAAGTTCATTTGTGGCGCTAGAACATCTCTTTCGCTTAGTGGACCTCTTCACTGTTGGAGTAGCACTTTCTGTTGGCGACAACTCCTCCACAGTCGTCGAAGCCTCCTCTTTTGACTGCTCCAAACATGAATGAGATGTGTCGGCGTGCAACTGATATACAAAAATGTAAATACATTTATTAATTACAGTCACCTAAAACGACATGTGAATGGAAAAATATAGCTAGCGAATTTGAAATGAAGTGGAACTTCCCAAACTGCATTGGTGCTTTGGATGGTAAGCACATTGCATGCAAGGCCCCTAGAACATCTCTTTCGCTTAGTGGACCTCTTCACTGTTGGAGTTGCACTTTCTGTTAGCGACAACTCCTTCAAAGTCGTCGAAGCCTCCTCTTTTGACTGCTCCAAACATAAATGATATGTGTCGGCGTGCAACTGATATACAAAAATTTAAATACATTAATTTAATTACAGACACCTAAAACGACATGTGAATGGAAAAAAATAGCTAGCGAATTTGAAATGAAGTGAAACCTCCCAAACTGGATTGGTGCTTTGGATGATAAGCACATTGCATGCAAGGCTTTAATACGCAGTGCGTATTATCGGGCTCAGACGGTGGAATTTTTGCTGAGTGCCCTTTTAGCCCCTTGGAGTTAAATTCGCTGCAAGTACCAGCACATTGCCCGTTACCAGGACGTACATTGCCAGTACCATTTTGTCTCGTTGCCGACGAATCATTCGCTAGTTCGATGCGAATTATGAAACCAATTTGCAATCGCAACTTGACAACAATTCAACGCATAACGCAGAACACACATACTACATACATACAATTTAAAATATAATATACGAGTTCCACTTAATTTCAAACCATTTAAAAAAATAATGTTTACTTACTGAGTCAATATCACCTGCTGTTGTTTTTTCGTTAGCCATAAAAAGCAGGGCTTTATAGTAAAAGTCCCACTTTGGTTGCACTGATGCAGCACTTCCACTATTAGTTGTTTTTTTTTGTGATTAGCGAGGAAGTTCGTTCTTAAATTCCTACTTTATTCCCTCACTGCGTCTGCCGGGACTTCAAGCGAAACAGCTATTTCGTCCACTGCCGCTGCCTTTGCGTACTTGTTTTTATAATTTTTGTCGCATTTTTGCCAAAGACACGGCTTACCTTCCAACTTTTCAATGAGTTTTAATATTTGAACATTAGACCAAAGTAATCACGTACAAATATATTTAATTTATTCAAAATTTCTGATTTAATTAACTTTACCTTCTCCATTGTCGATTGCAACAAAATTAACAGTCATTGCTGCAATTGTTTTTAATGCGTTAGCAGCACTAGCAATGAGCAATGATTGCCAACACTGTTTCCTTTTTTTTAAATATCGATTGCAAAAAGCAGACGATGCCATTTTTTTTTGGCAATCGATTGTAAGCATTGACTGTCATTGCTCAAAACTCATTTCTAAAACTGATTGCAGCCTCGTCAAACACAGCAATATAGTTTTGTTAGCAATAAAATCAATGCTTGCACGAAAAAATTGCTTAGTCTGACGGCACCTTCATCCTCTCATTGACGATATTACCTGCTAATCTAGTAGATTAGCGTCAATGCAACCCTGTTTTTGTTTAACATAAACGACAGATGGCGCTGTTTTTTGCATATACGAACAGCTGTTATTTATAACTGTTGTTTTATTTGTAATTTGTAAGAAGATATGGCAGCAAAAAAGAAAAGGATAAATTGGTGCGATGGGGCAGAAATCTGCCTCATCCAGATATGGCAGAGCAGATTGCAACAACTGCGATCTGCTAGGAAAAATCCCGAGATCACTCTTAGTGCGCTTAGCCGGTACGGCGCTGCCAGCTTCCTCCAAAGGCTCATATTTCCGTCCAGGGCTGCCGCCCAAATCGGTGCAGCATACAAAGCAACTGACGCCACTACTTTTCCAAGAAGTAGTCGCCTTCCACCCTTGGATCCTCCTAGGTTTGGCAGCATCCGAGAGAGAGCTGCCTGTAATTTTGCTGCCTTCATACCGACATACTCGATGTGAGGCCGGTAACCCAGACTGTTATCCAGTATAACTCCTAGGTACTTGATGTATGGCTTGGATTTGATGGTAACATTACCAACCTCCACCTCCATAAATTCAGTCTTTTTCCTGCTCGTTATCAGAACTGCCTCTGTCTTGTGCTCTGCTAGTTCCAGGCTTGCAGCCCGCATCCATGATGCTATTATATTAATAGCTTCAATAGCTGCTTCTTCTACTTCTCGTATGTTTTTTACCACAACTATGAGGGCCAGGTCATCTGCGAATCCAATAAGCTTACATCCCTGTGGCAGGCGCAGTCTGAGTACTTCGTCGTACATCACGTTCCACAGGAGGGGTCCCAATACTGAGCCCTGTGGAACACCTGCAGTGACGTTAAATCGCTTAATTCCATCCTCTGTGTCGTATTCCAAAGTCCTGTCTGAAAGATAACTCGTTAGAATTCTCATTAGATAGGGCGGTATTCCAATTATTCTAAGGGCATTTAGGATCGCTTTTGTTGCGATGTCGACCACTGCCTTGATCGCGTCCACCGTTGACCGTGCCTTGCGGAATCCGAATTGGGACTCCGAAAGTGCATGTCTGGCGTCCAGTATCGTTAGCAGTCTTGCGTAGATAATTTTCTCCAGAATCTTTCCCGCCGTGTCAAGCAGACAAATCGGTCTAAATCCCGAGGGTTCTTCGAATGGTTTGTCTCCTTTTGGCAGCAGGATGAGTCGCTGGACTTTCCATACTCTTGGGAATACTCCCTCCTGTAAGCAGTGAGTGTAGATGTCCGCAAATTCCTGGGACTTCGCGGCGATTGCAAGCTTTAGCACTTTGTTTGGTATACCATCGGGCCCTGGAGTCTTTTGGTCACCAATCTGTCTAACTGCCGCAGTCACCTCGTTGGTCGTCACTGGACTTATGTGCTCCGGGTCAAGTTTGGGGCTTTCCGTTTGCACCCGAGGGTGCTGTGGAAACAAGGCCACTACGATTTTCCGTAGCTCCACTGGGCGTGTGGTCCTTGGCGTGGTTTGGCTCTTTACTTTCTTGGTTACCACCTTATAGGCCGTTCCCCAGGGGTTGATGTCGGCCTCTTCACATATCTGGCGAAAGCAGTTGGCTTTACTGCGCTTGATGCTATGCTTCAAATCCCGCTTAGCCCTCCGGAAGTCCTCGGCTCTGCGGTCAAAGTCCGGGCGATCTCTGGCTTTTTGGAAGAGTCGCCTTGCACGTATGCACTTTTTCCTCAGCTGGCTAATCTCGTCATTCCACCAGTAGCAAGGTGATCCACGCCTGCTTGGTTTCCGCCTAGGCATGGATGCGTCGCAAGCATCAGCTAGGTTCCTTCCTAGTTGGTTTGCCATATCCTCTGCAGGGCCACTTTCCCATTCCAGATAGCTTAGCAGGTCCACAAAAGTTTGCTCGTCCAGACAGCTATCTTTCCACTTCGGTCCTGTTAGCTTGGGTGGCATCTTTGCCGAGCTTCTGCGCAGTTCATAGTAAATGGCCTGGTGGTCACTGAAGGTGAACTCTTCACTTACTTTCCATTTGACCCCCCTTCCTAACGAGCAGCTCATCAGGGTTAGGTCAATTATAGAGCCACAACCGGCTTTTCGGTAAGTAAGCGATTCCCCATCATTCATGAGAGTAACATCCAGTGCAGAGAACTCTTCCAAAAAGCAGAAGCCCCTGGTGTTTGTTTCTCTGCTGCCCCATTCTACTGCCCGGGGATCGTCCACGTGCATCATCCACGATTTCCTCCAGCATGTTTTTGAACTCTCCCAGTCCCCAGCTTGGAGGTGCGTAGCAGCTGTAGAATGTAAAGCTGCTTATCCGTGCCCTAACAAATCCGTTGTGGTCTGTATTGACTTCTCGGGGTGGCGTGTTTATGGACCAAATGGCCGCCTTACCGTCTCTGCTGGCTACCCATCCGGTCCCTGGTATCCTTTTGAATGGCTCGCAGATAAGAGCTATGTCAGTATGCTTCTCCCTTGCCGACTGCATCAGAAGCGCCTGTGCGGCCTCACAATGGTTAAGATTAAGCCGTTTAAACTTCATCTTCGCTTTTCAAGTGCTCTCCGAAATACTGGACATTTTCCACTGCCAGCCGCATGGTCAGCCCTTGTTTTATTACTCATGCACATCATGCACTGTGGCTTTGTTGTGCAGTCCTTTGCAATGTGGTCTTCTTGTCCGCATCTACGGCATTGCTTAGACCTGTCCACCGTGCTCTTGCATTCCCTTGCAAAGTGGCCGAACTCCATGCATTTGAAGCAACTCTTGACTGTAATCCATTCCCTTATTCGGGAAACAGCCCAACCGACCTTCACGACTCCAGCGGCAAGAGCCTTCCTAGCTTCGTCCACAGGCAGCTCGATGGAAGCCGTCTGCGTCGAACCGTAAGCCTTTCTTAAATGGATATCTTCCACCAAGATAGCTTCTATATGCAGCTGCTTTTTCAAGGCCTCGCATATGTCCTCCTTAGTGGTGATTTCGTCCAAATCCCTGCACTCGACTGTGACTCGCTGTGAGAGCGCCCGGACTTCCGCTTGCTGCCCGAGGGACTCACCAAGAAGGTTCCTAATCGCCATTGTGCCCTCTCCAGATTTGCTCAGCTGGATCAGGAGCTCAGTAAGCCACCTGGCCAACGCCGCTTAGCGTTCCATCTGACTTCACTTTTCGAAGTATTTCGGAGTAACTTGCCTCTCCTTTAGCAGATATGACTATGGCGTCTGGTCTGCTTTTCTCCGCCATGCGTCTCTTGCCATGGTTGCTCTCCTTATTTTTCTTCTTCCGTACCGTGGTCCATTTTTCTCCTTCACTCTCTTTGCTTGGGGGAGCTTTCGTGGCATTCTCCGGCCCTGGTTCATCCGTAGCTTGAGTGCAAGTCGAAACCTGCGTCGTCACCACTCCCTTACTCCTCTTGGTGGAGGGTGCACCCGCTCCAGGATTCTGCTTTCTCTTGCTATCGATGGCCTTTCCGAAGATTGGCGACGTCTGGGAAGCTTGGTGCATCCGTATCACGGCCTTCGCCCTATTGTCGTGTAGCTGTATAGCTACAAGCTCGTATAGGGCCCTGATGCTCTCGATCGAGTCACGCATCGGCTGGTGAATCGACCGTCTCTTACCATCTTCCATCATCTCGACCAGCTTCGAGATTTCTTCTCCAAGGTCGCTGAGCGCTGTTCTGTTGTGTTGCTCCACAGGCTCCCTCGCGCCCTGGTGTAACTCTTGAACGGCTGGCGTCGAAATTTTGGTCGGCGACCTTAACACTTTACTGCTTCTAGCAAATCTAGCACAGGGGTTCTGTGAAAGAATTCTAAAAGCCTGGGTATCCCGTTGTGCCTGGGTATCCCGGTGTGTGCGTGTGTATGTGCCTGTGTGTATGCGTAAGCCTGGGTGCGTGCCTGTGTGTGTGTAAGCCTGGGTGTGCGTGCTGGGGTGTAGACGTAAACCTCGGTGTGTGTGCTGGGGTGTAGAGGTAAGCCTGGGTGTGTGTAGATGCCGGTGCGTGCGTGTGTGTGCGTAAGTAATATGCCTGGGTGTATGCTTAAGCCTGGGTGTGTGTGCCTGTGTGTCGATGCCGGGTGTGTGTGGAGTGTTGTGCGTGTGTAATATGCCTGGGTGTATGCGTAAGCCAGGGTGTGTGCCTGTGTGTCGATGCCGAGTGTGTGTGGAGTGTTGTGCGTGTGTAATAGGCCTGGGTGTATGCGTAAGCCTGGGTTTTTTTTTTTTTTTTTTAAATTCTTTATTAAACTATAACAATAAATAATACTTAATGAGTAGAATATAATACATGTGGCTTTGTGTATAGGAGCGATAACAGTATGCGGTATGTCCGTTAGGAATTGCTTCGCATACTACAATCACCACCTATATTGGAGTGGTCCTTCTAAGTCGTTCCACTCGCCTCAGCTCCTTCATCACCTCTGCCGCAAATGCGCTGACCGCTTCCCATTTTGCCGGAGACTCTAGCATACTTGGCACTAGATTGTCCATCGTGATGGGTCCAGCCAAAGCGAGCTCAAGCGTGGTGCGTTGGTTCGCGAACCGCCCGCAGGTGAACAGTACGTGGTGTGCGTCCTCCTGTAAGCCTTCTCCGCACCATAGGCACTCATCGCTTTGCTCGTGGCCAAACTGCCTTAAATACTTCCGGAAGCACCCATGTCCAGACAGCAGCTGGGTCAGGTAAAAATTAACTTCACCATGACCCCGGTTGAGCCATGGTGAGAGCCGTGGGATCAAGGCGAATGTCCATCGCCCCTTCTCTGAAGAGTTCCAGCGGGCTTGCCACCTCTCCAAAGTGCTTGATCTTACTGCTAGTCGGCTCGCGCGTGCTGTAGTAGCGGCCGACCGGCTAGCCAACTCTCCCGACTCAATGGCAAGCTCTTCGATGGGAACCATGCCAGCGATGACCAGGGCGGCCTCATCAGAAATCGTCCGGAAAGCACAGCACACTCTGATCGCGCAAAATCGGTATGCAGCGCCTATACCGCGGCAGTAGCTTTGAACCCGAACGGCTTTCCACCATATTGGCGCTGCGTACAAAGCCGTTGCACGGACAACGCTCATTAATAAGTGGCGGCGCTCCTGCTTGGGCCCGCGCGTGTTTAGCATTATGCGCGATAGTGTGTGACATACTCCAGCTGCCTTGGCTGCGGTGTACTCCAGGTGCTCCTTAAAGGATAGTCTCGTATCCAGCATAACGCCAAGGTATTTGATAGTCCGGCCAACAACTATTTCCGCTGTTTCCACCGTCTTGCGGCTGCTTACAAGCACCGCCTCCGTCTTGTGCGCAGCCAGCTCCAATCCCGCCTGGTTAAGCCAGTCCTGCACACGGGCAATGCATGTATTGCACGCGGCCTCTGCATGCTCCAGCTCCTTGCGCACGACTACGATAGCAACATCGTCAGCAAATCCAACTATGTGTGCCTCATCCGGAAGATTAAGCCTTAAGACTCCATCGTACATAATGTTCCACAGCAGTGGCCCAATAACCGATCCCTGTGGGACTCCTGCAGAAATATTGTGCACTTTGATGCCTTCAGTGGTCCGGTAGAGCAGCACCCTTCCGTCGAAGTAGCTCCTAACTGTGTCACGCAGATATGAGGGGACCTGCAGATTCTCTAGGGCGTTGAGGATGACTTCCCAGTTGGCGGAGTTAAACGCATTTTTAATGTCCAGCGTGACTATGAGGCAATACTCTTTCCCTCCTCCTGCCCATCTGGAGCCTTGAATAGCGCTGGTTGCTATCTCGACCACCTTGCTTAGGGCGTCGATGGTTGACCTCTCTTTGCGAAACCCAAACTGGTTGGGGGACAGCCCGCCTGCTATGTCTATCGCATTGCTAAGCCTTACCCCCAGCAGCTTTTCAAAAACTTTGCCAATGTTATTTAACAGACAGATTGGTCTGTAGGATGAAGGCTCCCCCGGCGGTTTGTCTGGCTTCGGCAAAAGCAACAGGTTCTGCACTTTCCAGACGGTTGGAAAGGTCCTTTCGTGCAAGCATGCATTGAAAAGAGCGGCAAATTGTTCGGCTTGTAATGACATTGCTAGCTTCAGCGCTTGGTTTGGAATACCATCCGGACCTGGTGATTTGTTCGCCGCGATGTTTTTGGCTACACCAAGTACCTCCTCTGGTGTGATGACCTCTGGCACGATGTTGTCATATGCGATGACGCTAAGCGCTCGGCCTGCGATTTCCCGTGAGGAAACAGGCACTCCACAATGGTCTGCATCCTAACTGGCTCCATGGAAGGGAGGTGGTGATTTCCAGCATATATGCGCTTGACCACCGTTTTGTACGCTTTCCCCCAGGGATCCTGCTCAGCAGAGTCGCACAGCTGCAGGTAGCATTCACGCTTACTCGCCTTAATCGCCCTCTTAAGCGAACCTCTAGCCCGCCTGTAATCCTCACGTCTTGCTGCAAAATGAGGCCTGTTGACTGCGCGTTGGCATAGCCTTCTGGCTCTAATGCAGGCGTGGCGTGCCATGTCAATCTCCGCGTTCCACCAATACGTGGGGCTGTGGGGACGCCTGTAGGGACGACGCAGTGCCATGCTGCTGTCACATGCCGAGGAAATTTTCGCAGCCATTTGTGCTGGCCAGCAAGTGTGCATACAATGGCATTGTGGTCGCTGGCTGTGTAGAGGTCGCTGATCACCCACTGAGCTGCGATGAATAAGGAGGGGCTGACAAACGTAAGGACAATTACTGAGCCTGCCCCAGCTCTTGAAAAGGTATGATCGTTGCCGCTGTTTAAAAGTGCCAGATCCAGTGCAGCAAGCGTCTCCAAGAGCACTCTGCCTCTGGTGTTTGTTGAAACGCTGCCCCACTCCAGAGCCCATGCATTGAAGTCGCCCGCGAGAATAATTCTGCCACGACCCCTAGCATCGTCTACTAGCTGCTCCAGAATCGCGGAGAAAGCGGTGAGTGGCAAGCTGGGCGCAAGGTAACAGCTATAGATGCACAGACTGCCAAGTCTTGCTCTCACAAATCCTTCGAACTGCTGCACATCGGTGAGCTGATGAGCTGCACCACACACCCACAACGCAGCCTTCTTGCTAGTGTCCGTCGCCCAGATGCATGATGGAGCAATCGGCACTCGGTGCGGTTCACTCAGTATGCATATGTCAATGCCCAGCTCCCTTGTTGTCTGCTCCAGAAGTGATTGAGCAGCCATGCAGTGGTTAAGGTTAAGCTGAAGAAACTTTAACATTTCATCTGTCCGACGGCTACTTTACCTGACCCCTGTTTAGAGCACAGCCAGCACGATGGCGGTTTGCTGCAGGACCCAGCCTCGTGACTAGCCTCGCCACACCTATAGCACGTACCCCTGCGATCATCTTCGCTGGTGCATTTCGCAGCGATATGCCCAAACGCAAGGCATTTGTAACAGCGCAGTGGCTGCACAATAGGCCGTATACGACAGACCACCCAGCCAACTCTGATCTTAGCCAGGTCAATTAACTGGGTGGATATAGGCTTAGGGAGAACCAAAGTTGCCGACGATGATCCGCTGCGTAGAGCTCGCAATGAGCGGACCGCTTCCACCGTTAGGCTGGGTGCATCTATGGCTTTGTGGATCGCATCGATCAATTCCTCCTTCGTGGTCAGCTCATCCAAGTCCCGTACCTCGCCGCGTTGGACGTCAACGAGCGTCTTGACCGTCGCTCTGTCTCCTAGGGCTTTCCCCATGGCTGATTGCAGCTCCTCTGAGCTGTGCACTGGCTTTTTATTTAGGCGAAGAAGCAGATCCCCGTTTGCTGCTCGCCTAATATTCTGCACGTCCTCGCAGTATTGACGTAAGGCAGGGTCGGTTTTGACCACACGCAGCATGTCGGCGTAGCTGCAGCCGTCAACACCCGATAATGCAATATCATCCGCTCGGATACGACTGTGAGACGATTTTCTTGGCTTCACTTTTGTCCAGGACGGTCTTGGTGCAGCCTGGGGAGCAGTCTGAAGTGCCATCTTTGGTGCTGCCTGTGATGCAGGCCTCTCTAGGGGGGCGTTGGAGAAGCCTTGCTTCTGTTTTTTGGGCGGTGTGCCTCTTAACTCCTGCAGATCCCTAGGGCGCTTAGGAGTTGACCTGCTAGCTATGCGGCGGGTGACTCCCGTGTGGTGAGCTACTTGCTGACTGTCCCTATCAAGGGTGTGCACAGTAATGGGTGGTGATGTTTGCGTAACACCCCCTGCAACTTGTGGCTTGCTCAACCTAAGAGCTGTCTCGTGCAGCCTGACAATTTTTGACAACTCGTCGCGCATCAGTGCGTTTATATGACGTTGACCATTAAAAAGCACAGATAAGCCCGAAAGAGCCTCACCCATTTTAATGAGCGAGCTCTGCAGCGTTTCCGATGGCCTCGGAGTGGTCGGCAAAGGCCAGACGACCGGATGCGGCAAATGCAACGACGGTGGGGTACTCTGCGATGAAGCCTCGCTCTGCACAGAGGGTGGAACGCACACCTGGGGAGGGGACCTCGGCAGTGCCGAGCGACGCACAATTCCATTCGACATCGAACGGGCTCAAGTACACCTCCAAGCAGTCCCACGTTGACCAAAGATTTAGCTTTGGTATGTACCGCTGGGGGTTATACCGCCCCGAATCGGTCACCAGAGCCCCACTGAGCACCGTCTCAACGGAAGGGGTTGGTAATCGCCGGATCCGTGGCTTTTGCTATACTCTGCTTGAAGACTCCTACTTGAACAACAAAAGGGGAACCGCGCCTGTTTGGTATACTACACTTTGCGTGGGCCCTGTTGTATATGCAATGACTTTTTTTTTTTTAAAGTCTTCCCATTACACAAACCGTCCGCACCGGAGACACCTCCAGTAAGACCTGAACCAACAGCCAAAAGCGCCACCTGTTGCGAATCAGGAAAAACCGGTGAGCGCTGGTTGCTCGGAAGCCTTGGCGAGCCGCGCGATCAGCTGGCAGTGTGTTAGTCTAAAAACACTAACAGCACACCACAAAGGAGTTGTGTTGCACTGTGAGCCTTTACGCACGCACACTACCGAACTGAATAGAAAAATACGCGCGGGCGATCAGCCGCTGGGGGAGGCTACTGTAGACGGCTACGAGAATAGCCAAAGAACGCGCGTGGCGGCAGCAAACAGACGCACAGGTAAGTGACCCGGCACTATCACCGAACGATTCTAACTGCCTTTGTTATGATTTTGCTCAGGTATGACACCGCAAAACGACAGCTGGACGGAGCGATTCGAAACGCGTCTGCGTGTCTGTGTGTGTGTGTGTCTGGGTCGTAAGCCTGGGTGTGTGTGCCTGTGTGTCGATGCCGAATGTGTGGAGTGTTGTGCGTATGCCTTTGTGTATGCGGGTGTCGATGCCGGGTGTGTGGGTATGTATGTGCCTTCTGCTGCTGACGTTGCTGCCGAGCGCTACCACTGATCGTGGTCGTTGCTGTTATTGCGGCTGCGGTGGCGGTTGTACCTGTGGTTTTCGCTGATGTCGTTGTTGTTGTTGCCGTTGCACTTCAATTCTCGCGTACCGATTCCTTAGCCCCGCTCCGAAAAACTGCGATCTGCCCCGGATTTGCCCACTTGTCAGACTAATTAAGCAAATTCGCCAAATAGCCTCGCCAGTCTTCTTCTTCCGAATTCTGGGTCCCTGCACGTTTTCGGCTAAGCGTCATGCAAAAATGCCAACTGGTTCCGAGATACCTTTTGCTCCGCTCTGCGTTGCGCTCATGTATGGTATATGCAGCTACAAGGTATCTCGGTCGTACAAACAATAACGCCCCGAACAAAACATAAATGTGCGGTAGTTTTCACTACCTCACACCCTCTCCTCACTTCGGGGGGGCGGTGACGGACGGTGACCTTTCCCCGACGACTTTCCTACGCCGTGTCACTTTTCGTTCCTCCTTGCCGTTGCCGAAACTGACCGTTGCTGTCGTTGCTTTTTTTTTCCGCTGTAGCTGTCGTTGCCGTTGAGTGGCCTTCCCAGCTCCAGATCTCCCCTCGCTGCTTCGTCGACGCCTCAGAGGTCACTTCGCGACTGTAGACTTTGGATGTCTCGCCAGTGCTCGGGTCTTCCTCTTGCTGCTTCTTCGACGCTCCGGAGGTCACTTCGAGACTGCAGATTTTGGGTGTCTCGCCAGTGCTCGGGTCTTCCTCCTGTTGCTTCATTTATGCCGGCGGCTCTTGAGATCGCAGAAGTTGTCTTGTGGCTGTGATCTTTGCTTTTCCAACTTTTTTTTTTTTTTTTTTAAATTGTGTTGCGCGGCACGTTTGGTTGATGTAAGTTTTATTTATTATTATCCTTCGAGAGGATCTGTAGATTTTTAGTTATTATTATCCTTCGAGAGGATCAGTAGGTTTTATTTATTATTATCCTTCGAGAGGATCTGTAGATTTTTAGTTATTATTATCCTTCGAGAGGATCTGTAAGTTTCATTTATTATTATCCTTCGAAAGGATCTGTAGATTTTTAGTTGTTATTATCCTTCGAGGGGATCGTTGCGTCGCACTGTGATGTGTTCACTTCGGTGACCGGGTCTTGACTCCCCATCCTCAGCTCGCGGTCTGCCTGATCTTGCAGAACGCAGCTCTGCTCCTTGATGGGCGGTGGCAGCGCTGCGCTTATAAGGCTTTGGCAGCGCTGCCCTTATTAGGCGTCAGCAGCGCTGCCCTTATTGAGCGTCGGCGCATCTGCTCTGTAGCCTAAGCCTGCAAAGACAGCAAAGCCAAGACTTCCCTGGCAAAGGGGGCGGGGAGGGAGGGGGGGGGGTCGGATGCTGGATGTTTTAAGGGAACGTGTAAGGGGTGAAGAGACTTAAAGTTTGAGGTTTTGACAACAACAGGGCACCAAATAAGGACACAAACAACAAGAAAACGTAACATAGTTCTGGCTTAAGGCGACCCTGGACTCCCTAGGTACTATGTGGTGGTGGTTCTTTAAGCCACCATGATGTTATACTCCCAAAAGTGTTTGCCAGTGTCCCTGCTCGGGCACCATCTGTAAGGACGTAATTTCTCAGGCTGAGGTCGGCGTTTCAGTCGCGTCCAGGGGTTTTACAGAAAATTTGTAATTTGCTGGGACATTGGGGGAGCTGTGCCAGCGTGCCAATAGAGGAAAGTGTAAGGGAAATTGCAGGGGGGGGGGGGGGGGGGGGGGGTTCGTGAGCATGCCTTACGCACTGGCGACGATTTGAGAGACATCTGAAGGAAAAGGTTAGTTAGTCCAGAGTAATACTCGGAGAACTAACCAATCACTCACCCCAAATGGCTCTTCGTCGCCGACCAGGGCGTCGGGCGAAGTTCTGTGTTAGTACGGGCGGGTGAGAGTCAACCAGCCAGCTGGTCAGGCCGAGGGTAAGACCCGGAAGCCTGCGCACTAACTGCCTAACCCCATCCGCCCGCACCAGTCACCGGCCGCTGCCTTGAGGAGCTCTCGGACGCGTGTGAGAGATACGAGTGAGAAGATTTCGTCACGCATAGAGTAAGACTCGGAATGCGTGCCCATCCTCCACCCGATCTCTCACATCTGCAACGCCTGGGTATTACCCACTTGTCGCTACACCTGGGACATGCCCAAGAGATAGGCGTCGCAGAATCTAGAGTAAAACTCGGAGGATTCGCTATCATGCCCCTCAGGGCCATGTGAGTGAGGCTCACTCGCTGAAAGGGGGAAAAAAAGGGGAAAATGGTAACAAGTAAAGCACACACAAATTTATCTACACTAGGATCTTTATTAATTTCATATCACATACAATAAGACATATATTTATTACACAAAGCATGGCTGCCTGAGCAACCTTTGGACCCATCACAGATGGCCGTCACTTACCCCTGTGTATGTGTGTTTGTAGATGCCGGTGGGTGCGTGTGTATATGCCTGTGTGTGTAAGCCTGGGTGTGTGTGTGGATGCCGGTGCGTGCGT
This sequence comes from Scaptomyza flava, assembly GCA_030179655.1. Taxonomy (NCBI): domain Eukaryota; kingdom Metazoa; phylum Arthropoda; class Insecta; order Diptera; family Drosophilidae; genus Scaptomyza; species Scaptomyza flava. The sequence continues at coordinate 55,400,303 of JARNME010000404.1, forward strand.
GTGTATATGCCTGTGTGTGTGCCTGTGTGTGGGTAAGCCTGGGTGTGCGTGCTGGTGTGTAAAACACACTGTGTATATGTTTTTTTTTTTTTTTTTTTTTTTTTTTTTTTTTTTATTCCTTGGTAATAAATAATAACCTACATTAAACTATACAATAAAAAAAAAAAAAAAAAAAAAAAAAAAACAATCATAGACATTGCCAGCCTCTGCGGGACCGCCGCGAGGCATTGCTTCGCAGAAACAAAAGCAATGCTTATGAAGCGATCGCCCTTAAGCGTTCCAGACGCCTCAGCTCCGCCATCGTAGAAGCTGCGAGTCCGCAAACCGCATTCCATACCACCTCCCTCTCTATCATAAGATCCACCAGGTTTGTTGGCGAAAGGGGCTGACCAATCAGGGTCTCCACCTGCCGACGTTCATGGGCGAATCGCCCACACTGGAAGAAAACATGGCTTACATCCTCCTCCGTACCATCTCCGCACCAGCTACACTCTGAACTGGCATCGTGCTTGAACCGCTTTAAGTAGCTCCTAAAGCAACCATGTCCCGTTAGCAGCTGGGTGAGGTAAAATGTGACTGACCCGTGCTTCCTCTCTAGCCATCGCCGCACATCTGGTATCAATAGGTGCGTCCAACGCCCTTTTGCAGAAGTATTCCAGTGCCGCTGCCAGGCCTCTAGGCTCCGCTCGCGGGCTGCAGCCCTAGCTGCTCTTCTCTCCGTTGGTGCTGCTTCCAAAACCGCTGCGGCTTCTACTGCTAAGCTGTGGATTGGGATCATTCCAGCCACCACCAGCGCTGCATCCGAGGAGACTGTGCGAAAGGCGCAGCAGACGCGAAGGGCAGAGAGCCGGTAGGATGACACGATACCCTTCATGTAGGTGGCCACCGAAGTTGCGCCGACCCAAATTGGAGCAGCATACAGCACTATCGACTTCAGGACGCTCGTAAGCAGCAGCCTCGTTTGCTGTTTAGGACCCCGCGTATTAGGCATCAACCTCGCAAGGGCTCGCACGGATCCAGCTGCCTTCCGATGCACGAATGCCAGGTGCTCGCCAAAGTTTAAGCGCCGATCGATGACCACACCAAGGTAGCGGATACAGTCCTTGGACCGCATTGTGACGCCTCCCACCGTGATATCCACGTACTCCACCTTTTTTCGGCTGCTGATGAGCACCGCCTCCGTCTTTTGGGCAGCCAGTTGAAGACCAACAGACGACAGCCACCGCGTCACTGCGTCTAAGCACCAATCGCTGAGCTCTGTAACTCGTCGTAGGTCTTTAGCTACAAGCACCAGAGCGACGTCGTCCGCATATCCAATAGCGCTCGCACCATCCGGCAAGTGAAGCTGTAGTATCCCGTCATACATGATATTCCACAGGAGAGGACCCAGGACAGATCCTTGTGGAACACCTGCAGAAACGGCGTACTCCTTCTCCCCCTCATCTGTATGGTAGTGCAGCCTACGGTTGTCAAAGTAGTTCCTCACGATTGCTACGAGGTAGTCTGGCACTCTAAAACTCCCCAGGGCATCCAAAATGTAGCTCCAATTCGCGGAGTTAAAGGCGTTCTTGACGTCAATGGTCACTACGAGACAGTACTGCTTATTGCCAAAGCGCCAGCGGGTGCCTGAGATCGCTTCTGAGGCTATGCTGACTACCGACCTGATGGCATCGGTAGTAGATCTCGCCCTCCTGAAGCCGAATTGGAGTGGTGATAATCCTCCAGCATTCTGCACGGCGTCATCCAGCCTAGCAGCTATGATCGCCTCGAGACCTTGCCACTGTTGTCAATGAGACAATAGGTAAGCCTGGGTGTGTGTGTGCGTATATGCTTGTGTGTATGTATACGCCTGGGTGTGTTTTTTTTTTTTTTTTTTTTTTTGGTCGCCGCCGGGAGGTGAGAATCTTCAAAAGATATTGGCGGTCCACCAATATGCACGACTCATCGACACCGTCGACGCCTACGAACTAAACTCACCCCCCCACACACACCGCATCCCCCGCGGGATCCACCGCAAAGTATAACTTCGCGGGGGGCGGTAGCCTGTTTAGGCTAACAACCTTCAATGTCGCTCTTTCTCACATCGTCTCAGATTAATCTGGATGCCTATTATGAGCTGACGCATACTCTCCCAGTTGTCCTCCGACTCCAGCATGAACTTCAGCAAGTTCTCCGTTGATGGCACTGTTCTTGTTCTTCCAGCGTATCGTCTGCAGCTGTATAGAACGTGCTCCGGGTCCTCATCCTCTCCTTGGCCGCACTGGCACACCGGGCTGTCCTCGTGTTTGAAGCGGTGGAGATACTTCCTGTATCCTCCGTGGCCCGTAAGGAATTGCGTTAGGTGGAAGCCCACCTGTCCAACTCCGCGGCCAAGCCAACCGCTGACATCTGGGATCAGGGTGTGCGTCCATCTACCTCCGCTGGCCGCATCCCACCTTCTCTGCCACCTGATCAGGGATTCCTGTCTTGCCTCCTTCTTGGCCTCTGCAGCGGACACGCCCGTGTCTCGCCGTGCTATGCGGATCCTCTTCGCCTCCTCAGCCAGGATGTCCACCGGCACCATCCCAGCCAGCACCAGGGCTGCGTATTCGGAAACCGTCCTGAGCGCAGATATTACGCGTAGCGCCGTAAGCCTGTATGCCGCCGCCAGCCTCTTTTTCATGCCACTATTTGTGGTCACCGCTGATGCCCATATAGGCGCTGCATACAGTAGAATAGATGAAACTACTTGTGACAGCAGTCGTCTTCTACCTGCTTTCGGTCCTCCAATGTTCGGCAGCACGCCTGGGTGTGTGTGGATGCCGGTGTGTGTGTGTGTATATGTCTGTGTGGGTGCGTAAGTCTGGGTGTGTGTTTTTTCTTTTTATTTCAAAAGATATGCCTATGTTAACTTAAATTACGATATGTGTAGCATGCACAGCCGTTGCCAGCTTCTGCGGGACCGCCGTGAAGCATTGCTTCGCAGAAGCGGTGGCAACGACTACGATGCACTCGCCCTTAACCTCTCCAACCGACGCAGCTCTACCATCGTAGATGGCTAGAGTCGTGCTGAAATCGTTTGAGGTAGCTCCTGAAACATCCGTGGCCGGAGAGAAGCTGGGTAAGGTAGAACGTTACCATCCCGTGCTTCCTCTCCAGCCATCGCCTTATGTTGGGGATGAGGAGGTGCGTCCAACGCCCTTTGTTGGAGGTGTCCCACTGCTGCTGCCAGGCGTCAAGGCTCCGCTCGCGGGCAGCTGACCGAACGGCATTTCTCCCCAACGGAACCGCTTCCAGGACTGCCACGGCTTCCAAGACGGCGATGCGAATCGGGGTCATCCCCGCAATCACGAGCGCAGCGTCAGAGGACACAGTGCGGAAGGCACAACATAGCCGCAGGGCAGAGAGCCGATAGATTGACTCTATGCCCCTTGTGTAGCTGGCCACCGACGTAGCACCAACCCAGATTGGAGCCGCGTACAAGATAATTGACTTCATAACGTGCATTATCAGTAGCCTCGTCTGCTGCCTCGGACCTCGCGTGTTTGGCATCATCCTTGCCAATGCGCGTCCGGTAATCGCAGCCTTCCTGTGAACGTACGCGAGATGCTCCCCGTAACTAAGGCGCCTGTCAATGACCACGCCGAGGTAGCGGATCCAATCCTTGGACCTCAACGTGACGCCATCCACCTTAAAATCCACCTACTCCACCTTTTTCCTACTGCTGATGAGCACCGCCTCCGTCTTGTGCGCAGCAAGCTGCAGACCCACGGATGACAACCATTGAGTCACTGCATCCATGCACCAATTGCAGAGCTCGGTGACACGCCGTAAGTCAAGCACCAAGGCAACGTCGTCAGCGTAGCCAACTGCTGTGGCCCCCGCTGGTGGCTGGATTCTAAGTATGCCATCATACATGATGTTCCACAGGAGAGGACCTAGAACAGATCCTTGTGGGACACCTGCAGAGATAGCATACTCCTTTTCGCCCTCGTCCGTGTCATACCGAAGGATTCTGTTGTCGAAGTAGCTCCTCACAATAGCTACTAGATACTCTGGCACCCGGAGAAGCACCAGAGCATCCAGGATACAGCTCCAGTCGGCAGTGTTGAAGGCGTTCTTCACGTCTATTGTTGCTACAAGGCAGTATTGCTGTCTCCCGAAACGCCAGCCGGTACCGGCGATAGCCTCAGCTGCGATACCGACAACAGCTTTGATTGCATCGGTGGTGGATCTTGCCTTCCTGAAACCATATTGGTGAGGTGAAAGGCCACCAGCTCTACGTACGGCATCATCCAGCCTAGCCCAGATTAGCATCTCCAGGACCTTGCCGCCGTTGTCAATGAGGCAAATGGGCCTGTATGCCGAGGGGTCGTCAGGGGGCTTGTCGGGCTTTGAAAGCAGCACAAGTTTCTGTACCTTCCACCTATCTGGAAAAGTACCTTCGCGCAGACATTTGGAGGAAGTCTCTGCAAACAGACCAGGCCGCAAGGCGATTGCTATGCTTAGGCATCTATTTGGCACTCCATCTGGGCCCGGGGCTTTTTGGGCGGTGAGCTTTCGAGCAGCGATCGCCATCTCTTCCAACGTGACCGGGATGAAGCCCTCGATTGTGGATGGACCAAGAGCTGGTGGGAGTGGGCTCGCTCTCCGAGGAAAAAGAGTTTCCACTATGTCCCTCACTCGAGCGAACTCAGTGGGCGCTTGACCTCTGCCTTTGCCGATGCGCTTGACCACCACCCTGTATGCTCTGCCCCAGGAATCATTGTCCGCGGAGTCGCAAAGTTTGAGGAAGCACTCCTTTTTGCTGACTTTGATTGCTTTCTTGAGTACTGCTCTTGCCGCCTTGTACTCAAACTGCAGTAAGCGTGTTGAGCTCGAGTGCCTTAGCGCTGCTCGCTGATAGCGCCTTCTCGACCTCAGGCATACCCGTCTAGCCTCAGCGATGTCGTCGTTCCACCAGAACATGCTTGTGTGGTGGCGTTTGTAGGCCTTTCGCACAGACATGCTTGCAGCGCAAGCAGCGCCCAGTTGTTCGGCTACCTGCTCCACCATAGCCAGCGCCGGACCACTTGCAGCCATGCATGAGACGGCATCGACAAATATGGCCAAGTTGAGGGACTCAGCACGAAACGCCATTCTAGAGGGGGGTCTAGGCGGCACCCGGTGACTTTCCCCTATTGAGAAAACGATGGCCTCATGGTCGCTTCCAGTGTAGCAGTCGCATATGCGCCAGACTCTCGCAACGTGTCCAGAACCTCCGCACTTGTAGCAAGCCTTGCTGTGGTCGGCACCACTCTTGCAATGGACAGCTATATGTCCATACTCCAGACATTTGTAGCAGCGCTTTGGCTGAATGAGAGGCCTAATGCGGCATACAGCCCACCCGATGCGGATTTTCGCCCTTTCGACCAGCTTAACCGCCTTAGCCGTCGGTAGGCCCAGAATTGCTGTTTGGAGGCCAGCCCTCGTGTGCCGGAGCGACTTGACGACGCGTTGGATTCCGACAGGGTTTTGACGGTGGCACGTCCGGCAAGCACCTTACCAACAGCGAGCTGCAGCTCGTTTGCACTGTGTGCCGGCTGTTTGTTTAGCCGAATCAGCAGGTCACCTTTGGCCGTCTTACGGATTGTACTTACATCCTCACGCAGATGCACAAGTGATGGCTCACTCCTAACCACCTTTAAGATGTCTGCATAGCTACAGTCGCCAAAACCAGACACGGTGACTGCATCCGCCCTTGTGCGAGCTTTGCTTTGCGGCCAACCACTTTCGACCATGGATTATCCTTGGGCAGGGATGATACGCAGGGGGGCTCGAGATTTTGTTTGCTAGCAACCGCCGTTACTCTGCTCCTTTTTGGGGGTGTAGTGCGGCGAGATGTTGATGGCTCGCGCATGCGTTTTGGTGTTCCCTTGGGTTGCACCACCAAGCTATGCCCGAACCTAGCTTCTCTGCTGGAGCAGCCCGCCACAGTTGGCGTAAGCCTACTGCTGCTGACGTTGCTGCCGGGCGCTACCACTGATCGTGGTCGTTCCTGTTATTGCGGCTGCGGTGCTGTTATTGCGGGTGGTGGCGGTTGTACCTGTGGTTGTCGCTGATGTCGTTGTTGTTGTTGCCGTTGCACTTCAATTCTCGCGTACCGATTCCTTAGCCCCGCTCCGAAAAACGGCGATCTGCCCACTTGTCAGCCTAATTAAGCAAATTCGCCAAATTGCCTCGCCAGTCTTCTTCTTCCGAATTCTGGGTCCCTGCACGTTTTCGGCTAAGCGTCATGCAAAAATGCCAACTGGTTCCAAGATAACTTTTGCTCCGCTCTGCGTTGCGCTCATGCATGGTATATGCAGCTACAAGGTATCTCGGTCGTACAACCAATAACGCCCCGAACAAAACATAAATGTGCGGTAGTTTTCACTACCTCACAATAATAATAATAATAATAATAATAATAATAATAATAATAATAATAATAATAATAATAATAATAATAATAATAATAATAATAATAATAATAATACTAATAATAATGATAATATTAATAATAATAATAATAATAATTATACTTATAATAATAATAATTATAATAATAATTTTTTTTTTTTTTTTGGGTTGGGAGGGGAAAATGCATTTACGCACTTCCAACTAACGTCTTAGTTAGGGAGTGTGGGGCTCGCTACATAGTAGAATACCCACTAAACAACCCCTCCCCGTTAGGCCTTTCTCCACTTCGGAAACGCTTTCGCAATACTTCGAAGTGGGGCCTTTATGCGCCAAGCGCCGTTTTCTTATAGAAGCATGAGCCTAAGTTATTAGATGAGACATCTAAGCACTAAGCTCTTATCTGCGTCCAGACACCCTATTACGACCTCTCATCTAGGTCTTTTTTCTTGCTTCTTAAGATTTGACTGATGAAGGCCGCTACTTTCTTCCAGTTGTCGTCTCTGATGATCATCTTTGACACAAGGTTGTCCGGTGTTATTTGACCGATCGCTTGTATAAGTCGTCTTCTTTCTAATGTGAAACGCACACAGTGAAAAATTGTGTGCTCAGCATTGTCGATCTCGGCGTCGCCATACACGCAGCTGGCTACTGCGCTTTTCTCTATCTTGTGTAGAAAGGCACTAAAATATCAATGTCCTGTAAGCACTTGGGTGATGTAGTAATCTACGTCCCCATTCTGACGTTCGACCCATGCCTTAAGGTTAGGTATGAGCCTGGCTGTCCATCTTCCTGTGCTCTCGCCTGCCCATCTTTCTTGCCATAATGCTAACGTTGCCTGTCTACATGTGTCTGCGGTTTGCCTAGAATATTGTCCTAGTTGTCGTAGCTCGTAGATTGTCTTTCGTTCCTTAGCTAAAAGGTCTATCGGTATCACGCCTGCGATGGCTAGTGCGACAGCGCCGGACACCGTTCTGTATGCACTGTTTATCCTCAGTGCGCTCGTTCTCTGAATAGCGAGTAGTGGCTTCAGCCTACTTTTGGTTTCCAAAGTCTCTGCCCAGATTTCGCTTCCGTATAGCAGAATGGAGTTGTTGATCTCCATCAAGAGTTTCTCCTTGCTTGAGTTGGTCCGCCGATATTTGCCATGAGCCTGCTGAGGTTTCTCGTTGCCTCGGCTGCTCTTTTTTTAACGTACTGAAGATGTGGCTCGAATGTCAATTTGGTATCTAGTCTAACGCCCAGATATTTGATCACCTTTTGTGTCCTTATATGACTGTCGTTGACTCTCATATCCACTTCTAGAGGGATTCTTCTACCGGCTATTACAATCAGCTCTGTTTTTTCAGTCGCTAGCTGCAAACCGTGTGCGTCCAGCCAGTCCTTGACTCGTACCATCACCCGAGTGAGTAGCCTCTGTGCGTATTCTGTGTTCCGCGCCGTGATCACTGCTACTATGTCGTCTGCGTACCCCACTAGAAAAGTGTCTTCAGGCATTTCTATGCGGAGGATTTCATCATAGCTTATGTTCCAGAGTTCCGGCCCAAGAATGGAACCTTGTGCAGCTCCTGAGTTTATATTTATACACTTTTCGCCTGAGCTGGTCTTGTATATTAATTTCCTGTTGCTGAGGTAGCTGTCAATTATGCACATTAGGTATTCCGGTATGTGCGATCGTCTCTCAAGTGCTGCCAACATATCTGTCCATCTGACGCTGTTGAACGCGTTTTTTACATCCAGCGTTGCTAACAGGGTTATGGGTCTCGAGTAGTGGTTTCCTCGTTTTGTCTTGAGCGCCTCATTTACCACCTCTTGGATAGCTCCTATTGTAGACCTATCTGGTCTAAAGCCGTACTGCCTGGGAGAGAGACCTCCAGCACGTTCTACTGCCACTGCTAATCGGGGCTTAATCATCTTTTCTAAGAGTTTCCCTGCTGTGTCTAGCATGCAAAGAGGGCGGTATGCGGATGGCGTCGTAGGGTCTCCTTTTCCTTTCCCTATCAGTACTAGTCGCTGTACTTTCCAGGTATCGTGAAAGCTCCCATTAAGTATACACGCGTTGTACATGTCGAGCAGTACATTTGGCCGACTTTCTGCAATAACTTTCAGAACTTCCGAAGGGATGTTATCGGGTCCTGGGGCTTTCTTATTCTTTAGGCTGTAAGCTGCCCTCGTCAGTTCCTCGTTGGTGAAAAGCTCTATTTGCGCTTCCGTCGTACGACGTGTTGTCCTGGCGGGTTTTGGGACATGCGTGGGAAACAGTGTTTTGACTATGTTGTCCATCTGTTCTTCCTCAATGTCTGGCGTAGCACTCCTCTTTCGTAGTTTTTTCATCACGATTTTGTATCCCAGCCCCCAAGGGTCGATGTTCACGTCATCGCATAGTGCTTTCCATTTTTCCTTTTTGCTGTTGCGAATGGCAATGCTAAGGTTTTTCTTGGATATCTTAAACTGGGCTTCCTGTATCGCGAAATTTCCTCTCCGTCTTGCCCTGGTAAGCTTGCGCCTATTCTTAATGCATGTCTCCCTGAGTGCTTTTATTTCATCCGTCCAGCAATAGACCTCTTTTCCTGCTCTGTGTGGGTTGCCTGTTCTAGGCATTGCGGCATCGCAGGCTTTTCTTATTATCGTCATGGTTTTGTTGACGATGTCTCCCTCGCGTTCTACCCTTGCTTGCCGGTCTATTTCGTGGATAAGGGTCGTCCTGTTGAGCCGATTTACATTCCATCTGCGTCTCCCAGTTGTTTTATTGACGTCGGGTGGTCGCGTTTCTTTGAGTTCGAACGAGATGTACTCATGATCGCTTCCATTGTAGGTATCTAAGACCTTCCAGTCTATGATTTGGCCTGCGAGTCCTTCTGAGACGAGCGTTATATCCGGGATTGTACCAATGGTTCCTGGCCGTCTGAATGTCGGTGCTGAGCCGACGTTTGCGACCACAAGTCCCAATCTTGCCGCCATATCGACAACCTTACGGCCTCTTGAGTTTGTCGAGGGCATGCCCCACTCTTCTGCTCTTGAGTTAAAATCACCTGCTATGATAAGGTTTCCGTTCATTTGCAACGCCGCGTCTTCGATGTCATTTAGTTTCTCTTTGAAAGTGTTGATGTCATCGTTTGGCGTTAGGTAACAGCTCATTATGTTGTACTTCTCTATGCGTGCATGAACGAAGCATCTTCCTTTCGTTGAGTTGTGAACAACAGCCTTGCTTGTGCCCGGGAACCATATTGCGGCCGTCTTCGATTCGTCTTCTAGCCAGCATCCATTTGATTTGTTCCTGTACTGCTCGCTGATTATAACTTAACCTGCTTGCTGTTCGAGGACTATTTGGGATAGCAGAGCATCTGCTGTCCGGCTTCTGTGTAGGTTTGCTTGCAAAATTATCACTTTTTGGTCTTTCCGGGTCTGGCTTTGCAGTAGGTCGTTCCTGGTATGTGGTTCGTCTCTTTGTGGCCTTCCCGTGTGCATAAACAACACTTTGGCGTTTTCGTGCAGTCCTTCATTTTATGTCCTCTTTCCGAGCATCTCATGCATACATCTCTCCGGTCTGGTCCTCTGCAATCCTTCTGTAGGTGTCCCACTCCAAGGCATTTAAAGCAACGTTTGATGTCGAGGCATGATTTAATTCGGCATCTTGTCCACCCAACTTTGATCCTCTGATCCTTTAGTAATTTTAATGCGTCTTCCGTTGCCATGGTGACGAAAGCGCGTTTTTGCTCCGAACTGTTGACCTTTGTCAGGTGTACTTCAAAATCCTGACATACGTCGCCTACCGCCGCTTTTATTGCCACAATGATTTCCTCCTCCTCTGTCAGACTGTCCAAGTCGCGGATTTCTACCTTGGTCTTTGGTTTGATAACCCTTACTGACCCATTCTCTTTGATTGAGTCTCTTATTGTTTGACACAGGGTGTCCGTTTTGCTTCCTTTTGCTAGTTCTACTAGCATGTCCCCCTTCATTGTTTTCCTTACCGAGCTTATGGCGTTGTCGGCTTCTTCTGTCTTCATGTTTTCTCGTAGTTTTTTAAGTACGTCAGCGTAGCTTTTACCTTCTGCAGGTTTAACTAGTAGTGCGTCGGGCCTGGGCCGTGTCCTTGTCCTTTGGTTAACCCCACTTTTAGCAGATGCCCTAGTGCTTGATAGTGCGGTCTCCTTTTGTTTGTCGCTCTTCGGCTTTCCTTTTTTGTGTGAGACAATTTGAAAACCGACGTCATCCTTCTTATTTTTCTTTTTTCTGCTGGAGTCTAGCGCTGCTGGGCTAGTAGCGGGTCTCTTAGGTACTGACACCGGAGTTTCGTTTCCCTCAACTGGTTTCTGCGTAGAAGCCTTGTATGCCTCCACCAATCTCTCCTTTTCGGCAATAATCCAGCTTTTCCTGTAATTTTGCATCACGTCAAAAAGCTCACTTAGTTCCGAAGCGCCGTCCTTGACATCCATGCTTATGTTTCGCTGTCTGAGCATGGCGTGTTTCATCTTCCTCAGAACTGATCTGCACTGTGCCAGTGTCTCATCCTCTAGCGCTCTCATCTTGCTTATCAGCGCCTGCCGGAGTGAGCTGTAAATTGGCATCTCACTTTCGCTACGCGAAGGCGATTGCACATCTTCTAGCATTTCACTGGATGTAATCTGGCTCCCAAGCGCTTGTAACGCATGCGGTGTACCCTGCGGCAGAGGTTCTGCCCGCGTTGCACTTTGTATAGGCGACCTTGCGATCATGCTGCTTCTGTTGAATGCTCCTCCTTCTTCACTCTTTCCTGTTTCTTCGTTTAGTTTGTTGTTTTCATTATTGTTCATGCTATATGGGTCCAAACTTAAAGCCGCTATCTCGTCGCACATGTACAGTCGTCCGTAATGTCCCCGTGGGTCCCTTTGCAAGCAGTGAGGTCCACGCAAGGGTTGACAAAAGACCTTATGAGTGCCTTTGTTCAGAGCCAGGACGGACGCTAAGCAGGAGTTCTCTCAACTGCACCTGTACCACCAATTCAGTGGTGTTGCGATTTGAACGTACTTGAAGACTCGCTAGGTTTTAGTAGGACGGCGGTGACTGCAACATTAGCCCAACAGCCATTTCGTCAGGGGTTCAATCTGGGTACTCAGGTGTTGGATTGCCTTAGTCATCGGCGACGGATCTTCTTTTTGTCTACCGATTCGGAGAAAGACGTAGAAAGTTGCCGCCCACTATGGGTCAGACGCTAACCAGGATGCCGCCCGATCCGGGTGCGTCCTGGATTTTCTCCGACAGCCTTAGCCACGAATATGGCTGAGCTGCGGAGCGCCTTCTCACCTTAGCCAGCTGTTTATCTGGATAGATAAAGAAGCTGTTTCCGGAGTCGCCACGTGGAGGCGGTGAGATGCTTGGAGTTTGTCGAATATGGATCACGCTGGGCTTTTCCAGATAAAACCAATCAGACGCTTTACCATACCGGCAGAACTCCCGACTCCATTATAATAATAATAATAATATAATAATAATAATAATAATAATAATAATAATAATAATAATAATAATAATAATAATATAATAATAATAATAATAATAATAATAATAATAATAATAATAATAATAATAATAATAATAATAATAAGAATAATAATAATAATTGAAGAATCAAGAGCTTTTTCTTGACTGTTGTAGTAATAAGTAGGTGGGGGTGCAAGTTTTATTCAAAGGTGATTTAGATTTTATTTTCTTTAATGAGGTTCTTCGCTGCACCACTTTTCACTTTCCGATCAGATTCAAAGCTTTTTTACATGTGTTCTGCTATCTTAAGCTTACCAGGGCTGTGCGCTAATGTTATCTTAAGCTTAATAGGGTTGTGCGCTTACTTTAACGGAGTAAGGCGCGATATTCAAATATTTAATACAATTCAACAATTTAACTACATAATAAGAAATATAATTGGGTTTTGACCCAACATACCGGCCGCCTTGAAAGTATGTGATTGACTTTCATGTGATTGACTTTCAAGAAACGGGTAACAGTGCTAGTTTACGGGTAGGTCGACGAATAATCCCCCTTGCGGTTCGAGCCTCGGCAACACGAACGAAGTTGTCCTTGCCAGTAATGGTGTCGGTGATGCGGCCAAGGAGCCATCGTTGCGGTGGAAGATTATCCTCGTGTACTATGACCATGTCGCCAATGGATATGTTTGGCGATGTCTTAGTCCAGTTTGTGCGGATTTGGAGCTCGTTGATGTTTTCGTGCGACCAGCGTCGCCAAACGTGCTGCTTTATGGCGCTAACTCGTTCCCATCGAGTAGGGTGTCCATTTTAGCATCTGATAATGGATGTTCAGGAAGTGCCCGAAGCGCATCACCAATCAAAAAATGACCAGGCGTAAGAGCGGCTAAGTCATTCGGATCCGTCGACATTGGTGACAACGGAGGCGAGTTTAGTATGGCCTCAACGTCAGCAACAGCAGTAGAAAGTTCTTCAAATGTGAGCCTAGTGTCTCGGAGTGTGCGGTTGAGAAGTCCTTTGACGCTCTTAACTGCAGCTTCCCATATGCCCCCGAAATGCGGGGCCCTCGGTGGGATGAAATGGAAATTTATAAATTCAATGAGCAGAAATTGCACAGAAGATATCCGATGGAAGCCCGCGCCGGGAAATTAAGCGTTTGAGGGCTGCAATGAAACTATCCGTAGTGAGATCGGATACGACTTCGGCGTGTATTCCTTAGTAACAAAGCAATAAATATGGCGATGTAGGCTTTTGTCGGTGGCTTGCCACGGATGCGGAAATAGACGTTGACTGGACCACAGAAGTCTATGCCGCATCGGGAGAAAGGCCTTGCTGGTGTAAGACGCTCCTTCGGTAACTGTCCCACTAGCTGTCCTTGTAAAGTTGGTCGAAAGCGGACACAGTGTACGCAAGATCGAACGATGCGGCGTGCCAAGTCTCGTGCGTTGACTATCCAAAATTGTAAGCGAATCAGAGCAACGAGTGCCTTGGGTCCAGCGTGATAGTGCTTTTGATGCATGTAGCGTACGTACTGCTCCACTAAAGGCTCCTTGCTTGGCAGTAGGATGGGGTGCTTCTGGGTGTCTGAAAGATTTGTTAGTTCCAAACGGCCTCCTACTTTAATGAGCTGAAACCCATCTGTGACCTGTAAGAAAAGACAAAGGCTTCGAAACTTGTTGTGAGCTGACTGACCCTTATGTAACCGTGAAATTTCTTCTGGGAAGTGGGTGGTGGTAGGGTGGCACTAGTAAACAGCTGCGGTGAGAGCTGATCTTGCGTAAAGCATCGAGAACTTGGTTGCTGCTGATGGATACGGTAAAGGCAGACTTGCGCTTTTCCAAATTGATGACGTCCATGTCCATATCATCGTGTGGCGTGGTTGGCCAATGATGCTCATCTAAGCGCAGGAAAGAAGGTCCTTCGAACCAGATCGACTTTTGCAAGTCAGCTACGGTGCAACCTCGAGACAGCAGATCTGCTGGGTTGCAGGGAGTTGGAACGCGTTTCCAGTGACAATCGTTGGTAGCTTCTTGAATTTCCGAAATTCGATTGCCAACGAACGTAGAAAGGGTGGAGAACTATCTGTGAGTCGCACCATAGAAACGTGGTTGGCTTCCTATCATCAAAGATTCCTGCGATTTTTCGATAGAGTTGTGATAACAGATGTGCACCACAAAGCTCTAACATAGGTAGCGATTTCCTTGTTGGCGCAACTCGTGACTTGGATGTGACGAGCTGTGTTTTGAATAGGCCATCGGTCCCAAGTGTGCGAGTGTAGATACAACAGCCATATGCTCTGATCGAGGCGTCGCAGAATCCGTGTATCTGCAAGCTGAGTATTTTAGGTTGGTGGCAATAGCGGGTATTGCTATGTGTTCTAGCGACGAAGGTGATGCTAGAAACGATGTCCATGCTGTTTGGATTCCTTGAGGGACAGATTCATCCCAGTGTAGTTTCAGGAGCCACAGCTCTTGCAGGATGATCTTGGCAATTATGATAATCGGCGTGACGAGTCCTAAGGGATAAAACAGCGATGAAGCGATTGACCAAATCGAACGTTTGGTGACCATGTCTGTGCTAATCCTTGGGGAGAACAAGAACATGAACGTGTCCAAGCGTTGGTCCCACTTCAAGCCAAGAGTGCTGGTTAATGTGTCGTCATTCAAATTTAGATCCTTTATTGTACGATCATCTACAAAATCGATGTGATTGGAGTTCCATTTTGCTGGCTCAAACTGGCCGTCGTGGAGAATAGCTGTAACTTCCTTCTTGATCTGATGAAGAGCTTCTACGGTGTCTGCTCCACCAAGAAAGTCATCAACATAAATCGATGATTTGATGGCCTGGGCACCAATCTTATAGTTGTCCATGTGTTGATCTGGTAAATACGACATGCTGCGTATGGCCAAATATGGCGCAGCGGCCGTGCCATAAGTTACCGTATTTAGCTCATACGTGCAAATCGGTTCCGACGGTGAATTCCTCCAGATAATGTATTGAAATCTTCGATCCTCTGCGGCCACATAAACCTGGCGGAACATCTTGACAACATCAGCAGTAATGCCGTACTGATGTTTCCGGAAACGCAGAAGTAGGGTGTAGAGATCGGGTTGGATTGTCGATCCGACCATGAGCAAGTCGTTGAGGGATTTTTGAGGCACGAGGCGTCAAAGACGACTCTCAACTTCGTTGATGTGCTGTTTGGCTTGAGCACGCAATGATGTGGGATGTAGTAGTGCGGAGTATGCAGCTTTGGTAGCTCTACGAGGCTCATGTGTCGCAAGTCATGAAACTCCTGCATGAAATCCACATATTGAGACTTGACCTCAGGCCGTTTGGCCAGACTGCGTTCGAGTGCGCGGAATCGTCTAATAGCAGTGTCGAACGAGTGGCCGAGCAAGCTAGGGTCATCTTTGAAAGGGAGCCGTACGATTGATTATACGGCCATTCTGTGAGCGTTGAACCGTTTTGTTGTATGTCTCCTCACAGTTACGCTGCTCAGGAGTGAGTAAATCAACCGAGTTCTTGACTTCATCGATGCGCCACAAGCGCTCTATACTGGCAGAAATATCCGTTTAGATGGAGTCGTCTGCACTCAGTAGATACTGGTGTTGTGTTTTGGCATTGGCTTGACATCGACCAGAAACTATCCATCCTAGTAGGGTCTTCTGAAGCACAGGTAGCTGAAGTTTGATTTGGCCGACTGCTAGAATGTCGAATAAAGTCTCCGTACCTAGGAGTAGATCTATGCGGCGAGATTTGTTGAAGTCCTCATCTGCTAACGACGAATTTGGAGGAAAGTTCCACGTAGATATGTCAATTTCTGAGTCCGGCTGATAGGCAATATGCGTTGTAACGCAGAAATTAAGCAGTATCTCAAATTCGTTGAGGCGCGACTTTATTGTCGTTGAAGTGTAATGCTTAATGTGAGTTTTCGATTCGCCAATGCTACGAATCTCCAAATTGCGCTTGGCTCTTGGCAAGCGCAGCGTCTGGGCAAACTCTTCAGAGATGAAGTTTACCTGAGAGCACGAGTCCAACAAGGCGCGTCTTACTTTGTAACACCCAGACGAATATTTTACCAAGATCAAGGCCGTGGCTAATATGACACAGTCTGAACGAGTGTCCGTATGTGTGTGCGCGACGGCATCCTGAGCCTGTGGCGCATTTAAGCGAGGCTGGGCCATCGACGTATGAGTAGTAGATGCGTCTCCATGAAGCAATGTATGATGTGGCAGCGAGCAGGTGCGGCATCTCCATTTAGATGGGCATTTCGCTGCAGTATGACCCTTGTTTAAGCAGTTGATGCAGAGTCCAAGTTGCTTAATTCTGTTCAAGCGTGATTCTACGGCGGGATCAGTTAGTTGGCCACATTTAAAGGCTTTATGCTCTGAGCTGGAGCATATGTTGCAAGTTTGCGTTGTGCAACTAAATGATGAGCTTGCCTGTGACCGCTGTGAGCAGGTTTTATGACCACCTTGTTGGTTTACAAAGAATCAGCAGCAGGCTTACTTATTGACTCTAGATACTGACAGTGGCGCTCTATGATTTGTACGCAATTGTCCCACGTAGGTAACGCTGTGTATACTAGAGATTTTATCCATTTTCGTTTGGTCTCCTGGTCTACTTTCCCCATGACGATGAAGATGAGCAGGCCTGAGCTATCTGCGATTCGTTGCCCAGAGACCGCAACGAGTTATACAACGCGGACGCTGCGCAGCTGTTGCCCACTGGCTTTGGCAGCAGTTGGCAATGCGAAGAGCGATGATATATTGTCCGAGAAAACGAGAGTTGGGTTGTCATAGCGATTCTTCAAGCGTTCCAAAGCCTTTGTGTAGTTTTCTGAAGTTACTTGGAATGCTCGAACCGTTTCTAATGCAGGACCACGAAGACAGTTCAAAAGCTGGTTAAACTTTTCGATTGGAGACAGATAGGATTGATTTCCAATAACTTGTCTGAACGACTACCCAATGCTTTCGTCCAGGTCCTTCTTTTTCAGCCAGAGGATGTCGCCGATGTTAGCAGCTATTTTCTTCCATATTTCTTCATCGCTAATCATTTTGCAGACTATATTTTCCGGGCAGAAGCTCCCAATTGTTTCAAAAAGCCGAAGTCACTTTTCTGCGAATCGTTTACAGTGGAACATAGTGTGTTCTGCATCATCTCTTTCGGCGTCATGATAAACACAACTAGCTTGTGTACTTTTTCCAATCATATGAAGATAGGCGTTAAAGTATCCATGACCAGTGAGCATTTGTGTCACATAGTAATCAACATCTCCCTCCTTTCTTGTTATCCAGTGTTTGATGTCGGGTAATAGTCTCGCCGTCCATCTTCCGGTGCTCTCGTTTGTCCATCTTTCTTGCCAAAGGTCGAGTGTCTGCTGTTTGCATTGCTGGAGTGACTGTCTATTTGCCTGTCCGGATATTCGTAGCTCGTAGATCTTTTTCCGTTCTCTTGCCAACAAATCAATGGGCGTCGCGCCTGCAATGACCAGCGCAGCGGCTGCAGAGACCGTCCGATAAGCACTTATGATTCTCAGCGCGGATGTTCTTTGTACAGCGGTGAGCTGATTTACTCGTGTTTTTCTATTCATGGTGTTTGCCCATATCTCACAGCCATACAGCATGATGCTATTGGTTGCTTCCATCAAGAGCTTTCTGCGGCATTGTAATGGGCCACCAACATTTGCCATGAGTCTGCTGAGAGAGCGTGTAGCAGCAGCAGCCTAAGTTATTGCGTGCTTGATCTGCGCCTGATAGGACAGCTTTGAGTCCAGTCGTACTCCTAAATATTTAATAACCTTTTGTGTCCAGAGCAAGCTCCCTAGGAGGGTAATTTCTGCCTCTATAGGAATCTGCCTTCTCGTGACTAATAATATTTCTGTTTTTTCTTCGGCTAGCTGTAATCCATGGTTATCTAGCCACCACTTAACTTTTGTCATCATCTGTGTTAGCTTACGCTGCGCATATATAAGATTGCGCGCGTTCATGACTGCAACGATGTCATCTGCGTAGCCGACGAGAAAAGTGTCGTCTGGCATCTCTAGTCTAAGGATGTCATCATAGGCGATATTCCAAAGATCAGGCCCTTGTATGGATCCTTGCGCCGCACCCGCAGTTATCTGAAAGCTCTTTTCGCCTGTCATGGTCTGGTACACAAGCTTTCGGTCCTCTAAGTAGCTACTTATTATCCGAAGCAGGTAACTTGGGATGCGAAAACGGACTTGAAGTGCCTCAATCATGACTGACCACTTGGCGCTGTCAAAGGCATTCTTAACGTCTAGTGTGACCAGCACCACGATTGGCCTTGAGCGGTGGTTCCCTTGCTGGCTTGCTAGTGCTGCTTGCGTCCCCTCTCTTATTGCTCCTATTGTTGACTTGCCTGGTCTAAAGCCGTGCTGCCTAGGTGATAGTCCACCCGAATTTTCAACTGCTGCTGCCAGTCTAGGTTTAATTAGTTTTTCCAAAAGCTTTCCTGCAGTATTGAGCATGCATAGTGGTCGGTATGCCGATGGTGAGTCAGGATCACCCTTGCCTTTCTCAATTAATACTAGCCGCTGTATCTTCCAACACTTAGGGAAGATTCCCGAGTAGATGTAACTGTTAAACATTTTAAAAAGAATTTGGGGTCGATTTGCTACTATTATTATTATTATTATTATTATGAAAAAGGAGGTTAGTGCACTGCGACCACCTGGGTCTATTGTGCCCTCATCCTATTGTATGAGCTACAGCTCCCCGTACAGTGCAATTGATCGAAGAAACGCGATGATGTCGCCTAGACGGAGAGCCCTCATCTCCTCAGTGTTTAGTGTGACCCGCCCGAGCTGAGATAATTTCAGCCGACCTATGGCAGGGCACTCCACTAGTAGGTGTTCTGGAGTTTCGTCCCCCTCCAGACAGAGCCTGCACGTAGCCTCGTTCCCTATGCGTATCCTATGTAAATGCCTACGCAATCTGCAGTGTCCTGTCAAGAAGCCTGTGACAATCCGAAGAGAGACCTTGCTCAGCTTCAGACAGTCCTCAGTCCTCGTCTTGTTGTAGTTACCTAAAAGCCTTTTACTTTGTCTCGCCCCCTGCGAACACAACCAGAAGTTCGTACTATCGGACCAAAGGTCAGAGAGAAAGGAGTGCTTGCCCCCTTCCTGGCCATTTGGTCCGCTACCTCATTACCCGGGATTCCCGCGTGCCCAGGGACCCAATAGATGGTGACTCTATTATTAGTCCCCAACCTGTTTAATGTTTCTATACATTGCCAAACCAGCCTGGAAGCTATTTTATAAGCACCTAGTGCTTTTATAGCTGCCTGACTGTCTGAAAATATGGCTATGTCTCTTTGATCGTACCCTCTGTCGATGTTGAAAGCGGCACATCTCTCTATCGCGTGTATTTCCGCTTGGAAGATACTGGCGAACTTGCCAAGGGGTTCATGGTAATTGAGTCGAGGTCCGCAGACTCCGGCCCCCTCCTCTGTAAGCGAACCATCTGTGTACCACCTAATAGCATGTGTTTTCACATTATAGGTAGTTGACAGGTTGGTCCATTCTGCCTTATTGCTAAGCTCTATGTTAAAGAGCTTACTGAAGCTAAATTGCGCCAACTGCGCATCCTGTGGGTATTCTAACAGTGAGCCTGTGGCTCCTGCAGCCGATCCAGTTGCTAATGCCCCCGTTAACCTCATATGACTTCTGCTTGCGTTGTGTTTTATGTATATGTGCAGTGATGGAAGCCCTAGTAGAACGTCTAGAGCCGTGGAGGGGCAGGTGCGCATTGCGCCCGGAATGCACGAGCATGCAAGCCTCTGGAGTTTACCCAGTTGCTTCCTCGCACCTTCCCGGTCCATGCGTCCAGCCCAGACCACAGCCCGACGTCCCTACACCAGTCCAGGCTTAGTCGAAGGCCCAGGGTGACTCTATCACATAATGTGCTCTCAAAATTCCCTTTGCAGATAATGGTTATGTCATCGGCATATCCTAGATATCGAAAGCCTTTATCCGTTAGCTTAGCTAAGAGATCATCTACCACCAGACTCCAAAGGAGAGGTGATAGGACACCTCCTTGAGGACAGCCTCTGGTGGTTTGTGCTCTAATCGTCGAGTTGCTGACGGTTACTTCTGCTATGCGAGAGTCCAGGAGTTTGCTTAACCAGGACGTGAGTCCTGATTCAACTCCTCTACTCTCAAGAGCTCTGACCACCACGTCATGCGCCGTGTTGTCAAAAGCACCTTCTATGTCCATAAAGGCGCAGAGTGCGACCTCTTTTGCTTTCACAGACTTCTGGAGAGTGTTCACTAGGTCAAGCAGAGCTGACTCCGTTGATATCCCTGCCCCATACGCATGCTGATGTGCATGTAGTGGCTTGGCTTGGATTATCCCTGCTGGATTTAATGCTCTTGATAGGACAGCTTGAATGATAAGCATCCAAGATAGTCTTGCCCACGTCAATAGATAGCTGCTCAATCTCTTCCTGTGAGGAAGCTCTTTTACTGTAGTTTAGTCTGCTCAGATTTAACCCCAGACAGGACCGATATTGTCGCCAATCTGTCTGTCAAGGATTTCTGATGTCCTTACTAAAACTTAGGTTACTACAAATGTCGAATAGGATAATCCTATGGTCCGACACTGATGGTTCAGTAGAGACTCTCCAGTTGCGAACCAACCTGGAGCCTCCGTCATTGCCAAAGGTGATATCTAACACCTCGGCCCTGCTTTTGGTTACAAACGTAGGTTCTGCCCCCACGTTTAAAACAGTGAGATCCTTAACTAGTAGAAAATCAAGTAAACACTCACCTCTGCTGTTTGTATCTGTGCTGCCCCATGTGATGCTATGTGCGTTGGCATCGCACCCCAGCAGCAATGGCAGCTTCTTTCTGCTGCAGTAGTCCACTAGAGCCTGATTTTCTAATGGAGGAGCCTCCGCCTCATCTCCCGGGAAGTACGCCGACGCCACCACTATACTTCCGCGCTCTCCAGTGATCAGCACTGCTACTAAATCTTTGGTGAGAAATTTAGAAAGACATAGAAAGTTAGTGTTCTTCCGTACCAAGATACAAGCTCTTGGCGATGCCTCTCTTACATCCGCAATTACTCTTGCACTTACGTGGTTAAGGCCGCAGATCCTGCCTCTGACGACCCATGGCTCCTGGATGAGCACCAGCCCCAACCTGGTGACCAACCTGCCGATGACAGCCGAAGCTGCTCTCGCATGATGCTGGTTAATCTGAGCAACGCTGGTGGTCTCCATCCCTAGAGCTCTTCTTCACCCTCCGAGAGCGTCAGATATGCCTCTGACTGCGCCCCGGTGGGTGTTCGCCTATCATCGGATGGCCCATCCTTACTTTTGATGTCATCTTCGCGGACGTGGAGTCTGGGCAGGTCCAGACCCTTGAGGGACACCGAGTCTAGCTCGGCCTCCATCACCGCCAACGCCTCTGCTTCCGCTGCTCCATCTGGCGGACATTCATGCGTCGTCTCGGCTGAGGCTGCTGAAGTGCCAGGCACATCGTCAGCTTTCGCCTCCGCATCAGCCGCCGCCGCTTCCTCCTTCTTCCCATGAAGTTTGCATTTGAGCTGCCCAAATCGGAAGCTCATCAGCATGCCCCGGTTCTTTAGGAGAGCAAGTGCGTCATCCTCCACGCCTAGCGTCAGGATCTTGCCTCCCTCAGCCTCCTTCCACCTGAGCAGCTTCCAGGTGTAAGAGCTGAGCCCTCTGTTCTGCTCCGTGAGCAAGCCAAAGGACTTTGCCCCCGGCTCTCCAGCAGTCCGTGGCAAAAAGACGGTCACGATGTTGGGCATCGGAATCTCGTCCTTTGGGCAGGTGCAGAGCTGCACGCCCACCGCAGGTCTGATACTAGGGACCTTAAGCTCTAGCCACTTCTTGGTCTCATCATCCATACATTCTACCAGTACCTGTGCGAAAGTGGATGCCGTTGAAATTCAGGCTTGCGGTCCAGCCCTTCCTCATCTCCTCGACGAGGGCCAGTTCCACCGCCGTCAGCTCCTCTTTGGACAGAAGCCTCTTCGGGTACTCGCTCGCCGTTATAGCCAAGATTGTGCCCTTGGCTACGCTGGCGTACGAGGCTGCCTTCGGATGCTTCGTGTCCCTTGAGGTTCCAGAGCCCTCAGGAGCCGCGTTGCCCTTGCGCTTCGGTTTCTTGTTTTTGTTGGCGTCATTGGGGGCCTCAGCAAGCGATGTTTGTTGCCATTGCCGCTTCTTCCCCACGCCAGCTTCCTCTCCCTTCCTCTCGCCTGGAGACACGGTCGGGGCCCGGTGCTCCAGCGCTCTCCTGCGCGCCTCCTCCGGCTTCAAGCCACGCTCCAGGTACCGAAGATACCATTTGCGGCCGGCTCCGCTTAGGCCATGCCTTAGCGGGTCACCAGCCCCACCGGGTTGGCCTGGTGCCGGGATATGCGGCATCTGCTTCCTCTTCTGCGGACCAGAAGAGGGTGTTGCAGTGTCTTTCCCGTCGACATTGCTTGTCTGCGGGACAGCCACTGGGGCAGTGCCGGGCACTGCGCTCCCACCCCCTACGTCCGTCCGTTTGGTGTCCCCACAGTCCACCACTCGCGGCTTGAAAGCCTCTGCACTTCTGGAGGTGCTTTGCTTCGGGGACGAGCCCTTTGGTTTGGCAACACTCCTCGAGTGGGGGGCCTGGCCCCCGCGCGGTGTCAGCTTGCCACCCAAGTCCAGAGCCGCCTCTTCCATCCGCTCTGCTAGTTGAGTAGCGGTTAAGCCCCGCATATCATTAAAATTTTTCTACTGTCCATATATTTGGTCCTACTAGAGGCTTAAGTACTTCTGTAGGGACATTGTCAGGGCCGGTTGCTTTCCCGCTTCTTATACTTCTGGCCGCCGTAATAAGCTCATTTTCGGTAAAAAGCTCGAATGGATCATCATATCCTTGCTCTGTATTATTAGTTCTCGCCGGATGAGACGGAAACAAAGCTTTTACAATATTCTCTAATTTCTCATCCTCCATGATGGGAGTTGTGTTGTTGGCCCTAAGCTTTTTCATAACAATTTT
Organism: Scaptomyza flava; assembly: GCA_030179655.1. Taxonomy (NCBI): domain Eukaryota; kingdom Metazoa; phylum Arthropoda; class Insecta; order Diptera; family Drosophilidae; genus Scaptomyza; species Scaptomyza flava. The sequence continues at coordinate 55,423,205 of JARNME010000404.1, forward strand.
ATACCCAAGACCCCACGGGTCGTTGTTAATATCGTCGCAAAGGCCTTTCCACTTTTCCTGTTTACTCCAACGTATGGCTGCATTAAGTTCTTTTTTGCTTTCCGACTGTGAGCGTCCTCTTCCGCGAAATTTCCTCGTCTTCTGGCTCTGGTTAGCCGCCGCCTGCACCTTACACAGTTCTGTCTAAGGACGTCAATTTCTTGCGTCCACCAGTATACTTCCTGTCCAGCTCTGTGCCTATTTCCCGATTTTGGCATTGATGCTTCACAGACTCTTTTGATAGCATTCATAGTGCGATCAACTATGTTCTCTGTGGTCCCAGGACTTGAGCTTGGGGCGATCCTTCTGTCAAATTCATTAATGAGGGCATCTATGTTTAGGCGGCGGGCGTTCCATTTTCGCTGCATAATTGAAGTGGGTGGGCTCTTTATTATAGAGGTGGATCCCAATTCAAATGAGATGTACTGATGGTCGCTAGCGGTATAAATATCCAGGACTTTCCAGTTCTGAATCTTCAGACCGTCTTTCCGAGACCAGAGTGATATCTGGGATCGTACCTTCACATCCGTCTCTGCAAAAGGTTGGGGTTGTACCTGTATTAGCTACTACAAGACCAGTTCTGGCTGACATTTCTACCACTCTTCGACCCCTGGGATCAGTTGATGGCATGCCCCATTCTTCCGCTCTTGAGTTAAAGTCGCCTGCTACGATGCTTTTGCCTTGTAGCTGCACAACAGAGTCTTCGATCCCTTCCAATTTGTGCTTAAATGTTTGGATATCATCGCTTGGTGTTAGGTAGCAACTTAGTATGTTATAGTCACCTACTCGTACGCTGACGTACCTATTGCCTTGTCTTACATCCCTATGCAGTATTCTACTTCTTGCTGGAATCCATATAGCGGCTGTTTTAGTGAGATCCTCAAGCCAGATACCATCTTTCCTGTTCTTATATTCGCTTGTTATTACCATGTCAGTTTGATGTTCTATAATTATTTGAGACAAAAGAGAGTCTGCTGTTCGGCTTCTGTGTAGATTAGCTTGAATGATTTTCATATTTTGGCTATCCTGGTACTGGCTATGCAGTTATGCGCCCCCGAGAAGTGATTGAGCTCTGTTCGATTTTCGTATGCGCATACACAGCACCTTGGGGTCTTTGTGCATTCTTTCATTTTATGCCCGACTTCTCCTCATTTAATGCATAGGTAACTTCGATCCGGCCCAGTGCAGTTACTCTTAACGTGATTGTTGCCGAAGCATCTGAAGCAGCGTTTAGTGTCCACACAGCGCTTTACTCGGCATCGGGTCTATCCGATTTTAATTCTTGGTTCCTTCATCATTTTTTCTGCGTATTCGGCTGGGAGTATGACGAAAGCTCGTCTTTGTTCCTGCTCATTCGTTTTTGTCAAGCGTACCTGTATTTCATCGATTGATCCGTTTGTTGCGGCCGATATTGCGAGCTTGACTTCCGATTCTTCTGTATAGCTGTCCAGATCCCGGATCTCTATCTTAGCGGATGGTCTCAGAACTTTTGCTGTGGCTGTGTCTTTAAGAAGGTCCTGAATGTCATTGCAAACCTTTTGAGTTTGGCTTCCTCTAGTAACCTCCAGCAGCATATCTCCCGTTTTAGTTTTTCTTATAGCACGTATTGAGCTCTCGCCGTCGTCAACTATTACGTTTTTACGTAGGTTGCCGAGCACTTCTGCATAGGTTTTACCTTCAGCTGGTTTAATTAGAACAGCATCGGGTCAGATTCGCGTCCTTTGTTTGACATCGTTTCGTGTCCTTGCTCTAGCGGGTTCTTTGTTGTTTTTCACGTTATCACATGCACATCTCTTACAGCTTCCGCTTTCTTGTTTTTTTGTTGCCTATTCTTTTTGGAGCAAACTATTTTGAAACCATCTGGCTCCGTACTTCTTACCTTCTTTGCAGATGCCGGCACAGCTGGGCTGGAAGCGACCCTCTTTGAGATAGGGGTCCCTGGAGTATTGTACTTCTCTCTTTCTGCCTTTGCCGCTGCTTTTCTATAAGTTTCGTCTGATCTTTCTTTCTCAGCTGCTTTCCAGCTTCTCCTGTGGCTCTCAAGCACATCAATAAGCTCGCACAGTTCTGACACTCCATCTTTGACATCCATGCTAATGTTTCTTTGCTTGCTAATTGCCTGCTTGCAGGGTTGGAGCTGGAGTTTCCATGCATTGTGCTCCTCTATCGGGTTCTGCTTCACTCTCAATTTCCACTTCTCTCTGTTGGTTGGCCGTCTGAGTTGGTAGCCTTGCCATCACGCTGTTTTGCATATCTGGTGCATCTCCGATTGGCGGCATCTCACCCTTGCCTTTCTCAATTAATACTAGCCGCTGTATCTTCCAACACTTAGGGAAGATTCCCGAGTAGATGCAACTGTTAAACATTTTTAAAAGAATTTGGGGAAGATTTGCTACTAGAGCCTTAAGTACTTCTGTAGCGACATTGTCAGGGCCGGGTGCTTTCCCACTTCTTATACTTCTGGCCGCCGTAATAAGCTCATTTTCGGTAAAAAGCTAACAAAGCTTTTAACTAACTTGTTAGAATTTACTTCGTTTGTTATCAAGGGTTTTCAGGACAAATTGCAGACTGATGTTATTTATACTGATTTTAGAAAGGCTTTCGACTCTGTAGATCATCATCTCCTAATACATAAACTAGAACTCTTGGGCTTTTCAAATATTCTAGTTCTTTGGATTAAAGACTGCCTAACTCTTAGAACTCAGAGGGTTTTATTTAAAGGATCCGTTTCCAAGACGGTTCAGGTCACTTCAGGCGTTCCTCAGGGTAGTCATCTTGGTCCTTTATTATTTATTTTGTTTATAAACGATCTTCCATCGGTTATAAAGTTCTCTCGGGTTTTGATGTACGCTGATGATGTAAAGTTATGCACGTCAGCTGCAACTCCCATAGCTGCTCAACAGCTTCAAAGAGATTTAGACAACTTTCAAATGTGGTGTAGAGTAAATTTTTTAAGTCTTAATTACAGTAAATGTAAAGTAATGTCATTTTTAAGATCTTTGCCCTTTTTATACCCTTAACCCATAAAATGGGTAAATAAGGGTATAATGGTTTTGTGCAAAAGTATGTAACAGGCAGAAGGAAGCATCTCCGACCCTATAAAGTAAATATATTCTTGATCAGCATCAACAGCCGAGACGATATAGCCATGTCCGTCTGTCCGTCTGTCTGTCCGTCTGTCTGTCTGTATGAACGCGTGGATCTCACAGACTACAAGAGCTAGAGACTTCTGATTTTGTATTTAAGTTCTCCTATACCATGAGCAGAACAAGTTTGCTTCAAATTATCGATAACTATTCTGGTTTCCGATATACACATAATATCGATAACAATAAAATATCGAATTTGGAAAATCTAAAAATGAGGGTAATGGATAATGATAGAACTTTTCTGAAAATTTCGTCCAAATCGGTTGAGAAACACCGGAGATATTGAACTTAATCGATGGAAGCTAAGCCGGTATACCAAAGTCTTATATAAATTAAATATATTTATTGAAACTGGGTTCAGGGTATCTTCTAGTCGGGCTCTCCCGACTAGAGCCTTCTTACTTGTTTAATATTTATTTTCTTGACAACAAACCACTAGACAGAATTGAATGGGTTGACGATTTGGGCATCGTTATATTTCTTCAATTTCTAATCGAGCTTCTGGTGTCTTGGGCTTCATTAAGCGCTGGTCGAAGGAGTTCAACGATCCCTACTTAACAAAAACTCTGTATACTTCTTTTGCACGACCGATTCTGGAATATGGATCTTGTATATGGTTTCCCAAATACGAAATTCATCAGAATAAAATAGAATCGGTACAAAAACAATTTCTGCTCTTCGCACTTAGAGGTCTTAACTGGGACACTAACAATAATTTGCCATATTATCGTAGTAGACTTTTACTAATAGATCTTCCTTCTCAATGATCGTAGAGTAATGCTAGCATTTTCCTTTATTCACAAATTAATTAATGGTGAAATTGATTCTTCTGAATTAATTAACCAAATTAACTTTGCTGTTCCTATTAGAAATACTAGAAATTTTGTACCTATATCTCTTCAAACTTGTAATTCTAATTATGCTCTTCATAACCCTTTTCGTATTCTGTGTTCTATTTATAACGATCTTTCCCACTTAATACACAGTGCCACTCCTACTTGCTCTATAAAAAAGTTAGTTTTGTGTCATTTGTTTGCATGTTCGCGATCATCGTAACCGCACGTTAAGCGGAGCGCCCCTCGGTCGGATGGGCTGGAGGTGCGTCGCTTTGTGCGTGGGTCCGCGCGGTAACAAGCCGGTGCTTGGTATCGTTGGGCCACTTGACTGTACTGTTCGTTAGTACATCTACGTCCAATATTCTCTAATTTCTCTTCCTCCATGATGGGAGTTGTGTTGTTGGCCCTTAGCTTTTTCATAACAATTTTATACCCAAGACCCCACGGGTCGTTGTTAATATCGTCGCAAAGGCCTTTCCACTTTTCCTGTTTACTCCTACGTATGGCTGCATTAAGTTCTTTTTTTTGCTTTCCGACTGTGAGCGTCCTCATCCGCGAAATTTCCTCGTCTTCTGGCTCTGGTTAGCCGCCGCCTGCACCTTACACAGTTCTGTCTAAGGACGTCAATTTCTTGCGTCCACCAGTATACTTCCTGTCCAGCTCTGTGCCTATTTCCCGATTTTGGCATTGATGCTTCACAGGCTCTTTTGATAGCATTCATAGTGCGATCAACTATGTTCTCTGTGGTCCCAGGACTTGAGCTTGGGGCGATCCTTCTGTCAAATTCATTAATGAGGGCATCTATGTTTAGGCGTCGGGCGTTCCATTTTCGCTGCATAATTGAAGTTGGTGGGCTCTTTGTTATAGAGGTGGATCCCAATTTAAATGAGATGCACTGATGGTCGCTAGCGGTATAAATATCCAGGACTTTCCAGTTCTGTATCTCTTCAGACCGTCTTTCCGAGACCAGAGTGATATCTGGGATCGTACGTTCACATCCGTCTCTGCAAAAGGTTGGGGTTGTACCTGTATTAGCTGCTACAAGACCAGTTCTAGCTGACATTTCTACCACTCTTCGACCCCTGGGATCAGTTGATGGCATGCCCCATTCTTCCGCTCTTGAGTTAAAGTCGCCTGCTACGATGCTTTTGCCTTGTAGCTGCACAACAGAGTCTTCGATCCCATCCAATTTGTGCTTAAATGTTTGGATATCATCGCTTGGTGTTAGGTAGCAACTTAGTATGTTATAGTCACCTACTCGTAAGCTGACGTACCCATTGCCTTGTCTTACATCCCTATGCAGTATTCTACTTCTTGCTGGAATCCATATAGTGGCTGTTTTAGTGAGATCCTCAAGCCAGATACCATCTTCCCTGTTCTTATATTCGCTTATTATTACCATGTCAGTTTGATGTTCTATAATTATTAAAGACAAAAGAGAGTCTGCTGTTCGGCTTCTGTGTAGATTAGCTTGAATGATTTTCATATTTTGGCTTTCCTGGTACTGGCTATGCAGTTATGCGCCCCCGGGAAGTGATTGAGCTCTGTTCGATTTTCGTATGCGCATACACAGCACCTTGGGGTCTTTGTGCATTCTTTCATTTTATGCCCGACTTCTCCTCATTTAATGCATAGGTAACTTCGATCCGGCCCAGTGCAGTTACTCTTAACGTGATTGTTGCCGAAGCATCTGAAGCAGCGTTTAGTGTCCACACAGCGCTTTACTCGGCATCGGGTCTATCCGATTTTAATTCTTGGTTCCTTCAGCATTTTTTCTGCGTATTCGGCTGGGAGTATGACGAAAGCTCGTCTTTGTTCCTGCTCATTCGTTTTTGTCAAGCGTACCTGTATTTCATCGATTGATCCGTTTGTTGCGGCCGATATTGCGAGCTTGACTTCCGATTCTTCTGTATAGCTGTCCAGATCCCGGATCTCTATCTTAGCGGATGGTCTCAGAACTTTTGCTGTGGCTGTGTCTTTAAGAAGGTCCTGAATGTCATTGCAAACCTTTTGAGTTTGGCTTCCTCTAGTAACCTCCAGCAGCATATCTCCCGTTTTAGTTTTTCTTATAGCACGTATTGAGCTCTCGCCGTCGTCAACTATTACGTTTTTACGTAGGTTGCCGAGCACTTCTGCATAGGTTTTACCTTCAGCTGGTTTAATTAGAACAGCGTCGGGTCGGATTCGCGTCCTTTGTTTGACATCGTTTCGTGTCCTTGCTCTAGCGGGTTCTTTGTTGTTTTCCACGTTATCTTTCTTGTTTTTTTGTTGTCTATTCTTTTTGGAGCAAACTATTTGGAAACCGTCTGGCTCCGTACTTCTTACCTTCTTTGCAGATGCCGGCACAGCTGGGCTGGAAGCGACCCTCTTTGAGATAGGGGTCCCTAGAGTATTGTACTTATCTCTTTCTGCCTTTGCCGCTGCTTTTCTATAAGTTTCGTCTGATCTTTCTTTCTCAGCTGCTTTCCAGCTTCTCCTGTGGGTCTCAAGCACATCGATGAGCTCGCAGAGTTCTGACACTCCATCTTTGACATCCATGCTAATGTTTCTTTGCTTGCTATTTGCCTGCTTCATCTTGCGGAGTACACTCTTGCATTGTGTCACTGTTTCCTCTTCAAGTGCTCTCATTTTGTAGATCAGCTCCTGGCGCGGTGAGCTGTTTGCTTGAGTTGCATTTTTGTGCAGGCCCAGGGTTGCAGCTGGAGTTTCCATGCATTGTGCTCCTCTATCGGGTTCTGCTTCACTCTCAATTTCCACTTCTCTCTGTTGGTTGGCCGTCTGAGTTGGTAGCCTTGCCATCACGCTGTTTTGCATATCTGGTGCATCTCCGATTGGCGGCATCTCACCCTTGCCTTTCTCAATTAATACTAGCCGCTGTATCTTCCAACACTTAGGGAAGATTCCCGAGTAGATGCAACTGTTAAACATTTTTAAAAGAATTTGGGGAAGATTTGCTACTAGAGCCTTAAGTACTTCTGTAGGGACATTGTCAGGGCCGGGTGCTTTCCCACTTCTTATACTTCTGGCCGCCGTAATAAGCTCATTTTCGGTAAAAAGCTCGAATGGATCATCATATCCTTGCTCTGTATTAATAGTTCTCGCCGGATGAGACGGAAACAAAGCTTTTACAATATTCTCTAATTTCTCATCCTCCATGATGGGAGTTGTGTTGTTGGCCCTAAGCTTTTTCATAACAATTTTATACCCAAGACCCCACGGGTCGTTGTTAATATCGTCGCAAAGGCCTTTCCACTTTTCCTGTTTACTCCAACGTATGGCTGCATTAAGTTCTTTTTTTTGCTTTCCGACTATGAGCGTCCTCTTCCGCGAAATTTCCTCGTCTTCTGGCTCTGGTTAGCCGCCGCCTGCACCTTACACAGTTCTGTCTAAGGACGTCAATTTCTTGCGTCCACCAGTATACTTCCTGTCCAGCTCTGTGCCTATTTCCCGATTTTGGCATTGATGCTTCACAGGCTCTTTTGATAGCATTCATAGTGCGATCAACTATGTTCTCTGTGGTCCCAGGACTTGAGCTTGGGGCGATCCTTCTGTCAAATTCATTAATGAGGGCATCTATGTTTAGGCGTCGGGCGTTCCATTTTCGGTGCCTAATTGAAGTTGGTGGGCTCTTTATTATAGAGGTGGATCCCAATTCAAATGAGATGTACTGATGGTCGCTAGCGGTATAAATATCCAGGACTTTCCAGTTCTGAATCTTCAGACCGTCTTTCCGAGACCAGAGTGATATCTGGGATCGTACCTTCACATCCGTATTACACCCCTTCCAATTTGTGCTTAAATGTTTGGATATCATCGCTTGGTGTTAGGTAGCAACTTAGTATGTTATAATCACCTACTCGTACGCTGACGTACCCATTGCCTTGTCTTACATCCCTATGCAGTATTCTACTTCTTGCTGGAATCCATATAGCGGCTGTTTTAGTGAGATCCTCAAGCCAGATACCATCTTCCCTGTTCTTATATTCGCTTATTATTACCATGTCAGTTTGATGTTCTATAATTATTAAAGACAAAAGAGAGTCTGCTGTTCGGCTTCTGTGTAGATTAGCTTGAATGATTTTCATATTTTGGCTTTCCTGGTACTGGCTATGCAGTTATGCGCCCCCGGGAAGTGATTGAGCTCTGTTCGATTTTCGTATGCGCATACACAGCACCTTGGGGTCTTTGTGCATTCTTTCATTTTATGCCCGACTTCTCCTCATTTAATGCATAGGTAACTTCGATCCGGCCCAGTGCAGTTACTCTTAACGTGATTGTTGCCGAAGCATCTGAAGCAGCGTTTAGTGTCCACACAGCGCTTTACTCGGCATCGGGTCTATCCGATTTTAATTCTTGGTTCCTTCAGCATTTTTTCTGCGTATTCGGCTGGGAGTATGACGAAAGCTCGTCTTTGTTCCTGCTCATTCGTTTTTGTCAAGCGTACCTGTATTTCATCGATTGATCCGTTTGTTGCGGCCGATATTGCGAGCTTGACTTCCGATTCTTCTGTATAGCTGTCCAGATCCCGGATCTCTATCTTAGCGGATGGTCTCAGAACTTTTGCTGTGGCTGTGTCTTTAAGAAGGTCCTGAATGTCATTGCAAACCTTTTGAGTTTGGCTTCCTCTAGTAAACTCCAGCAGCATATCTCCCGTTTTAGTTTTTCTTATAGCACGTATTGAGCTCTCGCCGTCGTCAACTATTACGTTTTTACGTAGGTTGCCGAGCACTTCTGCATAGGTTTTACCTTCAGCTGGTTTAATTAGAACAGCATCGGGTCGGATTCGCGTCCTTTGTTTGACATCGTTTCGTGTCCTTGCTCTAGCGGGTTCTTTGTTGTTTTCCACGTTATCACTATGCACATCTCTTACAGCTTCCGCTTTCTTGTTTTTTTTGTTGCCTATTCTTTTTGGAGCAAACTATTTTGAAACCATCTGGCTCCGTACTTCTTACCTTCTTTGCAGATGCCGGCACAGCTGGGCTGGAAGCGACCCTCTTTGAGATAGGGGTCCCTGGAGTATTGTACTTCTCTCTTTCTGCCTTTGCCGCTGCTTTTCTATAAGTTTCGTCTGATCTTTCTTTCTCAGCTGCTTTCCAGCTTCTCCTGTGGCTCTCAAGCACATCAATAAGCTCGCACAGTTCTGACACTCCATCTTTGACATCCATGCTAATGTTTCTTTGCTTGCTAATTGCCTGCTTGCAGGGTTGGAGCTGGAGTTTCCATGCATTGTGCTCCTCTATCGGGTTCTGCTTCACTCTCAATTTCCACTTCTCTCTGTTGGTTGGCCGTCTGAGTTGGTAGCCTTGCCATCACGCTGTTTTGCATATCTGGTGCATCTCCGATTGGCGGCATCTCACCCTTGCCTTTCTCAATTAATACTAGCCGCTGTATCTTCCAACACTTAGGGAAGATTCCCGAGTAGATGCAACTGTTAAACATTTTTAAAAGAATTTGGGGAAGATTTGCTACTAGAGCCTTAAGTACTTCTGTAGGGACATTGTCAGGGCCGGGTGCTTTCCCACTTCTTATACTTCTGGCCGCCGTAATAAGCTCATTTTCGGTAAAAAGCTAACAAAGCTTTTAACTAACTTGTTAGAATTTACTTCGTTTGTTATCAAGGGTTTTCAGGACAAATTGCAGACTGATGTTATTTATACTGATTTTAGAAAGGCTTTCGACTCTGTAGATCATCATCTCCTAATACATAAACTAGAACTCTTGGGCTTTTCAAATATTCTAGTTCTTTGGATTAAAGACTGCCTAACTCTTAGAACTCAGAGGGTTTTATTTAAAGGATCCGTTTCCAAGACGGTTCAGGTCACTTCAGGCGTTCCTCAGGGTAGTCATCTTGGTCCTTTATTATTTATTTTGTTTATAAACGATCTTCCATCGGTTATAAAGTTCTCTCGGGTTTTGATGTACGCTGATGATGTAAAGTTATGCACGTCAGCTGCAACTCCCCTAGCTGCTCAACAGCTTCAAAGAGATTTAGACAACTTTCAAATGTGGTGTAGAATAAATTTTTTAAGTCTTAATTACAGTAAATGTAAAGTAATGTCATTTTTTAGATCTTTGCCCTTTTTATACCCTTAACCCATAAAATGGGTAAATAAGGGTATAATGGTTTTGTGCAAAAGTATGTAACAGGCAGAAGGAAGCATCTCCGACCCTATAAAGTAAATATATTCTTGATCAGCATCAACAGCCGAGACGATATAGCCATGTCCGTCTGTCCGTCTGTCTGTCCGTCTGTCTGTCTGTATGAACGCGTGGATCTCACAGACTACAAGAGCTAGAGACTTCTGATTTTGTATTTAAGTTCTCCTATACCATGAGCAGAACAAGTTTGCTTCAAATTATCGATAACTATTCTGGTTTCCGATATACACATAATATCGATAACAATAAAATATCGAATTTGGAAAATCTAAAAATGAGGGTAATGGATAATGATAGAACTTTTCTGAAAATTTCGTCCAAATCGGTTGAGAAACACCGGAGATATTGAACTTAATCGATGGAAGCTAAGCCGGTATACCAAAGTCTTATATAAATTAAATATATTTATTGAAACTGGGTTCAGGGTATCTTCTAGTCGGGCTCTCCCGACTAGAGCCTTCTTACTTGTTTAATATTTATTTTCTTGACAACAAACCACTAGACAGAATTGAATGGGTTGACGATTTGGGCATCGTTATATTTCTTCAATTTCTAATCGAGCTTCTGGTGTCTTGGGCTTCATTAAGCGCTGGTCGAAGGAGTTCAACGATCCCTACTTAACAAAAACTCTGTATACTTCTTTTGTACGACCGATTCTGGAATATGGATCTTGTATATGGTTTCCCAAATACGAAATTCATCAGAATAAAATAGAATCGGTACAAAAACAATTTCTGCTCTTCGCACTTAGAGGTCTTAACTGGGACACTAACAATAATTTGCCATATTATCGTAGTAGACTTTTACTAATAGATCTTCCTTCTCAATGATCGTAGAGTAATGCTAGCATTTTCCTTTATTCACAAATTAATTAATGGTGAAATTGATTCTTCTGAATTAATTAACCAAATTAACTTTGCTGTTCCTATTAGAAATACTAGAAATTTTGTACCTATATCTCTTCAAACTTGTAATTCTAATTATGCTCTTCATAACCCTTTTCGTATTCTGTGTTCTATTTATAACGATCTTTCCCACTTAATACACAGTGCCACTCCTACTTGCTCTATAAAAAAGTTAGTTTTGTGTCATTTGTTTGCATGTTCGCGATCATCGTAACCGCACGTTAAGCGGAGCGCCCCTCGGTCGGATGGGCTGGAGGTGCGTCGCTTTGTGCGTGGGTCCGCGCGGTAACAAGCCGGTGCTTGGTATCGTTGGGCCACTTGACTGTACTGTTCGTTAGAACATCTACGTCCAATATTCTCTAATTTCTCATCCTCCATGATGGGAGTTGTGTTGTTGGCCCTAAGCTTTTTCATAACAATTTTATACGTTGTTAATATCGTCGCAAAGGCCTTTCCACTTTTCCTGTTTACTCCTACGTATGGCTGCATTAAGTTCTTTTTTTTGCTTTCCGACTGTGAGCGTCCTCATCCGCGAAATTTCCTCGTCTTCTGGCTCTGGTTAGCCGCCGCCTGCACCTTACACAGTTCTGTCTAAGGACGTCAATTTCTTGCGTCCACCAGTATACTTCCTGTCCAGCTCTGTGCCTATTTCCCGATTTTGGCATTGATGCTTCACAGGCTCTTTTGATAGCATTCATAGTGCGATCAACTATGTTCTCTGTGGTCCCAGGACTTGAGCTTGGGGCGATCCTTCTGTCAAATTCATTAATGAGGGCATCTATGTTTAGGCGTCGGGCGTTCCATTTTCGCTGCATAATTGAAGTTGGTGGGCTCTTTGTTATAGAGGTGGATCCCAATTTAAATGAGATGCACTGATGGTCGCTAGCGGTATAAATATCCAGGACTTTCCAGTTCTGTATCTCTTCAGACCGTCTTTCCGAGACCAGAGTGATATCTGGGATCGTACGTTCACATCCGTCTCTGCAAAAGGTTGGGGTTGTACCTGTATTAGCTGCTACAAGACCAGTTCTAGCTGACATTTCTACCACTCTTCGACCCCTGGGATCAGTTGATGGCATGCCCCATTCTTCCGCTCTTGAGTTAAAGTCGCCTGCTACGATGCTTTTGCCTTGTAGCTGCACAACAGAGTCTTCGATCCCATCCAATTTGTGCTTAAATGTTTGGATATCATCGCTTGGTGTTAGGTAGCAACTTAGTATGTTATAGTCACCTACTCGTAAGCTGACGTACCCATTGCCTTGTCTTACATCCCTATGCAGTATTCTACTTCTTGCTGGAATCCATATAGTGGCTGTTTTAGTGAGATCCTCAAGCCAGATACCATCTTCCCTGTTCTTATATTCGCTTATTATTACCATGTCAGTTTGATGTTCTATAATTATTAAAGACAAAAGAGAGTCTGCTGTTCGGCTTCTGTGTAGATTAGCTTGAATGATTTTCATATTTTGGCTTTCCTGGTACTGGCTATGCAGTTATGCGCCCCCGAGAAGTGATTGAGCTCTGTTCGATTTTCGTATGCGCATACACAGCACCTTGGGGTCTTTGTGCATTCTTTCATTTTATGCCCGACTTCTCCTCATTTAATGCATAGGTAACTTCGATCCGGCCCAGTGCAGTTACTCTTAACGTGATTGTTGCCGAAGCATCTGAAGCAGCGTTTAGTGTCCACACAGCGCTTTACTCGGCATCGGGTCTATCCGATTTTAATTCTTGGTTCCTTCAGCATTTTTTCTGCGTATTCGGCTGGGAGTATGACGAAGGCTCGTCTTTGTTCCTGCTCATTCGTTTTTGTCAAGCGTACCTGTATTTCATCGATTGATCCGTTTGTTGCGGCCGATACTGCGAGCTTGACTTCCGATTCTTCTGTATAGCTGTCCAGATCCCGGATCTCTATCTTAAAAAAAAAAATAATAATAGTAATAAAAATAATAATAATAATACTAGTTATAATTTTTTTTTTTTATAATAATAATAATAATCATAATAATAATAATAATAATAATAACAATAATAATAATAATAATAATAATAATAATAATAATAATAATAATAATAATAATAATAATAATAATTATACTTATAGTAATTATAATAATAATAATTATAATAATAATAATAATAATAATAATAATAATAATAATAATAATAATAATAATAATAATAATAATAATAATAATAATAATAATAATAGTAATAATAATAATTTTTATTTATTATTTTTATTTTTATTTTTTTTGGGTTGGGAGGGGGAAAATGCATTTACGCACTTCCAACTAACGTCTTAGTTAGGGAGTGTGGGGCTCGCTACATAGTAGAATACCCACTAAACAACCCCTCCCCGTTAGGCCTTTCTCCACTTCGGAAACGCTTTCGCAATACTTCGAAGTGGGGCCTTTATGCGCCAAGCGCCGTTTTCTTATAGAAGCATGAGCCTTAGTTATTAGATGAGACATCTAAGCACTTAGCTCTTATCTGCGTCCAGACACCCTATTGCGACCTCTCATCTAGGTCTTTTTTCTTGCTTCTTAAGATTTGACTGATGAAGGCCGCTACTTTCTTCCAGTTGTCGTCTCTGATGATCATCTTTGACACAAGGTTGTCCGGTGTTATTTGACCGATCGCTTGTATAAGTCGTCTTCTTTCTAATGTGAAACGCACACAGTGAAAAATTGTGTGCTCAGCATTGTCGATCTCGGCGTCGCCATACACGCAGCTGGCTACTGCGCTTTTCTCTATCTTCTGTAGAAAGGCACTAAAATATCAATGTCCTGTAAGCACTTGGGTGATGTAGTAATCTACGTTCCCATTCTGACGTTCGACCCATGCCTTAAGGTTAGGTATGAGCCTGGCTGTCCATCTTCCTGTGCTCTCGCCTGCCCATCTTTCTTGCCATAATGCTAACGTTGCCTGTCTACATGTGTCTGCGGTTTGCCTAGAATATTGTCCTAGTTGTCGTAGTTCGTAGATTGTCTTTCGTTCCTTAGCTAAGAGGTCTATCGGTATCACGCCTGCGATGGCTAGTGCGACAGCGCCGGACACCGTTCTGTATGCACTGTTTATCCTCAGTGCGCTCGTTCTCTGAATAGCGAGTAGTGGCTTCAGCCTACTTTTGGTTTCCAAAGTCTCTGCCCAGATTTCGCTTCCGTATAGCAGAATGGAGTTGTTGATCTCCATCAAGAGTTTTCTCCTTGCTTGAGTTGGTCCGCCGATATTTGCCATGAGCCTGCTGAGGTTTCTCGTTGCCTCGGCTGCTCTTTTTTTAACGTACTGAAGATGTGGCTCGAATGTCAATTTGGTATCTAGTCTAACGCCCAGATATTTGATCACCTTTTGTGTCCTTATATGACTGTCGTTGACTCTCATATCCACTTCTAGAGGGATTCTTCTACCGGCTATTACAATCAGCTCTGTTTTTTCAGTCGCTAGCTGCAAACCGTGTGCGTCCAGCCAGTCCTTGACTCGTACCATCACCCGAGTGAGTAGCCTCTGTGCGTATTCTGTGTTCCGCGCCGTGATCACTGCTACTATGTCGTCTGCGTACCCCACTAGAAAAGTGTCTTCAGGCATTTCTATGCGGAGGATTTCATCATAGCTTATGTTCCAGAGTTCCGGCCCAAGAATGGAACCTTGTGCAGCTCCTGAGTTTATATTTATACACTTTTCGCCTGAGCTGGTCTTGTATATTAATTTCCTGTTGCTGAGGTAGCTGTCAATTATGCACATTAGGTATTCCGGTATGTGCGATCGTCTCTCAAGTGCTGCCAACATATCTGTCCATCTGACGCTGTTGAACGCGTTTTTTACATCCAGCGTTGCTAACAGGGTTATGGGTCTCGAGTAGTGGTTTCCTCGTTTTGTCTTGAGCGCCTCATTTACCACCTCTTGGATAGCTCCTATTGTAGACCTATCTGGTCTAAAGCCGTACTGCCTGGGAGAGAGACCTCCAGCACGTTCTACTGCCACTGCTAATCGGGGCTTAATCATCTTTTCTAAGAGTTTCCCTGCTGTGTCTAGCATGCAAAGAGGGCGGTATGCGGATGGCGTCGTAGGGTCTCCTTTTCCTTTCCCTATCAGTACTAGTCGCTGTACTTTCCAGGTATCGTGAAAGCTCCCATTAAGTATACACGCGTTGTACATGTCGAGCAGTACATTTGGCCGACTTTCTGCAATAACTTTCAGAACTTCCGAAGGGATGTTATCGGGTCCTGGGGCTTTCTTATTCTTTAGGCTGTAAGCTGCCCTCGTCAGTTCCTCGTTGGTGAAAAGCTCTATTTGCGCTTCCGTCGTACGACGTGTTGTCCTGGCGGGTCTTGGGACATGCGTGGGAAACAGTGTTTTGACTATGTTGTCCATCTGTTCTTCCTCAATGTCTGGCGTAGCACTCCTCTTTCGTAGTTTTTTCATCACGATTTTGTATCCCAGCCCCCAAGGGTCGATGTTCACGTCATCGCATAGTGCTTTCCATTTTTCCTTTTTGCTGTTGCGAATGGCAATGCTAAGGTTTTTCTTGGATATCTTAAACTGGGCTTCCTGTATCGCGAAATTTCCTCTCCGTCTTGCCCTGGTAAGCTTGCGCCTATTCTTAATGCATGTCTCCCTGAGTGCTTTTATTTCATCCGTCCACCAATAGACCTCTTTTCCTGCTCTGTGTGGGTTGCCTGTTCTAGGCATTGCGGCATCGCAGGCTTTTCTTATTATCGTCATGGTTTTGTTGACGATGTCTCCCTCGCGTTCTACCCTTGCTTGCCGGTCTATTTCGTGGATAAGGGTCGTCCTGTTGAGCCGATTTACATTCCATCTGCGTCTCCCAGTTGTTTTATTGACGTCGGGTGGTCGCGTTTCTTTGAGTTCGAACGAGATGTACTCATGATCGCTTCCATTGTAGGTATCTAAGACCTTCCAGTCTATGATTTGGCCTGCGAGTCCTTCTGAGACGAGCGTTATATCCGGGATTGTACCAATGGTTCCTGGCCGTCTGAATGTCGGTGCTGAGCCGACGTTTGCGACCACAAGTCCCAATCTTGCCGCCATATCGACAACCTTACGGCCTCTTGAGTTTGTCGAGGGCATGCCCCACTCTTCTGCTCTTGAGTTAAAATCACCTGCTATGATAAGGTTTCCGTTCATTTGCAGCGCCGCGTCTTCGATGTCATTTAGTTTCTCTTTGAAAGTGTTGATGTCATCGTTTGGCGTTAGGTAACAGCTCATTATGTTGTACTTCTCTATGCGTGCATGAACGAAGCATCTTCCTTTCGTTGAGTTGTGAACAACAGCCTTGCTTGTGCCCGGGAACCATATTGCGGCCGTCTTCGATTCGTCTTCTAGCCAGCATCCATTTGATTTGTTCCTGTACTGCTCGCTGATTATAACTTAACCTGCTTGCTGTTCGAGGACTATTTGGGATAGCAGAGCATCTGCTGTCCGGCTTCTGTGTAGGTTTGCTTGCAAAATTATCACTTTTTGGTCTTTCCGGGTCTGGCTTTGCAGTAGGTCGTTCCTGGTATGTGGTTCGTCTCTTTGTGGCCTTCCCGTGTGCATAAACAACACTTTGGCGTTTTCGTGCAGTCCTTCATTTTATGTCCTCTTTCCGAGCATCTCATGCATACATCTCTCCGGTCTGGTCACCTGCAATCCTTCTGTAGGTGTCCCACTCCAAGGCATTTAAAGCAACGTTTGATGTCGAGGCATGATTTAATTCGGCATCTTGTCCACCCAACTTTGATCCTCTGATCCTTTAGTAATTTTAATGCGTCTTCCGTTGCCATGGTGACGAAGGCGCGTTTTTGCTCCGAACTGTTGACCTTTGTCAGATGTACTTCAAAATCCTGACATACGTCGCCTACCGCCGCTTTTATTGCCACAATGATTTCCTCCTCCTCTGTCAGACTGTCCAAGTCGCGGATTTCTACCTTGGTCTTTGGTTTGATAACCCTTACTGACCCATTCTCTTTGATTGAGTCTCTTATTGTTTGACACAGGGTGTCCGTTTTGCTTCCTTTTGCTAGTTCTACTAGCATGTCCCCCTTCATTGTTTTCCTTACCGAGCTTATGGCGTTGTCGGCTTCTTCTGTCTTCATGTTTTCTCGTAGTTTTTTAAGTACGTCAGCGAAGCTTTTGCCTTCTGCAGGTTTAACTAGTAGTGCGTCGGGCCTGGGCCGTGTCCTTGTCCTTTGGTTAACCCCACTTTTAGCAGATGCCCTAGTG
The DNA here is from genome assembly GCA_030179655.1 of Scaptomyza flava. NCBI lineage: Eukaryota > Metazoa > Arthropoda > Insecta > Diptera > Drosophilidae > Scaptomyza > Scaptomyza flava. The sequence goes on from JARNME010000404.1 coordinate 55,440,518, forward strand.
CTTGATAGTGCGGTCTCCTTTTGTTTGTCGCTCTTCGGCTTTCCTTTTTTGTGTGAGACAATTTGAAAACCGACGTCATCCTTCTTATTTTTCTTTTTTCTGCTGGAGTCTAGCGCTGCTGGGCTAGTAGCGGGTCTCTTAGGTACTGACACCGGAGTTTCGTTTCCCTCAACTGGTTTCTGCGTAGAAGCCTTGTATGCCTCCACCAATCTCTCCTTTTCGGCAATAATCCAGCTTTTCCTGTAATTTTGCATCACGTCAAAAAGCTCACTTAGTTCCGAAGCGCCGTCCTTGACATCCATGCTTATGTTTCGCTGTCTGAGCATGGCGTGTTTCATCTTCCTCAGAACTGATCTGCACTGTGCCAGTGTCTCATCCTCTAGCGCTCTCATCTTGCTTATCAGCGCCTGCCGGAGTGAGCTGTGAATTGGCATCTCACTTTGGCTACGCGAAGGCGATTGCACATCTACTAGCATTTCACTGGATGTAATCTGGCTCCCAAGCGCTTGTAACGCATGCGGTGTACCCTGCGGTAGAGGTTCTGCCCGCGTTGCACTTTGTATAGGCGACCTTGCGATCATGCTGCTTCTGTTGAATGCTCCTCCTTCTTCACTCTTTCCTGTTTCTTCGTTTAGTTTGTTGTTTTCATTATTGTTCATGCTATATGGGTCCAAACTTAAAGCCGCTATCTCGTCGCACATGTACAGTCGTCCGTAATGTCCCCGTGGGTCCCTTTGCAAGCAGTGAGGTCCACGCAAGGGTTGACAAAAAACCTTATGAGTGCCTTTGTTCAGAGCCAGGACGGACGCTAAGCAGGAGTTCTCTCAACTGCACCTGTACCACCAATTCAGTGGTGTTGCGATTTGAACGTACTTGAAGACTCGCTAGGTTTTAGTAGGACGGCGGTGACTGCAACATTAGCCCAACAGCCATTTCGTCAGGGGTTCAATCTGGGTACTCAGGTGTTGGATTGCCTTAGTCATCGGCGACGGATCTTCTTTTTTGTCTACCGATTCGGAGAAAGACGTAGAAAGTAGCCGCCCACTATGGGTCAGACGCTAACCAGGATGCCGCCCGATCCGGGTGCAGTCGCGTCCTGGATTTTCTCCGACAGCCTTAGCCACGAATATGGCTGAGCTGCGGAGCGCCTTCTCACCTTAGCCAGCTGTTTATCTGGATAGATAAAGAAGCTGTTTCCGGAGTCGCCACGTGGAGGCGGTGAGATGCTTGGAGTTTGTCGAATATGGATCACGCTGGGCTTTTCCAGATAAAACCAATCAGACGCTTTACCATACCGGAACTCCCGACTCCATAATAATAATAATAATAATAATTATAATAATAATAATAATAATAATAATAATAATAATAATAATAATAATATAATAATAATAATAATAATAATAATAATAATAATAATAATAATAATAATAATAATAATAATAATAATAATAATAATAATAATAATAATAAGAATAATAATAATAAGAATAATAATAATAATTGAAGAATCAAGAGCTTTTTCTTGACTGTTGTAGTAATAAGTAGGTGGGGGTGCAAGTTTTATTCAAAGGTGATTTAGATTTTATTTTCTTTAATGAGGTTCTTCGCTGCACCACTTTTCACTTTCCGATCAGATTCAAAGCTTTTTTACATGTGTTCTGCTATCTTAAGCTTACCAGGGCTGTGCGCTAATGTTATCTTAAGCTTAATAGGGTTGTGCGCTTACTTTAACGGAGTAAGGCGCGATATTCAAATATTTAATACAATTCAACAATTTAACTACATAATAAGAAATATAATTGGGTTTTGACCCAACATACCGGCCGCCTTGAAAGTATGTGATTGACTTTCATGTGATTGACTTTCAAGAAACGGGTAACAGTGCTAGTTTACGGATAGGTCGACGAATAATCCCCCTTGCGGTTCGAGCCTCGGCAACACGAACGAAGTTGTCCTTGCCAGTAATGGTGTCGGTGATGCGGCCAAGGAGCCATCGTTGCGGTGGAAGATTATCCTCGTGTACTATGACCATGTCGCCAATGGATATGTTTGGCGATGTCTTAGTCCAGTTTGTGCGGATTTGGAGCTCGTTGATGTTTTCGTGCGACCAGCGTCGCCAAACGTGCTGCTTTATGGCGCTAACTCGTTCCCATCGAGTAGGGTGTCCATTTTAGCATCTGATAATGGATGTTCAGGAAGTGCCCGAAGCGCATCTCCAATCAAAAAATGACCAGGCGTAAGAGCGGCTAAGTCATTCGGATCCGTCGACATTGGTGACAACGGAGGCGAGTTTAGTATGGCCTCAACGTCAGCAACAGCAGTAGAAAGTTCTTCAAATGTGAGCCTAGTGTCTCGGAGTGTGCGGTTGAGAAGTCCTTTGACGCTCTTAACTGCAGCTTCCCATATGCCCCCGAAATGCGGGGCCCTCGGTGGGATGAAATGGAAATTTATAAATTCAAATGAGCAGAAATTGCACAGAAGATATCCGATGGAAGCCCGCGCCGGGAAATTAAGCGTTTGAGGGCTGCAATGAAACTATCCGTAGTGAGATCGGATACGACTTCGGCGTGTATTCCTTAGTAACAAAGCAAATAAATATGGCGATGTAGGCTTTTGTCGGTGGCTTGCCACGGATGCGGAAATAGACGTTGACTGGACCACAGAAGTCTATGCCGCATCGGGAGAAAGGCCTTGCTGGTGTCAGACGCTCCTTCGGTAACTGTCCCACTAGCTGTCCTTGTAAAGTTGGTCGAAAGCGGACACAGTGTACGCAAGATCGAACGATGCGGCGTGCCAAGTCTCGTGCGTTGACTATCCAAAATTGTAAGCGAATCAGAGCAACGAGTGCCTTGGGTCCAGCGTGATAGTGCTTTTGATGCATGTAGCGTACGTACTGCTCCACTAAAGGCTCCTTGCTTGGCAGTAGGATGGGGTGCTTCTGGGTGTCTGAAAGATTTGTTAGTTCCAAACGGCCTCCTACTTTAATGAGCTGAAACCCATCTGTGACCTGTAAGAAAAGACAAAGGCTTCGAAACTTGTTGTGAGCTGACTGACCCTTATGTAACCGTGAAATTTCTTCTGGGAAGTGGGTGGTGGTAGGGGTGGCACTAGTAAACAGCTGCGGTGAGAGCTGATCTTGCGTAAAGCATCGAGAACTTGGTTGCTGCTGATGGATACGGTAAAGGCAGACTTGCGCTTTTCCAAATTGATGACGTCCATGTCCATATCATCGTGTGGCGTGGTTGGCCAATGATGCTCATCTAAGCGCAGGAAAGAAGGTCCTTCGAACCAGATCGACTTTTGCAAGTCAGCTACGGTGCAACCTCGAGACAGCAGATCTGCTGGGTTGCAGGGAGTTGGAACGCGTTTCCAGTGACAATCGTTGGTAGCTTCTTGAATTTCCGAAATTCGATTGCCAACGAACGTAGAAAGGGTGGAGAACTATCTGTGAGTCGCACCATAGAAACGTGGTTGGCTTCCTATCATCAAAGATTCCTGCGATTTTTCGATAGAGTTGTGATAACAGATGTGCACCACAAAGCTCTAACATAGGTAGCGATTTCCTTGTTGGCGCAACTCGTGACTTGGATGTGACGAGCTGTGTTTTGAATAGGCCATCGGTCCCAAGTGTGCGAGTGTAGATACAACAGCCATATGCTCTGATCGAGGCGTCGCAGAATCCGTGTATCTGCAAGCTGAGTATTTTAGGTTGGTGGCAATAGCGGGGTATTGCTATGTGTTCTAGCGACGAAGGTGATGCTAGAAACGATGTCCATGCTGTTTGGATTCCTTGAGGGACAGATTCATCCCAGTGTAGTTTCAGGAGCCACAGCTCTTGCAGGATGATCTTGGCAATTATGATAATCGGCGTGACGAGTCCTAAGGGATAAAACAGCGATGAAGCGATTGACCAAATCGAACGTTTGGTGACCATGTCTGTGCTAATCCTTGGGGAGAACAAGAACATGAACGTGTCCAAGCGTTGGTCCCACTTCAAGCCAAGAGTGCTGGTTAATGTGTCGTCATTCAAATTTAGATCCTTTATTGTACGATCATCTACAAAATCGATGTGATTGGAGTTCCATTTTGCTGGCTCAAACTGGCCGTCGTGGAGAATAGCTGTAACTTCCTTCTTGATCTGATGAAGAGCTTCTACGGTGTCTGCTCCACCAAGAAAGTCATCAACATAAATCGATGATTTGATGGCCTGGGCACCAATCTTATAGTTGTCCATGTGTTGATCTGGTAAATACGACATGCTGCGTATGGCCAAATATGGCGCAGCGGCCGTGCCATAAGTTACCGTATTTAGCTCATACGTGCAAATCGGTTCCGACGGTGAATTCCTCCAGATAATGTATTGAAATCTTCGATCCTCTGCGGCCACATAAACCTGGCGGAACATCTTGACAACATCAGCAGTAATGCCGTACTGATGTTTCCGGAAACGCAGAAGTAGGGTGTAGAGATCGGGTTGGATTGTCGATCCGACCATGAGCAAGTCGTTGAGGGATTTTTGAGGCACGAGGCGTCAAAGACGACTCTCAACTTCGTTGATGTGCTGTTTGGCTTGAGCACGCAATGATGTGGGATGTAGTAGTGCGGAGTATGCAGCTTTGGTAGCTCTACGAGGCTCATGTGTCGCAAGTCATGAAACTCCTGCATGAAATCCACATATTGAGACTTGACCTCAGGCCGTTTGGCCAGACTGCGTTCGAGTGCGCGGAATCGTCTCATAGCAGTGTCGAACGAGTGGCCGAGCAAGCTAGGGTCATCTTTGAAAGGGAGCCGTACGATTGATTATACGGCCATTCTGTGAGCGTTGAACCGTTTTGTTGTATGTCTCCTCACAGTTACGCTGCTCAGGAGTGAGTACATCAACCGAGTTCTTGACTTCATCGATGCGCCACAAGCGCTCTATACTGGCAGAAATATCCGTTTAGATGGAGTCGTCTGCACTCAGTAGATACTGGTGTTGTGTTTTGGCATTGGCTTGACATCGACCAGAAACTATCCATCCTAGTAGGGTCTTCTGAAGCACAGGTAGCTGAAGTTTGATTTGGCCGACTGCTAGAATGTCGAATAAAGTCTCCGTACCTAGGAGTAGATCTATGCGGCGAGATTTGTTGAAGTCCTCATCTGCTAACGACGAATTTGGAGGAAAGTTCCACGTAGATATGTCAATTTCTGAGTCCGGCTGATAGGCAATATGCGTTGTAACGCAGAAATTAAGCAGTATCTCAAATTCGTTGAGGCGCGACTTTATTGTCGTTGAAGTGTAATGCTTAATGTGAGTTTTCGATTCGCCAATGCTACGAATCTCCAAATTGCGCTTGGCTCTTGGCAAGCGCAGCGTCTGGGCAAACTCTTCAGAGATGAAGTTTACCTGAGAGCACGAGTCCAACAAGGCGCGTCTTACTTTGTAACACCCAGACGAATATTTTACCAAGATCAAGGCCGTGGCTAATATGACACAGTCTGAACGAGAGTCCGTATGTGTGTGCGCGACGGCATCCTGAGCCTGTGGCGCATTTAAGCGAGGCTGGGCCATCGACGTATGAGTAGTAGATGCGTCTCCATGAAGCAATGTATGATGTGGCAGCGAGCAGGTGCGGCATCTCCATTTAGATGGGCATTTCGCTGCAGTATGACCCTTGTTTAAGCAGTTGATGCAGAGTCCAAGTTGCTTAATTCTGTTCAAGCGTGATTCTACGGCGGGATCAGTTAGTTGGCCACATTTAAAGGCTTTATGCTCTGAGCTGGAGCATATGTTGCAAGTTTGCGTTGTGCAATTAAATGATGAGCTTGCCTGTGACCGCTGTGAGCAGGTTTTATGACCACCTTGTTGGTTTACAAAGAAATCAGCAGCAGGCTTACTTATTGACTCTAGATACTGACAGTGGCGCTCTATGATTTGTACGCAATTGTCCCACGTAGGTAACGCTGTGTATACTAGAGATTTTATCCATTTTCGTTTGGTCTCCTGGTCTACTTTCCCCATGACGATGAAGATGAGCATGGCCTGAGCTATCTGCGATTCGTTGCCCAGAGACCGCAACGAGTTATACAACGCGGACGCTGCGCAGCTGTTGCCCACTGGCTTTGGCAGCAGTTGGCAATGCGAAGAGCGATGATATATTGTCCGAGAAAACGAGAGTTGGGTTGTCATAGCGATTCTTCAAGCGTTCCAGAGCCTTTGTGTAGTTTTCTGAAGTTACTTGGAATGCTCGAACCGTTTCTAATGCAGGACCACGAAGACAGTTCAAAAGCTGGTTAAACTTTTCGATTGGAGACAGATAGGATTGATTTCCAATAACTTGTCTGAACGACTACCCAATGCTTTCGTCCAGGTCCTTCTTTTTCAGCCAGAGGATGTCGCCGATGTTAGCAGCTATTTTCTTCCATATTTCTTCATCGCTAATCATTTTGCAGACTATATTTTCCGGGCAGAAGCTCCCAATTGTTTCAAAAAGCCGAAGTCACTTTTCTGCGAATCGTTTACAGTGGAACATAGTGTGTTCTGCATCATCTCTTTCGGCGTCATGATAAACACAACTAGCTTGTGTACTTTTTCCAATCATATGAAGATAGGCGTTAAAGTATCCATGACCAGTGAGCATTTGTGTCACATAGTAATCAACATCTCCCTCCTTTCTTGTTATCCAGTGTTTGATGTCGGGTAATAGTCTCGCCGTCCATCTTCCGGTGCTCTCGTTTGTCCATCTTTCTTGCCAAAGGTCGAGTGTCTGCTGTTTGCATTGCTGGAGTGACTGTCTATTTGCCTGTCCGGATATTCGTAGCTCGTAGATCTTTTTCCGTTCTCTTGCCAACAAATCAATGGGCGTCGCGCCTGCAATGACCAGCGCAGCGGCTGCAGAGACCGTCCGATAAGCACTTATGATTCTCAGCGCGGATGTTCTTTGTACAGCGGTGAGCTGATTTACTCGTGTTTTTCTATTCATGGTGTTTGCCCATATCTCACAGCCATACAGCATGATGCTATTGGTTGCTTCCATCAAGAGCTTTCTGCGGCATTGTAATGGGCCACCAACATTTGCCATGAGTCTGCTGAGAGAGCGTGTAGCAGCAGCAGCCTTAGTTATTGCGTGCTTGATCTGCGCCTGATAGGACAGCTTTGAGTCCAGTCGTACTCCTTAATATTTAATAACCTTTTGTGTCCAGAGCAAGCTCCCTAGGAGGGTAATTTCTGCCTCTATAGGAATCTGCCTTCTCGTGACTAATAATATTTCTGTTTTTTCTTCGGCTAGCTGTAATCCATGGTTATCTAGCCACCACTTAACTTTTGTCATCATCTGTGTTAGCTAACGCTGCGCATATATAAGATTACGCGCGTTCATGACTGCAACGATGTCATCTGCGTAGCCAACGAGAAAAGTGTCGTCTGGCATCTCTAGTCTATGCATGTCATCATAGGCGATATTCCAAAGATCAGGCTCTTGTATGGATCCTTGCGCCGCACCCGCAGTTATCTGAAAGCTCTTTTCGCCTGTCATGGTCTGGTACACAAGCTTTCGGTCCTCTAAGTAGCTACTTATTATCCGAAGCAGGTAACTTGGGATGCGAAAACGGACTTGAAGTGCCTCAATCATGACTGACCACTTGGCGCTGTCAAAGGCATTCTTAACGTCTAGTGTGACCAGCACCACGATTGGCCTTGAGCGGTGGTTCCCTTGCTGGCTTGCTAGTGCTGCTTGCGTCCACCTCTCTTATTGCTCCTATTGTTGACTTGCCTGGTCTAAAGCCGTGCTGCCTAGGTGATAGTCCACCCGAATTTTCAACTGCTGCTGCCAGTCTAGGTTTAATTAGTTTTTCCAAAAGCTTTCCTGCAGTGTTGAGCATGCATAGTGGTCGGTATGCCGATGGTGAGTCAGGATCACCCTTGCCTTTCTCAATTAATACTAGCCGCTGTATCTTCCAACACTTAGGGAAGATTCCCGAGTAGATGTAACTGTTAAACATTTTAAAAAGAATTTGGGGTCGATTTGCTACTATTATTATTATTATTATTATTATGAAAAAGGAGGTTAGTGCACTGCGACCACCTGGGTCTATTGTGCCCTCATCCTATTGTATGAGCTACAGCTCCCCGTACAGTGCAATTGATCGAAGAAACGCGATGATGTCGCCTAGACGGAGAGCCCTCATCTCCTCAGTGTTTAGTGTGACCCGCCCGAGCTGAGATAATCTCAGCCGACCTATGGCAGGGCACTCCACTAGTAGGTGTTCTGGAGTTTCGTCCCCCTCCAGACAGAGCCTGCACGTAGCCTCGTTCCCTATGCGTATCCTATGTAAATGCCTACGCAATCTGCAGTGTCCTGTCAAGAAGCCTGTGACAATCCGAAGAGAGACCTTGCTCAGCTTCAGACAGTCCTCAGTCCTCGTCTTGTTGTAGTTACCTAAAAGCCTTTTACTTTGTCTCGCCCCCTGCGAACACAACCAGAAGTTCGTACTATCGGACCAAAGGTCAGAGCGGTGCTCTGCCGAGACCCAGGCCAACCGCGAAGGGTCGGCCGCAAAGGAGTGCTTGCCCCCTTCCTGGCCATTTGGTCCGCTACCTCATTACCCGGGATTCCCGCGTGCCCAGGGACCCAATAGATGGTGACTCTATTATTAGTCCCCAACCTGTTTAATGTTTCTATACATTGCCAAACCAGCCTGGAAGCTATTTTATAAGCACCTAGTGCTTTTATAGCTGCCTGGCTGTCTGAAAAGATGGCTATGTCTCTGCGATCGTACCCTCTGTCGATGTTGAAAGCGGCACATCTCTCTATCGCGTGTATTTCCGCTTGGAAGATACTGGCGAACTTGCCAAGGGGTTCATGGTAATTGAGTCGAGGTCCGCAGACTCCGGCCCCGGCCCCCTCCTCTGTAAGCGAACCATCTGTGTACCACCTAATAGCATGTGTTTTCACATTATAGGTAGTTGACAGGTTGGTCCATTCTGCCTTATTGCTAAGCTCTATGTTAAAGAGCTTACTGAAGCTAAATTGCGCCAACTGCGCATCCTGTGGGTATTCTAACAGTGAGCCTGTGGCTCCTGCAGCCGATCCAGTTGCTAATGCCCCCGTTAACCTCATATGACTTCTGCTTGCGTTGTGTTTTATGTATATGTGCAGTGATGGAAGCCCTAGTAGAACGTCTAGAGCCGTGGAGGGGCAGGTGCGCATTGCGCCCGGAATGCACGAGCATGCAAGCCTCTGGAGTTTACCCAGTTGCTTCCTCGCACCTTCCCGGTCCATGCGTCCAGCCCAGACCACAGCCCGACGTCCCTACACCAGTCCAGGCTTAGTCGAAGGCCCAGGGTGACTCTATCACATAATGTGCTCTCAAAATTCCCTTTGCAGATAATGGTTATGTCATCGGCATATCCTAGACATCGAAAGCCTTTATCCGTTAGCTTAGCTAAGAGATCATCTACCACCAGACTCCAAAGGAGAGGTGATAGGACACCTCCTTGAGGACAGTCTCTGGTGGTTTGTGCTCTAATCGTCGAGTTGCTGACGGTTACTTCTGCTATGCGAGAGTCCAGGAGTTTGCTTAACCAGGACGTGAGTCCTGATTCAACTCCTCTACTCTCAAGAGCTCTGACCACCACGTCATGCGCCGTGTTGTCAAAAGCACCTTCTATGTCCATAAAGGCGCAGAGTGCGACCTCTTTTGCTTTCACAGACTTCTGGAGAGTGTTCACTAGGTCAAGCAGAGCTGACTCCGTTGACATCCCTGCCCTATACGCATGCTGATGTGCATGTAGTGGCTTGGCCACTAGGTGCACAGATCTAATGTGATTGTCTACTATCTACTACTGAGTGATCCGATGGCTCACCTGATCCTATGCTCAGTTACAATTTCTGCAGCTAATCTCCACTCGGGTCTCATCCCAGAGGTTTGTACGTAGCTGCTATCACTATCTGAAATGGTCCTACAAAGCGGGAAATGAGTTTGTAAGAGAAGTTCAGCCTTCTCTACCTCATTGTCCGTGAAAGTCCCATCCTGTCTCTTAAGGCAAAGTTCCGAGAGCACTTTCCCTTTTGAGATGGCTTTGAACACCCTTGCAGCGGGCGTGGCCTGCTCTAGAGTGGAGCAAAACTTCCTGAAATGATCCCGTTTGCTATTGCGTATCTCCTTGTTATACTCAGTAAGCTTCCTGGTATAACAATCCCATTTATCATTACTCTTTTTAGCTGAGTTAAACAGTTTCCTGACCTCCACTCGAAGTAGTCCTAGCTTCTTAGTCCACCATGGATTATCCCTGCTGGATTTAATGCTCTTGATAGGACAGCTTGAATGATAAGCATCCAAGATAGTCTTGCCCACGTCAATAGATAGCTGCTCAATCTCTTCCTGTGAGGAAGCTCTTTTACTGTAGTTTAGTCTGCTCAGATTTAACCCCAGACAGGACCGATATTGTCGCCAATCTGTCTGTCAAGGATTTCTGATGTCCTTACTAAAACTTAGGTTACTACAAATGTCGAATAGGATAATCCTATGGTCCGACACTGATGGTTCAGTAGAGACTCTCCAGTTGCGAACCAACCTGGAGCCTCCGTCATTGCCAAAGGTGATATCTAACACCTCGGCCCTGCTTTTGGTTACAAACGTAGGTTCTGCCCCCACGTTTAAAACAGTGAGATCCTTAACTAGTAGAAAATCAAGTAAACACTCACCTCTGCTGTTTGTATCTGTGCTGCCCCATGTGATGCTATGTGCGTTGGCATCGCACCCCAGCAGCAATGGCAGCTTCTTTCTGCTGCAGTAGTCCACTAGAGCCTGATTTTCTAATGGAGGAGCCTCCGCCTCATCTCCCGGGAAGTACGCCGACGCCACCACTATACTTCCGCGCTCTCCAGTGATCAGCACTGCTACTAAATCTTTGGTGAGAAATTTAGAAAGACATAGAAAGTTAGTGTTCTTCCGTACCAAGATACAAGCTCTTGGCGATGCCTCTCTTACATCCGCAATTACTCTTGCACTTACGTGGTTAAGGCCGCAGATCCTGCCTCTGACGACCCATGGCTCCTGGATGAGCACCAGCCCCAACCTGGTGACCAACCTGCCGATGACAGCCGAAGCTGCCCTCGCATGATGCTGGTTAATCTGAGCAACGCTGGTGGTCTCCATCCCTAGAGCTCTTCTTCACCCTCCGAGAGCGTCAGATATGCCTCTGACTGCGCCCCGGTGGGTGTTCGCCTATCATCGGATGGCCCATCCTTACTTTTGATGTCATCTTCGCGGACGTTGAGTCTGGGCAGGTCCAGACCCTTGAGGGACACCGAGTCTAGCTCGGCCTCCATCACCGCCAACGCCTCTGCTTCCGCTGCTCCATCTGGCGGACATTCATGCGTCGTCTAGGCTGAGGCTGCTGAAGTGCCAGGCACATCGTCAGCTTTCGCCTCCGCATCAGCCGCCGCCGCTTCCTCCTTCTTCCCATGAAGTTTGCATTTGAGCTGCCCAAATCGGAAGCTCATCAGCATGCCCCGGTTCTTTAGGAGAGCAAGTGCGTCATCCTCCACGCCTAGCGTCAGGATCTTGCCTCCCTCAGCCTCCTTCCACCTGAGCAGCTTCCAGGTGTAAGAGCTGAGCCCTCTGTTCTGCTCCGTGAGCAAGCCAAAGGACTTTGCCCCCGGCTCTCCAGCAGTCCGTGGCAAAAAGACGGTCACGATGTTGGGCATCGGAATCTCGTCCTTTGGGCAGGTGCAGAGCTGCACGCCCACCGCAGGTCTGATACTAGGGACCTTAAGCTCTAGCCACTTCTTGGTCTCATCATCCATACATTCTACCAGTACCTGTGCGAAAGTGGATGCCGTTGAAATTCAGGCTTGCGGTCCAGCCCTTCCTCATCTCCTCGACGAGGGCCAGTTCCACCGCCGTCAGCTCCTCTTTGGACAGAAGCCTCTTCGGGTACTCGCTCGCCGTTATAGCCAAGATTGTGCCCTTGGCTACGCTGGCGTACGAGGCTGCCTTCGGATGCTTCGTGTCCCTTGAGGTTCCAGAGCCCTCAGGAGCCGCGTTGCCCTTGCGCTTCGGTTTCTTGTTTTTGTTGGCGTCATTGGGGGCCTCAGCAAGCGATGTTTGTTGCCATTGCCGCTTCTTCCCCACGCCAGCTTCCTCTCCCTTCCTCTCGCCTGGAGACACGGTCGGGGCCCGGTGCTCCAGCGCTCTCCTGCGCGCCTCCTCCGGCTTCAAGCCACGCTCCAGGTACCGAAGATACCATTTGCGGCCGGCTCCACTTAGGCCATGCCTTAGCGGGTCACCAGCCCCACCGGGTTGGCCTGGTGCCGGGATGGGCGGCATCTGCTTCCTCTTCTGCGGACCAGAAGAGGGTGTTGCAGTGTCTTTCCCGTCGACATTGCTTGTCTGCGGGACAGCCACTGGGGCAGTGCCGGGCACTGCGCTCACCACTCGCGGCTTGAAAGCCTCTGCACTTCTGGAGGTGCTTTGCTTCGGGGACGAGCCCTTTGGTTTGGCAACACTCCTCGAGTGGGGGGCCTGGCCCCCGCGCGGTGTCAGCTTGCCACCCAAGTCCAGAGCCGCCTCTTCCATCCGCTCTGCTAGTTGAGTAGCGGTTAAGCCCCGCATATCATTAAAAATTTTTCTACTGTCCATATATTTGGTCCTACTAGAGGCTTAAGTACTTCTGTAGGGACATTGTCAGGGCCGGTTGCTTTCCCGCTTCTTATACTTCTGGCCGCCGTAATAAGCTCATTTTCGGTAAAAAGCTCGAATGGATCATCATATCCTTGCTCTGTATTATTAGTTCTCGCCGGATGAGACGGAAACAAAGCTTTTACAATATTCTCTAATTTCTCATCCTCCATGATGGGAGTTGTGTTGTTGGCCCTAAGCTTTTTCATAACAATTTTATACCCAAGACCCCACGGGTCGTTGTTAATATCGTCGCAAAGGCCTTTCCACTTTTCCTGTTTACTCCAACGTATGGCTGCATTAAGTTCTTTTTTGCTTTCCGACTGTGAGCGTCCTCTTCCGCGAAATTTCCTAGTCTTCTGGCTCTGGTTAGCCGCCGCCTGCACCTTACACAGTTCTGTCTAAGGACGTCAATTTCTTGCGTCCACCAGTATACTTCCTGTCCAGCTCTGTGCCTATTTCCCGATTTTGGCATTGATGCTTCACAGACTCTTTTGATAGCATTCATAGTGCGATCAACTATGTTCTCTGTGGTCCCAGTACTTGAGCTTGGGGCGATCCTTCTGTCAAATTCATTAATGAGGGCATCTATGTTTAGGCGGCGGGCGTTCGATTTTCGCTGCATATATGAAGTGGGTGGGCTCTTTATTATAGAGGTGGATCCCAATTCAAATGAGATGTACTGATGGTCGCTAGCGGTATAAATATCCAGGACTTTCCAGTTCTGAATCTTCAGACCGTCTTTCCGAGACCAGAGTGATATCTGGGATCGTACCTTCACATCCGTCTCTGCAAAAGGTTGGGGTTGTACCTGTATTAGCTACTACAAGACCAGTTCTGGCTGACATTTCTACCACTCTTCGACCCCTGGGATCAGTTGATGGCATGCCCCATTCTTCCGCTCTTGAGTTAAAGTCGCCTGCTACGATGCTTTTGCCTTGTAGCTGCACAACAGAGTCTTCGATCCCTTCCAATTTGTGCTTAAATGTTTGGATATCATCGCTTGGTGTTAGGTAGCAACTTAGTATGTTATAGTCACCTACTCGTAAGCTGACGTACCCATTGCCTTGTCTTACATCCCTATGCTGGAATCCATATAGCGGCTGTTTTAGTGAGATCCTCAAGCCAGATACCATCTTTCCTGTTCTTATATTCGCTTATTATTACCATGTCAGTTTGATGTTCTATAATTATTTGAGACAAAAGAGAGTCTGCTGTTCGGCTTCTGTGTAGATTAGCTTGAATGATTTTCATATTTTGACTATCCTGGTACTGGCTATGCAGTTATGCGCCCCCGAGAAGTGATTGAGCTCTGTTCGATTTTCGTATGCGCATACACAGCACCTTGGGGTCTTTGTGCATTCTTTCATTTTATGCCCGACTTCTCCTCATTTAATGCATAGGTAACTTCGATCCGGCCCAGTGCAGTTACTCTTAACGTGATTGTTGCCGAAGCATCTGAAGCAGCGTTTAGTGTCCACACAGCGCTTTACTCGGCATCGGGTCTATCCGATTTTAATTCTTGGTTCCTTCAGCATTTTTTCTGCGTATTCGGCTGGGAGTATGACGAAAGCTCGTCTTTGTTCCTGCTCATTCGTTTTTGTCAAGCGTACCTGTATTTCATCGATTGATCCGTTTGTTGCGGCCGATATTGCGAGCTTGACTTCCGATTCTTCTGTATAGCTGTCCAGATCCCGGATCTCTATCTTAGCGGATGGTCTCAGAACTTTTGCTGTGGCTGTGTCTTTAAGAAGGTCCTGAATGTCATTGCAAACCTTTTGAGTTTGGCTTCCTCTAGTAACCTCCAGCAGCATATCTCCCGTTTTAGTTTTTCTTATAGCACGTATTGAGCTCTCGCCGTCGTCAACTATTACGTTTTTACGTAGGTTGCCGAGCACTTCTGCATAGGTTTTACCTTCAGCTGGTTTAATTAGAACAGCATCGGGTCGGATTCGCGTCCTTTGTTTGACATCGTTTCGTGTCCTTGCTCTAGCGGGTTCTTTGTTGTTTTCCACGTTATCACTATGCACATCTCTTGCAGCTTCCGCTTTCTTGTTTTTTTTGTTGCCTATTCTTTTTGGAGCAAACTATTTTGAAACCATCTGGCTCCGTACTTCTTACCTTCTTTGCAGATGCCGGCACAGCTGGGCTGGAAGCGACCCTCTTTGAGATAGGGGTCCCTGGAGTATTGTACTTCTCTCTTTCTGCCTTTGCCGCTGCTTTTCTATAAGTTTCGTCTGATCTTTCTTTCTCAGCTGCTTTCCAGCTTCTCCTGTGGCTCTCAAGCACATCAATAAGCTCGCACAATTCTGACACTCCATCTTTGACATCCATGCTAATGTTTCTTTGCTTGCTAATTGCCTGCTTGCAGGGTTGCAGATGGAGTTTCCATGCATTGTGCTCCTCTATCGGGTTCTGCTTCACTCTCAATTTCCACTTCTCTCTGTTGGTTGGCCGTCTGAGTTGGTAGCCTTGCCATCACGCTGTTTTGCATATCTGGTGCATCTCCGATTGGCGGCATCTCACCCTTGCCTTTCTCAATTAATACTAGCCGCTGTATCTTCCAACACTTAGGGAAGATTCCCGAGTAGATGCAACTGTTAAACATTTTTAAAAGAATTTGGGGAAGATTTGCTACTAGAGCCTTAAGTACTTCTGTAGCGACATTGTCAGGGCCGGGTGCTTTCCCACTTCTTATACTTCTGGCCGCCGTAATAAGCTCATTTTCGGTAAAAAGCTAACAAAGCTTTTAACTAACTTGTTAGAATTTACTTCGTTTGTTATCAAGGGTTTTCAGGACAAATTGCAGACTGATGTTATTTATACTGATTTTAGAAAGGCTTTCGACTCTGTAGATCATCATCTCCTAATACATAAACTAGAACTCTTGGCTTTTCAAATATTCTAGTTCTTTGGATTAAAGACTGCCTAACTCTTAGAACTCAGAGGGTTTTATTTAAAGGATCCGTTTCCAAGACGGTTCAGGTCACTTCAGGCGTTCCTCAGGGTAGTCATCTTGGTCCTTTATTATTTATTTTGTTTATAAACGATCTTCCATCGGTTATAAAGTTCTCTCGGGTTTTGATGTACGCTGATGATGTAAAGTTATGCACGTCAGCTGCAACTCCCCTAGCTGCTCAACAGCTTCAAAGAGATTTAGACAACTTTCAAATGTGGTGTAGAGTAAATTTTTAAGTCTTAATTACAGTAAATGTAAAGTAATGTCATTTTTTAGATCTTTGCCCTTTTTATACCCTTAACCCATAAAATGGGTAAATAAGGGTATAATGGTTTTGTGCAAAAGTATGTAACAGGCAGAAGGAAGCATCTCCGACCCTATAAAGTAAATATATTCTTGATCAGCATCAACAGCCGAGACGATATAGCCATGTCCGTCTGTCCGTCTGTCTGTCCGTCTGTCTGTCTGTATGAACGCGTGGATCTCAGAGACTACAAGAGCTAGAGACTTCTGATTTTGTATTTAAGTTCTCCTATACCATGAGCAGAACAAGTTTGCTTCAAATTATCGATAACTATTCTGGTTTCCGATATACACATAATATCGATAACAATAAAATATCGAATTTGGAAAATCTAAAAATGAGGGTAATGGATAATGATAGAACTTTTCTGAAAATTTCGTCCAAATCGGTTGAGAAACACCGGAGATATTGAACTTAATCGATGGAAGCTAAGCCGGTATACCAAAGTCTTATATAAATTAAATATATTTATTGAAACTGGGTTCAGGGTATCTTCTAGTCGGGCTCTCCCGACTAGAGCCTTCTTACTTGTTTAATATTTATTTTCTTGACAACAAACCACTAGACAGAATTGAATGGGTTGACGATTTGGGCATCGTTATATTTCTTCAATTTCTAATCGAGCTTCTGGTGTCTTGGGCTTCATTAAGCGCTGGTCGAAGGAGTTCAACGATCCCTACTTAACAAAAACTCTGTATACTTCTTTTGCACGACCGATTCTGGAATATGGATCTTGTATATGGTTTCCCAAATACGAAATTCATCAGAATAAAATAGAATCGGTACAAAAACAATTTCTGCTCTTCGCACTTAGAGGTCTTAACTGGGACACTAACAATAATTTGCCATATTATCGTAGTAGACTTTTACTAATAGATCTTCCTTCTCAATGATCGTAGAGTAATGCTAGCATTTTCCTTTATTCACAAATTAATTAATGGTGAAATTGATTCTTCTGAATTAATTAACCAAATTAACTTTGCTGTTCCTATTAGAAATACTAGAAATTTTGTACCTATATCTCTTCAAACTTGTAATTCTAATTATGCTCTTCATAACCCTTTTCGTATTCTGTGTTCTATTTATAACGATCTTTCCCACTTAATACACAGTGCCACTCCTACTTGCTCTATAAAAAAGTTAGTTTTGTGTCATTTGTTTGCATGTTCGCGATCATCGTAACCGCACGTTAAGCGGAGCGCCCCTCGGTCGGATGGGCTGGAGGTGCGTCGCTTTGTGCGTGGGTCCGCGCGGTAACAAGCCGGTGCTTGGTATCGTTGGGCCACTTGACTGTACTGTTCGTTAGTACATCTACGTCCAATATTCTCTAATTTCTCATCCTCCATGATGGGAGTTGTGTTGTTGGCCCTAAGCTTTTTCATAACAATTTTATACGTTGTTAATATCGTCGCAAAGGCCTTTCCACTTTTCCTGTTTACTCCTACGTATGGCTGCATTAAGTTCTTTTTTTTGCTTTCCGACTGTGAGCGTCCTCATCCGCGAAATTTCCTCGTCTTCTGGCTCTGGTTAGCCGCCGCCTGCACCTTACACAGTTCTGTCTAAGGACGTCAATTTCTTGCGTCCACCAGTATACTTCCTGTCCAGCTCTGTGCCTATTTCCCGATTTGGCATTGATGCTTCACAGGCTCTTTTGATAGCATTCATAGTGCGATCAACTATGTTCTCTGTGGTCCCAGGACTCGAGCTTGGGGCGATCCTTCTGTCAAATTCATTAATGAGGGCATCTATGTTTAGGCGTCGGGCGTTCCATTTTCGCTGCATAATTGAAGTTGGTGGGCTCTTTGTTATAGAGGTGGATCCCAATTTAAATGAGATGCACTGATGGTCGCTAGCGGTATAAATATCCAGGACTTTCCAGTTCTGAATCTTCAGACCGTCTTTCCGAGACCAGAGTGATATCTGGGATCGTACGTTCACATCCGTCTCTGCAAAAGGTTGGGGTTGTACCTGTATTAGCTGCTACAAGACCAGTTCTAGCTGACATTTCTACCACTCTTCGACCCCTGGGATCAGTTGATGGCATGCCCCATTCTTCCGCTCTTGAGTTAAAGTCGCCTGCTACGATGCTTTTGCCTTGTAGCTGCACAACAGAGTCTTCGATCCCATCCAATTTGTGCTTAAATGTTTGGATATCATCGCTTGGTGTTAGGTAGCAACTTAGTATGTTATAGTCACCTACTCGTAAGCTGACGTACCCATTGCCTTGTCTTACATCCCTATGCAGTATTCTACTTCTTGCTGGAATCCATATAGCGGCTGTTTTAGTGAGATCCTCAAGCCAGATACCATCTTCCCTGTTCTTATATTCGCTTATTATTACCATGTCAGTTTGATGTTCTATAATTATGAAAGACAAAAGAGAGTCTGCTGTTCGGCTTCTGTGTAGATTAGCTTGAATGATTTTCATATTTTGGCTTTCCTGGTACTGGCTATGCAGTTATGCGCCCCCGGGAAGTGATTGAGCTCTGTTCGATTTTCGTATGCGCATACACAGCACCTTGTGGTCTTTGTGCATTCTTTCATTTTATGCCCGACCTCTCCACATTTAATGCATAGGTAACTTCGATCCGCCCCAGTGCAGTTACTCTTAACGTGATTGTTGCCGAAGCATCTGAAGCAGCGTTTAGTGTCTCCCAGCGCTTTACTCGGCATAGGGTCTATCCGATTTTAATTCTTGGTTCCTTCAGCATTTTTTCTGCGTATTCGGCTGGGAGTATGACGAAGGCTCGTCTTTGTTCCTGCTCATTCGTTTTTGTCAAGCGTACCTGTATTTCATCGATTGATCCGTTTGTTGCGGCCGATATTGCGAGCTTGACTTCCGATTCTTCTGTATAGCTGTCCAGATCCCGGATCTCTATCTTAAAAAAAAAATAATAATAGTAATAATAATAATAATAATAATACTAGTTCTAATTTTTTTTTTTATAATAATAATAATAATAATAATCATAATAATAATAATAATAATAATAGTAATCATAATAATAATAATAATAATAATAACAATAATAATAATAATAATAATAATAATAATATAATAATAATAATAATAATATAATAATAATTATACTTATAGTAATTATAATAATAATAATTAAAATAATAATCATAATAATAATAATAATAATAATAATAATAATAATAATAATAATAATAATAATAATAATAATAATAATAATAATAATTTTATTAATTTTTTTTTTTTTTTTTTTTTTTGGGTTGGGAGGGGGAAATGCATTTACGCACTTCCAACTAACGTCTTAGTTAGGGAGTGTGGGGCTCGCTACATAGTAGAATACCCACTAAACAACCCCTCCCCGTTAGGCCTTTCTCCACTTCGGAAACGCTTTCGCAATACTTCGAAGTGGGGCCTTTATGCGCCAAGCGCCGTTTTCTTATAGAAGCATGAGCCTTAGTTATTAGATGAGACATCTAAGCACTTAGCTCTTATCTGCGTCCAGACACCCTATTGCGACCTCTCATCTAGGTCTTTTTTCTTGCTTCTTAAGATTTGACTGATGAAGGCCGCTACTTTCTTCCAGTTGTCGTCTCTGATGATCATCTTTGACACAAGGTTGTCCGGTGTTATTTGACCGATCGCTTGTATAAGTCGTCTTCTTTCTAATGTGAAACGCACACAGTGAAAAATTGTGTGCTCAGCATTGTCGATCTCGGCGTCGCCATACACGCAGCTGGCTACTGCGCTTTTCTCTATCTTGTGTAGAAAGGCACTAAAATATCCATGTCCTGTAAGCACTTGGGTGATGTAGTAATCTACGTCCCCATTCTGACGTTCGACCCATGCCTTAAGGTTAGGTATGAGCCTGGCTGTCCATCTTCCTGTGCTCTCGCCTGCCCATCTTTCTTGCCATAATGCTAACGTTGCCTGTCTACATGTGTCTGCGGTTTGCCTAGAATATTGTCCTAGTTGTCGTAGCTCGTAGATTGTCTTTCGTTCCTTAGCTAAGAGGTCTATCGGTATCACGCCTGCGATGGCTAGTGCGACAGCGCCGGACACCGTTCTGTATGCACTGTTTATCCTCAGTGCGCTCGTTCTCTGAATAGCGAGTAGTGGCTTCAGCCTACTTTTGGTTTCCAAAGTCTCTGCCCAGATTTCGCTTCCGTATAGCAGAATGGAGTTGTTGATCTCCATCAAGAGTTTTCTCCTTGCTTGAGTTTGTCCGCCGATATTTGCCATGAGCCTGCTGAGGTTTCTCGTTGCCTCGGCTGCTCTTTTTTTAACGTACTGAAGATGTGGCTCGAATGTCAATTTGGTATCTAGTCTAACGCCCAGATATTTGATCACCTTTTGTGTCCTTATATGACTGTCGTTGACTCTCATATCCACTTCTAGAGGGATTCTTCTACCGGCTATTACAATCAGCTCTGTTTTTCAATCGCTAGCTGCAAACCGTGTGCGTCCAGCCAGTCATTGACTCGTACCATCACCCGAGTAAGTAGCCTCTGTGCGTATTCTGTGTTCCGCGCCGTGATCACTGCTACTATGTCGTCTGCGTACCCCACTAGAAAAGTGTCTTCAGGCATTTCTATGCGGAGGATTTCATCATAGCTTATGTTCCAGAGTTCCGGCCCAAGAATGGAACCTTGTGCAGCTCCTGAGTTTATATTTATACACTTTTCGCCTGAGCTGGTCTTGTATATTAACTTCCTGTTGCTGAGGTAGCTGTCAATTATGCACTTTAGGTATTCCGGTATGTGCGATCGTCTCTCAAGTGCTGCCAACATATCTGTCCATCTGACGCTGTTGAACGCGTTTTTTACATCCAGCGTTGCTAACAGGGTTATGGGTCTCGAGTAGTGGTTTCCTCGTTTTGTCTTGAGCGCCTCATTCACCACCTCTTGGATAGCTCCTATTGTAGACCTGCCTGGTCTAAAGCCGTACTGCCTGGGAGAGAGACCTCCAGCACGTTCTACTGCCACTGCTAATCGGGGCTTAATCATCTTTTCTAAGAGTTTCCCTGCTGTGTCTAGCATGCAAAGAGGGCGGTATGCGGATGGCGTCGTAGGGTCTCCTTTTCCTTTCCCTATCAGTACTAGTCGCTGTACTTTCCAGGTATCGTGAAAGCTCCCATTAAGTATGTTCTTCCTCAATGTCTGGCGTAGCACTCCTCTTTCGTAGTTTTTTCATCACGATTTTGTATCCCAGCCCCCAAGGGTCGATGTTCACGTCATCGCATAGTGCTTTCCATTTTTCCTTTTTGCTGTTGCGAATGGCAATGCTAAGGTTTTTCTTGGATATCTTAAACTGGGCTTCCTGTATCGCGAAATTTCCTCTCCGTCTTGCCCTGGTAAGCTTGCGCCTATTCTTAATGCATGTCTCCCTGAGTGCTTTTATTTCATCCGTCCACCAATAGACCTCTTTTCCTGCTCTGTGTGGGTTGCCTGTTCTAGGCATTGCGGCATCGCAGGCTTTTCTTATTATCGTCATGGTTTTGTTGACGATGTCTCCCTCGCGTTCTACCCTTGCTTGCCGGTCTATTTCGTGGATAAGGATCGTCTTGTTGAGCCGATTTACATTCCATCTGCGTCTCCCAGTTGTTTTATTGACGTCGGGTGGTCGCGTTTCTTTGAGTTCGAACGAGATGTACTCATGATCGCTTCCATTGTAGGTATCTAAGACCTTCCAGTCTATGATTTGGCCTGCGAGTCCTTCTGAGACGAGCGTTATATCCGGGATTGTACCAATGGTTCCTGGCCGTCTGAATGTCAGTGCTGAGCCGACGTTTGCGACCACAAGTCCCAATCTTGCCGCCATATCGACAACCTTACGGCCTCTTGAGTTTGTCGAGGGCATGCCCCACTCTTCTGCTCTTGAGTTAAAATCACCTGCTATGATAAGGTTTCCGTTCATTTGCAACGCCGCGTCCTCGATGTCATTTAGTTTCTCTTTGAAAGTGTTGATGTCATCGTTTGGCGTTAGGTCTTCGATTCGTCTTCTAGCCAGCATCCATTTGATTTGTTCCTGTACTGCTCGCTGATTATAACTAAATCTGCTTGCTGTTCGAGGACTATTTGGGATAGCAGAGCATCTGCTGTCCGGCTTCTGTGTAGGTTTGCTTGCAGAATTATCACTTTCTGGTCTTTCCGGGTCTGGCTTTGCAGTAGGTCGTTCCTGGTATGTGGTTCGTCTCTTTGTGGCCTTCCTGTGTGCATAAACAACACTTTGGCGATTTCGTGCAGTCCTTCATTTTATGTCCTCTTTCCGAGCATCTCATGCATACATCTCTCACTAACACACCCGCACTCACGGCAATGACTCAATTTCGTTAGCAGCACACGATGGGCGTGAGTTTCATGCGTTGGTGGCCTAGGCGGCGCGATACGCATTGACGTCTTCAGTGTACTATATGATGACTCGCACGGCGGACTTTTTGCAGCGGAAGATAGCGATGCAATCACGCTAGAGTAGTAACGATACCTACTGCTTGCTGCACTGCTTGCTGCATTGCGTTCTGCAATCCCAGCTGTGCACTAACACACTCGCACTCACGGCAATGACTCAATTTCGTTAGCAGCACACGATGGGCGTGAGTTTCATGCGTTGGTGGCCTAGGCGACGCGATACGCATTGCCATCTTCAGTGTACTATATGATGACTCGCACGGCGGAATTTTTGCACCGGAAGATAGCGATGCAATCACGCTAGAGCAGTAACGATACCTACTGCTTGCTGCTAGAGCAGTAACGATACCTACTGCTTGCTGCATTGCGTTCTGCATTCCCAGCTGTGCACTAACACACTCGCACTCACGACAATGACTCAATTTCGTTAGCAGCACACGATGGGCGTGAGTTTCATGCGTTGGTGGCCTAGGCGGCGCGATACGCTTTGACGTCTTCAGTGTACTATATGATGACTCGCACGGCCGACTTTTTGCACTTGAAGATAGCGATACAATCACGCTAGAGCAGTAACGATACCTACTGCTTGCTGCACTGCTTGCTGCATTGCGTTCTGCAATCCCAGCTGTGCACTAACACACTCGAACTCACGGCAATGACTCAATTTCGTTAGCAGCACACGATGGGCGTGAGTTTCATGTGTTGGTGGCCTAGGCGGCGCGATACGCATTGACATCTTCAGTGTACTATATGATGACTCGCACGGCGGACTTTTTGCACAGGAAGATAGCGATGCAATCACGCTAGAGCAGTAACGATACCTACTGCTTGCTGCACTGCTTGCTGCATTGCGTTCTGCAATCCCAGCTGTGCACTAACACACTCGAACTCACGGCAATGACTCAATTTCGTTAGCAGCACACGATGGGCGTGAGTTTCATGCGTTGGTGGCCTAGGCGGCGCGATACGCATTGACATCTTCAGTGTACTATATGATGACTCGCACGGCGGACTTTTGCACCGGTAGATAGCGATGCAATCACGCTAGAGCAGTAACGATACCTACTGCTGGCTGCAGTGCTTTCTGCACTGCGTTCTGCAATATCAGCTGTGCACTTACACACTCGCACTCACGGCAATGACTCAATTTCGTTAGCAGCACACGATGGGGTTGAGTTTCAGGCGTTGGTGGCCTAAGCGGCGCGATACGCATTGACATCTTCAGTGTACTATATGATGACTCGCACGGCGGACTTTTTGCACAGGAAGATAGCGATGCAATCACGATAGAGCAGTAACGATACCTACTGCTGGCTGCATTGCGTTCTGCAATCCCAGCTGTGCACTAACACACTCGAACTCACGGCAATGACTCAATTTCGTTAGCAGCACACGATGGGCGTGAGTTTCATGCGTTGGTGGCCTAGGCGGCGCGATACGCATTGCCATCTTCAGTGTACTATATGATGACTCGCACGGCGTAATTTTTGCACCGGAAGATAGCGATGCAATCACGCTAGAGCAGTAACGATACCTACTGCTTGCTGCTAGAGCAGTAACGATACCTACTGCTTGCTGCATTGCGTTCTGCATTCCCAGCTGTGCACTAACACACTCGCACTCACGACAATGACTCAATTTCGTTAGCAGCACACGATGGGCGTGAGTTTCATGCGTTGGTGGCCTAGGCGGCGCGATATGCTTTGACGTCTTCAGTGTACTATATGATGACTCGCACGGAGACTTTTTGCACTTGAAGATAGCGATGCAATCACGCTAGAGCAGTAACGATACCTACTGCCTGCTGCACTGCTTGCTGCATTGCGTTCTGCAATCCCAGCTGTGCACTAACACACTCGAACTCACGGCAATGACTCAATTTCGTTAGCAGCACACGATGGGCGTGAGTTTCATGTGTTGGTGGCCTAGGCGGCGCGATACGCATTGACATCTTCAGTGTACTATATGATGACTCGCACGGCGGAATTTTTGCACCGGAAGATAGCGATGCAATCACGCTAGAGAAGTAACGATACCTACTGCTTGCTGCTAGAGCAGTAACGATACCTACTGCTTGCTGCATTGCGTTCTGCATTCCCAGCTGTGCACTAACACACTCGCACTCACGACAATGACTCAATTTCGTTAGCAGCACACGATGGGCGTGAGTTTCATGCGTTGGTGGCCTAGGCGGCGCGATATGCTTTGACGTCTTCAGTGTACTATATGATGACTCGCACGGAGACTTTTTGCACTTGAAGATAGCGATGCAATCACGCTAGAGCAGTAACGATACCTACTGCCTGCTGCACTGCTTGCTGCATTGCGTTCTGCAATCCCAGCTGTGCACTAACACACTCGAACTCACGGCAATGACTCAATTTCGTTAGCAGCACACGATGGGCGTGAGTTTCATGTGTTGGTGGCCTAGGCGGCGCGATACGCATTGACATCTTCAGTGTACTATATGATGACTCGCACGGCGGACTTTTTGCACAGGAAGATAGCGATGCAATCACGCTAGAGCAGTAACGATACCTACTGCTTGCTGCACTGCTTGGTGCACTGCTTGCTGCATTGCATTCTGCATTCCCAGCTGTGCACTAACACACCCGCACTCACGGCAATGACTCAATTTCGTTAGCAGCACACGATGGGCGTGAGTTTCATGCGTTGGTGGCCTAGGCGGCGCGATACGCATTGACGTCTTCAGTGTACTATATGATGACTCGCACGGCGGACTTTTTGCACCGGAAGATAGCGATGCAATCACGCTAGAGTAGTAACGATACCTACTGCTTGCTGCACTGCTTGCTGCATTGCGTTCTGCAATCCCAGCTGTGCACTAACACACTCGCACTCACGGCAATGACTCAATTTCGTTAGCAGCACACGATGGGCGTGAGTTTCATGCGTTGGTGGCCTAGGCGACGCGATACGCATTGCCATCTTCAGTGTACTATATGATGACTCGCACGGCGGAATTTTTGCACCGGAAGATAGCGATGCAATCACGCTAGAGCAGTAACGATACCTACTGCTTGCTGCTAGAGCAGTAACGATACCTACTGCTTGCTGCATTGCGTTCTGCATTCCCAGCTGTGCACTAACACACTCGCACTCACGACAATGACTCAATTTCGTTAGCAGCACACGATGGGCGTGAGTTTCATGCGTTGGTGGCCTAGGCGGCGCGATACGCTTTGACGTCTTCAGTGTACTATATGATGACTCGCACGGCAGACTTTTTGCACTTGAAGATAGCGATGCAATCACGCTAGAGCAGTAACGATACCTACTGCCTGCTGCACTGCTTGCTGCATTGCGTTCTGCAATCCCAGCTGTGCACTAACACACTCGAACTCACGGCAATGACTCAATTTCGTTAGCAGCACACGATGGGCGTGAGTTTCATGTGTTGGTGGCCTAGGCGGCGCGATACGCATTGACATCTTCAGTGTACTATATGATGACTCGCACGGCGGACTTTTTGCACAGGAAGATAGCGATGCAATCACGCTAGAGCAGTAACGATACCTACTGCTTGCTGCACTGCTTGCTGCATTGCGTTCTGCAATCCCAGCTGTGCACTAACACACTCGAACTCACGGCAATGACTCAATTTCGTTAGCAGCACACGATGGGCGTGAGTTTCATGCGTTGGTGGCCTAGGCGGCGCGATACGCATTGACATCTTCAGTGTACTATATGATGACTCGCACGGCGGACTTTTTGCACCGGAAGATAGCGATGCAATCACGCTAGAGCAGTAACGATACCTACTGCTGGCTGCACTGCTTTCTGCACTGCGTTCTGCAATCTCAGCTGTGCACTAACACACTCGCACTCACGGCAATGACTCAATTTCGTTAGCAGCACACGATGGGCGTGAGTTTCATGCGTTGGTGGACTAGGCGGCGCGATGCGCATTGACGTCTTCAGTGTACTATATGATGACTCGCACGGCGGACTTTTTGCACCGGAAGATAGCGATGCAATCACGCTAGAGCAGTAACGATACCTACTGCTGGCTGCACTGCTTGCTGCATTGCGTTCTGCAATCCCAGCTGTGCACTTACACACTCGCACTCACGGCAATGACTCAATTTCGTTAGCAGCACACGATGGGCGTGAGCTTCATGCGTTGGTGGCCTAGGCGGCGCGATACGCATTGACATCTTCAGTGAACTAATGTGACTCGCACGGCGGACTTTTTGCACCGAAAGATAGCGATGCAATCACGCTAGAGCAGTAACGATACCTAACGCTTGCTGCACTGCTTGCTGCATTGCGTTCTGCAATCCCAGCTGTGCACTAACACACTCGAACTCACTGCAATGACTCAATTTCGTTAGCAGCACACGATGGGCGTGAGTTTCATGCGTTGGTGGCCTAGGCGGCGCGATACGCATTGACATCTTCAGTGTACTATATGATGACTCGCACGGCGGACTTTTTGCACCGGTAGATAGCGATGCAATCACGCTAGAGCAGTAACGATACCTACTGCTGGCTGCACTGCTTTCTGCATTGCGTTCTGCATTCTCAGCTGTGCACTAACACACTCGAACTCACGGCAATGACTCAATTTCGTTAGCAGCACACGATGGGCGTGAGTTTCATGTGTTGGTGGCCTAGGCGGCGCGATACGCATTGACATCTTCAGTGTACTATATGATGACTCGCACGGCGGACTTTTTGCACAGGAAGATAGCGATGCAATCACGCTAGAGCAGTAACGATACCTACTGCTTGCTGCACTGCTTGCTGCATTGCGTTCTGCAATCCCAGCTGTGCACTAACACACTCGAACTCACTGCAATGACTCAATTTCGTTAGCAGCACACGATGGGCGTGAGTTTCATGCGTTGGTGGCCTAGGCGGCGCGATACGCATTGACATCTTCAGTGTACTATATGATGACTCGCACGGCGGACTTTTTGCACCGGAAGATAGCGATGCAATCACGCTAGAGCAGTAACGATACCTACTGCTGGCTGCACTGCTTTCTGCACTGCGTTCTGCAATCTCAGCTGTGCACTAACACACTCGCACTCACGGCAATGACTCAATTTCGTTAGCAGCACACGATGGGCGTGAGTTTCATGCGTTGGTGGCCTAGGCGGCGCGATATGCTTTGACGTCTTCAGTGTACTATATGATGACTCGCACGGAGACTTTTTGCACTTGAAGATAGCGATGCAATCACGCTAGAGCAGTAACGATACCTACTGCTTGCTGCACTGCTTGCTGCATTGCGTTCTGCAATCCCAGCTGTGCACTAACACACTCGAACTCACGGCAATGACTCAATTTCGTTAGCAGCACACGATGGGCGTGAGTTTCATGTGTTGGTGGCCTAGGCGGCGCGATACGCATTGACATCTTCAGTGTACTATATGATGACTCGCACGGCGGACTTTTTGCACAGGAAGATAGCGATGCAATCACGCTAGAGCAGTAACGATACCTACTGCTTGCTGCACTGCTTGCTGCATTGCGTTCTGCAATCCCAGCTGTGCACTAACACACTCGAACTCACGGCAATGACTCAATTTCGTTAGCAGCACACGATGGGCGTGAGTTTCATGCGTTGGTGGCCTAGGCGGCGCGATACGCATTGACATCTTCAGTGTACTATATGATGACTCGCACGGCGGACTTTTTGCACCGGTAGATAGCGATGCAATCACGCTAGAGCAGTAACGATACCTACTGCTGGCTGCACTGCTTTCTGCACTGCGTTCTGCAATCCCAGCTGTGCACTAACACACTCGCACTCACGGCAATGACTCAATTTCGTTAGCAGCACACGATGGGCGTGAGTTTCATGCGTTGGTGGACTAGGCGGCGCGATGCGCATTGACGTCTTCAGTGTACTATATGATGACTCGCACGGCGGACTTTTTGCACCGGAAGATAGCGATGCAATCACGCTAGAGCAGTAACGATACCTACTGCTGGCTCACTGCTTGCCGCATTGCGTTCTGCAATCCCAGCTGTGCACTTACACACTTGCACTCACGGCAATGACTCAATTTCGTTAGCAGCACACGATGGGCGTGAGCTTCATGCGTTGGTGGCCTAGGCGGCGCGATACGCATTGACATCTTCAGTGAACTAATGTGACTCGCACGGCGGACTTTTTGCACCGAAAGATAGCGATGCAATCACTCTAGAGCAGTAACGATACCTAATGCTTGCTGCACTGCTTGCTGCATTGCGTTCTGCATTCCCAGCTGTGCACTAACACACCCGCACTCACGGCAATGACTCAATTTCGTTAGCAGCACACGATGGGCGTGAGTTTCATGCGTTGGTGGCCTAGATGGGCGTGAGTTTCATGCGTTGGTGGCCTAGGCGGCGCGATACGCACTGACGTCTTCAGTGTACTATATGATGACTCGCACGGCGGACTTTTTGCACCGGTAGATAGCGATGCAATCACGCTAGAGCAGTAACGATACCTACTGCTGGCTGCACTGCTTTCTGCACTGCGTTCTGCAATCCCAGCTGTGCACTAACACACTCGCACTCACGGCAATGACTCAATTTCGTTAGCAGCACACGATGGGCGTGAGTTTCATGCGTTGGTGGCCTAGGCGGCGCGATACGCATTGACATCTTCAGTGTACTATATGATGACTCGCACGGCGGACTTTTTGCACCGGTAGATAGCGATGCAATCACGCTAGAGCAGTAACGATACCTACTGCCTGCTGCACTGCTTGCTGCATTGCGTTCTGCAATCCCAGCTGTGCTCTATAAAAAAGTTAGTTTTGTGTCATTTGTTTGCATGTTCGCGATCATCGTAACCGCACGTTAAGCGGAGCGCCCCTCGGTCGGATGGGCTGGAGGTGCGTCGCTTTGTGCGTGGGTCCGCGCGGTTACAAGCCGGTGCTTGGTATCGTTGGGCCACTTGACTGTACTGTTCGTTAGTACATCTACGTCCAATATTCTCTAATTTCTCATCCTCCATGATGGGAGTTGTGTTGTTGGCCCTAAGCTTTTTCATAACAATTTTATACGTTGTTAATATCGTCGCAAAGGCCTTTCCACTTTTCCTGTTTACTCCTACGTATGGCTGCATTAAGTTCTTTTTTTTGCTTTCCGACTGTGAGCGTCCTCATCCGCGAAATTTCCTCGTCTTCTGGCTCTGGTTAGCTGCCGCCTGCACCTTACACAGTTCTGTCTAAGGACGTCAATTTCTTGCGTCCACCAGTATACTTCCTGTCCAGCTCTGTGCCTATTTCCCGATTTTGGCATTGATGCTTCACAGGCTCTTTTGATAGCATTCATAGTGCGATCAATTATGTTCTCTGTGGTCCCAGGACTCGAGCTTGGGGCGATCCTTCTGTCAAATTCATTAATGAGGGCATCTATGTTTAGGCGTCGGGCGTTCCATTTTCGCTGCATAATTGAAGTTGGTGGGCTCTTTGTTATAGAGGTGGATCCCAATTTAAATGAGATGCACTGATGGTCGCTAGCGGTATAAATATCCAGGACTTTCCAGTTCTGAATCTTCAGACCGTCTTTCCGAGACCAGAGTGATATCTGGGATCGTACGTTCACATCCGTCTCTGCAAAAGGTTGGGGTTGTACCTGTATTAGCTGCTACAAGACCAGTTCTAGCTGACATTTCTACCACTCTTCGACCCCTGGGATCAGTTGATGGTATGCCCCATTCTTCCGCTCTTGAGTTAAAGTCGCCTGCTACGATGCTTTTGCCTTGTAGCTGCACAACAGAGTCTTCGATCCCATCCAATTTGTGCTTAAATGTTTGGATATCATCGCTTGGTGTTAGGTAGCAACTTAGTATGTTATAGCCACCTACTCGTAAGCTGACGTACCCATTGCCTTGTCTTACATCCCTATGCAGTATTCTACTTCTTGCTGGAATCCATATAGCGGCTGTTTTAGTGAGATCCTCAAGCCAGATACCATCTTCCCTGTTCTTATATTCGCTTATTATTACCATGTCAGTTTGATGTTCTATAATTATGAAAGACAAAAGAGAGTCTGCTGTTCGGCTTCTGTGTAGATTAGCTTGAATGATTTTCATATTTTGGCTTTCCTGGTACTGGCTATGCAGTTATGCGCCCCCGGGAAGTGATTGAGCTCTGTTCGATTTTCGTATGCGCATACACAGCACCTTGTGGTCTTTGTGCATTCTTTCATTTTATGCCCGACCTCTCCACATTTAATGCATAGGTAACTTCGATCCGCCCCAGTGCAGTTACTCTTAACGTGATTGTTGCCGAAGCATCTGAAGCAGCGTTTAGTGTCTTCCCAGCGCTTTACTCGGCATAGGGTCTATCCGATTTTAATTCTTGGTTCCTTCAGCATTTTTTCTACGTATTCGGCTGGGAGTATGACGAAGGCTCGTCTTTGTTCCTGCTCATTCGTTTTTGTCAAGCGTACCTGTATTTCATCGATTGATCCGTTTGTTGCGGCCGATATTGCGAGCTTGACTTCCGATTCTTCTGTATAGCTGTCCAGATCCCGGATCTCTATCTTAAAAAAAAAATAATAATAGTAATAATAATAATAATAATAATACTAGTTATAATTTTTTTTTTTTTTATAATAATAATAATAATAATAATCATAATAATAATAATAATAATAATAGTAATCATAATAATAATAATAATAATAATAACAATAATAATAATAATAATAATAATAATAATAATAATAATAATAATAATAATAATAATAATAATTATACTTATAGTAATTATAATAATAATAATTAAAATAATAATCATAATAATAATAATAATAATAATATAATAATATAATAATAATAATAATAATAATAATAATAATAATAATAATTTTTATTTAATTTTTTTTTTTTTTTTTTTTTTTGGGTTGGGAGGGGGAAATGCATTTACGCACTTCCAACTAACGTCTTAGTTAGGGAGTGTGGGGCTCGCTACATAGTAGAATACCCACTAAACAACCCCTCCCCGTTAGGCCTTTCTCCACTTCGGAAACGCTTTCGCAATACTTCGAAGTGGGGCCTTTATGCGCCAAGCGCCGTTTTCTTATAGAAGCATGAGCCTTAGTTATTAGATGAGACATCTAAGCACTTAGCTCTTATCTGCGTCCAGACACCCTATTGCGACCTCTCATCTAGGTCTTTTTTCTTGCTTCTTAAGATTTGACTGATGAAGGCCGCTACTTTCTTCCAGTTGTCGTCTCTGATGATCATCTTTGACACAAGGTTGTCCGGTGTTATTTGACCGATCGCTTGTATAAGTCGTCTTCTTTCTAATGTGAAACGCACACAGTGAAAAATTGTGTGCTCAGCATTGTCGATCTCGGCGTCGCCATACACGCAGCTGGCTACTGCGCTTTTCTCTATCTTGTGTAGAAAGGCACTAAAATATCCATGTCCTGTAAGCACTTGGGTGATGTAGTAATCTACGTCCCCATTCTGACGTTCGACCCATGCCTTAAGGTTAGGTATGAGCCTGGCTGTCCATCTTCCTGTGCTCTCGCCTGCCCATCTTTCTTGCCATAATGCTAACGTTGCCTGTCTACATGTGTCTGCGGTTTGCCTAGAATATTGTCCTAGTTGTCGTAGCTCGTAGATTGTCTTTCGTTCCTTAGCTAAGAGGTCTATCGGTATCACGCCTGCGATGGCTAGTGCGACAGCGCCGGACACCGTTCTGTATGCACTGTTTATCCTCAGTGCGCTCGTTCTCTGAATAGCGAGTAGTGGCTTCAGCCTACTTTTGGTTTCCAAAGTCTCTGCCCAGATTTCGCTTCCGTATAGCAGAATGGAGTTGTTGATCTCCATCAAGAGTTTTCTCCTTGCTTGAGTTTGTCCGCCGATATTTGCCATGAGCCTGCTGAGGTTTCTCGTTGCCTCGGCTGCTCTTTTTTTAACGTACTGAAGATGTGGCTCGAATGTCAATTTGGTATCTAGTCTAACGCCCAGATATTTGATCACCTTTTGTGTCCTTATATGACTGTCGTTGACTCTCATATCCACTTCTAGAGGGATTCTTCTACCGGCTATTACAATCAGCTCTGTTTTTTCAATCGCTAGCTGCAAACCGTGTGCGTCCAGCCAGTCATTGACTCGTACCATCACCCGAGTAAGTAGCCTCTGTGCGTATTCTGTGTTCCGCGCCGTGATCACTGCTACTATGTCGTCTGCGTACCCCACTAGAAAAGTGTCTTCAGGCATTTCTATGCGGAGGATTTCATCATAGCTTATGTTCCAGAGTTCCGGCCCAAGAATGGAACCTTGTGCAGCTCCTGAGTTTATATTTATACACTTTTCGCCTGAGCTGGTCTTGTATATTAACTTCCTGTTGCTGAGGTAGCTGTCAATTATGCACTTTAGGTATTCCGGTATGTGCGATCGTCTCTCAAGTGCTGCCAACATATCTGTCCATCTGACGCTGTTGAACGCGTTTTTTACATCCAGCGTTGCTAACAGGGTTATGGGTCTCGAGTAGTGGTTTCCTCGTTTTGTCTTGAGCGCCTCATTCACCACCTCTTGGATAGCTCCTATTGTAGACCTGCCTGGTCTAAAGCCGTACTGCCTGGGAGAGAGACCTCCAGCACGTTCTACTGCCACTGCTAATCGGGGCTTAATCATCTTTTCTAAGAGTTTCCCTGCTGTGTCTAGCATGCAAAGAGGGCGGTATGCGGATGGCGTCGTAGGGTCTCCTTTTCCTTTCCCTATCAGTACTAGTCGCTGTACTTTCCAGGTATCGTGAAAGCTCCCATTAAGTATGTTCTTCCTCAATGTCTGGCGTAGCACTCCTCTTTCGTAGTTTTTTCATCACGATTTTGTATCCCAGCCCCCAAGGGTCGATGTTCACGTCATCGCATAGTGCTTTCCATTTTTCCTTTTTGCTGTTGCGAATGGCAATGCTAAGGTTTTTCTTGGATATCTTAAACTGGGCTTCCTGTATCGCGAAATTTCCTCTCCGTCTTGCCCTGGTAAGCTTGCGCCTATTCTTAATGCATGTCTCCCTGAGTGCTTTTATTTCATCCGTCCACCAATAGACCTCTTTTCCTGCTCTGTGTGGGTTGCCTGTTCTAGGCATTGCGGCATCGCAGGCTTTTCTTATTATCGTCATGGTTTTGTTGACGATGTCTCCCTCGCGTTCTACCCTTGCTTGCCGGTCTATTTCGTGGATAAGGATCGTCTTGTTGAGCCGATTTACATTCCATCTGCGTCTCCCAGTTGTTTTATTGACGTCGGGTGGTCGCGTTTCTTTGAGTTCGAACGAGATGTACTCATGATCGCTTCCATTGTAGGTATCTAAGACCTTCCAGTCTATGATTTGGCCTGCGAGTCCTTCTGAGACGAGCGTTATATCCGGGATTGTACCAATGGTTCCTGGCCGTCTGAATGTCAGTGCTGAGCCGACGTTTGCGACCACAAGTCCCAATCTTGCCGCCATATCGACAACCTTACGGCCTTTTGAGTTTGTCGAGGGCATGCCCCACTCTTCTGCTCTTGAGTTAAAATCACCTGCTATGATAAGGTTTCCGTTCATTTGCAACGCCGCGTCCTCGATGTCATTTAGTTTCTCTTTGAAAGTGTTGATGTCATCGTTTGGCGTTAGGTCTTCGATTCGTCTTCTAGCCAGCATCCATTTGATTTGTTCCTGTACTGCTCGCTGATTATAACTAAATCTGCTTGCTGTTCGAGGACTATTTGGGATAGCAGAGCATCTGCTGTCCGGCTTCTGTGTAGGTTTGCTTGCAGAATTATCACTTTCTGGTCTTTCCGGGTCTGGCTTTGCAGTAGGTCGTTCCTGGTATGTGGTTCGTCTCTTTGTGGCCTTCCTGTGTGCATAAACAACACTTTGGCGATTTCGTGCAGTCCTTCATTTTATGTCCTCTTTCCGAGCATCTCATGCATACATCTCTCCGGTCTGGTCCCCTGCAATCCTTCTGTAGGTGTCCCACTCCAAGGCATTTAAAGCAACGTTTGATGTCGAGGCATGATTTAATTCGGCATCTTGTCCACCCAACTTTGATCCTCTGATCCTTTAGTAATTTTAATGCGTCTTCCGTTGCCATGGTGACGAAGGCGCGTTTTTGCTCCGAACTGTTGGCCTTTGTCAGATGTACTTCAAAATCCTGAAATACGTCGCCTACCGCCGCTTTTACTGCCACAATGATTTCCTCCTCCTCTGTCAGACTGTCCAAGTCGCGGATTTCTACCTTAGTCTTTGGTTTGATAACCCTTACTGACCCATTCTCTTTGATTGTGTCTCTTATTGTTTGACACAGGGTGTCCGTTTTGCTTCCTTTTGCTAGTTCTACTAGCATGTCCCCCTTCATTGTTTTCCTTACCGAGCGTATGGCGTTGTCGGCTTCTTCTGTCTTCATGTTTTCTCGTAGTTTTTTAAGTACGTCAGCGTAGCTTTTGCCTTCTGCAGGTTTAACTAGTAGTGCGTCGGGCCTGGGCCGTGTCCTTATCCTTTGGTTAACCCCACTTTTAGCAGATGCCCCAGTGCTTGATAGTGCGGTCTCCTTTTGTTTGTCGCCTTTCGGCTTTCCTTTTTTGTGTGAGACAATTTGAAAACCGACGTCATCCTTCTTATTTTTCTTCTTTCTGCTGGAGTCTAGCGCTGCTGGGCTAGTAGCGGCTCTCTTAGGTACCGACACCGGAGTTTCGTTTCCCTCAACTGGTTTCTGCGTAGAAGCCTTGTATGCCTCCACCAATCTCTCCTTTTCGGCAATAATCCAGCTTTTCCTGTAATTTTGCATCACGTCAAAAAGCTCACTTAGTTCCGAAGCGCCGTCCTTGACATCCATGCTTATGTTTCGCTGTCTGAGCATGGTGTGTTTCATCTTCCTCAGAACTGATCCGCACTGTGCCAGTGTCTCATCCTCTAGCGCTCTCATCTTGCTTATCAGCGCCTGCCGGGGTGAGCTGTGAATTGGCATCTCACTTTGGCTACGCGAAGGCGATTGCACATCTACTAGCATTGCACTGGATGTAATCTGGCTCCCAAGCGCTTGTAACGCATGCGGTGTACCCTGCGGCAGAGGTTCTGCCCGCGTTGCACTTTGTATAGGCGACCTTGCGATCATGCTGCTTCTGTTGAATGCTCCTCCTTCTTCACTCTTTCCTGTTTCTTCGTTTAGTTTGTTGTTTTCATTATTGTTCATGCTATATGGGTCCAAACTTAAAGCCGCTATCTCGTCGCACATGTACAGTCGTCCGTAATGTCTCCGTGGGTCCCTTTGCAAGCAGTGAGGTTCACGCAAGGGTTCACAAAAGACCTTATGAGTGCCTTTGTTCAGAGCCAGGACGGACGCTAAGCAGGAGTTCTCTCAACTGCACCTGTACCACCAATTCAGTGGTGTTGCGATTTGAACGTACTTGAAGACTCGCTAGGTTTTAGTAGGACGGCGGTGACTGCAACATTAGCCCAACAGCCATTTCGTCAGGGGTTCAATCTGGGTACTCAGGTGTTGGATTGCCTTAGTCATCGGCGACGGATCTTCTTTATTGTCTACCGATTCGGAGAAAGACGTAGAAAGTAGCCGCCCACTATGGGTCAGACGCTAACCAGGATGCCGCCCGATCCGGGTGCAGTCGCGTCCTGGGTTTTCTCCGACAGCCTTAGCCACGCATATGGCTGAGCTGCGGAGTGCCTTCTCACCTTAGCCAGCTCTTTATCTGGATAGATAAAGACGCTGTTTCCGGAGTCGCCACGTGGAGGCGGTGAGATGCTTGGAGTTTGTCGAATATGGATCACGCTGGGCTTTTCCAGATAAAACCAATCAGACGCTTTACCATACCGGCAGAACTCCCGACTCCATAATAATAATAATAATTATACTTTTAATAATAATAATAATAATAATAATAATAATAATAATAATAATAATAATAATAAAAATAATAATAATAATAATAATAATAATCATTATAATCACGTTGCCGTCGTGAGATGCAGAAGGCATTTTCCCCGCCTCTGCCCAAAAAAAAAATTATTATTATTATTATAAGTATAATTATTATTATTATTATTATTATGATTATTATTATTATTATTATTATTATTATAAGTATATTATTATTATTATACTTATAATAATAATAATAATAATACTAATAATCATAATAATAATAATTGAACATGTAGGGGGGCTCTGCACGTAGGATCAAGAGTATAGGGACTTCTTGTGGTTACTTGTCGAATTGAAAAACACTCGAGGTTATAATATTAAGGTATCAATTTATTCTTTGTGAATTTAAATGAAACCTCTGTGTTACACTTGTAATTAGGAACTAACTCCCGCTGCTTAAGCTTAAGCGAAGCAAGGTTGCCGTCGGCTAGAAGGCTCGGCTTGAGGTGAGTTTTCTAGTCGCGGCAGCAGTGCTGCGCAGTTGGCAGGAACGCAGCTGTTTGGCACAAACATACTCCCCCCCCCCCCCTTGCAAGGATTGCAAGATTGAGACGGATGGGGGATCGGAAATCGCTGGAGTTATGCCGGACACGATCCCGAGAGCATCCAACCAAATATGGTGTTCTGTGCCACCGGAAGACCATTCTGGCCGGGAACTAATCCTGGTACCAAAAGCTCCTGGTACAGGTCAGCCCCAAGTACCAGGGACACATGCTTCGGACGAAACCAGGTTTCGTCAGAAGGCACAATGTCGGCGAATCGTGCCTGGACGCTCTCCGGGATCGTTTTGGCTGGCGTCCTCATGTTGGTGCCCTCTTCCACCTTTAACACCGCCTCCCTCGTGAAGGTGGCCGCTTTGTTGTGGAGGAACACCGTGCAGGCCTCATCCGCACCGACGCTGGTGACGGAAAGACCGAAGCCTTTTGCCAGTGAAGTGCCGATGCGGCTTATCGGACTACACGGGTCCACGAGCGCAGCCATCTTGAACGATTTCTTTCCGTTACTCAGGAAGAGGGAGACGGTAGGCAGGAGCGTTATCCACTTGAACTCCAGCAGCGAGACCAACGAAGTTGACATCGCTGGCCGGGGACTCTCCGCGGGGGGTGTGGTTTCCTCCCTGGATATTTCCAATCGACGCTGGATTGTGGATGGGGTACCGGACGTGGATGCTGCTGGTCGGGTTGTTTCGGAGAGGTGGAGCAGCGTGTGATGATCCCCCTTGCACTTCCGACATTTGTCCTTGCTCCTACAGGTGTCTCCGGAATGCTGATGGGCTAAACAATTTGCGCAGTATTTGTTTATCAACACAGCCCGAAGCCGCTTGTCGCCCGTCAGCCGCAGGAATCGTTTGCATTTTCGCAGTGGATGGATTCCATTGCAAACACGGCAGCGGAATGAATGGACTCCGCGTACCCGACGGGACTCCAGCGCTTGTGCCTTCCTTGGTGCCATTCTGTATAATGGAAAGAAAACAAGACAATATGTACTCAAATTGCACCATGGATTTTGCACAAAATTCGGGCGTACGCGTAAAATATTTAGCAACTAGGAACGGAAGTGTCCATAGGAAGTAGGAGTAATTTAGCGGTGGGTCGCTTTAAAACTCCTTGGCTGGTGAGAACGTTCACCACCCGAACCTTATTGTCCGAGCCAGGATAGGCGGCCTTGACACGACCTAGACGCCACTCCTTGGCTGGAAGGTTATCTTCCTTCACGATAACCATGTCATCAACTTGAAGATCACGGGTTGGGGACTGCCATTTGTTGCGCTTGTGGAGCTCCTTTAAGTACTCTTCTTTCCACCGCTTGCAAAATTGCTGGTTTAAAGCCTTCAAACGTTGCCATCTGTTTATAATAGACGAAGCCGTCTCATTTATTTCTGGCTCGGATATGGAAAGAAGAGGGCCCCCCGTGAGGAAATGACCAGGGGTAAGCGCTAGGAGATCGCTAGGATCCTCTGACATGGGTGAGATGGGCCTGGAATTAAGACACGATTCGACCTTGGATAGGAGCGTTGAAAGTTCCTCAAACGTATATTTTATGGCCGACGTGGATTTGTAGAACAGGGCCTTGAAGCTTTTAACCCCTGCTTCCCAGAGCCCCCCCATGTGCGGTGCACTTGGAGGATTGAAATGCCAGGATAGGCCGAATTGACTGTATTTTGCCAGGACTGCGGCTTTGGAGACTTCTACAAATTCTCGTATCAGTATCTTTGAGGCTCCCACGAAGGTTTTTCCATTATCGGAGTAAACGTGACGGGGACAGCCGCGTCGGGCTGCGAATCTCGAGAAGGCTGCAAGAAACTTTTCGGACGTTAAATCACTGGTAGCTTCAAGATGAATCGCTTTTGTACTGAAACATACAAAAATGCACACCTACCCCTTAGTAATTAAGCAGGCTCTGCCTGTATAATTCTTTATTTCAAAGGGTCCCGCGAAATCCACCCCCGTGTGAGTGAATGGCCTGGAGAAAGTGGCTCTATCAACGGGTAGGTCTCCCATAAGTTGCGTTTGGAGTTTCTTACGGTGAATCACACAAACCTTACAGGAGCTAATCACGGATTTGATTAGAATCTTGAGCTTTGGAATCCAGTATTTGGACCGGACGAGGCGCATCGTTAATTGGTTCCCACCATGAAGCGATATGCGGTGAGTAAATTGCACCAGAAGGCGCGAAAATCGAACTTCATATGGTAGAAGAATCGGATGGCGCTCATCATATGACAAAGCTTCAGAATGACCCAGTCTTCCACATGCTCTCATGATTCCCTTTTGGTCGAGATACGGATTCAGGTTGTGGATGCTGCTTGACCTTGGAATCTGCTTCTTTTGGAGAAGACAGCAGTGCTCTTGGGAGTAACCTGATTGCTGCGTGAGGATTATCAATCTTTCTTGGGAGTCGAGCAGTTCCTTGCTGCTAAGCTCACTCGGAAAGGAAAGCGCTTTCCCCCTGCAGCGCTGAGTGAACCTTAGGATGTAGGCCAAGACTCGGAGCGCTCTATGGAAACTCGAAAAACGATCAAGGAAATCGAAATCTGACGGCTTCTGTGTCAAGTTGCATTTGATCGCACGCTGCTCGACAGTGGTGTCATGAGCGATCTCGACTGGAGTTGGCCACTGATCTCTGGGCTGAGACAGCCACTCGGGGCCATTCCACCACAAGGCGCTGTTGACCAGCTCGTTGGGTCAGACGCCTCTACTTGCCAAGTCAGCTGGATTTTGCTCGGAGCACACATGAGACCATTTTTTGATGTCAACTGACTTCGTGATTTTTGCCACTCTGTTTGCCACAAACGTGGTCCAGTTACAAGGAGGTTTGCTCAACCATGCCAGAACAATAGCTGAGTCTGTCCAATAGTATATATCATACTTATTGACAGGTAATTGTGGAAGTAGTGCTGACGCCAATTCTGACAACAAGACTGCTCCACACAGCTCTAATCGTGGAACGGAGATGGTTTTGACTGGAGCCACTCTAGTTTTGGCAGTGACAAGGAACACGGACACGCCATTATGGTTTTCGACACGAGCATACAAGGCAGCGCCATAGGCGCGCTGCGATGCGTCGCAAAACCCATGGCATTCAAGTGCTGATTGGGCACGAAAAGTGATCCATCTTGGAATTCGAATTTTGCTGACATCAGGATGCGTCAGGAGAAATCGTGCCATTTGCGAAGAAGATCAGCAGGCAACGATTCATCCCAATCGAGATTTTGGAGCCAGATCTCTTGAATAAAGATTTTCGCACGAATAATGAAAGGTGCAAGCCACCCTGCGGGATCAAACAGTTTTGCTGTTTGAGAAAGGACTTCCCGCTTAGTGAAACTCTCTTTTGAGAGCATCGGAGCTGGAGTGAAGAAGAACTCATCTGTGGTGGCCTGCCATCGAATGCCTAAAGTTTTCGCCGTGCTTGCGTCTTCGATTTCCAGGAAATCTTCGCAAAATAAGTGAGCCTTTGGGATGTCCCTCAAAACTTCTTTCGAATTTGATGTCCATTTACGGATAGGAAAGCCAGCGCTTTCGAGAGCGGATTGTAGTTCCGCAATGGCTGCTAAGGCTCGTGGCTTGGAATGCGCTCCGGCCAGAACATCATCGACATACATGAAACTTGTGATTATTTCACTTGCCAGCGGATATGTGTTCTTCACATCCTCAGCAAGCTGCTGTAAGACCCGAATGGCAAGGAATGGAGCACAATTGACACCGAAAGTGACTGTATTCAATTCATAATCACAGATATTCTCGTGGTTATCCCGGAAGAGAATTCTTTGGAACGGTGTGTGATCTGAATGGACCAGTATCTGCCGATACATTTTTGCTATATCGGCATTGAAGACATATCGAAAGAAGCGCCACTTGAGAATTTGTACGGTCAAGTCAGACTGCAGAATGGGCCCCGGATGAAGGATATCATTCAAACTGCGACCGTTCGATGAGGGATTGGAAGCGTTGAACACGACGCGGACCTTTGTCGTGGTCGGGTTTGAAAACTGCATGGTGGGGCAGATAGAAATTGGTCACTGCATCGTTCGGGCTGACTTGCCGCATGTGGCCTAAATCCAAATATTCTTGAATGACGGAGTCATATTGCTCCTTGAGGGAAAGGTTTCTCTTTAGACGGCTCTCATTCTTCAGGAATTGAGCCAGTGCCATGGATCTGGAATGACCTACTTTGCAATGAACTTGGTCGCGAAATGGAAGCGTCACCACATATCTCCCCTTTGCGTCTCTCGTGGTCGTTTTGACAAAGTTTTTCTCACAAAAAGAGTCAGATTCTTTAACCGGTCTCGCCGGCAAATCCTCCACCTCCCAAAATTTTGTGAGAAGCTGCTCTAGTCGTGACTCGGAATTAACAGAAACGCGTGTGGAGAAGGACGAGATGGAATTGGGTGTGGTCTTTGAGATCGGGCCGGTTAGTATCCAGCCAAAGACCGTCTCTTGCCCCAACAGACTGCCACACACATTAGGACGAGAGGCACCCTGGAGAATAGACGGAAGGATATCCGCCCCTTAAAGCACATCAATTTGTGCACTTTGAAAAAATAATGGATCTGCCAGTTGCAAGTCTGGTAGATCCTTTAGTAAGGTTGAAGGAATCGAATATGACGGGAGATTTCCCGACAGTTCTGGGAGCACATATGCCGAAACTTCAATTTGAAGTCTGAGCCTTATAGGAGACCCCACAAGGAAATGGCATAGCTTTCGGGGTTAGGCTGCAACCGCTTGATTGAGCCCTGAGACGTTGACTTCAACCCTTTGGAAAGGCAATTTGATTTTGTCAAACAATCTCTTTGAAATGAAAGTGGCTTCTGAGCCTGAATCTATCAGCGCTCTCGCCGTGAACTTAGTGCCCAGATGGATAACAGTTATTAATGCGGTACCTAGGAGCACACCACGCGTATCAGTTGCAAAATAGTTTTGAACGCAGGGTTGGTTCGAAGTGGACTGTATTTGAACTGGATTATTATTTGCTTTTGAGGAACTGAATTAGCGGTCACTGAAGGGGGGCTGCCCTTATGCAAAAGCGTGTTATGGCGGCCCTTGCACGTGAAGCAATTGTGAGCACTTGTGCAGTCTTTAAGTTGGTGGTTCTTTGCGAAACAATTCCAACATAGACTCCGCTGTTTCACGAGGTTGGCTCTTTCGGTAACTGACATTTTAAGGAACTTCGGACATAAGCGGATTGGGTGGTTTTGTTTGGAACATACATTGCAAGAGTTTACCTTGGAATGTACCTTTGCTTCAAAGGTTTGGAGATTCCTCGAAGACGCTTGAGGCTTGGACGGCCTTGAGTTGGATTGAACGCTGGAACTGGGCTTGACATCTTCGATAGCTTCCAGCGTCCTGTAGCGTTCACCCAGGAAACTATTTAAGTCCTCCCATTTTGGAATTGCCGCTTTATCTGAAAGGGACTGTTCCCACAGAGACAGTGTTCCCTTTGGTAATTTGGAAGAGCACAAGAACACAAGGAAGCAGTCCCAATTTTTAGTCGATACCTCGGAATGCTCCAGAGCTGTTAGACAACTCTGGATAGTAGTCTGAATCTCTTTCAGGGCGGAAACGGTTTCTACATTAACAGTAGGCAAATTGAACAGGATTTTAAGTTGGCTATTAACCAGAAGCCGCTTATTTTGGAAACGCTCATACAACGCCTGCCACGCAGAGGCAAAACCGTCATGGGTGAGCGGAGACTTCGAAACAATTGCCTTAGCTTCACCCCCAGTTTTGGAATTGAGGTGAAACAATTTTTCGACTGGAGTTAGTCGAGGGTTGTCAATGTAGATAGCCGTAAATAGGTCTCGGAAAGTTGGCCATTTTAAATAGTCCCCATAGAACACTTCTGTGTCAACAGGTGGGAGACTACAGCCTCGAGAAACAGACGCTATCGGGACTGCGGGCTGCCTATTGATGGAGTTTAGCCTTTCTATTTCTTCGCACAACTGTGCCGTACACCGCTCATATACCGTGTAGCAATTGTCGTACGTTGACGTTAACGCGACAGCATCGCTACTCCCACACCCTTGGCTGAGTGCTCTTGAGCTAGTCTCGAACTCGCTTTCAACCTTTTCCCACAGAACCTTTACGTGGTCGCGACGGACCTGTAATGTGTAGAGGGATGGTTCTGTAGCTGAAGGACCATTAATTCGTGACTCGAATTGGATCAGCTTATCGGAAGCGGAGATAAAATCGGCCATTGTCATATTTGCCTTGGAGGCTAGTTTGGTAGCGGCCCGAGTGGCTATCTGCTTCAAACTCGGAATGGGGGGTTTAGCAAGTGGTGTGACGACGCTGGAAAGTTTGGCAATTGGCTTGGATTTGGGTGTAACGGAGGTTTTCTTCACCGGGAGATTTGGTGAAGAAAGCGAACTTATTTTTGTGCTCTTCACGGACGGAACGTTCAGCTGTTTTTTCTCTCCTTGACCTGGCCCTATCGGCATTATCTGTCCTTAACAAAAAATAATTAACTCTGTTTTATGAGTTGGAACAGGTGACAAGCAAGGAAACAACTTCTGGGATTTGTGAGAATATTTATTGTAGTCAGGATTAACCACAATAAAATACTATCGAAAAAAATATTTGTAGAAGAATATTTACAAATATAGCCCCGCTAGATGGACTTACGAATAACTTGTAAAAGAATATTTATAAATTATTCGGATATTCCACTAGCTTGGAATGAAATGGAATCGGATCAGAGAATATTAAATTGTAAAAGGATATTTACAATTTTACCCGATAACAGACTTAAAATAATTTATAAAAGAATATTTATAAATTATTCTGGAATATTCCACCCGGAACGGAATGGAAAACGGAACAAAGAAATGAAAATTGTAAAAGAATATTTACAATTTCCCCCCGCTAACGGAACTAAAATAATTTATAAAAGAATATTTATAAATTATTTGGAATATTCCACCCGGAACGGAATGGAAAACGGAACAAAGAAATGAAAATTGTAAAAGGATATTTACAATTTCCCCCCGCTAACGGACCTAAAATAATTTATAAAAGAATATTTATAAATTATTTGGAATATTCCAGCCGGAACGGAATGGAAAACGGAACAAAGAAATGAAAATTGTAAAAGGATATTTACAACTTCCCCCCGTTAACGGACTTAAAATAATTTACAAAAGAATATTCATAAATTATTTGGAATATTCCAGCCGGAACGGAATGGAAAACGGAACAAAGAAATGAAAATTGTAAAAGAATATTTACAACTTCCCCACGTTAACGGACTTAAAAATAATTTACAAAAGAATATTCATAAATTATTTGGAATATTCCACCCGGGACGGAATGGAAAACGGAACAAAGAAATGAAAATTGTAAAAGGATATTTACAACTTCCCCACGTTAACGGACTTAAAATAATTTACAAAAGAATATTTATAAATTATTGGAATCTTCCGCCCGGAACGGAATGGAATCGCAACAGAGAACAATTGCAA
Organism: Scaptomyza flava; assembly: GCA_030179655.1. NCBI lineage: Eukaryota > Metazoa > Arthropoda > Insecta > Diptera > Drosophilidae > Scaptomyza > Scaptomyza flava. The sequence continues at coordinate 55,484,693 of JARNME010000404.1, forward strand.
ACGGAAAAAAAACAGAACGGAAAATAAGAAATTAATTATAGATTATAATTAATACTTTTAAATTAATTTAAGTGTCGGACTTTGACGATCACGATGTATTGCATTACACACTTTTGCGCTTCAAGCGCTTCAAGCGCTTCTATGACAAAGAAATCGTTGTTACCTTTACCAGTTCACCAGAGCGGAACTAGCAAAGCTTACATATGCATGTATTTGTTTATAATGAGCTGTTGTAGTTTATGCCGGCAAAAAATAAATTTTTTATTAAATTTTAATCTATTTGTGTGCTCGGCCAGTGTTTTGTTTTATGTTTTTTAGTAGATGTTATATAGCATTTGTATTTTGTTTCAGTTATGGAGTGCCGGCGACTTGACAGGTGCTGGAAATAATTTACCTGCAAGTGCGGCGCTTACTGCGTTTATGTGTATATTTAATTATTGTGTGTTATGTTTGCATATGTAGGCTCGAAGGACCATGAAAATGTAGGGGGGCTCTGCACGTAGGATCAAGAGTATAGGGACTTCTTGTGGTTACTTGTCGAATTGAAAAACACTCGAGGTTATAATATTAAGGTATGAATTTATTCTTTGTGAATTTTAATGAAACCTCTGTGTTACACTTGTAATTAGGAACATATATATGGAATATATATGTGGGTGTTGGAATCATGTATTAAAATGTAGTAATTATGTAAAAGTAATATGTGTTCTGCATATGGATTTTCGTATGTACATACATACATATGTAAATGTACGCTTGCGCGCTTAAAGGTGCCGATCAACTGGTGGTGGTTTCTTTAAGTATGTTGGCGTGTACATATGTATGTACGTATGCACAAATATAAAATATTAATAAAAAACGTATTTTTATTGTGTTTTATATTAATGATTGTGCTGTTCTGGAGCACTAAATCAGTGGAACTCGGATTACAGAACGGAATTTAATTGCGCGCAGGTGTGTATGCATATATGTACATACATGGATGGAAATATTAAATCGCGCAGACAGACCTGCGCATATTTATTTCTGATTGGAATATCGTTTAACAAGTAGTCTAATTGGAATATAGACAATGGAAGCGAAGGAACAGTTTCCCCTTTTTACTTGTTAAACACTTTGGCGGACGGAAAAAATATGGCGGATCATATGCCAAAATATTTCATGTATTTTATACTTATCTTTTTCCTCGTGCTGCCGAAAACTATATCGAATTCCTTAAAAATCCGGCTCGAAGGACCATGAACATGTAGGGGGGCTCTGCACGTAGGATCAAGAGTATAGGGACTTCTTGTGGTTACTTGTCGAATTGAAAAACACTCGAGGTTATAATATTAAGGTATGAATTTATTCTTTGTGAATTTTAATGAAACCTCTGTGTTACACTTGTAATTAGGAACTAACCCCCGCTGCTTAAGCTTAAGCGAAGCAAGGTTGCCGTCGGCTAGAAGGCTCGGCTTGAGGTGAGTTTTCTAGTCGCGGCAGCAGTGCTGCGCAGTTGGCAGGAACGCAGCTGTTTGGCACAAACAATAATAATAATTATACTTATAATAATAATTATAATTTTTTTTTTTTTGGGCAGAGGCGGGGAAAATGCCTTCTGCATCTCACGACGGCAACGTGGGAAAATGACTTCTGCATCTCACGTTGCCGTCGCAATGTGGTAGGTGGGGCTTGCACCCACTAACAACCCCGCCTCTCTGGGTCTCTTCCACTTCGGAAAAGCTCTCGCATTACTTCGAAGTGGGGCCCCTTGGCGCCTAGCGCTCTCTTTTTGGTCTGCATCCAGACTACCCAATGCTCTCGTCCAGGTCCTTCTTTTTCAGCCAGAGGATGTCGCCGATGTAAGTAGCTATTTTCTTCCATATTTCGTCATCGCTAATCATTTTGCAGACTATATTTTCCGGGCAGAAGCTCCCAATTGTTTCAAAAAGCCGAAGTCGCTTTTCTGCGAATCGTTTACAGTGGAACATAGTGTGTTCTGCATTATTTCTTTCGGCGTCATGATAAACACAACTAGCTTGTGTACTTTTTCCAATCATATGAAGATAGGCGTTAAAGTATCCATGACCAGTGAGCATTTGTGTCCCATACTAATCAACATCTCCCTCCTTTCTTCTTATCCAGTGTTTGATGTCGGGTAATAGTCTCGCCGTCCATCTTCCGGTGCTATCGTTTGTCCATCTTTCTTGCCAAAGGTCGAGTGTCTGCTGTTTGCATTGCTGGAGTGATTGTCTATTTGCCTGTCCGGATATTCGTAGCTCGTAGATCTTTTTCCGTTCTCTTGCCAACAAATCAATGGGCGTCGCGCCTGCAATGACCAGCGCAGCGGCTGCTGAGATGTTCTTTGTACAGCGGTGAGCTGATTTACTCGTGTTTTTCTATTCATGGTGTTTGCCCATATCTCACAGCCATACAGCATGATGCTATTGGTTGCTTCCATCAAGAGCTTTCTGCGGCTTTGTAATGGGCCACCAACATTTGCCATGAGTCTGCTGAGAGAGCGTGTGGCAGTAGCAGCCTTAGTTATTGCGGGCTTGATCTGCGCCTGATAGGACAGCTTTGAGTCCAGTCGTACTCCTAAATATTTAATAACCTTTTGTGTCCAGAGCAAGCTCCCTAGGAGGGTAATTTCTGCCTCTATAGGAATCTGCCTTCTCGTGACTAATAATATTTCTGTTTTTTCTTCGGCTAGCTGTAATCCATGGTTATCTAGCCACCACTTAACTTTTGTCATCATCTGTGTTAGCTAACGCTGCGCATATATAAGATTACGCGCGTTGATGACTGGCGTCTCTAGTCTATGCATGTCATCATAGGCGATATTCCAAAGATCAGGCTCTTGTATGGATCCTTGCGCCGCACCCGCAGTTATCTGAAAGCTCTTTTCGCCTGTCATGGTCTGGTACACAAGCTTTCGGTCCTCTAAGTAGCTACTTATTATCCGAAGCAGGTAACTTGGGATGCGAAAACGGACTTGAAGTGCCTCAATCATGACTGACCACTTGGCGCTGTCAAAGGCATTCTTAACGTCTAGTGTGACCAGCACCACGATTGGTCTTGAGCGGTGGTTCCCTTGCTGGCTTGCTAGTGCTGCTTGCGTCACCTCTCTTATTGCTCCTATTGTTGACTTGCCTGGTCTAAAGCCGTACTGCCTAGGTGATAGTCCACCCGAATTTTCAACTGCTGCTGCCAGTCTAGGTTTAATTAGTTTTTCCAAAAGCTTTCCTGCAGTGTTGAGCATGCATAGTGGTCGGTATGCCGATGGTGAGTCAGGATCACCCTTGCCTTTCTCAATTAATACTAGCCGCTGTATCTTCCAACACTTAGGGAAGATTCCCGAGTAGATGTAACTGTTAAACATTTTAAAAAGAATTTGGGGTCGATTTGCTACTAGAGGCTTAAGTACTTCTGTAGGGACATTGTCAGGGCCGGGTGCTTTCCCACTTCTTATACTTCTGGCCGCCGTAATAAGCTCATTTTCGGTAAAAAGCTCGAATGGATCATCATATCCTTGCTCTGTATTAATAGTTCTCGCCGGATGAGACGGAAACAAAGCTTTTACAATATTCTCTAATTTCTCATCCTCCATGATGGGAGTTGTGTTGTTGGCCCTAAGCTTTTTCATAACAATTTTATACCCAAGACCCCACGGGTCGTTGTTAATATCGTCGCAAAGGCCTTTCCACTTTTCCTGTTTACTCCTACGTATGGCTGCATTAAGTTCTTTTTTTGCTTTCCGACTATGAGCGTCCTCTTCCGCGAAATTTCCTCGTCTTCTGGCTCTGGTTAGCCGCCGCCTGCACCTTACACAGTTCTGTCTAAGGACGTCAATTTCTTGCGTCCACCAGTATACTTCCTGTCCAGCTCTGTGCCTATTTCCCGATTTTGGCATTGATGCTTCACAGGCTCTTTTGATAGCATTCATAGTGCGATCAACTATGTTCTCTGTGGTCCCAGGACTTGAGCTTGGGGCGATCCTTCTGTCAAATTCATTAATGAGGGCATCTATGTTTAGGCGTCGGGCGTTCCATTTTCGCTGCCTAATTGAAGTTGGTGGGCTCTTTATTATAGAGGTGGATCCCAATTCAAATGAGATGTACTGATGGTCGCTAGCGGTATAAATATCCAGGACTTTCCAGTTCTGAATCTTCAGACCGTCTTTCCGAGACCAGAGTGATATCTGGGATCGTACCTTCACATCCGTATTACACCCCTTCCAATTTGTGCTTAAATGTTTGGATATCATCGCTTGGTGTTAGGTAGCAATTTAGTATGTTATAATCACCTACTCGTACGCTGACGTACCCATTGCCTTGTCTTACATCCCTATGCAGTATTCTACTTCTTGCTGGAATCCATATAGCGGCTGTTTTAGTGAGATCCTCAAGCCAGATACCATCTTCCCTGTTCTTATATTCGCTTATTATTACCATGTCAGTTTGATGTTCTATAATTATTAAAGACAAAAGAGAGTCTGCTGTTCGGCTTCTGTGTAGATTAGCTTGAATGATTTTCATATTTTGGCTTTCCTGGTACTGGCTATGCAGTTATGCGCCCCCGGGAAGTGATTGAGCTCTGTTCGATTTTCGTATGCGCATACACAGCACCTTGGGGTCTTTGTGCATTCTTTCATTTTATGCCCGACTTCTCCTCATTTAATGCATAGGTAACTTCGATCCGGCCCAGTGCAGTTACTCTTAACGTGATTGTTGCCGAAGCATCTGAAGCAGCGTTTAGTGTCTTCCCAGCGCTTTACTCGGCATCGGGTCTATCCGATTTTAATTCTTGGTTCCTTCAGCATTTTTTCTGCGTATTCGGCTGGGAGTATGACGAAGGCTCGTCTTTGTTCCTGCTCATTCGTTTTTGTCAAGCGTACCTGTATTTCATCGATTGATCCGTTTGTTGCGGCCGATATTGCGAGCTTGACTTCCGATTCTTCTGTATAGCTGTCCAGATCCCGGATCTCTATCTTAGCGGATGGTCTCAGAACTTTTGCTGTGGCTGTGTCTTTAAGAAGGTCCTGAATGCCATTGCAAACCTTTTGAGTTTGGCTTCCTCTAGTAAACTCCAGCAGCATATCTCCCGTTTTAGTTTTTCTTATAGCACGTATTGAGCTCTCGCCGTCGTCAACTATTACGTTTGTGCGTAGGTTGCCGAGCACTTCTGCATAGGTTTTACCTTCAGCTGGTTTAATTAGAACAGCATCGGGTCGGATTCGCGTCCTTTGCTTGACATCGTTTCGTGTCCTTGCTCTAGCGGGTTCTTTGTTGTTTTCCACGTTATCACTATGCACATCTCTTGCAGCTTCCGCTTTCTTGTTTTTTTGTTGTCTATTCTTTTTGGAGCAAACTGTTTGGAAACCGTCTGGCTCCGTACTTCTTGCCGGCACAGTTGGGCTGGAAGCGACCCTCTTTGAGATAGGGGTCCCTGGAGTATTGTACTTCTCTCTTTCTGCCTTTGCCGCTGCTTTTCTATAAGTTTTGTCTGATCTTTCTTTCTCAGCTGCTTTCCAGCTTCTCCTGTGGCTCTCAAGCACATCAATAAGCTCGCACAGTTCTGACACTCCATCTTTGACATCCATGCTAATGTTTCTTTGCTTGCTAATTGCCTGCTTCATCTTGCGGAGTACACTCTTGCATTTTGTCACTGTTTCCTCTTCAAGTGCTCTCATTTTGTAGATCAGCTCCTGGCGTGGTGAGCTGTTTGCTTGAGTTGCATTTTTGTGCAGGCCCAGGGTTGCAGCTGGAGTTTCCATGCATTGTGCTCCTCTATCGGGTTCTGCTTCACTCTCAATTTCCACTTCTCTTTGTTGGTTGGCCGTCTGAGTTGGTAGCCTTGCCATCACGCTGTTTTGCTTATCTGGTGCTTCTCCGATTGGCGTTGGCGTTGTCTGGTTCGTGGTTTGTTTGACCACCTTTTCGGTGTCCGTGGCCATTTGTGTCGAAGACCTCGTCATCATCCGGCTTCTGCTGAAAACTCCTATCTCTTCCTCGCTTTGTTTTTGTTGTTTGTATTGATTGTTCATTTTATATGGGTCCAATAATAATAATAATAATAATAATAATAATAATAATAATAATAATAATAATAATAATAATAATAATAATAATAATAATAATAATAATAATAATATAATAATAATAATAATAATAATAATAATAATAATAATAATAATAATAATAATAATCATAATAATAATAATAATAATATACTTACAATAATAATAATAATAATAATAATCATAATAATAATAATAATAATAATAATAATAATTATACTTATAATAATAATAAAATTTTTTTTTTTTTTTTTTTTTGGTAGCGGCGGGAAAATGCCTTCTGCATCTCACGTTGCCGTCGCAATGTGGTATGTGGGGCTTGCACCCACTAACAACCCCGCCTCTCTGGGTCTCTTCCACATCGGAAAAGCTCTCGCATTACTTCGAAGTGGGGCCCCTTGGCTCCTAGCGCTCTCTTTTTGGTCTGCGTCCAGACTACCCAATGCTCTCGTCCAGGTCCTTCTTTTTCAGCCAGAGGATGTCGCCGATGTAAGTAGTTTCTTCATTTCGTCATCGTATCATTTGCAGCTATTTTCGGCAGCTCCCATGTTTCAAAGCCAGTCGCTCTGCGATCGTTCAGGAACACGGTGTCTGCATCACTTTCGGCGTCATGATAAACATAACTAGCTTGTGTACTTTAAAGTATCCATGACCAGTGAGCATTTGTGTCACATAGTAATCAACATCTCCCCCCTTTCGTGTTATCCAGTGTTTGATGTCGGGTAATAGTCTCGCCGTCCATCTTCCGGTGCTCTCGTTTGTCCATCTTTCTTGCCAAAGGTCGAGTGTCTGCTGTTTGCATTGCTGGAGTGATTGTCTATTTGCCTGTCCGGATATTCGTAGCTCGTAGATCTTTTTCCGTTCTATTGCCAACAAATCAATGGGCGTCGCGCCTGCAATGACCAGCGCAGCGGCTGCAGAGACCGTCCGATAAGCACTTATGATTCTCAGCGCGGATGTTCTTTGTACAGCGGTGAGCTGATTTACTCGTGTTTTTCTATTCATGGTGTTTGCCCATATCTCACAGCCATACAGCATGATGCTATTGGTTGCTTCCATCAAGAGCTTTCTGCGGCATTGTAATGGGCCACCAACATTTGCCATGAGTCTGCTGAGAGAGCGTGTAGCAGCAGCAGCCTAAGTTATTGCGTGCTTGATCTGCGCCTGATAGGACAGCTTTGAGTCCAGTCGTACTCCTAAATATTTAATAACCTTTTGTGTCCAGAGCAAGCTCCCTAGGAGGGTAATTTCTGCCTCTATAGGAATCTGCCTTCTCGTGACTAATAATATTTCTGTTTTTTCTTCGGCTAGCTGTAATCCATGGTTATCTAGCCACCACTTAACTTTTGTCATCATCTGTGTTAGCTAACGCTGCGCATATATAAGATTACGCGCGTTCATGACTGCAACGATGTCATCTGCGTAGCCGACGAGAAAAGTGTCGTCTGGCATCTCTAGTCTATGCATGTCATCATAGGCGATATTCCAAAGATCAGGCTCTTGTATGGATCCTTGCGCCGCACCCGCAGTTATCTGAAAGCTCTTTTCGCCTGTCATGGTCTGGTACACAAGCTTTCGGTCCTCTAAGTAGCTACTTATTATCCGAAGCAGGTAACTTGGGATGAAGTGCCTCAATCATGACTGACCACTTGGCGCTGTCAAAGGCATTCTTAACGTCTAGTGTGACCAGCACCACGATTGGCCTTGAGCGGTGGTTCCCTTGCTGGCTTGCTAGTGCTGCTTGCGTCACCTCTCTTATTGCTCCTATTGTTGACTTGCCTTGTCTAAAGCCGTGCTGCCTAGGTGATAGTCCACCCGAATTTTCAACTGCTGCTGCCAGTCTAGGTTTAATTAGTTTTTCCAAAAGCTTTCCTGCAGTGTTGAGCATGCATAGTGGTCGGTATGCCGATGGTGAGTCAGGATCACCCTTGCCTTTCTCAATTAATACTAGCCGCTGTATCTTCCAACACTTAGGGAAGATTCCCGAGTAGATGTAACTGTTAAACATTTTAAAAAGAATTTGGGGTCGATTTGCTACTAGAGGCTTAAGTACTTCTGTAGGGACATTGTCAGGGCCGGGTGCTTTCCCGCTTCTTATACTTCTGGCCGCCGTAATAAGCTCATTTTCGGTAAAAAGCTCGAATGGATCATCATATCCTTGCTCTGTATTAATAGTTCTCGCCGGATGAGACGGAAACAAAGCTTTTACAATATTCTCTAATTTCTCATCCTCCATGATGGGAGTTGTGTTGTTGGCCCTAAGCTTTTTCATAACAATTTTATACCCAAGACCCCACGGGTCGTTGTTAATTTCGTCGCAAAGGCCTTTCCACTTTTCCTGTTTACTCCAACGTATGGCTGCATTAAGTTCTTTTTTTTGCTTTCCGACTGTGAGCGTCCTCTTCCGCGAAATTTCCTCGTCTTCTGGCTCTGGTTAGCTGCCGCCTGCACCTTACACAGTTCTGTCTAAGGACGTCAATTTCTTGCGTCCACCAGTAAACTTCCTGTCCAGCTCTGTGCCTATTTCCCGATTTTGGCTTTGATGCTTCACAGGCTCTTTTGATAGCATTCATAGTGCGATCAACTATGTTCTCTGTGGTCCCAGGACTTGAGCTTGGGGCGATCCTTCTGTCAAATTCATTAATGAGGGCATCTATGTTTAGGCGTCGGGCGTTCCATTTTCGCTGCCTTATTGAAGTTGGTGGGCTCTTTATTATAGAGGTGGATCCCAATTCAAATGAGATGTACTGATGGTCGCTAGCGGTATAAATATCCAGGACTTTCCAGTTCTGAATCTTCAGACCGTCTTTCCGAGACCAGAGTGATATCTGGGATCGTACCTTCACATCCGTATTAGCTACTACAAGACCAGTTCTATCTGACATTTCTACCACTCTTCGACCCCTGGGATCAGTTGATGGCATGCCCCATTCTTCCGCTCTTGAGGTAAAGTCGCCTGCTACGATGCTTTTGCCTTGTAGCTGCACAACAGAGTCTTCGATCCCTTCCAATTTGTGCTTAAATGTTTGGATATCATCGCTTCCCTGTTCTTATATTCGCTTATTATTACCATGTCAGTTTGATGTTCTATAATTATTAAAGACAAAAGAGAGTCTGCTGTTCGGCTTCTGTTTAGATTAGCTTGAATGATTTTCATATTTTGGCTTTCCTGGTACTGGCTATGCAGTTATGCGCCCCCGGGAAGTGATTGAGCTCTGTTCGATTTTCGTATGCGCATACACAGCACCTTGGGGTCTTTGTGCATTCTTTCATTTTATGCCCGACTTCTCCTCATTTAATGCATAGGTAACTTCGATCCGGCCCAGTGCAGTTACTCTTAACGTGATTGTTGCCGAAGCATCTGAAGCAGCGTTTAGTGTCTTCCCAGCGCTTTACTCGGCATCGGGTCTATCCGATTTTAATTCTTGGTTCCTTCAGCATTTTTTCTGCGTATTCGGCTGGGAGTATGACGAAGGCTCGTCTTTGTTCCTGCTCATTCGTTTTTGTCAAGCGTACCTGTATTTCATCGATTGATCCGTTTGTTGCGGCCGATATTGCGAGCTTGACTTCCGATTCTTCTGCATAGCTGTCCAGATCCCGGATCTCTATCTTAGCGGATGGTCTCAGAACTTTTGCTGTGGCTGTGTCTTTAAGAAGGTCCTGAATGCCATTGCAAACCTTTTGAGTTTGGCTTCCTCTAGTAAACTCCAGCAGCATATCTCCCGTTTTAGTTTTTCTTATAGCACGTATTGAGCTCTCGCCGTCGTCAACTATTACGTTTTTACGTAGGTTGCCGAGCACTTCTGCATAGGTTTTACCTTCAGCTGGTTTAATTAGAACAGCATCGGGTCGGATTCGCGTCCTTTGTTTGACATCGTTTCGTGTCCTTGCTCTAGCGGGTTCTTTGTTGTTTTCCACGTTATCACTATGCACATCTCTTGCAGCTTCCGCTTTCTTGTTTTTTTGTTGTCTATTCTTTTTGGAGCAAACTCTTAGGAAACCGTCTGGCTCCGTACTTCTTGCCGGCACAGCTGGGCTGGAAGCGACCCCCTTTGAGATAGGGGTCCCTGGAGTATTGTACTTCTCTCTTTCTGCCTTTGCCGCTGCTTTTCTATAAGTTTCGTCTGATCTTTCTTTCTCAGCTGCTTTCCAGCTTCTCCTGTGGCTCTCAAGCACATCAATAAGCTCGCACAGTTCTGACACTCCATCTTTGACATCCATGCTAATGTTTCTTTGCTTGCTAATTGCCTGCTTCATCTTGCGGAGTACACTCTTGCATTTTGTCACTGTTTCCTCTTCAAGTGCTCTCATTTTGTAGATCAGCTCCTGGCGTGGTGAGCTGTTTGCTTGAGTTGCATTTTTGTGCAGGCCCAGGGTTGCAGCTGGAGTTTCCATGCATTGTGCTCCTCTATCGGGTTCTGCTTCACTCTCAATTTCCACTTCTCTCTGTTGGTTGGCCGTCTGAGTTGGTAGCCTTGCCATCACGCTGTTTTGCTTATCTGGTGCTTCTCCGATTGGCGTTGGCGTTGTCTGGTTCGTGGTTTGTTTGACCACCTTTTCGGTGTCCGTGGCCATTTGTGTCGAAGACCTCGTCATCATCCGGCTTCTGCTGAAAACTCCTATCTCTTCCTCGCTTTGTTTTTGTTGTTTGTATTGATTGTTCATTTTATATGGGTCCAATAATAATAATAATAATAATAATAATTATAATAATAATAATAATAATAATAATAATAATAATAATAATAATAATAATATAATAATAATAATAATATAATAATAATAATAATAATAATAATAATAATAATAATATAATTTTTTTTTTTTTTTTTTTGGGTTGGGAGGGGAAAATGCATTTACGCACTTCCAACTAACGTCTTAGTTAGGGAGTGTGGGGCTCGCTACATAGTAGAATACCCACTAAACAACCCCTCCCCGTTAGGCCTTTCTCCACTTCGGAAACGCTTTCGCAATACTTCGAAGTGGGGCCTTTATGCGCCAAGCGCCGTTTTCTTATAGAAGCATGAGCCTTAGTTATTAGATGAGACATCTAAGCACTTAGCTCTTATCTGCGTCCAGACACCCTTTTACGACCTCTCATCTAGGTCTTTTTTCTTGCTTCTTAAGATTTGACTGATGAAGGCCGCTACTTTCTTCCAGTTGTCGTCTCTGATGATCATCTTTGACACAAGGTTGTCCGGTGTTATTTGACCGATCGCTTGTATAAGTCGTCTTCTTTCTAACGTGAAACGCACACAGTGAAAAATTGTGTGCTCAGCATTGTCGATCTCGGCGTCGCCATACACGCAGCTGGCTACTGCGCTTTTCTCTATCTTGTGTAGAAAGGCACTAAAATATCCATGTCCTGTAAGCACTTGGGTGATGTAGTAATCTACGTCCCCATTCTGACGTTCGACCCATGCCTTAAGGTTAGGTATGAGCCTGGCTGTCCATCTTCCTGTGCTCTCGCCTGCCCATCTTTCTTGCCATAATGCTAACGTTGCCTGTCTACATGTGTCTGCGGTTTGCCTAGAATATTGTCCTAGTTGTCGTAGCTCGTAGATTGTCTTTCGTTCCTTAGCTAAGAGGTCTATCGGTATCACGCCTGCGATGGCTAGTGCGACAGCGCCGGACACCGTTCTGTATGCACTGTTTATCCTCAGTGCGCTCGTTCTCTGAATAGCGAGTAGTGGCTTCAGCCTACTTTTGGTTTCCAAAGTCTCTGCCCAGATTTCGCTTCCGTATAGCAGAATGGAGTTGTTGATCTCCATCAAGAGTTTTCTCCTTGCTTGAGTTGGTCCGCCGATATTTGCCATGAGCCTGCTGAGGTTTCTCGTTGCCTCGGCTGCTCTTTTTTTTAACGTACTGAAGATGTGGCTCCAATGTCAATTTGGTATCTAGTCTAACGCCCAGATATTTGATCACCTTTTGTGTCCTTATATGACTGTCGTTGACTCTCATATCCACTTCTAGAGGGATTCTTCTACCGGCTATTACAATCAGCTCTGTTTTTTCAGTCGCTAGCTGCAAACCGTGTGCGTCCAGCCAGTCCTTGACTCGTACCATCACCCGAGTGAGTAGCCTCTGTGCGTATTCTGTGTTCCGCGCCGTGATCAATGCTACTATGTCGTCTGCGTACCCCACTAGAAAAGTGTCTTCAGGCATTTCTATGCGGAGGATTTCATCATAGCTTATGTTCCAGAGTTCCGGCCCAAGAATGGAACCTTGTGCAGCTCCTGAGTCTATATTTATACACTTTTCGCCTGAGCTGGTCTTGTATATTAATTTCCTGTTGCTGAGGTAGCTGTCAATTATGCACATTAGGTATTCCGGTATGTGCGATCGTCTCTCAAGTGCTGCCAACATATCTGTCCATCTGACGCTGTTGAACGCGTTTTTACATCCAGCGTTGCTAACAGGGTTATGGGTCTCGAGTAGTGGTTTCCTCGTTTTGTCTTGAGCGCCTCATTCACCACCTCTTGGATAGCTCCTATTGTAGACCTGCCTGGTCTAAAGCCGTACTGCCTGGGAGAGAGACCTCCAGCACGTTCTACTGCCACTGCTAATCGGGGCTTAATCATCTTTTCTAAGAGTTTCCCTGCTGTGTCTAGCTGCAAAGAGGGTGGTATGCGGATGGCGTCGTAGGGTCTCCTTTTCCTTTCCCTATCAGTACTAGTCGCTGTACTTTCCAGGTATCGTGAAAGCTCCCATTAAGTATACACGCGTTGTACATGTCGAGCAGTACATTTGGCTGACTTTCTGCAATAACTTTCAGAACTTCCGAAGGGATGTTATCGGGTCCTGGGGCTTTCTTATTCTTAAGGCTATAAGCTGCCCTCGTCAGTTCCTCGTTGGTGAAAAGCTCTATTTGCGCTTCCGTCGTACGACGTGTTGTCCTGGCGGGTCTTGGGACATGCGTGGGAAACAGTGTTTTGACTATGTTGTCCATCTGTTCTTCCTCAATGTCTGGCGTAGCACTCCTCTTTCGTAGTTTTTTCATCACGATTTTGTATCCCAGCCCCCAAGGGTCGATGTTCACGTCATCGCATAGTGCTTTCCATTTTTCCTTTTTGCTGTTGCGAATGGCAATGCTAAGGTTTTTCTTGGATATCTTAAACTGGGCTTCCTGTATCGCGAAATTTCCTCTCCGTCTTGCCCTGGTAAGCTTGCGCCTATTCTTAATGCATGTCTCCCTGAGTGCTTTTATTTCATCCGTCCACCAATAGACCTGTTTTCCTGCTCTGTGTGGGTTGCCTGTTCTAGGCATTGCGGCATCGCAGGCTTTTCTTATTATCGTCATGGTTTTGTTGACGATGTCTCCCTCGCGTTCTACCTTGCTTGCCGGTCTATTTCGTGGATAAGGATCGTCCTGTCGAGCCGATTTACATTCCATCTGCGTCTCCCAGTTGTTTTATTGACGTCGGGTGGTCGCGTTTCTTTGAGTTCGAACGAGATGTACTCATGATCGCTTCCATTGTAGGTATCTAAGACCTTCCAGTCTATGATTTGGCCTGCGAGTCCTTCTGAGACGAGCGTTATATCCGGGATTGTACCAATGGTTCCTGGCCGTCTGAATGTCGGTGCTAAGCCGACGTTTGCGACCACAAGTCCCAATCTTGCCGCCATATCGACAACCTTACGGCCTCTTGAGTTTGTCGAGGGCATGCCCCACTCTTCTGCTCTTGAGTTAAAATCACCTGCTATGATAAGGTTTCCGTTCATTTGCAACGCCGCGTCCTCGATGTCATTTAGTTTCTCTTTGAAAGTGTTGATGTCATCGTTTGGCGTTAGATAACAGCTCATTATGTTGTACTTCTCTATGCGTGCATGAACGAAGCATCTTCCTTTCGTTGAGTTGTGAACACAGCCTTGCTTGTGCCCGGGAACCATATTGCGGCCGTCTTCGATTCGTCTTCTAGCCAGCATCCATTTGATTTGTTCCTGTACTGCTCGCTGATTATAACTAAATCTGCTTGCTGTTCGAGGACTATTTGGGATAGCAGAGCATCTGCTGTCCGGCTTCTGTGTAGGTTTGCTTGCAGAATTATCACTTTTTGGTCTTTCCGGGTCCGGCTTTGCAGTAGGTCGTTCCTGGTATGTGGTTCGTCTCTTTGTGGCCTGCCTGTGTGCATAAACAACACTTTGGCGTTTTCGTGCAGTCCTTCATTTTATGTCCTCTTTCCGAGCATCTCATGCATACATCTCTCCGGTCTGGTCCTCTGCAATCCTTCTGTAGGTGTCCCACTCCAAGGCATTTAAAGCAACGTTTGATGTCGAGGCATGATTTAATTCGGCATCTTGTCCACCCAACTTTGATCCTCTGATCCTTTAGTAATTTTAATGCGTCTTCCGTTGCCATGGTGACGAAGGCGCGTTTTTGCTCCGAACTGTTGACCTTTGTCAGATGTACTTCAAAATCCTGACATACGTCGCCTACCGCCGCTTTTATTGCCACAATGATTTCCTCCTCCTCTGTCAGACTGTCCAAGTCGCGGATTTCTACCTTGGTCTTTGGTTTGACAACCCTTACTGACCCATTCTCTTTGATTGTGTCTCTTATTGTTTGACACAGGGTGTCCGTTTTGCTTCCTTTTGCTAGTTCTACTAGCATGTCCCCCTTCATTGTTTTCCTTACCGAGCGTATGGCGTTGTCGGCTTCTTCTGTCTTCATGTTTTTTCGTAGTTTTTGAGTAGTGCTTGATAGTGCGGTCTCCTTTTGTTTGTCGCTCATCGGCTTTCCTTTTTTGTGTGAGACAATTTGAAAACCAACGTCATCCTTCTTATTTTTCTTTTTTCTGCTGGAGTCTAGCGCTGCTGGGCTAGTAGCGGCTCTCTTAGGTACTGACACCGGAGTTTCGTTTCCCTCAACTGGTTTCTGCGTAGAAGCCTTGTATGCCTCCACCAATCTCTCCTTTTCGGCAATAATCCAGCTTTTCCAGTAATTTTGCATCACGTCAAAAAGCTCACTTAGTTCCGAAGCGCCGTCCTTGACATCCATGCTTATGTTTCGCTGTCTGAGCATGGCGTGTTTCATCTTCCTCAGAACTGATCTGCACTTTGCCAGTGTCTCATCCTCTAGCGCTCTCATTTTGCTTATTAGCGCCTGCCGGGATGAGCTGTGAATTGGCATCTCACTTTGGCTACGCGAAGGCGATTGCACATCTACTAGCATTGCACTGGATGTAATCTGGCTCCCAAGCGCTTGTAACGCATGCGGTGTACCCTGCGGCAGAGGTTCTGCCCGCGTTGCACTTTGTATAGGCGACCTTGCGATCATGCTGCTTCTGTTGAATGCTCCTCCTTCTTCACTCTTTCCTGTTTCTTCGTTTAGTTTGTTGTTTTCATTATTGTTCATGCTATATGGGTCCAAACTTAAAGCCGCTATCTCGTCGCACATGTACAGTCGTCCGTAATGTCCCCGTGGGTCCCTTTGCAAGCAGTGAGGTCCACGCAAGGGTTGACAAAAGTCCTTATGAGTGCCTTTGTTCAGAGCCAGGACGGACGCTAAGCAGGAGTTCTCTCAACTGCACCTGTACCACCAATTCAGTGGTGTTGCGATTTGAACGTACTTGAAGACTCGCTAGGTTTTAGTAGGACGGCGGTGACTGCAACATTAGCCCAACAGCCATTTCGTCAGGGGTTCAATCTGGGTACTCAGGTGTTGGATTGCCTTAGTCATCGGCGACGGATCTTCTTTTTTGTCTACCGATTCGGAGAAAGACGTAGAAAGTAGCCGCCCACTATGGGTCAGACGCTAACCAGGATGCCGCCCGATCCGGGTGCAGTCGCGTCCTGGATTTTCTCCGACAGCCTTAGCCACGAATATGGCTGAGCTGCGGAGCGCCTTCTCACCTTAGCCAGCTCTTTATCTGGATAGATAAAGAAGCTGTTTCCGGAGTCGCCACGTGGAGGCGGTGAGATGCTTGGAGTTTGTCGAATATGGATCACGCTGGGCTTTTCCAGATAAAACCAATCAGACGCTTTACCATACCGGACTCCCGACTCCATAATAATAATAATAATAATAATTATAATAATAATAATAATAATAATAATAATAATAATAATAATAATTATAATAATAATAATAATAATAATAATAATAATAATAATAATAATAATAATAATAATAATAATAATAATAATAATAATAATAAGAATAAGAATAATAATGAAAATAATAATAATAATAATAATAACAATAATAATAATAGTTATAATACTTATAATAATAATAAAAAAAAAAAAATAATAATAATAATAATTTTTTTTTTTTTTTTTTGTTGGTAGCGGCGGGAAAATGCCTTCTGCATCTCAAGTTGCCGCCGCAATGTGGTATGTGGGGCTTGCACCCACTTACAACCCCGCCTCTCTGGGCCTCTTCCACTTCGGAAAAGCTCTCGCATTACTTCGAAGTGGGGCCCCTTGGCGCCTAGCGCTCTCTTTTTGGTCTGCGTACAGACTACCCATGCTCTCGTCCAGGTCCTTCTTTTCAGCCGGAGGATGTCGCCGATGTAAGCAGCTATTTCTTCCATATTTCGTCATCGCTAATCATTTGCAGACTATATTTTCATGGCAGAGGCTCCCAATTGTTTCAAAAAGCCGAAGTCGCTTTTCTGCGAATCGCTTACAGTGGAACACAGTGTGTTCTGCATCATCTCTTTCGGCGTCATGATAAACACAACTAGCTTGTGTACTTTAAAGTATCCGTGACCAGTGAGCATTTGTGTCACATAGTAATCAACATCTCCCCCCTTTCGTGTTATCCAGTGTTTGATGTCGGGTAATAGTCTCGCCGTCCATCTTCCGGTGCTCTCGTTTGTCCATCTTTCTTGCCAAAGGTCGAGTGTCTGCTGTTTGCATTGCTGGAGTGATTGTCTATTTGCCTGTCCGGATATTCGTAGCTCGTAGATCTTTTTCCGTTCTCTTGCCAACAAATCAATGGGCGTCGCGCCTGCAATGACCAGCGCAGCGGCTGCTGAGACCGTCCGATAAGCACTTATGATTCTCAGCGCGGATGTTCTTTGTACAGCGGTGAGCTGATTTACTCGTTTTTTTATTCATGGTGTTTGCCCATATCTCACAGCCATACAGCATGATGCTATTGGTTGCTTCCATCAAGAGCTTTCTGCGGCATTGTAATGGGCCACCAACATTTGCCATGAGTCTGCTGAGAGAGCGCGTGGCAGTAGCAGCCTTAGTTATTGCGTGCTTGATCTGCGCCTGATAGGACAGCTTTGAGTCCAGTCGTACTCCTAAATATTTAATAACCTTTTGTGTCCAGAGCAAGCTCCCTAGGAGGGTAATTTCTGCCTCTATAGGAATCTGCCTTCTCGTGACTAATAATATTTCTGTTTTTTCTTCGGCTAGCTGTAATCCATGGTTATCTAGCCACCACTTAACTTTTGTCATCATCTGTGTTAGCTAACGCTGCGCATATATAAGATTACGCGCGTTCATGACTGCAACGATGTCATCTGCGTAGCTGACGAGAAAAGTGTCGTCTGGCATCTCTAGTCTATGGATGTCATCATAGGCGATATTCCAAAGATCAGGCTCTTGTATGGATCCTTGCGCCGCACCCGCAGTTATCTGAAAGCTCTTTTCGCCTGTCATGGTCTGGTACACAAGCTTTCGGTCCTCTAAGTAGCTACTTATTATCCGAAGCAGGTAACTTGGGATGCGAAAACGGACTTGAAGTGCCTCAATCATGACTGACCACTTGGCGCTGTCAAAGGCATTCTTAACGTCTAGTGTGACCAGCACCACGATTGGCCTTGAGCGGTGGTTCCCTTGCTGGCTTGCTAGTGCTGCTTGCGTCACCTCTCTTATTGCTCCTATTGTTGACTTGCCTGGTCTAAAGCCGTACTGCCTAGGTGATAGTCCACCCGAATTTTCAACTGCTGCTGCCAGTCTAGGTTTAATTAGTTTTTCCAAAAGCTTTCCTGCAGTGTTGAGCATGCATAGTGGTCGGTATGCCGATGGTGAGTCAGGATCACCCTTGCCTTTCTCAATTAATACTAGCCGCTGTATCTTCCAACACTTAGGGAAGATTCCCGAGTAGATGTAACTGTTAAACATTTTAAAAAGAATTTGGGGTCGATTTGCTACTAGAGGCTTAAGTACTTCTGTAGGGACATTGTCAGGGCCGGGTGCTTTCCCACTTCTTATACTTCTGGCCGCCGTAATAAGCTCATTTTCGGTAAAAAGCTCGAATGGATCATCATATCCTTGCTCTGTATTAATAGTTCTCGCCGGATGAGACGGAAACAAAGCTTTTACAATATTCTCTAATTTCTCATCCTCCATGATGGGAGTTGTGTTGTTGGCCCTAAGCTTTTTCATAACAATTTTATACCCAAGACCCCACGGGTCGTTGTTAATATCGTCGCAAAGGCCTTTCCACTTTTCCTGTTTACTCCAACGTATGGCTGCATTAAGTTCTTTTTTGCTTTCCGACTGTGAGCGTCCTCTTCCGCGAAATTTCCTCGTCTTCTGGCTCTGGTTAGCCGCCGCCTGCACCTTACACAGTTCTGTCTAAGGACGTCAATTTCTTGCGTCCACCAGTATACTTCCTGTCCAGCTCTGTGCCTATTTCCCGATTTTGGCATTGATGCTCCACAGGCTCTTTTGATAGCATTCATAGTGCGATCAACTATGTTCTCTGTGGTCCCAGGACTTGAGCTTGGGGCGATCCTTCTGTCAAATTCATTAATGAGGGCATCTATGTTTAGGCGTCGGGCGTTCCATTTTCGCTGCATAATTGAAGTTGGTGGGCTCTTTATTATAGATGTGGATCCCAATTCAAATGAGATGTACTGATGGTCGCTAGCGGTATAAATATCCAGGACTTTCCAGTTCTGAATCTGCAGACCGTCTTTCCGAGACCAGAGTGATATCTGGGATCGTACCTTCACATCCGTCTCTGCAAAAGGTTGGGGTTGTACCTGTATTAGCTACTACAAGACCAGTTCTAGCTGACATTTCTACCACTCTTCGACCCCTGGGATCAGTTGATGGCATGCCCCAATCTTCCGCTCTTGAGTTAAAGTCGCCTGCTACGATGCTTTTGCCTTGTAGCTGCACACAGAGTCTTCGATCCCATCCAATTGTGCTTAATGTTGGATATCATCGCTTGGTGTTAGGTAGCACTTAGTATGTTATAGTCACCTACTCGTACGCTGACGTACCTATTGCCTTGTCTACATCCCTATGCAGTATTCTACTTCTTGCTGGATCATATAGCGGCTGTTTTAGTGAGATCCTCAAGCCAGATACCATCTTCCCTGTTCTTATATTCGCTTATTATTACCATGTCAGTTTGATGTTCTATAATTATTAAAGACAAAAGAGAGTCTGCTGTTCGGCTTCTGTGTAGATTAGCTTGAATGATTTTCATATTTTGGCTTTCCTGGTACTGGCTATGCAGTTATGCGCCCCCGGAAGTGATTGAGCTCTGTTCGATTTTCGTATGCGCATACACAGCACCTTGGGGTCTTTGTGCATTCTTTCATTTTATGCCCGACTTCTCCTCATTTAATGCATAGGTAACTTCGATCCGGCCCAGTGCAGTTACTCTTAACGTGATTGTTGCCGAAGCATCTGAAGCAGCGTTTAGTGTCCTCCCAGCGCTTTACTCGGCATCGGGTCTATCCGATTTTAATTCTTGGTTCCTTCAGCATTTTTTCTGCGTATTCGGCTGGGAGTATGACGAAGGCTCGTCTTTGTTCCTGCTCATTCGTTTTTGTCAAGCGTACCTGTATTTCATCGATTGATCCGTTTGTTGCGGCCGATATTGCGAGCTTGACTTCCGATTCTTCTGTATAGCTGTCCAGATCCCGGATCTCTATCTTAGCGGATGGTCTCAGAACTTTTGCTGTGGCTGTGTCTTTAAGAAGGTCCTGAATGCCATTGCAAACCTTTTGAGTTTGGCTTCCTCTAGTAAACTCCAGCAGCATATCTCCCGTTTTAGTTTTTCTTATAGCACGTATTGAGCTCTCGCCGTCGTCAACTATTACGTTTTTACGTAGGTTGCCGAGCACTTCTGCATAGGTTTTACCTTCAGCTGGTTTAATTAGAACAGCATCGGGTCGGATTCGCGTCCTTTGTTTGACATCGTTTCGTGTCCTTGCTCTAGCGGGTTCTTTGTTGTTTTCCACGTTATCACTATGCACATCTCTTGCAGGTTCCGCTTTCTTGTTTTTTTGTTGTCTATTCTTTTTGGAGCAAACTGTTTGGAAACCGTCTGGCTCCGTACTTCTTGCCGGCACAGCTGGGCTGGAAGCGACCCTCTTTGAGATAGGGGTCCCTGGAGTATTGTACTTCTCTCTTTCTGCCTTTGCCGCTGCTTTTCTATAAGTTTCGTCTGATCTTTCTTTCTCAGCTGCTTTCCAGCTTCTCCTGTGGCTCTCAAGCACATCAATAAGCTCGCAGAGTTCTGACACTCCATCCTTGACATCCATGCTAATGTTTCTTTGCTTGCTAATTGCCTGCTTCATCTTGCGGAGTACACTCTTGCATTTTGTCACTGTTTCCTCTTCAAGTGCTCTCATTTTGTAGATCAGCTCCTGGCGTGGTGAGCTGTTTGCTTGAGTTGCATTTTTGTGCAGGCCCAGGGTTGCAGCTGGAGTTTCCATGCATTGTGCTCCTCTATCGGGTTCTGCTTCACTCTCAATTTCCACTTCTCTCTGTTGGTTGGCCGTCTGAGTTGGTAGCCTTGCCATCACGCTGTTTTGCTTATCTGGTGCTTCTCCGATTGGCGTTGGCGTTGTCTGGTTCGTGGTTTGTTTGACCACCTTTTCGGTGTCCGTGGCCATTTGTGTCGAAGACCTCGTCATCATCCGGCTTCTGCTGAAAACTCCTATCTCTTCCTCGCTTTGTTTTTGTTGTTTGTATTGATTGTTCATTTTATATGGGTCCAATAATAATAACAATAATAATTTTTTTTTTTTTTTTGGGTTGGGAGGGGAAAATGCATTTACGCACTTCCAACTAACGTCTTAGTTAGGGAGTGTGGGGCTCGCTACATAGTAGAATACCCACTAAACACACCCCCTCCCCCCCCCCCCCCCGTTAGGCCTTTCTCCACTTCGGAAACGCTTTCGCAATACTTCGAAGTGGGGCCTTTATGCGCCAAGCGCCGTTTTCTTATAGAAGCATGAGCCTTAGTTATAAGATGAGACATCTAAGCACTAAGCTCTTATCTGCGTCCAGACACCCTATTGCGACCTCTCATCTAGGTCTTTTTTCTTGCTTCTTAAGATTTGACTGATGAAGGCCGCTACTTTCTTCCAGTTGTCGTCTCTGATGATCATCTTTGACACAAGGTTGTCCGTCTTTCTAATGTGAAACGCACACAGTGAAAAATTGTGTGCTCAGCATTGTCGATCTCGGCGTCGCCATACACGCAGCTGGCTACTGCGCTTTTCTCTATCTTGTGTAGAAAGGCACTAAAATATCCATGTCCTGTAAGCACTTGGGTGATGTAGTAATCTACGTCCCCATTCTGACGTTCGACCCATGCCTTAAGGTTAGGTATGAGCCTGGCTGTCCATCTTCCTGTGCTCTCGCCTGCCCATCTTTCTTGCCATAATGCTAACGTTGCCTGTCTACATGTGTCTGCGGTTTGCCTAGAATATTGTCCTAGTTGTCGTAGCTCGTAGATTGTCTTTCGTTCCTTAGCTAAGAGGTCTATCGGTATCACGCCTGCGATGGCTAGTGCGACAGCGCCGGACACCGTTCTGTATGCACTGTTTATCCTCAGTGCGCTCGTTCTCTGAATAGCGAGTAGTGGCTTCAGCCTACTTTTGGTTTCCAAAGTCTCTGCCCAGATTTCGCTTCCGTATAGCAGAATGGAGTTGTTGATCTCCATCAAGAGTTTTCTCCTTGCTTGAGTTGGTCCGCCGATATTTGCCATGAGCCTGCTGAGGTTTCTCGTTGCCTCGGCTGCTCTTTTTTTAACGTACTGAAGATGTGGCTCGAATGTCAATTTGGTATCTAGTCTAACGCCCAGATATTTGATCACCTTTTGTGTCCTTATATGACTGTCGTTGACTCTCATATCCACTTCTAGAGGGATTCTTCTACCGGCTATTACAATCAGCTCTGTTTTTTCAGTCGCTAGCTGCAAACCGTGTGCGTCCAGCCAGTCCTTGACTCGTACCATCACCCGAGTGAGTAGCCTCTGTGCGTATTCTGTGTTCCGCGCCGTGATCACTGCTACTATGTCGTCTGCGTACCCCACTAGAAAAGTGTCTTCAGGCATTTCTATGCGGAGGATTTCATCATAGCTTATGTTCCAGAGTTCCGGCCCAAGAATGGAACCTTGTGCAGCTCCTGAGTTTATATTTATACACTTTTCGCCTGAGCTGGTCTTGTATATTAATTTCCTGTTGCTGAGGTAGCTGTCAATTATGCACATTAGGTATTCCGGTATGTGCGATCGTCTCTCAAGTGCTGCCAACATATCTGTCCATCTGACGCTGTTGAACGCGTTTTTTACATCCAGCGTTGCTAACAGGGTTATGGGTCTCGAGTAGTGGTTTCCTCGTTTTGTCTTGAGCGCCTCATTCACCACCTCTTGGATAGCTCCTATTGTAGACCTGCCTGGTCTAAAGCCGTACTGCCTGGGAGAGAGACCTCCAGCACGTTCTACTGCCACTGCTAATCGGGGCTTAATCATCTTTTCTAAGAGTTTCCCTGCTGTGTCTAGCATGCAAAGAGGGCGGTATGCGGATGGCGTCGTAGGGTCTCCTTTTCCTTTCCCTATCAGTACTAGTCGCTGTACTTTCCAGGTATCGTGAAAGCTCCCATTAAGTATACACGCGTTGTACATGTCGAGCAGTACATTTGGCCGACTTTCTGCAATAACTTTCAGAACTTCCGAAGGGATGTTATCGGGTCCTGGGGCTTTCTTATTCTTTAGGCTATAAGTTGCCCTCGTCAGTTCCTCGTTGGTGAAAAGCTCTACTTGCGCTTCCGTCGTTCGACGTGTTGTCCTGGCTGGTCTTGGGACATGCGTGGGAAACAGTGTTTTGACTATGTTGTCCATCTGTTCTTCCTCAATGTCTGGCGTAGCACTCCTCTTTCGTAGTTTTTTCATCACGATTTTGTATCCCAGCCCCCAAGGGTCGATGTTCACGTCATCGCATAGTGCTTTCCATTTTTCCTTTTTGCTGTTGCGAATGGCAATGCTAAGGTTTTTCTTGGATATCTTAAGCTGGGCTTCCTGTATCGCGAAATTTCCTCTCCGTCTTGCCCTGGTAAGCTTGCGCCTATTCTTAATGCATGTCTCCCTGAGTGCTTTTATTTCATCCGTCCACCAATAGACCTCTTTTCCTGCTCTGTGTGGGTTGCCTGTTCTAGGCATTGCGGCATCGCAGGCTTTTCTTATTATCGTCATGGTTTTGTTGACGATGTCTCCCTCGCGTTCTACCCTTGCTTGCCGGTCTATTTCGTGGATAAGGATCGTCTTGTTGAGCCGATTTACATTCCATCTGCATCTCCCAGTTGTTTTATTGACGTCGGGTGGTCGCGTTTCTTTGAGTTCGAACGAGATGTACTCATGATCGCTTCCATTGTAGGTATCTAACACCTTCCAGTCTATGATTTGGCCTGCGAGTCCTTCTGAGACGAGCGTTATATCCGGGATTGTACCAATGGTTCCTGGCCGTCTGAATGTCGGTGCTAAGCCGACGTTTGCGACCACAAGTCCCAATCTTGCCGCCATATCGACAACCTTACGGCCTCTTGAGTTTGTCGAGGGCATGCCCCACTCTTCTGCTCTTGAGTTAAAATCACCTGCTATGATAAGGTTTCCGTTCATTTGCAACGCCGCGTCCTCGATGTCATTTAGTTTCTCTTTGAAAGTGTTGATGTCATCGTTTGGCGTTAGGTAACAGCTCATTATGTTGTACTTCTCTATGCGTGCATGAACGAAGCATCTTCCTTTCGTTGAGTTGTGAACAACAGCCTTGCTTGTGCCCGGGAACCATATTGCGGCCGTCTTCGATTCGTCTTCTAGCCAGCATCCATTTGATTTGTTCCTTTACTGCTCGCTGATTATAACTAAATCTGCTTGCTGTTCGAGGACTATTTGGGATAGCAGAGCATCTGCTGTCCGGCTTCTGTGTAGGTTTGCTTGCAGAATTATCACTTTTGGTCTTTCCGGGTCCGGCTTTGCAGTAGGTCGTTCCTGGTATGTGGTTCGTCTCTTTGTGGCCTTCCTGTGTGCATAAACAACACTTTGGCGTTTTCGTGCAGTGCTTCATTTTATGTCCTCTTTCCGAGCATCTCATGCATACATCTCTCCGGTCTGGTCCTCTGCAATCCTTCTGTAGGTGTCCCACTCCAAGGCATTTAAAGCAACGTTTGATGTCGAGGCGTGATTTAATTCGGCATCTTGTCCACCCAACTTTGATCCTCTGATCCTTTAATAATTTTAATGCGTCTTCCGTTGCCATGGTGACGAAGGCGCGTTTTTGCTCCGAACTGTTGACCTTGTCAGATGTACTTCAAAATCCTGACATACGTCGCCTACCGCCGCTTTTATTGCCACAATGATTTCCTCCTCCTCTGTCAGACTGTCCAAGTCGCGGATTTCTACCTTAGTCTTTGGTTTGATAACCCTTACTGACCCATTCTCTTTGATTGTGTCTCTTATTGTTTGACACAGGGTGTCCGTTTTGCTTCCTTTTGCTAGTTCTACTATCATGTCCCCCTTCATTGTTTTCCTTACCGAGCGTATGGCGTTGTCGGCTTCGTCTGTCTTCATGTTTTCTCGTAGTTTTTTAAGTACGTCAGCGTAAGTTTTGCCTTCTGCAGGTTTAACTAGTAGTGCGTCGGGCCTGGGCCGTGTCCTTGTCCTTTGGTTAACCCCACTTTTAGCAGATGCCCTAGTGCTTGATAGTGCGGTCTCCTTTTGTTTGTCGCTCTTCGGCTTTCCTTTTTTGTGTGAGACAATTTGAAAACCGACGTCATCCTTCTTATTTTTCTTTTTTCTGCTGGAGTCTAGCGCTGCTGGGCTAGTAGCGGCTCTCTTAGGTACCGACACCGGAGTTTCGTTTCCCTCATCTGGTTTCTGCGTAGAAGCCTTGTATGCCTCCACCAATCTCTCCTTTTCGGCAATAATCCAGCTTTTCCTATAATTTTGCATCACGTCAAAAAGCTCACTTAGTTCCGAAGCGCCGTCCTTGACATCCATGCTTATGTTTCGCTGTCTGAGCATGGCGTGTTTCATCTTCCCCAGAACTGATCTGCACAGTGCCAGTGTCTCATCCTCTAGCGCTCTCATCTTGCTTATCAGCGCCTGCCGGGGTGAGCTGTGAATTGGCATCTTACTTTGGCTACGCGAAGGCGATTGCACATCTACTAGCATTGCACTGGATGTAATCTGGCTCCCAAGCGCTTGTAACGCATGCGGTGTACCCTGCGGCAGAGGTTCTGCCCGCGTTGCACTTTGTATAGGCGACCTTGCGATCATGCTGCTTCTGTTGAATGCTCCTCCTTCTTCACTCTTTCCTGTTTTTTCATTTAGTTTGTTGTTTTCATTATTGTTCATGCTATATGGGTCCAAACTTAAAGCCGCTATCTCGTCGCACATGTACAGTCGTCCGTAATGTCCCCGTGGGTCCCTTTGCAAGCAGTGAGGTCCACGGAAGGGTTTACAAAAGACCTTATGAGTGGCTTTGTTCAGAGCCAGGACGGACGCTAAGCAGGAGTTCTCTCAACTGCACCTGTACCACCAATTCAGTGGTGTTGCGATTTGAACGTACTTGAAGACTCGCTAGGTTTTAGTAGGACGGCGGTGACTGCAACATTAGCCCAACAGCCATTTCGTCAGGGGTTCAATCTGGGTACTCAGGTGTTGAATTGCCTTAGTCATCGGCGACGGATCTTTTTTTATGTCTACCGATTCGGAGAAAGACGTAGAAAGTAGCCGCCCACTATGGGTCAGACGCTAACCAGGATGCCGCCCGATCCGGGTGCAGTCGCGTCCTGGATTTTCTCCGACAGCCTTAGCCACGAATATGGCTGAGATGCGGAGCGCCTTCTCACCTTAGCCAGCTCTTTATCTGGATAGATAAAGAAGCTGTTTCCGGAGTCGCCACGTGGAGGCGGTGAGATGCTTGGAGTTTGTCGAATATGGATCACGCTGGGCTTTTCCAGATAAAACCAATCAGACGCTTTACCATACCGGACTCCCGACTCCATAATAATAATAATAATAATAATTATAATAATAATAATAATAATAATAATAATAATAATAATAATAATTATAATAATAATAATAATAATAATAATAATAATAATAATAATAATAATAATAATAATAATAATAATAATAATAATAATAATAAGAATAAGAATAATAATGAAAATAATAATAATAATATAATAATAACAATAATAATAATAGTTATAATACTTATAATAATAATAAAAAAAAAAAAATAATAATAATAATTTTTTTTTTTTTTTTTTTTGGTAGCGGCGGGAAAATGCCTTCTGCATCTCAAGTTGCCGCCGCAATGTGGTATGTGGGGCTTGCACCCACTTACAACCCCGCCTCTCTGGGCCTCTTCCACTTCGGAAAAGCTCTCGCATTACTTCGAAGTGGGGCCCCTTGGCGCCTAGCGCTCTCTTTTTGGTCTGCGTACAGACTACCCAATGCTCTCGTCCAGGTCCTTCTTTTTCAGCCGGAGGATGTCGCCGATGTAAGCAGCTATTTTCTTCCATATTTCGTCATCGCTAATCATTTTGCAGACTATATTTTCATGGCAGAGGCTCCCAATTGTTTCAAAAAGCCGAAGTCGCTTTTCTGCGAATCGCTTACAGTGGAACACAGTGTGTTCTGCATCATCTCTTTCGGCGTCATGATAAACACAACTAGCTTGTGTACTTTAAAGTATCCGTGACCAGTGAGCATTTGTGTCACATAGTAATCAACATCTCCCCCCTTTCGTGTTATCCAGTGTTTGATGTCGGGTAATAGTCTCGCCGTCCATCTTCCGGTGCTCTCGTTTGTCCATCTTTCTTGCCAAAGGTCGAGTGTCTGCTGTTTGCATTGCTGGAGTGATTGTCTATTTGCCTGTCCGGATATTCGTAGCTCGTAGATCTTTTTCCGTTCTCTTGCCAACAAATCAATGGGCGTCGCGCCTGCAATGACCAGCGCAGCGGCTGCAGAGACCGTCCGATAAGCACTTATGATTCTCAGCGCGGATGTTCTTTGCACAGCGGTGAGCTGATTTACTCGTGTTTTTCTATTCATGGTGTTTGCCCATATCTCACAGCCATACAGCATGATGCTATTGGTTGCTTCCATCAAGAGCTTTCTGCGGCATTGTAATGGGCCACCAACATTTGCCATGAGTCTGCTGAGAGAGCGTGTAGCAGCAGCAGCCTTAGTTATTGCGTGCTTGATCTGCGCCTGATAGGACAGCTTTGAGTCCAGTCGTACTCCTAAATATTTAATAACCTTTTGTGTCCAGAGCAAGCTCCCTAGGAGGGTAATTTCTGCCTCTATAGGAATCTGCCTTCTCGTGACTAATAATATTTCTGTTTTTTCTTCGGCTAGCTGTAATCCATGGTTATCTAGCCACCACTTAACTTTTGTCATCATCTGTGTTAGCTAACGCTGCGCATATATAAGATTACGCGCGTTCATGACTGCAACGATGTCATCTGCGTAGCCGACGAGAAAAGTGTCGTCTGGCATCTCTAGTCTAAGGATGTCATCATAGGCGATATTCCAAAGATCAGGCTCTTGTATGGATCCTTGCGCCGCACCCGCAGTTATCTGAAAGCTCTTTTCGCCTGTCATGGTCTGGTACACAAGCTTTCGGTCCTCTAAGTAGCTACTTATTATCCGAAGCAGGTAACTTGGGATGCGAAAACGGACTTGAAGTGCCTCAATCATGACTGACCACTTGGCGCTGTCAAAGGCATTCTTAACGTCTAGTGTGACCAGCACCAAGATTGGCCTTGAGCGGTGGTTCCCTTGCTGGCTTGCTAGTGCTGCTTGCGTCACCTCTCTTATTGCTCCTATTGTTGACTTGCCTGGTCTAAAGCCGTACTGCCTAGGTGATAGTCCACCCGAATTTTCAACTGCTGCTGCCAGTCTAGGTTTAATTAGTTTTTCCAAAAGCTTTCCTGCAGTGTTGAGCATGCATAGTGGTCGGTATTCACCATCGGCATATCAGGATCACCCTTGCCTTTCTCAATTAATACTAGCCGCTGTATCTTCCAACACTTAGGGAAGATTCCCGAGTAGATGTAACTGTTAAACATTTTAAAAAGAATTTGGGGTCGATTTGCTACTAGAGGCTTAAGTACTTCTGTAGGGACATTGTCAGGGCCGGGTGCTTTCCCGCTTCTTATACTTCTGGCCGCCGTAATAAGCTCATTTTCGGTTAAAAGCTCGAAAGGATCATCATATCCTTGCTCTGTATTAATAGTTCTCGCCGGATGAGACGGAAACAAAGCTTTTACAATATTCTCTAATTTCTCATCCTCCATGATGGGAGTTGTGTTGTTGGCCCTAAGCTTTTTCATAACAATTTTATACCCAAGACCCCACGGGTCGTTGTTAATATCGTCGCAAAGGCCTTTCCACTTTTCCTGTTTACTCCAACGTATGGCTGCATTAAGTTCTTTTTTGGTTTCCGACTGTGAGCGTCCTCTTCCGCGAAATTTCCTCGTCTTCTGGCTCTGGTTAGCCGCCGCCTGCACCTTACACAGTTCTGTCTAAGGACGTCAATTTCTTGCGTCCACCAGTATACTTCCTGTCCAGCTCTGTGCCTATTTCCCGATTTTGGCATTGATGCTCCACAGGCTCTTTTGATAGCATTCATAGTGCGATCAACTATGTTCTCTGTGGTCCCAGGACTTGAGCTTGGGGCGATCCTTCTGTCAAATTCATTAATGAGGGCATCTATGTTTAGGCGTCGGGCGTTCCATTTTCGCTGCATAATTGAAGTTGGTGGGCTCTTTATTATAGAGGTGGATCCCAATTCAAATGAGATGTACTGATGGTCGCTAGCGGTATAAGAATCCAGGACTTTCCAGTTCTGAATCTTCAGACCGTCTTTCCGAGACCAGAGTGATATCTGGGATCGTACCTTCACATTCGTCTCTGCAAAAGGTTGGGGTTGTACCTGTATTAGCTACTACAAGACCAGTTCTAGCTGACATTTCTACCACTCTTCGACCCCTGGGATCAGTAGATGGCATGTCCCATTCTTCCGCTCTTGAGTTAAAGTCGCCTGCTACGATGCTTTTGCCTTGTAGCTGCACAACAGTGTCTTCGATCCCATCAAATTTGTGCTTAAATGTTTGGATATCATCGCTTGGTGTTAGGTAGCAACTTAGTATGTTATAGTCACCTACTCGTACGCTGACGTACCTATTGCCTTGTCTTACATCCCTATGCAGTATTCTACTTCTTGCTGGAATCCATATAGCGGCTGTTTTAGTGAGATCCTCAAGCCAGATACCATCTTCCCTGTTCTTATATTCGCTTATTATTACCATGTCAGTTTGATGTTCTATAATTATTAAAGACAAAAGAGAGTCTGCTGTTCGGCTTCTGTGTAGATTAGCTTGAATGATTTTCATATTTTGGCTATCCTGGTACTGGCTATGCAGTTATGCGCCCCCGAGAAGTTATTGAGCTCTGTTCGATTTTCGTATGCGCATACACAGCACCTTGGGGTCTTTGTGCATTCTTTCATTTTATGCCCGACTTCTCCTCATTTAATGCATAGGTAACTTCGATCCGGCCCAGTGCAGTTACTCTTAACGTGATTGTTGCCGAAGCATCTGAAGCAGCGTTTAGTGTCCACACAGCGCTTTACTCGGCATCGGGTCTATCCGATTTTAATTCTTGGTTCCTTCAGCATTTTTTCTGCGTATTCGGCTGGGAGTAAGACGAAAGCTCGTCTTTGTTCCTGCTCATTCGTTTTTGTCAAGCGTACCTGTATTTCATCGATTGATCCGTTTGTTGCGGCCGATATTGCGAGCTTGACTTCCGATTCTTCTGTATAGCTGTCCAGATCCCGGATCTCTATCTTAGCGGATGGTCTCTGAACTTTTGCTGTGGCTGTGTCTTTAAGAAGGTCCTGAATGCCATTGCAAACCTTTTGAGTTTGGCTTCCTCTAGTAAACTCCAGCAGCATA
The DNA here is from genome assembly GCA_030179655.1 of Scaptomyza flava. NCBI lineage: Eukaryota > Metazoa > Arthropoda > Insecta > Diptera > Drosophilidae > Scaptomyza > Scaptomyza flava. The sequence continues at coordinate 55,514,928 of JARNME010000404.1, forward strand.
TCTCCCGTTTTAGTTTTTCTTATAGCACGTATTGAGCTCTCGCCGTCGTCAACTATTACGTTTTTACGTAGGTTGCCGAGCACTTCTGCATAGGTTTTACCTTCAGCTGGTTTAATTAGAACAGCATCGGGTCGGATTCGCGTCCTTTGTTTGACATCGTTTCGTGTCCTTGCTCTAGCGGGTTCTTTGTTGTTTTCCACGTTATCACTATGCACATCTCTTGCAGGTTCCGCTTTCTTGTTTTTTTTGTTGTCTATTCTTTTTGGAGCAAACTATTTTGAAACCGTCTGGCTCCGTACTTCTTACTGACCCTCTTTGTGATAGGGGTCCCTGGAGTATTGTACTTCTCTCTTTCTGCCTTTGCCGCTGCTTTTCTATAAGTTTCGTCTGATCTTTCTTTCTCAGCTGCTTTCCAGCTTCTCCTGTGGCTCTCAAGCACATCAATAAGCTCGCAGAGTTCTGACACTCCATCCTTGACATCCATGCTAATGTTTCTTTGCTTGCTAATTGCCTTCTTCATCTTGCGGAGTACACTCTTGCATTGTGTCAGTATTTCCTCTTCAAGTGCTCTCATTTTGTAGATCAGCTCCTTGCGCAGTGAGCACAGGGTTGCAGCTGGAGTTTCCATGCATTGTGCTCCTCTATCGGGTTCTGCTTCACTCTCAATTTCCACTTCACTCTGATGGTTGGCCGTCTGAGTTGGTAGCCTTGCCATCACGCTGTTTTGCTTATCTGGTGCTTCTCCGATTGGCGTTGGCGTTGTCTGGTTCGTGGTTTGTTTGACCACCTTTTCGGTGTCCGTGGCCATCTGTGTCGGTGACCTCGCTGTTTTGCTTATCTGGTGCTTCTCCGATTTGCGTTGGCGTTGTCTGGTTCTTGGTTTGTTTGACCACCTTTTCTGTGTCCGTCGCCATCTGTGTCGGTGACCTCGTCATCATCCGGCTTCTGCTGAAAACTCCTATCTCTTCCTTGCTTTGTTTTTGTTGTTTGTATTGATTGTTCATTTTATATGGGTCAAATAATAATAATAATAATAATAATAATAATAATAATAATAATAATAATAATTATAATAATAATAATAATAATAATAATAATAATAATAATAATAATAATAATAATAATAATGATAATAATAAAAATAATAATAATAATAATAATAAGAATAATACTTATAATAATAATTATTTTTTTTTTTTTTTTTTTTTTTTGGTTGGGAGGGGAAAATGCATTTACGCACTTCCAACTAACGTCTTAGTTAGGGAGTGTGGGGCTCGCTACATAGTAGAATACCCACTAAACAACCCCTCCCCGTTAGGCCTTTCTCCACTTCGGAAACGCTTTCGCAATACTTCGAAGTGGGGCCTTTATGCGCCAAGCGCCGTTTTCTTATAGAAGCATGAGCATTAGTTATTAGATGAGACATCTAAGCACTAAGCTCTTATCTGCGTCCAGACACCCTATTACGACCTCTCATCTAGGTCTTTTTTCTTGCTTTTGATTTGACTGATGAAGGCCGCTACTTTCTTCCAGTTGTCATCTCTGATGATCATCTTTGACACAAGGTTGTCCGGTGTTATTTGACCGATCGCTTGTATAAGTCGTCTTCTTTCTAATGTGAAACGCACACAGTGAAAAATTGTGTGCTCAGCATTGTCGATCTCGGCGTCGCCATACACGCAGCTGGCTACTGCGCTTTTCTCTATCTTGTGTAGAAAGGCACTAAAATATCCATGTCCTGTAAGCACTTGGGTGATGTAGTAATCTACGTCCCCATTCTGACGTTCGACCCATGCCTTAAGGTTAGGTATGAGCCTGGCTGTCCATCTTCCTGTGCTCTCGCCTGCCCATCTTTCTTGCCATAATGCTAACGTTGCCTGTCTACATGTGTCTGCGGTTTGCCTAGAATATTGTCCTAGTTGTCGTAGCTCGTAGATTGTCTTTCGTTCCTTAGCTAAGAGGTCTATCGGTATCACGCCTGCGATGGCTAGTGCGACAGCGCCGGACACCGTTCTGTATGCACTGTTTATCCTCAGTGTGCTCGTTCTCTGAATAGCGAGTAGTGGCTTCAGCCTACTTTTGGTTTCCAAAGTCTCTGCCCAGATTTCGCTTCCGTATAGCAGAATGGAGTTGTTGATCTCCATCAAGAGTTTTCTCCTTGCTTGAGTTGGTCCGCCGATATTTGCCATGAGCCTGCTGAGGTTTCTCGTTGCCTCGGCTGCTCTTTTTTTAACGTACTGAAGATGTGGCTCGAATGTCAATTTGGTATCTAGTCTAACGCCCAGATATTTGATCACCTTTTGTGTCCTTATATGACTGTCGTTGACTCTCATATCCACTTCTAGAGGGATTCTTCTACCGGCTATTACAATCAGCTCTGTTTTTTTCAGTCGCTAGCTGCAAACCGTGTGCGTCCAGCCAGTCCTTGACTCGTACCATCACCCGAGTAAGTAGCCTCTGTGCGTATTCTGTGTTCCGCGCCGTGATCACTGCTACTATGTCGTCTGCGTACCCCACTAGAAAAGTGTCTTCAGGCATTTCTATGCGGAGGATTTCATCATAGCTTATGTTCCAGAGTTCCGGCCTAAGAATGGAACCTTGTGCAGCTCCTGAGCTTATATTTATACACTTTTCGCCTGAGCTGGTCTTGTATATTAATTTCCTGTTGCTGAGGTAGCTGTCAATTATGCACATTAGGTATTCCGGTATGTGCGATCGTCTCTCTGCCAACATATCTGTCCATCTGACGCTGTTGAACGCGTTTTTTACATCCAGCGTTGCTAACAGGGTTATGGGTCTCGAGTAGTGGTTTCCTCGTTTTGTCTTGAGCGCTTCATTCACCACCTCTTGGATAGCTCCTATTGTAGACCTGCCTGGTCTAAAGCCGTACTGCCTGGGAGAGAGACCTCCAGCACGTTCTACTGCCACTGCTAATCGGGGCTTAATCATCTTTTCTAAGAGTTTCCCTGCTGTGTCTAGCATGCAAAGAGGGCGGTATGCGGATGGCGTCGTAGGGTCTCCTTTTCCTTTCCCTATCAGTACTAGTCGCTGTACTTTCCAGGTATCGTGAAAGCTCCCATTAAGTATACACGCGTTGCACATGTCGAGCAGTACATTTGGCCGACTTTCTGCAATAACTTTCAGAACTTCCGAAGTGATGTTATCGGGTCCTGGGGCTTTCTTATTCTTTAGGCTGTAAGCTGCCCTCGTCAGTTCCTCGTTGGTGAAAAGCTCTATTTGCGCTTCCGTCGTACGACGTGTTGTCCTGGCGGGTCTTGGGACATGCGTGGGAAACAGTGTTTTGACTATGTTGTCCATCTGTTCTTCCTCAATGTCTGGCGTAGCACTCCTCTTTCGTAGTTTTTTCATCACGATTTTGTATCCCAGCCCCCAAGGGTCGATGTTCACGTCATCGCATAGTGCTTTCCATTTTTCCTTTTCGCTGTTGCGAATGGCAATGCTAAGGTTTTTCTTGGATATCTTAAACTGGGCTTCCTGTATCGCGAAATTTCCTCTCCGTCTTGCCCTGGTAAGCTTGCGCCTATTCTTAATGCATGTCTCCTGAGTGCTTTTATTTCATCCGTCCACCAATAGACCTCTTTTCCTGCTCTGTGTGGGTTGCCTGTTCTAGGCATTGCGGCATCGCAGGTTTTTCTTATTATCGTCATGGTTTTGTTGACGATGTCTCCCTCGCGTTTTGCTTGCCGGTCTATTTCGTGGATAAGGATCGTCCTGTTGAGCCGATTTACATTCCATCTGCGTCTCCCAGTTGTTTTATTGACGTCGGGTGGCCGCGTTTCTTTGAGTTCGAACGAGATGTACTCATGATCGCTTCCATTGTAGGTATCTAAGACCTTCCAGTCTATGATTTGGCCTGCGAGTCCTTCTGAGACGAGCGTTATATCCGGGATTGTACCAATGGTTCCTGGCCGTCTGAATGTCGGTGCTGAGCCGAATACTAATAATAATAATAATTATACCTATAATATTAGTAATAACAATAATAATAATAATAATAATAATAATAAAAATAATAATAATAATAATAATAATAATAATAATAATAATAATAATAATAATAATAATAATAATAATAATAATAATAATAATAATAATAATACTAATAATAATAATAATAATAATAATAATAATAATAATAATAATAATAATAATAATAATAATAATAATAATTTTTTTTTTTTTGTGTCTAGGAGGGGAAATGCCTGCACGCATCTCTCAATCTGCCGTCGCAGAGAGGTATGTGGGGCTTGCACCCACTAAAAACCCCCCCTCCTTAGGCCTTTTCCACTCCGGGATCGCTTTCGCATTACTTCGAAGTGGTGCCTATTTCGCACGTTGCGCCAACCGTTAACGCCTTGTACGTTCACTTAATGGATCCGCGTCCGGATCCCCATTACTTAGACACATCACGTCATCATTGTGCCTCAATTCGTGCAATGCGCCGCTCTTCCAGTATAACGGCGTCCAGATCGCGTTTCTTTAGCAGGAAAACATTCCCCGCAAAGTGTGTAACTGCGTCCCAGAACTCCTTGCGCAGCAGCATTTTTCCTACAATGTTTTCGGGTTCGATGGGCCCAATATTGTTTTCCAGAGCGCATCTATACTCGTTACACTTCTGGCAGTGGAAAAATGTATGTTCTTCGTCGTCAACAGCCGCTTCACCATAGATACAGCAAGCACCATCCGTTTTCCCCAAAAGGTTTTTCCGGAAATATCCATGTCCGGCCAACAGCTGTGTTAGGTAATAATTTACCTCGCCATGACCTCTGTTCATCCAGCTTTTTACGTTAGGAATAAGCCTCGACGTCCACCTGCCGATTGCTTCTGCACTCCATCGCTCTTGCCACTGTTGGATTGTCTGCTGTCTAGCTTCCCCAAAGGTCAAAACTCTTACTCTTACTCAGCTGTAGACCGTGATAATGGAGCCATGCTTGGACCTGAATCATTACAACACTTAGCTTACGCTGGGCTTCAGTGGTGTCACGCGCAACAATCACAGCAGCAACGTCGTCAGCGAATGCCACTAAGTGGGTGTTTTCTGGCATTCTCATCTCTAAGATGCTGTCGTAGGTGTCGTTCCGCAGGTCAGGACCGAGGATTGACCCCTGTGCAGCGCCAGACGTGATCGTATGATGTCTGCTACCTTCGCTTGTGTCGTAGAGAAGAACACGCTCGCTAAGATAGCTCCTGACATTTGGCAGCTGCTCCGATAGTAGTTCCAGCGGTTGGTGTGTCGGAAACAGTGTATCAACAATCTCAGCCATCTTCCTGCTGTCTAGGAGCGGAGGGGATAGGTTGACACCCAACTTCTTCATGACTATCTTGCTGTTTATGTCATTTCTGAGCTCCTCCCACTTGGTCGCTTTGCTTTTGCTTATAGCTGCATTCAGCGATATCTTCATTCCACCAGTATGCCGCCTTCTTTCGGGCTGTATGTTGTGTAGTATACACATATATCCATATATATTCAAATATAATAAACAGCAACACTTTGTTGTTGTCTAAACATAAAATCAAGCAACGACACTTTGTCGTTGCATAAACAATAAGCCAAGCACCCAGTGCTGGTAACATGATCACGTAAGAATGCAACGCGCACAACGATGCCGCGTCAGCGTTCTCACGCTTAGACCATCTACTATACATATGTGTATACTCTCGCTCTCATTATATTATATACAAAACTATGTACGGCTCTCGCGCTGACTTCTCTGCCGAAGCAGTGGTCAGCCTTAAGTTAGAATTAATATTCAAATTCATTCAATAAAGAAACCTAAACGGAGACGGATGTTTCTATCTCTACATGAATGACATATACTCAATATAAAATATGCAACATATTATATGGCCTTAAAGGAAACACTTTACATGGCGACCGTGACAGCGGCAAAGAGCCGTTGTGAAATAAAAAACTTATAAAAATTTCAAAAAAAAAAAAAAAAGACAACGTGCAGCAGTTGAGATTCAATTGAAAGTGACAACAACAACATTACCACCACCACCGTCTACAAAAATAAAGGCAAAGCGTGCCAAGCCATCAGCTCATCAAGACAAATCGACAAAAAGCGGCAAGCAACTGGAGGATGGAAATCAAAGTCTTCGAATACACGACATGACATAATCTGAGTGAGTAGAGTGTGTTTAAAATGGGCAAACGTGGTGGTGTCAAACAAAAAATGAATAAAAGAATAGCGCACATAAAGTGGTTATTGTTCGTCAGCACGCCACCTCCCGCGTGGGGAACAGCAGCTAAATTGTAATCTGAACTCGACTTCTTAGATTCAATAAAACGACAAGCAACCCAAATAAACACAACTCACTCATCTCACATTAACATTATTAAAAACAAAGTAATAACCAAACCTCCACCTGTCAGAAAAATTCCGACATTAAAGAAAACCTGCCCTAAGGACTGCGAGGGACCAATGATATCACCACATTGCCAGTATACGTGCAACAAAAACCAAGGATCTACAAGAGTAAAAGGCTAAGGACTGCCTTTGGCACATACGAGGGAGCATCAGCGTGCCACATCCGGCGACGAAAAGCTGATGCGTCAACAAGCAGAAAGTCATCAAGCAGAGAGTCAACAAGCAAAAGGTCATCAAGCAGAAAGTCATCAAGCAGAAGGTCATCAAGCAGAATATCATCAAGCTGAATATATATATTAATATACTTATAACATGTAAAATTGAGCGGAACCTTTTCTGCCCGATTAGAAGCATAGACCGTAAATCTATGCGAGCAATTAGGAAGGAGATCAATGTAAAGATCACAGTAGGGACATACAATAGTATAATATAAATATACATACACAAAAAAAAAAAAAAAATAAAAAAAAAAAATAGCCAGGTGATCACTGTGAAGATCAAAATAGGGAAATATACGAATAATATAAAATAAAATAAAAGGCATAAAAAAAATTAAAAAAAATAAATAAAATAAATAGAAACAAATATATGTTAAATAAACATAGTGTGGCCAAAATGGAAATATTCAGACAAATTTTCAAAAGAAATAAGTAAAAACACAAAAATTTCTAAACATTTTCAAAAAAATTTTTTTTGACAATCCTTATGAGCATATTATCATATGCAATTAACAAATAAGTACGAAACTTTCTATAAATTAACGTACGCAAAAATGGGTATAGTCGACGTTAAGACTGTCGATTTGACAGCTAATGTAATCAACAAAGTCGACGTATCTTCACCCGATTTGCAGTACATGCTAGTTTTGGTAGCAATTATAGTAGCACTCATGATCCTAAATTTAGCCCTTCGAGTTTATAACTCCCACACAAAAAGCCTAAAGAAAAAGTACACCTCAATTAGTAAGGGTACAGATTTGAATAAAATTTAAAAAAAAAAAATCCCTGAACAACTATTATCAATAAAAAGTAATAATGAAAATCTAATCCAAAAACGACAAATATTTTATCCCAAAATTATGCAGTTAGCGATAGAACAGATACAATTTAGATCCAAATTTCTTAGTCAGATCAATAAATATATTAAAAAACCATAAAGATTTCATCACAGTAAATACGTTTGAAATGAATATATGACAACGTATAATACAAACACAAGCCCATTGTATCATTGCAGTAAAACAGAAAAAGGTGCAGTGTTGAGTACGCTGCCCTATGTTCTAGTTAAAATGTGTACCGAAGAAAATTTGTTCTTAGACACAGCTACAATAATAATGGTGTGATTGCATAGGTGAACCCAAGTCTATTTCACATGTTAAATAAATAGAATTCAAAGGCACTCTGTACTGATCTAAACACAAGTTTTGTTCGAATTGTAAAAATATTTAAATATTTTTTCAGTACCACTTCAACCTCTGCAGAGATAAGACGTGTTACAGCAAATACAAAAACCGCGACAAACAGCAAACAAAACCAAACACCGCTTAGATCAATAAACTCCAAACACAAAACGTAAACGAGAAATCTCAACAACAAACAGCTTCAATAGCTACCGCGGGCATCGGCCCAACAACAACCAACATGCACGAACCACCTGACATAAGAACATTCGGACTAAAATCCAACAACACAAACCTAGGCGAGCCCAAATACATAAGAATAAAAAGAAACGACAACAACACTTTCGAAAACGTTTCACCGTTTGTTATCAAAAAAACAATTGACTTCGCCTGCGATGGGGAAGTTGAGACATGCAAAAAAACAAAAGACGGCTCACTCCTAATCAAAACGAAAAACAATTTACAAGCAATTAAACTATTAAAACTTAAAATGATGACAACAATAGCAATCACTGTCTCCGAACACAAAACTCTAAACTCCACCAAGGGAGTCATTTATTGCAACGAACTGCGCGGCATCGCCGAAAACGAAATACAGCAAGAACTCAAAGCACAAAATGTAACTGAAGTAAGGAAAATCTTAAAAAAACAACCAACTAACACAAACACCGAAGGAATAAATAACACGTTAACAGAAACTGGACTAATTATAATCACTTTTGGAACAATAAATCTCCCCGAAAAACTACGAATCGGCTATGAAACGGTTCGCGTGCGTCCGTATATTCCACTACCCCTGCGTTGCAGAAAATGCCTCCGCTTTGGCCATCCAACTATAGTATGCAAAGGCATAGAAACATGCATAAACTGCTCAAACGCTAAGCACACCAACGAAAACGAGCGATGCAACAATCAAAAAAATTGCCTGAACTGCAACAAAAACCCAGACATCGACCACCAACACAGTCCTCTCGATCGTAAATGCCCGACATTCATAAAACAACAAGAACTAACTGCTATCAAAATCACAGAAAAAGTTGACCACAAAACTGCACTCAATATTTATAACACCCGCCACGGCCAACACATCAGAACATCTTATGCAAAAACTCTCACCAATACAACACAACATTCAACCATCACACAATCACCGAACACACATACGCCAACAAACACATCGCCAATCACAAAACCTACAAGCCTATCCGGAACAACCCAACAAACCATCCTGGCTGCACCGACACCCCATGGGCACGGTACACTCAATCCATTATCCCACACAACATCGTCAACCAAAACACCACCACCAGCAGCGACACAGCGACCCAGCCTGACCGAACTAGAAGACATGGATACCGACAATACCCACCACACCAACACAGAAAACAAGCCATACACCTCACTCCTCACCGGACTCTTAAAACTCAAATTATATTCCAAAGATAAGTCTAACAACCTCTCTACCAATCTCAAAACAACCAAATCAAATACAAAAATCAAAGCCAAACCCTCAAACAAGAACAAGTACGAAATCAGTAGCGAAAGCGACTCCATTTAAATAATAATTAAAATTAATTTTGCCCTTAACCTAAACTTAACTTACTTTTTGCTTAACTTAAATCAAACTAAAACCACAGTACCCAAAATGTCACTCATAATACTACAATGGAACATCAAGGGCTACACAAACAACTACAACGAACTTTTAACCATAATAAAAAAACACTCACCACAAATTATTTGCCTCCAAGAAACCCACTATTACAACAAAATCACCCCCATCCCCGTCCCAATTAATTACCAAATCTACACCAACACCGCTTCCAACAGATTTGGTGGAGTAGCCATATTAGTGCACAAATCTATTCAACATACACAGACAAACCAACCTTACCACTTAGAAACTCTTGGAGTCGATATCATGTCCAAAACAAAAATTAGAATACTTTCAACGTACATCCCTCCCAACAAAACCTTTTCACTTAAAAGATTAAACGACAACTTTGAAACGCATAAAACCAACACCAACCAAATTATACTAGGCGACTTCAACAGCTGGCATCACTGCTGGGGATCACCTCAAGCTAACAGGAGAGGCAGAATCTTAGCCAAATTCTTCCAAAACACCAACCTCACCATACTTAACGACGGCTCACCAACCCACTTTTCAACACACAATACATTCACCCACATATACCTCTCATTATGCTCCCCCCAACTCACCCCCTTCACTAACTGGAAAATAGTCGACGACCTCCATGGAAGTGACCACTTTCCAATCCTTGTCTCCTTGTTCCCTCAATCATCGACAACTAACTTTTCTCGCCCCCTTTTTAAAACAAAGTTAGCAGACTGGCCTTTTTTCACAAAATTAACGGAAAAATTCAACGAACTCATACCTATAAGCTCCAACATCAATAACAAAGCTGCAACTATCAGCAAAATAATTATACAAGCAGCCCATCTCAGTATCCCACAGACAACCCCACACCACTACAACAAAAACACCCCATGGTGGAATAAGTTCCTCACTGAACTCAGGGCAAAAAAATTTAAATCCTGGCAAATTTTCAAACGCTCCAACAACACCGACAATCTCCTTAAATACAAACGAGCTAACGCACTCTTCCGGAGAGAGCTAAAAATATCAAAAAACAAAGCTACAACAGATTTCACGTCCACAATCACACCTAATACCCCCGCAGACAAAATCTGGGCAAATATCCGACGGCTCTGCGGACTTAACCAAACTAAATCCATACACTGTATCGCAGACATAAATAACAACGCGCTCACGACAGATACAACCCAAATAGCCCATTTTTTTGCCGAACACTGGTCAGATATCTCCAAGGACGAAAACTTCGACCAAAACTTCACCGCCAACAAATACGCATATAAATTAACCAGCTACATACACAGTTCGACAGCACAAACAATAGAATCTGATATCACACTAATAGAGCTTTCAGCAGCATTACACTCCCTTAAAGGGACAACCCCTGGTCTCAATAGAATATCATACCCTATGATCAAAAACACCTCCTACGCACTAAAAACTAGAATCACAGCCCTATTTAACACTATTTTCAACAATTTCATCCCGCAATCCTACAAAACCAGCCTAGTCATCCCCATACTTAAACCCAAATCTAACAAAACAATAATCACCAGCTATAGACCAATCTCCCTTAACTGCTGCCTTTCCAAAACCCTAGAAAATATAATAGCCAAACGGTTATGGTGGTTTGTAACCCATAATAACTTTTTACATCCAAACCAATCAGGTTTCAAACACGGCAAATCGGTTGCAGACGGTCTGCTCCTAGCCGACCACCTGATAACCAGGTCGCTTAAAACTAAAAAGCACACCTCTGTCATTGCCCTTGACTTTTCAAAGGCCTTCGACAGAGTCGGAGTGCACTCCATAATCGATCAACTAATCAGCTGGAAAGTAGGACCAAAAATAACAAATTTCGTCAAAAACTTTATGTCAAAAAGAAAAATTAGGTTGAAAATCAAAAATATAATAAGTTGCCCATACCCACTCCACAACGGCATCCCCCAAGGATCGCCAATATCAGTCATTCTGTTTTTAATTGCCTACAACAGACTCTCAACCATCATAAGCCTAAAAAAAGAAATACAATTCAGCGCCTATGCCGACGATTTTTTTCTTAATTATTCCCCTCAACAGACAGAAAAACCAAACATACAACCTCGACACCCTCTTCTCAAATATTCACGAATGGTGCTCATATTCAGGAGCATCATTATCATTTGAAAAATGCCAACACCTCCACATTTGCCGTAAGCAGAACTGCACATGCAACATTTCATGCAACAACACCCCGATTCCCTCAGTTACCAACCTTAAAATCTTAGGACTAACAATAAACAATAAATACAGATGGGACTCACACATAAAACAAATTCAACCAGCCTTAAATAACAAACTTAACATTATTAAATGCCTATCAAGCCCTAAACTAAATTGCAACACACACACACTTATAAATATAGCAAAATCAACCTTAATATCGAAAATAGACTACGCCCTTTATATCTACGGCCATGCCCCTAAATCAACACTAAATAAACTCAAACCTTTATTTAACGCCGCAATCCGCTTTTCACTGGGAGCACTACGGTCAACTCCCATCCCCAACTTGCTTTTTGAAGCAAACATACCCACAATAGAACAAAAAAGAGATCTTATCACAACCAAAACCTACAAAACACTACTACACAGCTCAAACTCTCCACTTCACAAATACATTAAACAAAACGTAGGGAAAAAAGAAGCAAATAAACGTCAACGCTAGAAAAAATTATAATCTCATGCAAAGAACACAACATTCCCTACCTCCCCCTTCCGAACAAGTCAATCACTCCCCAATGGACATTCCCCCCTTCCCTTATCAACACCTCACTACAGAAATTTAGCAAGTCCAATACACCACCAAGCATATACAGACAGCAATTCCTTGAACTTAAAGACAAATACAACAATCACACATTCATATACACTGACGGTTCCCTGCAAAATAGCATAGCCACATTTGCCATCACTACGAAAAATGAAATCCTTAAAAGATGCCTTCTACCCCACTACTCATCCATCCTATCAGCCGAATCTATAGCTATCCTTGACGCAATCAAGCTAATTCAAAAAAGAACTGGCAACTTCATCATTTGCTCCGACTCTCTCGCATCAATTAACTCCATTCGTAACATCAACAACAGTAATATATATCCTACAAGCATTAGATCCCTCCTTTCCAAAACTGCCCCTAAAATAAGACTCCTTTGGATACCAGGCCACTGTGGCATTAAAGGAAACGAGCTAGCCGACACGGCAGCCAAATCTACAGTCAATATGCCCCTTCACTGCACCCCTAACTACAACACCACAGACATAAACAAATTCCTTGCGAAGGGACTAGCGCAAAAGATCAGACACAACTTAGAACACTGCAATAGATGGTACAAACAATCAAACACAACCTTAAAAAACACAACTCTTTATCTAAAAGATATTAACCAAAGGAACATCACACGCTGTGACCAAATTAAAATAGTCAGACTAAGACTAGGACACACAAGATTCACACAACAACACTACAACAACCCTAATAACATTTTACCATGCCCAAACTGCCACTCAACAATAGACCTCAGCATTAAGCATATCCTTACCAACTGCCACGCAACCTCCTATTTTAGAAATCAAATCTTTCAAAGCACATGCCCAATATCCCACCTTTCGAACCCATCCCCAGAAAACATCTCCAAAATAATAGAATATCTTAAACAAACAAATATGTACCACCTACTATAAATAAAAATGTAAATAATGTAAATAAATATGTAAATATATAAATATGTAATTATAACTAACCACATAGTACCAAGCCGAAGGCCTTTGCAGCCAGTGCTTATAGAAATTAAGTTAGTGTTAATGTGCTAATTATATCTGACTATTATAAATAAATAGAATTATTTGCGAAAAAAAAAAAAAAATTATGGTAGAATCAAATCATTTGGCGAAATACATTCCGTTCTTAAAATTCGTGGTAGACCAAGGTCCCACTCACCCCAAGTTAAAAATTATCCTACAGTGGATAATCGATAACAAAATCATACGGATGCACATGTATAGACAGATAGAAAGGATAATAAAATATAGATATACCACTTTGCTTAGAACAAACGTACAGATGCCAAGAGCATACCATGAATTATTTGCAAACACGATCGACAAAATAGAACTTTCAAGTTCAGAAAGTGACGATTCTGATGTGAAAATAACCGAATAGACATGACATAACAATATGCACTAGCTATGAATTGGCAGGAAATCGAGCAAAAAATTGAGCTCGGAAAACAGAAGTTTGACAAATTATACAAATGCATAAACAAGAATATAACAATAAAAGTCGAAACGTTGGTGCACCATATTGCAGTGTTAACAACTGAATATAACACAATTAGCGAATTAGCATCTTCTTTAAAGAGCAAGCTAACGAATGCACACAACGAACATTGCCTAAAAGTATTACGACAATTAGCTTCAAAACTTGAGTTAATAAGCGTTCGTCGTAATATCAAATTAACTATTCCAAAAAACCCATACTTTCCTGTTGAGTTCGACCAAAGTCAACTCCAAGATTTGAATGAATCAAAGCCAGTTATTGATACTGATAATTCAGAACAGGAGTGCTCTGATTCTGATAACAATACACCAGATAGTCCAAAAATAAAAAGCCTAACAATGACGCAGACAAAAATCGATTTCATTAAAACAGCATCCACCTTATTATCTAAGTATGATGGCAAAGCTGAAAATCTGCAAAGTTTCATGGACGCATTAAGTCTACTAGATCTACTTAAAGGTGATCATGAAGCAACAGCAATCAGTTTAATTAAAACAAAACTGAAAGGTCATGCAAGAAATTTAATTTGCGATGAGAATACAATCGCTCAAATTATTGCGAAACTAGCAAGATCAGTAAAAGGAGAATCGGTTGAAGTACTATCAGCCAAACTCCAAACTTGCAACAAAAAAATAAGACAGCAAACATTTATACGCAAGAAGTAGAGCAACTAACAAAAGCTTTATCTGGCGCGTACATCAACGATGGCCTAAATTCTGAATTAGCCACCAAATACAGCACAAACCAAGCTGTAAAAGCAATGACTAAAAATTGTGCTATTGATAGAGTAAAACTCATCATGCAGGCAGGCACATTTAACAACATGAACGATGCTATTTCAAAATTTGTCGACAGTTGCACTGAAGCAACTGGGAACACCAACACTGTTCTATTTTACCAAAACTACTCTCAACGTGGTGGAAACCGCGGCAGAGGTAACTACAGAGGCCGACCCTACAACAGGGGCGGTTTCAGGTACAATAACAACAACGGCAACAGATACAACAATAGCAGAGGTAACTCTCGAGGCGGCTCGTACAGAGGCAACCAAAATAGAGGCCCTGAACAACAAAACCTGGTCCGAGTTACACAAAGTAACTCGGAAAACCAGCAAGCTCCCTTGAGCAACCAGCAGTAAACATACTAACTATAAATGTAAGTCTCAGCAGTATAATTAAAATAAAAAATCATGATAATAATAAACCACTTTCACTTTTGATAGATACAGGAGCAAATGTCTCAATATTGAAAAACAATAATAAAGACACAAATATTAACAAAAATTTCAAAACTAATATATCCGGAATTGGCCAGGGAACAATGCAGTCAATGGGACAAGCCCCAATTGACCTCCTTTTCGATTATTTCATAATCAACCACGATTTCACAGTAGTTCAAACTGAATTTCCCATACCATGCGATGGAATTCTTGGACTAGACTTTATTAGAAAATTTAATTGCATAATAGACTACCAAAATGATGAATTCATCATGAAACCAGGAAATTTAAACTATCAAATACATGTACCACTATTACACAATGATATTGATAATTCAATATTATTACCAGCAAGATCAGAAGTCATGAGAAAAATCATGCTTCTGACTAGCGAAAATTCTGTATTAATACCAAACCAGGAAATACACCCTGGGGTAATAATAGCAAACAGTATTGTTGAAAGTAATAGTGCAATAGTCCGCATTCTAAATACAACCAATAAAAACATAAAAATTTTAAATCCAAATATTAAGTTCGAATCACTAGAACAATATGAAATTAAAACAAGCACAGAGAAACAAACCAACAAATCTTATGAAGTCATCAATAAACTAACCTTCCTAGACCAATTCAGAACAAAATTAACTGAATTATGTACCAAATACAGTGACATATTTGGTCTTGATTCAGAACCCATATCATGTAATAATTTTTATAAGCAAAAATTGAGATTAGCAGATAGGACACCCGTTTACATAAAAAATTATAGAAATGCTGAAACAGAAAAACCAGAAATAAACAGACAGGTCGAAAAATTAATAAAAGATGGTATAGTTGAGCCATCAATTTCTGAATATAATAGCCCACTTCTCTTGGTTCCCAAGAAATCTCTCCCAAATTCCAAGGAGAAAAAATGGGGTAGTTGATTATCGCCAAATAAATAAAAAACTTCTGGCCGATAAATACCCACTGCCAAGAATAGAAGAAATCTTAGACCAATTTGGACGAGCCCAATATTTTTCATGTCTCGATCTCAGGATTTCACCAAATAGAACTAGATGAGAAATCTAGAAATGTAACATCATTTTCAACGAACTCCGGTTCTTATCGCTTCACGCGATTACCATATGGTCTTAAAGTAGCACCAAACTCATTTATGCGAATGATGACACTCGCATTTTCTGGCCTTGAGCCATCCCAAGCATTTCTCTACATAGATGACCTAGTAGTCATTGGCTGTTCAGAACAGCACATGTTTAAAAATTTGTCAAATATCTTTGATCTGTGTAGAAAACACAACCTAAAATTAAATCCAGAGAAATGTTCGTTCTTCATGCACGAGGTTACATTCCTTGGGCATAAGTGCACAAACCATGGCATCCTCCCTGATGAAAAAAAATATGATGTTATCAAAAACTACCCAACCCCAACTGATGCAGATAGCGCACGACGTTTCGTCGCGTTCTGTAATTATTACAGACGATTTATTCATAACTTCGCACAACATTCACGTCATTTGACCAGATTGTGCAAAAAGAATGTCCAATTCGAATGGACATAGAATGCGAAGACGCATTCAAATACTTAAAAAAGGCATTAATGAAGCCTACATTGTTACAATACCCTGACTTCAGCAAAGAATTTTGCATAACCACAGATGCAAGTAACTCAAGAGTACAACGGTATGCAATTGCCAATTGCATTCGCTTCAAGAGCATTCACACAGGGAGAAAGCAATAAATCAACTACAGAGCAGGAATTAGCTGCAATACACTGGGCAATAAAACACTTTAGACCATACGTTTATGGAAAGCATTTCTTAGTAAAAACAGACCATAGACCTTTAACCTACCTTTTTTCGATGAAAAATCCTACTTCAAAATTGACTAGAATGAGACTAGATTTAGAAGAATATCAATTCACAGTTGAATACCTCAAGGGGAAAGATAATCACGTTGCAGATGCATTATCAAGAATAAAAGTAGAAACTTTTATAGAAATGAACAGAAATATAATGATGGTCCAAACAAAGTCATCAAAAAGACAGGAAAACATCTGCGCAGATGAAAAACAAGAATTGCCAAAAGAATCAAAAGAGAGAAAAGAGCCCAATGTCTATGAAGTTGTTAGTAATAATGAAGCAAAGAAATTTGTGAAAATCATTTAATGAATTTAAAAATATGGGCAATAAATATTTGAAAATAAAAGTAGCGCTACTACAAAAAGTGACAAAAATAAACAAAAATGACGAAAGTCAAATAAAGGCAATCCTGTCCAAATACCATGACGATCCTATAGAAGGTGGCCATACGGGGATAACGCGAACCCTGTTAAAAATCAAGAAATACTACTACTGGTCCCAAATGACAAAGACAATTACAAAGTATGTTAAAACATGCATGAAATGCCAACAGGCAAAAACAACTACACATACTAAAGCACCAATGAACATAACAAACACACCAAGTACCGCCTTTGACACTGTTCTAATAGATACTATTGGACCATTACCTCGTACAGAGAATGGCAATGAGTATGCAATCACAATTATATGTGACCCCACTAAATATTTAGTTACAATACCAGTAGCTGATAAAAGTGCAAAAACAGTAGCCAAAGCGATATTTGAATTTTTTGTACTTAAGTACGATCCTATGAAGACGTTCATAACGGACATGGGTACTGTATACAAAAACTCACTAATAAATGACTTGTGCAAATATATGAATATATATAGTAAATATTAAATAATATAGTGATATACACTAAACCGCACACCACCACGAGACTTTAGGAACAGTTGAAAGAAGTCATCGAACATTTAATGAATTTATTCGTTCATATATTTCGATTGACAAAGATGATTGGGACATATGGTTGAATTACTTCACCTATTGTTTCAATACAACTCCGTCGACAGTACATGAATACTGTCCATACGAGCTTGTCTTTGGAAGACCTCCAAGACAATTGGCAGAATTTAATAGATTAGCTAGAATAGATCCAGTATACAACATAGATGATTATGCTAAAGAATTTAAGTTTAGACTAGAAATTGCTTACAAAAGAGCAAAAACAATGATAGACATAAATAAACAAAAAAGAAAATTAGAATATGATAAAAAAGTTAATGATATACAACTAGAAATAGGAAGATTAATCATGTTAAGGAAAGAAACAGCTCATAAGCTAGAAAGTAAATATTCAGGACCATACAAAGTTATAGGCATAGAAGATAGAAATAATATAAAAATAGACGTGGGAAAGAAAAAAACACAAATCGTGAACAAAAATAGAATTAAAATATTCAACAAATAGGTTAGCTCGAGCATAGTCTAGTATTTTATATAATATTTTGGCCTGATCAACCACAAGATGATAATATCGTTTTATTAAACTAAACAACATATTTCTAAGAGTATAACAATTTTTTTTATTTTTACAATTTATATAAAAAAAAAAAATTTTTAAAAAGAAAAAACTATTTCAAAAAATTCTTTAATACAAACATATAACAATATAATTAATTAATCATGTATAAATATATATTATAAAACTAGACATAAATACACTTTCAAAATAACTTCATTATATTACGTTATTTTTTAAAAGGAGGGAGATGTAGTATACACATATATCCATGTATATTCAAATATAATAAACAGCAACACTTTGTTGTTGTCTAAACATAAAATCAAGCAACGACACTTTGTCGTTGCATAAACAATAAGCCAAGCACCCAGTGCTGGTAACATGATCACGTAAGAATGCAACGCGCACAACGATGCCGCGTCAGCGTTCTCACGCTTAGACCATCTACTATGCATATGTGTATACTCTCGCTCTCATTATATTATATACAAAAATATGTACGGCTCTCGCGCTGACTTCTCTGCCGAAGCAGTGGTCAGCCTTAAGTTAGAATTAATATTCAAATTCATTCAACAAAGAAACTTAAACGGAGACGGATGTTTATATCCCTCCATGAATGACATTTACTCAATATAAAATATCCAACATATTATATGGCCTTAAAGGAAACAGTTAACAGTTGGACCCTAGGCATAGCAACATCGCAAGCTCGGGTTATGCTCTGCATGGTCTGTTGCACGATCGCTTGTGCGCTATTAGCTCGGACCTGTAGAGATGTGTTTCTGTCGCGTGCTGTCAGCAGCGCCGGAATGTTCAGGTGATCGCTCTTCCACTTGCGCGTTCCTCTCTGGACGTCCCTTCGTTCCGGGCGACCGGTCAGCTGGATATCGTACTGGATATACTGATGGTCGCTACCAGTGTAGTCTTCAAGTACTTTCCAGTTTCTGAGCTCTCTAGCAATAATAATAATTATACTTTTAATAGTAACTGTCAACTGTCGTCAAATGCAGACGTGTTTTCTCATCGTGGTCCGGTTAATTAATTCCCAAACGCAAAAGTGCAGTGATATAGAAGCTTATAAAATATATATTTTATGCGAAAAGACGCTAAGTGCAATGTATCTGCACAACTTGCTATTTAAAAATCTGCAATTCAAACAAAACAATTGACTTTTAACAAAAAAAAACATATAAAACAAAAGGCACTAACAAATTCTTCACCTCGCTTAAGACAATGAGTCAAAGCGAGAATTGTGGCCTGCGACAACGCGAGCAAGACGAGCGTCGTCGGCTGAGCAACGCTTACTTTTCCGTAGTTTCAGAGCAGCCCGAGCGGTCAATTACCCCCAACACGCAAATCGAACTCTCTTACACAGCGCGTGCCAGAGAACGTTCTTGCTCACCGTCTCCGTCCCTGTTATCTATCAAGTCAAGGCAATCCGACCGCGCGCGGTCGGCAACACCCAACCCGACAAATGACGTATTGCACACAGCACGCGACCGAAAGTTTTCGTGCTCCCCCTCTCTTTTAGTAACGACTGCAAGTGCTGCGCCCTCTCTAGGTACCGCAACAGCGACTACAACCACAACTGCACCGATACCTACTTCCCGTTCAACAAGCACAACGACTGCTGCGCCGTCAGCAAATCAAACTGCAAACAGCAAACATGTTAAGCCGGCTACGCAGACTGGTATGGATCGCAACATTTATATCAAAAGAAAGCTAAGTCCGCAAAATTCTACGAATAAACCAAAAATGACCCGTAGCAATTTAAATATACCCTCGAATGATACTACATACAATAAATAGCAATAGATTTCACATCTTGGCAGAAAACACAGATGATCTGCCTTCTGAAGCAGTTGGGGTTGTCACGAAAAAGCCGAAGCCACCCCCAATATATATACGCGAGAAAAGCTCCAGTGCTTTTGTTAACAAAGTTATCGAGCTCATAGGCAATGATAGTTTCTACATAGTTCCTCTCGTACAGGGTAAAATTCAAGAAATTAAAGTCCAGACAAAGTCGGAAGATAATTACAGAGTTCTCATAAAGTATCTAAACGAAAAAAGAATTAATTATTATACGTATCAACTAAAAGCTGCAAGGGCCTGCAGGTCGTAATAAAAGGCATAGAACCTGATGTAACACCAGAAGAAATAAAACAGGCGCTGCAGGAGAAAGGATTTCGAGCAAAAACCGTCATAAACATCTTAAACAGAAACAGGATGCCGCAACCACTTTTTAAAATAGAACTTGAACCAGAAACGAAGATGCTTAAAAAAAACGAGGTGCACTCAATATACAAACTTCAGCTTTTACTTCACCGAAGAATCACAGTAGAAGAACCGCACAAACGAAACGGTCCGGTACAATGTATGAACTGCCAAGAGTACGGCCATACAAAAGCCTACTGTACACTGCGCTCGGTATGCGTATACTGTGGGGAACTGCATAGCTCCGCAAGTTGCCCAGTAAGCAAAGAAGACTCTAGCAAAAAATTCTGCAACAACTGCGAAGGCAAGCATACAGCCAACTACAGAGGCTGCCAAGTCTACAAGGAACTTAAAAATCGTATCCATCAGCGCTGTACCACTGTACGCTCACAACACTCACCGACTACCTTCACTCCATCGAAACACAACCCAGACGTTTTCTTTTCATCTGCAGCCAGATCCTCACTTGGCCCCGCGTTCTCAACCAATAACGCAACTTATGCAAGCGCCCTAAGATCTGGACTGGCTCTTCCTGCCTCTAACACACCGTACTTACAACCAAAACAAGTGAGCACAAACGCTGCACAGGAGCAGCAACAAAGTAACCTCGAAGCACTCGTATGTACCCTGCAGCAGAGCATGAACGAGTTTATGTCATTCATGAAAACAACTATGCAGGAACTAATGCGTAATCAAAATCTCTTGATACAAATGCTTGTATCACAACAGTCAAAGTAATCAATGGCTGAGTTACGAATATCTACGTGGAACGCTAATGGCGTCTCACAGCATAAACTTGAATTAGCTCAATTCCTTCTCGATAAGCACATCGACGTAATGCTACTTTCCGAAACACACCTTACAAACAAATATAACTTTAACATAGGTGGATACTTCTATGGTACAAATCATCCCGATGGTAAAGCACACGGTGGAACTGGTATTTTGATCAGAAGCCGCCTCAAACATCTCTCAAAATACATTTGGACAGTGGGAACCAACTTACTATTGCCGCTGTATACTGCCCTCCGCGTTATACCATATCTGAAGACCAATTTATGGAATTTTTTAACTCACTAGGAGAATGATTTATAGCAGCAGGAGACTACAATGCCAAGCACACACACTAGGGACCTCGTCTAGTGAATCCAAAAGGAAAGCAGCTCTACAATGCAATTATAAAAGCTAACAACAAGCTCGACCACGTTTCTCCTGGCAGACCAACATACTGGCCGACAGATCCCAAAAAACTACCCGATTTGATTGACTTTGCAGTTACCAAAAACATTTCGCGTAGACTGATAAGTGCAGAGTGCCTTTCGGATCTATCATCCGATCACTCGCCAGTCCTAATAGATCTGCAACGACACCCTGAATTCATAAATCGACCCGGTAAGCTAACATCACATAAAACTAACTGGCTCAGATACAAAAAATATATAAGCTCACACATTGAGCTTAAGCCACGTCTCGCTGATGTAGCTGACATTGATAGTTTTGTTAACACTCTGGAGTCTGGCTTCGTCGCCGCAGCTCGCGCCGCTACGGCTCAAATACCAAAAACAATACACAACCAAAGGACAACAAATCAAGAAATTGAACAGCTCGTTCTTGAAAAGCGGCGCTTACGACGTGACTGGCAATCGAACAGAACGCCATCGGCAAAGCAAAAACTAAAAGACGCCACACGTAAACTCACCAAAGCGTTAAGAAACGAGGACGAGCGCGCTCAACACCGTTACATCGAGCAATTATCAACCACCAACACGAAAAACTCATTGTGGAGAGCTCACCCAACTCTAAGCTCACCAACAGAAACAGTAATGCCTATAAGAAACTTCGCAGGCGGCTGGGCTTGCAGCGATGAAGAAAGAGCTAACACATTTGCTACTCATCTCCAAAAAGTGTTCCAACCTAACCCTGCAACAAATACGTTTGCACTACCGACTGCTTCAAACGGCTCTCAGCTTCAACATAATCCAATCGAATTTCGCCCGAATGAAATCGTTAGAATCATTAAAGAGCAACTGAACCAAAAAAAAATCTCCAGGAGGTGACCAAATAACCCCAAAGATGATTATTGAGCTTCGTAACTGTGCGATCTGCATAATTGCCCAGCTCTTAAATGCTATCACCAAACTTGGCCACTATCCAGACAGATGGAAAAAGTCAATTATCATTATGATACCAAAGCCTGGAAAAGATCACACAGTTCCCACGTCGTATAGACCTATCAGCTTATTACCGTGTCTATCAAAACTTTTTGAAAAATGTTTTCTGTCCCGGATAAATCCATTCCTGAATCTTCATAACATAATCCCGTCACACCAATTTGGCTTTCGTGAAAAGCACGGAACAATTGAGCAGGTTAACAGAATAACATCAGAGATACGAAGGGCGTTCGAAAATAGAGAATACGCACTGCAATATTCTGGATGTTTCTCAAGCATTCGACAAAGTTTGGTTGGAAGGTCTAATGCATAAGATCAAAACAATGCTCCCAAACAACACACATAAGCTGCTTAAGTCGTACCTATACGAAAGGAAGTTCGCAGTAAGATGTAACACTGCAATGTCTGACGAACACAGTATCGAAGCTGGTGTTCAACAGGGCAGCGTACTTGGACCAACACTGTACGTGCTTTTCACAGCAGACATCCCAATAAGCAGCCGATTGACAACATCTACCTTTGCTGATGATACAGCTATTCTTAGCCGCTCCAGATGCCCAATACAAGCAACAGCGCAACTAGCCCTTCATCTGGTCAACGTGGAAAAATGGTTATCAGATTGGCGAATTAAGGTAAACGAACAAAACTGTAAGCAAGTAACTTTCACCCTTAACAGGCAAGATTGTCCACCGCTCACGTTAAACAACACCACACTTCCAAAAGCAAACGATGTAACGTATCTGGGCGTACACTTAGACAGAAGACTAACATGGCGGCGACACATTGAAGCTAAAAGAACACATTTCAAACTGAAAGCCAATAGCCTCCATTGGCTCATCAATGCTCGCTCTTCCATTAGTTTGGACTACAAGGTCCTGCTTTACAACTCTGTTCTAAAACCAATCTGGACCTACGGTTCCCAGTTATGGGGGAAAGCTAGCAACAGCAGCATTGACATTGTCCAGAGAGCCCAGTCAAAAATATTGAGAACCATTACCGGGCCACCGTGGTATGTTCGAAACGAAAACATTCATAAAGACTTAAACATCTCAACAGTCAAGGAGGAAATAGCGGAACAAAAAGTAAAATATCTTAGTAAGCTCTCATCACACACAAATCATCTCGCGAGAGGTCTCACAAGGCTGCGCAGCCGATCCCGTCTTCGTCTTAACGACTTCCCAACCCAGCGATGATTTTTAGGGACGCGCACTCAGAATACAGTCAAAAAAAAAAAAAAAAATAAATAAAATGAACTGTTAGCTAAGATTTATTAATAAGATTTGTATACTTATTGTTAGTTTTCTAATTCACTAGAACAGATTCAATTAATAAGACCAGCAATTTAAAAAAAAAAAAAAAACTCCGCCAACTGGGAAGTCATCCTCAACGCCCTAGAGAATCTGCAGGTCCCCTCATATCTGCGTGACACAGTTAGGAGCTACTTTGACGGACGGGTGCTGCACTACCGGACCACTGAAGGCATCAAAGTGCACAATATTTCTGCAGGAGTTCCACAGGGATCGGTTATTGGGCCACTGCTGTGGAACATTATGTGCGATGGAGTCTTAAGGCTTAATCTTCCGGATGAGGCACACATAGTTGGATTTGCTGACGATGTTGCTATCGTCGTCGTGCGCAAGAAGCTGGAGCATGCTGAGGCCGCGTGCAATACATGCATTGCCCGTGTGCAGGACTGGCTTAGCCAGGCGGGATTGAAACAGCGGTGGAAACAGCAAAAATAGCTGTTGGCCGGACTACGATTCTGTCCAAACGGGCAATCAAATACCTCGGCGTTATGCTGGATACGAGACTGTCCTTTAAGGAGCACCTGGAGTACACCGCAGCCAAGGCAGCTGGAGTATGTCGCACACTATCGCGCATAATGCTAAACACGTGCGGGCCCAAGCAGGAGCGTCGCCGCTTATTAATGAGCGTTGTCCGTGCAACGGGTTTGTACGCAGCGCCAATATGGTGGAAAGCCGTTCGGGTTCAAAGCTACTGCCTCGGTATAGGCGCTACATACCGCCTTTGCGCGATCTGAGTGTGCTGTGCTTTCCGGACGATTTCTGATGAGGCCGCCCTGGTCATCGCTGGCATGGTTCCCATCGAGGAGCTTGCCATTGAGTCGGGAGAGTTGGCTAGCCGGTCGGGCGCTACTACAGCACGCGCGAGCCGACTGGCAGTAAGATCAAGCACTTTGGAGAGGTGGCAAGCACGCTGGAACTCTTCAGAGAAGGGGCGATGGACATTCGCCTTGATCCCACGGCTTTCACCATGGCTCAACCGTGGTTATGGTGAAGTTAATTTTTACCTGACCCAGCTGCTGTCTGGACATGAGTGCTTCCGGAATTATTTAAGGCGGTTTGGCCAAGAGCTGGCTTGGGTGGTCCCATCACGGTGGACAATCTAGTGCCAAGTATGCTCGAGTCTCCGGCAAAATGGGAAGCGGTCAGCGCATATGCGGCAGAGGTGATGAAGGAGCTGAGGTGAGTAGAACGACTTAGAAGGACCACTCCAATATAGGTGGTGATTGTAGTATGCGAAGCAATTCCTAACGGACATACCGCATACTGTTATCGCTCCTATACACATAGCCACATGTATTACATTCTACTCATTAAGTATTATTTATTGTTATAGTTTATTAAAAATTAAAAAAAAAACATCTACACACCAGCACGCACACCCAGGCTTACACGCACACAGGCATATGCACACGCATAGGCACACACCCCAGGCTTACGCACACACACACAGGCATATACACACGCACACACCGGCTTACATACACAAATACACCGGGGTAAGTGACGGCCACCTGCGATGGGCCCAAAGGTTGCTCAGGCAGCCAGGCTTAGATTTAGTGCGGCCTAGGATAGTATCCCAACCCCCTTTTGTGTAATAAATAGATGTCTTATTGTATGTGATATGAATTTAATAAAGATCCTAGTGTAGATAAATTTTTGTACGCTTTACTTGTTACTCTTTTTTTCCCCCTTTTCCCTCTTTCAGCGAGTGCGCCTCACTCACATAGCCCGCGTGGGGCAAACCTGAGGGGCATGCTAGCGAATCCTCCGAGTTTTAATCTAGATTCTGCGATGCCTGCCATTTGGGGGAGTGATTGGTTAGCACTCCGAGTATTACTCTGGACTAACCAACCTATTCCTTCAGGTGACTCTCAAATCGTCGCCAGTGCTATTTCCCCTACACTTTCCCCTATTGCCCCGACCCCTAGGTATACTCTGGCACAGCTCCCCCAGTGTCCCAGCTATTTACAAATTTTCTGTAAAGCCCCTGGACGCGACTGAGACGCTGACCTCGGCCTAAGAAATTACATCCTTACAGATGGCACCCGAGCAGGGACCCTGGCGGGCATTTTTGGGAGCATAACATCATGGTGGCTTAAAGAACCACAACCACGTAGTGCCTAGGGAGTCCAGGGTCGCCCTAAGCCAGGACTATGTTACGTTTTCTTGTTCTTTGTGTCCTTATTTTGTGCCTAGTTGTTGTCAAAGCCTCAAAATTTAAGTCTCTTCGCCCCTTGCACGTCCCCTTAAAACATCCAGCATCCGACCCCTCCCCCCCCCCCCCCCCTTTGCCGGGGAAGTCTTGGATTTGCTGTCTTTGCAGGCTAAGGCTACAGAGCAGATGCGCCGACGCTCAATAAGGACAGCGCTGCTGACGCCTAATAAGGGCAGCGCTGATGAAGCCTTATAAGCGCAGCGCTGCCATCACCCATCAAGGAGCAGAGCTGCTTTCTGCTATATAAGGCAGACCACGAGCTGAGGATAGGCAGTCAAGACCCGGTCACCGAAGTGAACACATCACAGTGCGACGCAACGATCCTCACGAAGGATTATAATAATCTACAGATCCTCTCGAAGGATTATAATAAAAAAAACCTACAGATCCTCTGGAAGGATACTAATAAATAAAACCTACAGATCCTCCCGAAGGATAATAATAACTAAAATTTCCCCAAAAAAAAAAAAATGAAATAAAATTTTTCCACAGTAGATAACATCATGGTGAATGTCAGCTGGATTTACTATCGCCGTAAGGACGAACTTGTGTCCATGGTCAGTGAGTTTGGGCTCGACGCAGAGGGCACCGTGACTGAAATACGCAGCCAGGAGAGACCATCCGGACACTCTCCTAGCGCGCTTCTCGGAGTTAGAAACGAAGTACCGGGATATCTCTCCAGCCGATCAAAGTGACAACGATAAGAAGCAGTGTTCACGGAGCCCATCACCTTTAGATGCCAGCTCGGTCGCTCCAATCCGACCCGTGATCACCGCGACGAACACAGATGGAGCTGTTCCTGGACCTGATCCTACCCGACTCGCTGGAAGATCATCACCACGTCCCCGGCACAGTTCACCACAAGGCTCAACTACCACAAGGCACGAGGTACCATATGGAGCATTGGCAGAGAAAGCTGAGCGCTGGGGAATCACCTTCGATGGAACCTCGGATCCACTGAGCTTCATTGAGCGCGTAGAAGAGAGGGCGGTAAGCTCACCAGATCGAGCCGAATCGATTACGCCTGGCCATTTCGGAACTCCTAACTGGGGAAGCTGAGAGCTGGTTCAGGGTCAGTCACATGCATGGGGAAATCTGGACCCGATTCAAGCGAGAATTCTAGAATTACCTGCACCGAGTATTCGAGAGCTTGGGACATCCGCACCATTACAGCAAACGTGGACCTTCAAGCGTTATGATCAGCTGCGCTATGATGCAGCGTGCGGTATACTAGCGAGGTGGTCCGTGAGAGGGAAGTGCAACTCAAACCCCACACGAAGCCCCAAATCACACATAGAGATGCAGCAGCGAGTCCCGAAATGCCACACCGACGCCACGGCACCGCAACCCATTTCGTGACAGTGCCCCAGGTACACCCGGAACCGGCAACGGGACTAGCCCAGACACCCCGATAGATGTCCAGAACGCCTGTCGACGCTGTGGACAATCGGGCCATTTCAACCGGGATTGCGGGAACCCACAGGTGATCTACTGCTGGCAGTGCGGACGACGAGGAGTCCGGACAATAGAATGTTGTACACGCTCGTCAGGAAACGGAATGCCACCCTCCTCGAATCTCGACCAGGGGGGAGCAAGGGTCAACCAACGGAAGTAAACGGAGTCATACGACTCGAGGACGCAAGGATAGTAGCCAGAGTAAGTTTAGAAGGGAAACCTTTCCTGGCTACTATCGACACTGGAGCTACGAGGAGCTTCGTCAGCGAAGCGGTCGCGAAGCAATTGTCCACCCGGGGACAACAAAACTTGCAGATGATAGCAAGGCTGGCGGATGGGTCACATACCACTATCACCCAGGCATGTACCGCTGCCATACAGCTTGGGGAACAACGCGTCTGCTTGCCCTTACTAATACTGCCTACAGGAATCGACGACCTGATCTTGGGGATCGACTTCCTCTGTGCCGTAGAAGCCATCTTGTCCTTCGGAGCTTTGGAGTTACAGCTAACACCCGGATTGTTCCAGAGCCCGTACGGCTGACGGAGGGCACGAACGGCCGGATACAACCAGGAGCCACCTATCCCAGCCCCAAGGGCCCCGAGAGAGGAAGATCCAAGCACTCGTGATATACCCAATGTCTACAGTCGCAAGGTGACCTTTAGGGAGAACGAGAACACATGCTACCAGAAGCTACCCATCCCAACCGCAAGAGCCCCAAGAGAGAAAGATCCAAGCACTCGTGAGACACCTGATGTCTGCAGTCGCGGGGCGACCTCTAGGGCACCGACGGATTCGCACTGGGAGAAAGGGAACAAATGCAGAGCAGCCGAAATTCGAACGAACGAAGGGACCATCGAGGCTACTCCAACCGATCCTGGCGAAGACGAGAGGATGAGCAATACCGACGAGGAGGGAATCCTGCGCAAGGAAGGCGACATTTCACGAGGGCCACTTGAGGGTGGCATACCACCCCAACGTCCTCGTTCCCCTTTGGGGAAAAGAAGCGATTACATCGCAGCCGCCCAAAATTTACCGGATCCAGCTAAGACAAGAGACCCATCAAACAGAGATACTACCCGAAGAATCCAGCTATGCAGAAGGTGATCTACGAGCAGGTGGACGAACTACTGCGGAATGATTGTATAGAGCCGTCCAAGAACCCTCATAGTGCACCAATAGTATTGGTGGGGAAGAAGACGGGAGACATACGCATTTGTATTGATTACCGACAGTTGAATGCACGTTCCATCCCAGATGCGTACCCGCTGCCGAGGATACATCACATTTTGGAGAGACTCCGAGGCATCGACATGATTATGGATCACCTTGCATTGAAGTGGCTAAACAGCATCGACAATCCGAGGGGACGAATTGCGAGGTGGGCACTCGAGTTGCAGCAATATCAAATTGATATTCACTATCGCCGAGGGAAGCTTAACGTCGTGGCAGATGCACTATCCAGGCAACCACTGGAGGAGACGCTACAGACGGCACGAGTCGAAGCTGTTATGTGTCTATGGCTCCTCAAGCTGACTAAGCGCATCGAGGACCACCCCAAGGACCATCCGGACTATGCAC
Source organism: Scaptomyza flava (assembly GCA_030179655.1). Taxonomy (NCBI): domain Eukaryota; kingdom Metazoa; phylum Arthropoda; class Insecta; order Diptera; family Drosophilidae; genus Scaptomyza; species Scaptomyza flava. Next base: position 55,544,189 of record JARNME010000404.1, read on the forward strand.
TGGAGAACGGTCAGGTGTACCGACATCTAGGTCTACGCCCAGCTGAGGAGGATTACATACCCTGGAAGCTCTGCGTGGCATCCGAACAACTCTCCCACGTCCTCAAGGAGTGACATGACAACCCTACCGCTGGTCACCTAGGGATAAGGAAGACAGCCAGCCGTGTCATGCAGGGGTATTACTGGCCCGGTCTGTTTAAAGACGTAACCCGATATGTACGACGATGTGCCAATTGTCAGGCATACAAGGTGAACCAGCTGAAGCCCGCTGGGAAAATGTTGACCAGGCAAGTGGAAGAACCGTTTCGTACCATCTGTTCCGACTTCGTTGGCCCCCTCCCACTATCCAAACACGGAAACACCATGCTCCTAATGTTCTTTGATCACTTCTCTAAATGAGTAGAGCTGGTACCCTTACGCAAGGCTACGACCGTGCATTTGGAGCGAGCGTTCAGGAAGCGAATACTTTGGCGCTTCGGGGTACCGCGGTGCTTTGTATGCGACAACGGGACACAGTTCACCAGTCTGTCGTTTAGTCGATTCTGCGAAAAGCTAGGGATGGAGCTACAGCACACCGCTCCCTACAGCCCCCAACAGAATCCGACGGTGAGGGCGAACCGGACGATCAAGACTATGCTGGCTCACTACGTCGAGGGACAGCAGAGAACGTGGAATGAGTTGCTCCCGGAAATCATGTTAGCCATCAATACCAGCGTTCCGATACGACAGGATTCAGCTCCGCATTCTTAGTTCAAGGACTTGAGCCCCGTCCACCAAGTGCGTTATATGACGAAGTTACGCCAGGAAGTGAACGATTGGAGACGAATCCCGAGACCCGAGCCACAAAGCTGCAAAAAGTTTTCGAGGTCGTGAAGCAAAACGTGCAGAGAGCATCCCAGGACCAATCAAAGCAGTACAACCTTCGCCGTGCTAGTCAAGCATGACGTTCTGAGTAACGCAGCAGAGGAAGTTGCAGCGAAACTAGCACCGAAGTTCGATGGTCCATATGAACTAAAGAAGTTCGTATCCCCGAATACAGTACGCCTTCAGCATTTGGAGACTCATAAGCGTCGAATGGCTAGTTTGGCAGACTTGAAGCCGTTTCACTCCGACCCCGACGAGTATTCCCCGAATGTCACCCAGACCCAAGAACCAAGTCCACTTTTCCTCATCCCGTCACGTCCTTCAGACCCTCTTACAAACCGCACTGTAGGCAGGGTAATACAAATTAAAATTACGACTCCATTGTGTTACAGCGAGAAGATGTCTGAAGCAGAGGGACACATCGTGTTCGGGCTTGAAGGACACTGCCGGAAATACGTGGACCTCGAAGGATACCACTCCGACGGCAGCCGCGCCACGGACATTTACGTGCCGCCCGAGGATATCCCCGACGTACCCGAAGTCCCCGACTCCACCTCAGGCGTACCCCTACCCACGATAGACCCCTGGAGAGACCTGAGGGTGGACCTTGGATGGCCGTCCGACGACGCAATCGGCGAGGTGCTGTTTTTTGCGATAAACCTTGCGGATGACGTTTCGGGTCTCGACGACCTACCACTCTACGCCATCGACTGGGTGATAGCCCCGGAGAGCTGGCGGGTAGAAGGAACGGGGGGGTTGCTACCACAGGATGTCCGAGACAGCGTCGAGGTGGCGGTACGGCGCAACCCCATCTACGGTACTAAGTACCTCATAGCGACGGAAGGCCATGCGTTCCAGGTGAAGGTGTCGAAAGCCGGGAAGGTCACCGTCCGTCACCACCCCACGAAGTATGGAGAGGGTGTGAGGTAGCGATCAGCTACCGCACATTTATGTTTTTCGTTTGTGCCGTCATTTGTGTTATCTTGTGGTTGCATTTACCATGCTCCGTTCGCGTTTGCGTAAAATGCAACACGAAAACAGTGCTCCGCTCGCATTTGCGCAAACGCAAACGCAAGATAGTGCTCCGCTCGCATTTTGCGTAAATGCAAACGCAAATTTTTGCTCCGCTCGCATTTTGCGTAAACGAAAACGCAGAATTTTGCTCCGCGCGGAACGAGTTGGTGTTTTGCGCGTTCCGGGGGAATGGAGGCTCTGAAAGAAGAAGAAAAAACAGCTAGAAAATGATATTGCAATTTTTGAATGCAAATATCAGTTTTTCGGAGCGGGCCTAAGCGGTCGGTACGCGAGAATTGAAGTGCAACGGCAACAACAACGCGACCAACGAGGACAACGGAGCGACAACAACGGCAACAGCGACAACCACAGGGTACAACCGCCACCGCAGCCACAATAATAGCAACGGCCACGATCAGTGGTAGCGCCCGGCAGCAACGTCAGCAGCAGTAAGCACAACACTACCCACACCTGGCATCGACACCCGCAGACACACCCACATACGCACAACACTCCAAACACCCGGCATCGACACCCAGGCACACACACAGGCATACGCACAACACTACCCACACCCGGCATCGACACACAGGCGCACGCACACCGGCATACGCACAACACTCCACACACCCGGCATCGACACACAGGCACACACACAGCACGCACACCCAGGCTTACCCACACACAGGCACACACACTCAGGCTTACATCTACCCCCAGCACGCACACCCAGGCTTACGCATACACACAGGCACATACACACGCGCACACAGGCCCACACACTCAAGCTTTCGACACGCACATTTGCGTTTTCCAAGTGCGGTCGTGTTTTCTAGTGGCTTCGTCTTACTGATGTTTTTCGGTGCTTATCTGTGCAAAACAAGATAAAAATCCGTTTTTACTAGCACTGTGGAAGTTCCTGGCCACATACCTGAGCACCCGAGTGTTGCCGCCAGGCGTGATCCTTGGTGGTTTCCATCGTTGCCTGGTCAAGCCTTTTCTACAGGCTGACCGCTCGCGCCTTTTTTTTGCCAGTTTCGTTGGTGTGCAATCTCAAAGTACACACAGTGCAACACATTTTCCTGTTGTTTGCGTGCATTTGTGTATTTTAGGCTGACCGCAGCTGCTGTGACAGCTGATAGCGCTACATCCCTGGGCTGGTGTCTTGCGACAGTGCTGCCAACCGATCAAGCTGCGCTTACCTGGTTCTCCGCGTTGGTAACAGGTGGCGCTGTCGCTAGCTGGAGGTGTCTTCACTGTTTAAGGTTAATGTACCGGGTGTAACAAAAATTCGTGGCATACCCTAAGGGGTCGGTGTTTGGCGTAGCACAGCACATAGGCGCTTATCTTTCTGCTGCAACCTTAGTAGGAGCTTCCAAGCATAAATAAGCAAAAAGCCACGGAACCGGCTATTACCAAACGTGGAAACAATCCGCAAGACGGCCAAAGGTGATTTGCTGCTACGGCTTGGTAAACAGCCAGCGCACAGTGCAAACGAGCTGCAGCTCGCAGTCGGCGCAGTCGACACTGTCCGACACCAATCAGGTAGAGATCTGCGACCTTGACGAGCTGGCGACGAAGGAAGAGGTCCTGGATGCGGTCAGATCAGCCGTAGGAGACCCGACGAAGGATATTGACGTCGTTAAGACGCTGCGTCGTACGAGGGCTGGCCTTCAAACGGCAACCCTGGGCCTACCGGCGGCTAAAGCGATTAGCCTCGTGGAGAAGAAGATTCGCATTAGCTGGGCGGTGTGCCACATTAGGCCCCTAATTCAGCCAAGGCGCTGCTATAAGTGCCTGGAGTATGGACATATAGCTGTCCATTGCAAGAGTGGTGCAGACCACAGCAAGGCTTGCTACAAGTGGGGAGGTTCTGGACATGTTGCGAGAGTCTGCAACCAGCAACCAAAGTGTGCCCTATGCACGAGAAAAAGAGAGCGAATGACTGACCATGCGGCTGGCAGTTACAGGTGTCCGGCGTACAGAGAGGCTATCAAACACGCAAAATAGTGAAATTCTTGCAGCTCAACCGCGGTACCCCGAAGCGCCAAAGTATTCGCTTCCTGAACGCTCGCTCCAAATGCACGGTCGTAGCCTTGCGTAAGGGTACCAGCTCTACTCAAAGAACATTAGGAGCATGGTGTTTCCGTGTTTGGATAGTGGGAGGGGGCCAACGAAGTCGGAACAGATGGTACGAAACGGTTCTTCCACTTGCCTGGTCAACATTTTCCCAGCGGGCTTCAGCTGGTTCACCTTGTATGCCTGACAATTGGCACATCGTCGTACATATCGGGTTACGTCTTTAAACAGACCGGGCCAGTAATACCCCTGCATGACACGGCTGGCTGTCTTCCTTATCCCTAGGTGACCAGCGGTAGGGTTGTCATGTCACTCCTTGAGGACGTGGGAGAGTTGTTCGGATGCCACGCAGAGCTTCCAGGGTATGTAATCCTCCTCAGTTGGGCGTAGACCTAGATGTCGGTACACCTGACCGTTCTCCAGTGCATAGTCCGGATGGTCCTTGGGGTGGTCCTCGATGCGCTTAGTCAGCTTGAGGAGCCATAGACACATAACAGCTTCGACTCGTGCCGTCTGTAGCGTCTCCTCCAGTGGTTGCCTGGATAGTGCATCTGCCACGACGTTAAGCTTCCCTCGGCGATAGTGAATATCAATTTGATATTGCTGCAACTCGAGTGCCCACCTCGCAATTCGTCCCCTCGGATTGTCGATGCTGTTTAGCCACTTCAATGCAAGGTGATCCATAATCATGTCAAATTTATTGCCCTCCAGGAAGCACTTCAGTTTGCGGATGGCCCAAACGATGGCCAGACATTCCTGCTCCGTCGCTGAGTTATTCTCTTCGGGCTTTGACAACCGCCGGCTGACGTAGGCTATCACCCGCTCTGCTCCGTCTATCTCCTGCGTCAATACTGCTCCCAATCCATAATCGCTGGCGTCGGTCTGCAATACGAATTTTGCCGAGAAGTCCGGACAGGCGAGGACTGGGGCCTCAGTGAGGCGTAGCTTAAGCTCCTCGAAGGCGGCTTGCTGAGACTCCCCCCATTCCCAACGTTTGCTTTTTCGGAGTAGCAGAGACATCGGCTGCACTACTTCCGCGAAGTTTGCCGCAAACCTCCGATACCATGACGCTATTCCCAAACAACGGCGCAGCTCACGTATCTTTGTTGGTGGGGTGAGCTATTGAACAGTGGCGATTTTCTCCGAGTCCGTGTGAATCCCTTGCTCGCTGATGACATGGCCTAGAAACGCTATACTTCGGCGAAAGAATTTGCACTTGGCCTTTTTCAAGCGCAGATTCGCTTCGCGCAGGCGTCGAAGCACTTCTTGGAGGTTCCTCAGGTGATCCTCTATGTCTACTCCGGTGATGATGATGTCATCGAGGTAGGCGAAGGCATACGAATCCATAGCGGGGCCTATGACTCCATCAAGTGCTCTCTGAAACGTCGCCGGTGCAGAATGCAAGCAGAAAGGCATAACTTTCCAGTGGAACAGGCCTCTTCCCGGTACAGTGAATGCCGTGTACTGACGGCTGTTGCGCGCCATAGGGATCTGCCAGTATCCACTCTTCAGGTCCAACGTGGTGATGTACTTCGCATTTCGGAGTCTCTCCAAAATGTGATGTATCCTCGGCAGCGGGTACGCATCTGGGATGGAACGTGCATTCAACTGTCGGTAATCAATACACATGCGTATGTCCCCCGTCTTCTTCCCCACCAACACTATTGGTGCACTATGAGGGCTCTTGGACGGCTCTATACAATCATTCCGCAGTAGTTCGTCCACCTGCTCGTAGATCACCTTCTGCATAGCTGGATTCTTCGGGTAGTATCTCTGTTTGATGGGTCTCTTGTCTTAGCTGGATCCGGTAAATTTTGGGCGGCTGCGATGTAATCGCTTCTTTTCCCCAAAGGGGAACGAGGACGTTGGGGTGGTATGCCACCCTCAAGTGGCCCTCGTGAAATGTCGCCTTCCTTGCGCAGGATTCCCTCCTCGTCGGTATTGCTCATCCTCTCGTCTTCGCCAGGATCGGTTGGAGTAGCCTCGATGGTCCCTTCGTTCGTTCGAATTTCGGCTGCTCTGCATTTGTTCCCTTTCTCCCAGTGCGAATCCGTCGGTGCCCTAGAGGTAACCCCGCGACTGCAGACATCAGGTGTCTCACGAGTGCTTGGATCTTACTCTCTTGGGGCTCTTGGGGTTGGGATGGGTAGCTTCTGGTAACATGTGTTTCTCAATCTCCCTAAAGGTCACCTTGCGACTGTAGACATTGGGTATATCACGAGTGCTTGGATCTTCCTCTCTCGGGGCCCTTGGGGCTGGGATAGGTGGCTCCTGGTTGTATCCGGCCGTTCGTGCCCTCCATCGGCCGTTCGGGCTCTGGAACAATCCGGGTGTTAGCTGTAACTCCAAAGCTCCGAAGGACAAGATGGCTTCTACGGCACAGAGGAAGTCGATCCCCAAGATCAGGTCGTCGATTCCTGTAGGCAGTATTAGTAAGGGCAAGCAGACGCGTTGTTCCCCAAGCTGTATGGCAGCGGTACATGCCTGGGTGATAGTGGTATGTGACCCATCTGCCAGCCTTACTATCATCTGCAAGTTTTGTTGTCGCCGGGTGGACAATTGCTTCGCGACCGCTTCGCTGACGAAGCTCCTCGTAGCTCCAGTGTCGATAGTAGCCAGGAAAGGTTTCCCTTCTAAACTTACTCTGGCTACTATCCTTGCGTCCTCGAGTCGTATGACTCCGTTTACTTCCGTTGGTTGACCCTTGCTCCCCCCTGGTCCGGATTCGAGGAGGGTGGCATTCCGTTTCCTGACGAGCGTGTACAACATTCTATTGTCCGGACTCCTCGTCGTCCGCACTGCCAGCAGTAGATCACCTGTGGGTTCCCGCAATCCCGGTGAAATGGCCCGTTGTCTACAGCGTCGACAGGCGTCTGGACATCTATCGGGTGTCTGGGCTAGTCCCGTTGCCGGTTCGGGTGTACCTGGGGCACTGTCACGAAGGGTTGCGGTGCCGTGGCGTCGGTGTGGCATTTCGGGACTCGCTGCTGCATCTCTATGTGTGATTTGGGGCTTCGTGTGGGGTTTGAGTTGCACTTCCCTCTCGCGGACCACCTCGCTAGTATAACCCGCACGCTGCATCATTAGAATTCTATAAATTCTCGCTTGAATCGGGTCCAGATTTCCCCATGCATGTGACTGACCCTGAACCAGCTTTCAGCTTCCCCAGTTAGGAGTTCCGAAATGGCCAGGCGTAATCGATTCGGCTCGATCTGGTGAGCTTACCGCCCTCTATTCTACGCGCTCAATGAAGCTCAGTGGATCCGAGGTTCCATCGAAGGTGATTCCCCAGCGCTGAACTTTCTCTGCCAATGCTCCATATGGGACCTCGTGCCTTGTGGTTGTTGAGCCTTGTGGTGAACTGTGCCGGGGACGTGGTGATGATCTTCCAGCGAGTCGGGTAGGATCAGGTCCAGGAACAGCTCCATCTGTGTTCGTCGCGGTGATCACGGGTCGGATTGGAGCGACCGAGCTGGCATCTAAAGGTTATGGGCTCCGTGAACACTGCTTCTTATCGTTGTCACTTTGATCGGCTGGAGAGATATCCCGGTACTTCGTTTCTAACTCCGAGAAGCGCGCTAGGAGAGTGTCCGGATGGTCTCTCCTGGCTGCGTATTTCAGTCACGGTGCCCTCTGCGTCGAGCCCAAACTCACTGACCATGGACACAAGTTCGTCCTTACGGCGATAGTAAATCCAGCTGACATTCACCATGATGTTATCTACTGTGGAACAATTTTATTTCATTTTTTTTTTTTTTTTTGGGGAAGTTTTAGTTATTATTATCCTTCGGGAGGATCTGTAGGTTTTATTTATTAGTATCCTTCCAGAGGATCTGTAGGTTTTTTTTATTATAATCCTTCGAGAGGATCTGTAGATTATTATAATCCTTCGTGAGGATCGTTGCGTCGCACTGTGATGTGTTCACTTCGGTGACCGGGTCTTGACTGCCTATCCTCAGCTCGTGGTCTGCCTTATATAGCAGAAAGCAGCTCTGCTCCTTGATGGGCGATAACAGCGCTGCGCTTATAAGGCTTCATCAGCGCTGCCCTTATTAGGCGTCAGCAGCGCTGTCCTTATTGAGCGTCGGCGCATCTGCTCTGTAGCCTTAGCCTGCAAAGACAGCAAATCCAAGACTTCCCCGGCAAAGGGGGGGGGGGGGGGGGAGGGGTCGGATGCTGGATGTTTTAAGGGGACGTGCAAGGGGCGAAGAGACTTAAATTTTGAGGCTTTGACAACAACTAGGCACAAAATAAGGACACAAAGAACAAGAAAACGTAACATAGTCCTGGCTTAGGGCGACCCTGGACTCCCTAGGTACTACGTGGTTGTGGTTCTTTAAGCCACCATGATGTTATGCTCCCAAAAATGCCTGCGAGGGTCATTGCTCGGGTGCCATCTGTAAGGACGTTATTTCTTAGGCCGAGGTCGGCGTCTCAGTCGCGTCCAGGGGCTTTACAGAAAATTTGTAAATAGCTGGGACACTGGGGGAGCTGTGCCAGAGTATACCTAGGGGTCGGTGCAATAGAGGAAAGTGTAGGGGAAATAGCAGGGGGTTCGTGAGCATGCCTTACGCAATGGCGACGATTTGAGAGTCACCTGAAGGAATAGGTTGGTTAGTCCAGAGTAATACTCGGAGTGCTAACCAATCACTCCCCCAAATGGCAGGCGTCGCAGAATCTAGAGTAAAACTCGGAGGATTCGCTAGCATGCCCCTCAGGTTTGCCCCACGCGGGCTATGTGAGTGAGGCGCACTCGCTGAAAGAGGGAAAAGGGGGAAAAAAAGAGTAACAAGTAAAGCGTACACAAATTTATCTACACTAGGCCCATCGCAGATGGCCGTCACTTACCCCGGTGTATTTGTGTATGTAAGCCGGTGTGTGCGTGTGTATATGCCTGTGTGTGTGTGCGTTAGCCTGGGGTCTTTTTTTTTTTTTTTTTATTCCTTGGTAATAAATAATAACCTACATTAAACTATACAATAAAAACAATCATAGACATTGCCAGCCTCTGTGGGACCGCCGCGAGGCATTCCTTCGCAGAAACAAAAGCAATGCTTATGAAGCGATCGCCCTTAAGCGTTCCAGACGCCTCAGCTCCGCCATCGTAGAAGCTGCGAGTCCGCAAACCGCATTCCATACCACCTCCCTCTCTATCATAAGATCCACCAGGTTTGTTGGCGAAAGGGGCTGACCAATCAGGGTCTCCACCTGCAGACGTTCATGGGCGAATCGCCCACACTGGAAGAAAACATGGCTTACATCCTCCTCCGTACCATCTCCGCACCAGCTACACTCTGAACTGGAATCGTGCTTGAACCGCTTTAAGTAGCTCCTAAAGCAACCATGTCCCGTTAGCAGCGGGGTGAGGTAGAATGTGACTGACCCGTGCTTCCTCTCTAGCCATCGCCGCACATCGGGTATCAATAGGTGCGTCCAACGCCCTTTTGCGGAAGTATTCCAATGCCGCTGCCAGGCCTCTAGGCACCGCTCGCGGGCTGCAGCCCTAGCTGCTCTTCTCTCCGTTGTCCGTTGGTGCTGCTTCCAAAAACGCTGCGGCTTCTACTGCTAAGCTGTGGATTGGGATCATTCCAGCAACCACCAGCGCTGCATCCGAGGAGACTGTGCGAAAGGCGCAGCAGACGCGATGGGCAGAGAGCCGGTAAGATGACACGATACCCTTCATGTAGGTGGCCACCGAAGTTGCGCCGACCCAAATTGGAGCAGCTTACAGCACTATCGACTTCAGGACGCTCGTAAGCAGCAGCCTCGTTTGCTGTTTAGGACCCCGCGTATTAGGCATCAACCTCGCAAGGGCTCGCACGGATTCAGCTGCCTTCCGATGCACGAATGCCAGGTGCTCGCCAAAGTTTAAGCGCCGATCGATGACCACACCAAGGTAGCGGATACAGTCCTTGGACCGCATTGTCACGCCTCCCACCGTGATATCCACGTACTCCACCTTTTTTCGGCTGCTGATGAGCACCGCCTCCGTCTTTTGGGCAGCCAGTTGAAGACCAACAGACGACAGCCACCGCGTCACTGCGTCTAAGCACCAATCGCAGAGCTCTGTAACTCGCCGTAGGTCTTTAGCTACAAGCACCAGAGCGACGTCGTCCGCATATCCAATAGCGCTTGCACCATCCGGCAACTGAAGCTGTAGAATCCCGTCATACATGATATTCCACAGGAGAGGACCCAGGACAGATCCTTGTGGAACACCTGCAGAAACGGCGTACTCCTTCTCCCCCTCATCTGTATGGTAATGCAGCCTACGGTTGTCAAAGTAGTTCCTCACGATTGCTACGAGGTAGTCTGGCACTCTAAAACTCCCCAGGGCATCCAAAATGTAGCTCCAATTCGCGGAGTTAAAAGCGTTCTTGACGTCTATGGTCACAACGAGACAGTAGTGCTTACTGCCAAAGCGCCAGCGGGTGCCTGAGATTGCTTCTGCGGCTATACTGACTACCGACCTGATGGCATCGGTAGTAGATCTCGCCCTCCTGAAGCCGAATTGCAGCGGTGATAATCCTCCAGCATTCTGCACGGCGTCATCCAGCCTAGCAGCTATGATCGCCTCGAAGACCTTGCCACTGTTGTCAATGAGACAAATAGGCCGGTATGCTGAAGGGTCATCAGGAGGCTTATCTGGCTTAGGCAGCAGGACGAGTTTCTGCACCTTCCACCTGTCCGGAAAGATGCCTTCTCGCAGACACTTGGTGTACATCTGGGCAAACAATTCTGGCTGGAGCATGATTGCTAGATGCAGGCACCTATTAGGGACACCATCCGGACCAGGTGCTTTATTGGCTGATAGCTTCCGTGCTGCCAGCTGCATTTCTTCCAAAGAAACTGCAGAAACACCTTCATGGATGGAAGCCGCGCCAGCTGACGATAACGGGTTCGCGCACTGAGGAAACAGATTCGCCACAATTTCCTTCATGCGAACTAGCTCCATAGGCGCGTTGTTCGTGCCTTGGCTGACACGCTTAAAGACCATCTTGTAGGCTCTTCCCCAAGGGTCCTTGTCGGCTGAGTCACACAGCTTAAGGAAACACTCCTTTTTGCTGGCTTTGATGGTGTTCTTTAGCACTTTTCTTGCGGCCTTAAACTCAAGCTGCATCGAGCGAGTTTCCCCCGACCCTCGTGTGGCTGCTCGCTGAAAGCGTCTTCTCGATCTCAGGCAGGCTCGCCGAGCCTCAGCTATTTCATCGTTCTACCAAAACACGCTGGTGTGATGGCGTCTATATGCTTTCCTCTGGGGCATACTCGCAGCGCACGCAGCTTCTAGCTGCTGGGCCATCTGTTCCACCATATCATGCGCCGGTCCGCCTGCTACCATATGAGCAATGGAATCAGCGAAACTCCTCGTGTTGAGCGACTCAACCCGGTATGCTACACCAGGGCTGGGCCTTGCCGGCACCCGCAGCCTTTCTCCAACCGAAAACATGATGGCCACGTGGTCGCTTCCAGTGCAGCAGTCACTTATGTACCACAATGCCGAGCGGGCGAGTGCACTGCTCACATATGTGAGGTCGAAAGTTGACCCAGCACGTCCGTTGTTAAAAGTGTTCTCTGACCCAGTGTAAATAAGGACAAGGTCGAGGGACGCAAACGACTCCACAAGGATGGTGCCCCTGGCGTTCGTAGACGGGCTGCCCCAGTCGGTTGACCACGCGTTAAAATCGCAAGCAATTATAACGTTGCTGCGACCCCTGGAGTTGTCCGCGATTTCCATAAGCACCGCTTCGAACTCGCCGATCGTGAGACTTGGCGCTAAGTAGCAGCTATAAAGCCAGAGGTCTCCTAGTTTCGCACGCATGAAGCAATCGGAGGCTAGAACGTGCGTAAAGGGGGACTGTAGGTCACCGCAGCTCCACACGGCAGCTTTCCCAGATCTGTCCGAAGCCCACAACCTAGCATTAGCGGTTGCCCGGTGGTGCGGCTCGCTAAGCACTGCGACATCTATTTTTTCCTCCAAGATTGTCTGTTCCAGTATGGCTTGGGCAGCGACACAATGGTTGAGGTTGAGCTGCAAGACTTTCACCATTTTGTGTGTTTGATAGCCTCCCTGTCCGCTGGACACCTGTAACTGCCAGTCGTGTGGTCAGTCATTCGCTCTCCTTTTCTCGTGCATAGGGTACATTTTGGTTGCTGGTTGCAGTCTCTCGCAACGTGTCCAGAACCTCCGCACTTGTAGCAAGCCTTGCTGTGGTCTGCGCCACTCTTGCAATGGACAGCAATATGTCCATACTCCAGGCACTTATAGCAGCGCCTTGGCTGAATTAGAGGCCTAATGCAGCACGCCGCCCAGCCAATGCGAATCTTCGACATCTCAAAGAGGCTAATCACTTTAGCCGCCGGAAGGCCCAGGGTTGCCGTTTGAAGGCCAGCCCTCGTACGACGCAGCGTCTTAACGACGTCAATGTCCATTGTGGGCTCTCCTATAGCTGACCTGACCGCGTCCAGGACCTCTTTCTTCGTCGCCAGCTCATCAAGGTCGCAGATCTCTACCTGATTGGTGTCGGACAGTGTTTTTACAGTTGCACGCCCACCCAACACCTTTCCAACTGCGAGCTGTAGCTCGTTTGCACTGTGCGCTGGCTTTTTACCAAACCGTAGCAGCAAATCACCCTTGGCCGTCTTGCGGATTGTTTCCTTATCCCCTCGGAGATGCGCAAGTGATGGCTCGCTCCTGACCACTTTAAGGATGTATGCAAAGCTGCAGTCACCCAGCCCGGATACGGTGACAGCATCCGCCCGCGTGCGTGCTGCCTTGCCTTTGTGGCCAACTACCTTGGACCAGGAATTCTGCTCTGGCTGTGATGACCCACGGGGGTTTCTGGTCCTTGATTTGGGGCACTTAGAGATACCCTGCTTTTTTCGGGGGGGTATTGCGGTGAGAGCTCGATGGCTCGCGAAGACGTTTCGGCGTTCCCGCCTGGGGTGTGTGCCTATGCGTGTGCATATGCCTGTGTGCGTGTAAGGCTGGGTGTGCGTGCTGGTGTGTAGATGTTTTTTTTTGATTTTTAATCAAGTATAACAATAAATAATACTTAATGATTAGAATGTAATACATGTGGCTATGTGTATAGGAGCGATAACAGTATGCGGTATGTCCGTTAGGAATTGCATCGCATACTACAATCACCACCTATATTGGAGTGGTCCTTCTAAGTCGTTCCACTCGCCTCAGCTCCTTCATCACCTCTGCCGCATATGCGCTGACCGCTTCCCATTTTTCCGGAGACTCGAGCATACTTGGCACTAGATTGTCCATCGTGATGACTTTTTCCATCTGTCTGGATAGTGGCCAAGTTTGGTGATAGCATTGAAGAGCTGGGCAATTATGCAGATTGCACAGTAAAGAAGCTCAATAATCATCTTTGGGGTTATTTGGTCACCTCCTGGAGATTTTTTTGGGTTTAGTTGCTCTTTAATGATTCTAACGATTTCATTCGGGCGAAATTCGATTGGATTATGTTGAAGCTGAGAGCCGTTTGAAGCAGTCGGTAGTGCAAACGTATTTGTTGCAGGGTTAGGTTGGAACACTTTTTGGAGATGAGTAGCAAATGTGTTAGCTCTTTCTTCATCGCTGCAAGCCCAGCCGCCTGCGAAGTTTCTTATAGGCATTACTGTTTCTGTTGGTGAGCTTAGAGTTGGGTGAGCTCTCCACAATGAGTTTTTCGTACTGGTGGTTGATAATTGCTCGATGTAACGGTGTTGAGCGCGCTCGTCCTCGATTTTTAACGCTTTGGTGAGTTTACGTGTGGCGTCTTTTAGTTTTTGCTTTGCCGATGGCGTGCTGTTCAATTTGTAGATTTGTTGTCCTTTGGTTGTGTATTGTTTTTGGTATTTGAGCCGTAGCGGCGCGAGCTGCGGCGACGAAGCCAGTCTCCAGAGTGTTAACAAAACTATCAATGTCAGCTACATCAGCGAGACGTGGCTTAAGCTCAATGTGTGAGCTTATATATTTTTTGTATATGAGCCAGTTAGTTTTATGTGATGTTAGCTTACCAGGTCGATTTATGAATTCAGGGTGTCGTTGCAGATCTATTAGGACTGGCGACTGATCGGATGATAGATCCGAAAGGCACTCTGCACTTATCAGTCTACGCGAAATGTTTTTGGTAACGGCAAAGTCAATCAAATCGGGTAGTTTTTTGGGATCTGTCGGCCAGTATGTTGGTCTGCCAGGAGAAACGTGGTCGAGCTTGTTGTTAGCTTTTATAATTGCATTGTAGAGCTGCTTTCCTTTTGGATTCACTAGACGAGATCCCCAGTGTGTGTGCTTGGCATTGTAGTCTCCTGCTGCTATAAATCATTCTCCTAGTGAGTTAAAAAATTCCATAAATTGGTCTTCAGATATGGTATAACGCGGAGGGCAGTATACAGCGGCAAGAGTAAGTTGGTTCACACTGTCCAAATGTATTTTTAGAGATGTGGCCTGTAGAAAGTTTTCAGCAAACTCTTTATAGTAGTGGTGCTTGAGGCGGCTTCTGATCAAAATACCAGTTCCACCGTGTGCTTTGCCATCGGGATGATTTGTACGATAGAAGTATCCAACTATGTTAAAGTTATATTTGTTTGTAAGGTGTGTTTCGGAAAGTAGCATTACGTCGATGTGCTTATCGAGAAGGAATTGAGCTAATTCAAGTTTATGCTGTGAGACGCCATTAGCGTTCCACGTAGATATTCGTAACTCAGCCATTGGATGTATGCAAAGCTGCAGTCACCCAGCCCGGATACGGTGACAGCATCCGCCCGCGTGCGTGCTGCCTTGCCTTTGTGGCCAACTACCTTGGACCAGGAATTCTGCTCTGGCTGTGATGACCCACGGGGGTTTCTGGTCCTTGATTTGGGGCACTTAGAGATACCCTGCTTTTTTCGGGGGGGTATTGCGGTGAGAGCTCGATGGCTCGCGAAGACGTTTCGGCGTTCCCGCCTGGGGTGTGTGCCTATGCGTGTGCATATGCCTGTGTGCGTGTAAGGCTGGGTGTGCGTGCTGGTGTGTAGATGTTTTTTTTTTGATTTTTAATCAAGTATAACAATAAATAATACTTAATGATTAGAATGTAATACATGTGGCTATGTGTATAGGAGCGATAACAGTATGCGGTATGTCCGTTAGGAATTGCATCGCATACTACAATCACCACCTATATTGGAGTGGTCCTTCTAAGTCGTTCCACTCGCCTCTGCTCCTTCATCACCTCTGCCGCATATGCGCTGACCGCTTCCCATTTTTCCGGAGACTCGAGCATACTTGGCACTAGATTGTCCATCGTGATGGGACCACCCAAAGCCAGCTAAAGCGTGGTGCGTTGGTTCGCGAACCGCCCGCAGGTGAACAGTACGTGGTGTGCGTCCTCCTGTAAGCCTTCTCCGCACCATAGGCACTCATCGCTTTGCTCTTGGCCAAACCGCCTTAAATAATTCCGGAAGCACTCATGTCCAGACAGCAGCTGGGTCATTTAAAAATTAACTTCACCATGACTACGGTTGAGCCATGGTGAAAGCCGTGGGATCAAGGCGAATGTCCATCGCCCCTTCTCTGAAGAGTTCCAGCGTGCTTGCCACCTCTCCAAAGTGCTTGATCTTACTGCCAGTCGGCTCGCGCGTGCTGTAGTAGCGGCCGACCGGCTAGCCAACTCTCCCGACTCAATGGCAAGCTCCTCGATGGGAACCATGCCAGCGATGACCAGGGCGGCCTCATCAGAAATCGTCCGGAAAGCAGAGCGCACTCAGATCGCGCAAAGGTGGTATGTAGCGCCTATACCGAGGCAGTAGCTTTGAACCCGAACGGCTTTCCACCATATTGGCGCTGCGTACAAACCCGTTGCACGGACAACGCTCATTAATAAGCGGCGACGCTCCTGCTTGGGCCCGCACGTGTTTAGCATTATGCGGGATAGTGTGCGACATACTCCAGCTGCCTTGGCTGCGGTGTACTCCAGGTGCTCCTTAAAGGACAGTCTCGTATCCAGCATAACGCCGAGGTATTTGATTGCCCGTTTGGACAGAATCGTAGTCCGGCCAACAGCTATTTTTGCTGTTTCCACCGTCTTGTGGCTGCTCACAAGCACCGCCTCCGTCTTGTGCGCAGCCAGCTTTAATCCCGCCTGGTTAAGCCAGTCCTGCACACGGGCAATGCATGTATTGCACGCGGCCTCAGCATGCTCCAGCTTCTTGCGCACGACGACGATAGCAACATCGTCAGCAAATCCAACTATGTGTGCCTCATCCGGAAGATTAAGCCTTAAGACTCCATCGCACATAATGTTCCACAGCAGTGGCCCAATAACCGATCCCTGTGGAACTCCTGCAGAAAAATTGTGTACTTTAATGCCTTCAGTGGTCCGGTAGTGCAGCACCCGTCCGTCAAAGTAGCTCCTAACTGTGTCACGCAGATATGAGGGGACCTGCAGATTCTCTAGGGCGTTGAGGATGACTTCCCAGTTGGCGGAGTTTTTTTTTTTTTTTTAAATTGCTGGTCTTATTTATTGAATCTGTTCTAGTGAATTAGAAAACTAACAATAAGTATACAAATCTTATTAATAAATCTTAGCTAACAGTTCATTTTATTTATTTTTTTATTTTTTTACTGTATTCTGAGTGCGCGTCCCTAAAAATCATCGCTGGGTTGGTAAGTCGTTACGACGAAGACGGGATCGGCTGCGCAGCCTTGTGAGACCTCTCGCGAGATGATTTGTGTGCGATGAGAGCTTACTAAGATATTTTACTTTTTGTTCCGCTATTTCCTCCTTGACTGTTGAGATGTTTAAGTCTTTATGAATGTTTTCGTTTCGAACATACCACGGTGGCCCGGTAGTGGTTCTCAATATTTTTGACTGGGCTCTCTGGACAATGTCAATGCTGCTGTTGCTAGCTTTCCCCCATAACTGGGAACCGTCGGTCCAGATTGGTTTTAGAACAGAATTGTAAAGCAGGACCTTGTAGTCCAAACTAATGGAAGAGCGAGCATTGATGAGCCAATGGAGGCTATTGGCTTTCAGTTTGAAATGTGTTCTTTTAGCTTCAATGTGTCGCCGCCATGTTAGTCTTATGTCTAAGTGTACGCCCAGATACGTTACATCGTTTGCTTTTGGAAGTGTGGTGTTGTTTAACGTGAGTGGTGGACAATCTTGCCTGTTAAGGGTGAAAGTTACTTGCTTACATTTTTGTTCGTTTACCTTAATTCGCCAATCTGATAACCATTTTTCCACGTTGACCAGATGAAGGGCTAGTTGCGCTGTTGCTTGTATTGGGCATCTGGAGCGGCTAAGAACAGCTGTATCATCAGCAAAGGTAGATGTTGTCAATCGGCTGCTTATTGGGATGTCTTCTGTGAAAAGCACGTACAGTGTTGGTCCAAGTACGCTGCCCTGTGGAACACCAGCTTCGATACTGTGTTCGTCAGACATTGCAGTGTTACATCTTACTGCGAACTTCCTTTCGTATAGGTACGACTTAAGCAGCTTATGTGTGTTGTTTGGGAGCATTGTTTTGATCTTATGCATTAGACCTTCCAACCAAACTTTGTCGAATGCTTGAGAAACATCCAGAAATATTGCAGTGCAGTATTCTCTATTTTCGAACGCCCTTCGTATCTCTGATGTTATTCTGTTAACCTGCTCAATTGTTCCGTGCTTTTCACGAAAGCCAAGTTGGTGTGACGGGATTATGTTATGAAGATTCAGGAATGGATTTATCCGGGACAGCAAACATTTTTCAAAAAGTTTTGATAGACACGGTAATAAGCTTATAGGTCTATACGACGTGGGAACTGTGTGATCTTTTCCAGGCTTTGGTATCATAATGATAATTGACTTTTTCCATCTGTCTGGATAGTGGCCAAGTTTGGTGATAGCATTGAAGAGCTGGGCAATTATGCAGATTGCACAGTAAAGAAGCTCAATAATCATCTTTGGGGTTATTTGGTCACCTCCTGGAGATTTTTTTGGGTTTAGTTGCTCTTTAATGATTCTAACGATTTCATTCGGGCGAAATTCGATTGGATTATGTTGAAGCTGAGAGCCGTTTGAAGCAGTCGGTAGTGCAAACGTATTTGTTGCAGGGTTAGGTTGGAACACTTTTTGGAGATGAGTAGCAAATGTGTTAGCTCTTTCTTCATCGCTGCAAGCCCAGCCGCCTGCGAAGTTTCTTATAGGCATTACTGTTTCTGTTGGTGAGCTTAGAGTTGGGTGAGCTCTCCACAATGAGTTTTTCGTACTGGTGGTTGATAATTGCTCGATGTAACGGTGTTGAGCGCGCTCGTCCTCGATTTTTAACGCTTTGGTGAGTTTACGTGTGGCGTCTTTTAGTTTTTGCTTTGCCGATGGCGTGCTGTTCAATTTGTAGATTTGTTGTCCTTTGGTTGTGTATTGTTTTTGGTATTTGAGCCGTAGCGGCGCGAGCTGCGGCGACGAAGCCAGTCTCCAGAGTGTTAACAAAACTATCAATGTCAGCTACATCAGCGAGACGTGGCTTAAGCTCAATGTGTGAGCTTATATATTTTTGTATATGAGCCAGTTAGTTTTATGTGATGTTAGCTTACCAGGTCGATTTATGAATTCAGGGTGTCGTTGCAGATCTATTAGGACTGGCGACTGATCGGATGATAGATCCGAAAGGCACTCTGCACTTATCAGTCTACGCGAAATGTTTTTGGTAACGGCAAAGTCAATCAAATCGGGTAGTTTTTTGGGATCTGTCGGCCAGTATGTTGGTCTGCCAGGAGAAACGTGGTCGAGCTTGTTGTTAGCTTTTATAATTGCATTGTAGAGCTGCTTTCCTTTTGGATTCACTAGACGAGATCCCCAGTGTGTGTGCTTGGCATTGTAGTCTCCTGCTGCTATAAATCATTCTCCTAGTGAGTTAAAAAATTCCATAAATTGGTCTTCAGATATGGTATAACGCGGAGGGCAGTATACAGCGGCAAGAGTAAGTTGGTTCACACTGTCCAAATGTATTTTTAGAGATGTGGCCTGTAGAAAGTTTTCAGCAAACTCTTTATAGTAGTGGTGCTTGAGGCGGCTTCTGATCAAAATACCAGTTCCACCGTGTGCTTTGTCATCGGGATGATTTGTACGATAGAAGTATCCAACTATGTTAAAGTTATATTTGTTTGTAAGGTGTGTTTCGGAAAGTAGCATTACGTCGATGTGCTTATCGAGAAGGAATTGAGCTAATTCAAGTTTATGCTGTGAGACGCCATTAGCGTTCCACGTAGATATTCGTAACTCAGCCATTGATTACTTTGACTGTTGTGATACAAGCATTTGTATCAAGAGATTTTGATTACGCATTAGTTCCTGCATAGTTGTTTTCATAAATGACATAAATTCGTTCATGCTCTGCTGCAGGGTACATACGAGTGCTTCGAGGTTACTTTGTTGCTGCTCTTGTGCAGCGTTTGTGCTCACTTGTTTTGGTTGTAAGTACGGTGTGTTAGAGGCAGGAAGAGCCAGTCCAGATCTTAGGGCGCGGGGCCAAGTGAGGATCTGGCTGCAGATGAAAAGAAAACGTCTGGGTTGTGTTTCGATGGAGTGAAGGTAGTCGGTGCGTGTTGTGAGCGTACAGTGGTACAGCGCTGATGGATACGATTTTTAAGTTCCTTGTAGACTTGGCAGCCTCTGTAGTTGGCTGTATGCTTGCCTTCGCAGTTGTTGCAGAACTTTTTGCTAGAGTCTTCTTTGCTTACTGGGCAACTTGCGGAGCTATGCAGTTCCCCACAGTATACGCATACCGAGCGCAGTGTACAGTAGGCTTTTGTATGGCCGTACTCTTGGCAGTTCATACATTGTACCGGACCGTTTCGTTTGTGCGGTTCTTCTACTGTGATTCTTCGGTGAAGTAAAAGCTGAAGTTTGTATATTGAGTGCACCTCGTTTTTTTTAAGCATCTTCGTTTCTGGTTCAAGTTCTATTTTAAAAAGTGGTTGCGGCATCCTGTTTCTGTTTAAGATGTTTATGACGGCTTTTGCTCGAAATCCTTTCTCCTGCAGCGCCTGTTTTATTTCTTCTGGTGTTACATCAGGTTCTTTGCCTTTTACAACGACTTGGAGGCCATTGCAGCTTTTTAGTTGATACGTATAATAATTAATTCTTTTTTCGTTTAGATACTTTATTAGAACTCTGTAATTATCTTCCGACTTTGTCTGGACTTTAATTTCTTGAATTTTACCCTGTACGAGAGGAACTATGTAGAAACTATCTTTGCCTATGAGCTCGATAACTTTGTTAACAAAAGCACTGGAGCTTTTCTCGCGTATATATATTGGGGTGGCTTTGGCTTTTTCGTGACAACCCCAACGGCTACAGAAGGCAGATCATCTGTGTTTTCTGCCAAGATGTGAAATCTATTGCTATTGTATGTAGTATCATTCGAGGGTATATTTAAATTGCTACGGGTCATTTTTAGTTTATTCGTAGAATTTTGCGGACTTAGCTTTCTTTTGATATAAATGTTGCGATCCATACCAGTCTGCGTAGCCGGCTTAACATGTTTGCTGTTTGCAGTTTGATTTGCTGACGGCGCAGCAGTCGTTGTGCTTGTTGAACGGGAAGTAGGTATCGGTGCAGTTGTGGTTGTAGTCGCTGTTGCGGTACCTAGAGAGGGCGCAGCACTTGCAGTCGTTACTAAAAGAGAGGGGGAGCACGAAAACTTTCGGTCGCGTGCTGTGTGCAATACTTCATTTGTCGGGTTGGGTGTTGCCGACCGCGCGCGGTCTGATTGCCTTGACTTGATAGATAACAGGGACGGAGACGGTGAGCAAGAACGTTCTCTGGCACGCGCTGTGTAAGAGAGTTCGATTTGCGTGTTGGGGGTAATTGACCGCTCGGGCTGCTCTGAAACTACGGAAAAGTAAGCGTTGCTCAGCCGACGACGCTCGTCTTGCTCGCGTTGTCGCAGGCCACAATTCTCGCTTTGACTCATTGTCTTAAGCGAGGTGAAGAATTTGTTAGTGCCTTTTGTTTTATATGTTTTTTTTTTGTTAAAAGTCAATTGTTTTGTTTGAATTGCAGATTTTTAAATAGCAATTTGTGCAGATACATTGCACTTAGCGTCTTTTCGCATAAAATATATATTTTATAAGCTTCTATATCACTGCACTTTTGCGTTTGGGAATTAATTAACCGGACCACGATGAGAAAACACGTCTGCATTTGACGACAGTTGACAGTTACTATTAAAAGTATAATTATTATCCGTCTTGCGGATTGTTTCCACGTTTGGTAATAGCCGGTTCCGTGGCTTTTTGCTTATTTATGCTTGGAAGCTCCTACTAAGGTTGCAGCAGAAAGATAAGCGCCTATGTGCTGTGCTACGCCAAACACCGACCCCTTAGGGTATGCCACGAATTTTTGTTACACCCGGTACATTAACCTTAAACAGTGAAGACACCTCCAGCTAGCGACAGCGCCACCTGTTACCAACACGGGGAACCAGGTAAGCGCAGCTTGATCGGTTGGCAGCACTGTCGCAAGACACCAGCCCAGGGATGTAGCGCTATCAGCTGTCACAGCAGCTGCGGTCAGCCTAAAATACACAAATGCACGCAAACAACAGGAAAATGTGTTGCACTGTGTGTACTTTGAGATTGCACACCAACGAAACTGGCAAAAAAAAAGGCGCGAGCGGTCAGCCTGTAGAAAAGGCTTGACCAGGCAACGATGGAAACCACCAAGGATCACGCCTGGCGGCAACACTCGGGTGCTCAGGTATGTGGCCAGGAACTTCCACAGTGCTAGTAAAAACGGATTTTTATCTTGTTTTGCACAGATAAGCACCGAAAAACATCAGTAAGACGAAGCCACTAGAAAACACGACCGCACTTGGAAAACGCAAATGTGCGTGTCGAAAGCTTGAGTGTGTGGGCCTGTGTGCGCGTGTGTATGTGCCTGTGTGTATGCGTAAGCCTGGGTGTGCGTGCTGGGGGTAGATGTAAGCCTGAGTGTGTGTGCCTGTGTGTGGGTAAGCCTGGGTGTGCGTGCTGTGTGTGTGCCTGTGTGTCGATGCCGGGTGTGTGGAGTGTTGTGCGTATGCCGGTGTGCGTGCGCCTGTGTGTCGATGCCGGGTGTGGGTAGTGTTGTGCGTATGCCTGTGTGTGTGCCTGGGTGTCGATGCCGGGTGTTTGGAGTGTTGTGCGTATGTGGGTGTGTCTGCGGGTGTCGATGCCAGGTGTGGGTAGTGTTGTGCTTACTGCTGCTGACGTTGCTGCCGGGCGCTACCACTGATCGTGGCCGTTGCTATTATTGTGGCTGCGGTGGCGGTTGTACCCTGTGGTTGTCGCTGTTGCCGTTGTTGTCGCTCCGTTGTCCTCGTTGGTCGCGTTGTGGTTGCCGTTGCACTTCAATTCTCGCGTACCGACCGCTTAGGCCCGCTCCGAAAAACTGATATTTGCATTCAAAAATTGCAATATCATTTTCTAGCTGTTTTTTCTTCTTCTTTCAGAGCCTCCATTCCCCCGGAACGCGCAAAACACCAACTCGTTCCGCGCGGAGCAAAATTCTGCGTTTTCTTTTACGCAAAATGCGAGCGGAGCAAAAATTTGCGTTTGCATTTACGCAAAATGCGAGCGGAGCACTATCTTGCGTTTGCGTTTGCGCAAATGCGAGCGGAGCACTGTTTTCGTGTTGCATTTTACGCAAACGCGAACGGAGCATGGTAAATGCAACCACAAGATAACACAAATGACGGCACAAACGAAAAACATAAATGTGCGGTAGATGATCGCTACCTCACACCCTCTCCATACTTCGTGGGGCGGTGACGGACGGTGACCTTCCCGGCTTTCGACACCTTCACCTGGAACGCATGGCCTTCCGTCGCTATGAGGTACTTAGTACCGTAGATGGGGTTGCGCCGTACCGCCACCTCGACGCTGTCTCGGAAATCCTGTGGTAGCAACCATCCCGTTCCTTCTACCCGCCAGCTCTCCGGGGCTATCACCCAGTCGATGGCGTAGAGTGGTAGGTCGTCGAGACCCGAAACGTCATCCGCAAGGTTTATCGCAAAAAACAGCACCTCGCCGATTGCGTCGTCGGACGGCCATCCAAGGTCCACCCTCAGGTCTCTCCAGGGGTCTATCGTGGGTAGGGGTACGCCTGAGGTGGAGTCGGGGACTTCGGGTACTTCGGGGATGTCCTCGGGCGCCTCGTAAATGTTCGTGGCGCGGCTGTCGTCGGAGTGGTATCCTTCGGGGTCCACGTATTTCCGGCAGTGTCCTTCTAGCCCGAACAGGATGTGTCCCTCTGCTTCAGACATCTTCTCGCTGTAACACAATGGAGTCGTAATTTTAATTTGTATAACCCTGCCTACAGTGCGGTTTGTAAGAGGGTCTGAAGGACGTGACGGGATGACGAAAAGTGGACTTGGTTCTTCGGTCTGGGTGACATTCGGGGAATACTCGTCGGGGTCGGAGTGAAACGGCTTCAAGTCTGCCAAACTAGCCATTCGACGCTTATGAGTCTCCAAATGCTGAAGGCGTACTGTATTCGGGGATACGAACTTCTTTATTTCATATGGACCATCGAACTTCGGTGCTAGTTTCGCTGCAACTTCCTCTGCTGCGTTACTCAGAACGTCATGCTTGACCAGCACTTGCGTACCCACGGTAGGGCGCCAGTCTCGACGGCGAAGGTTGTACTGCTTTGCTTGGTCCTGGGATGCTCTCTGCACGTTTCCGGATGGTCCTTGGGGTGGTCCTCGATGCGCTTAGTCAGCTTGAGGAGCCATAGACACATAACAGCTTCGATTCGTGCCGTCTGTAGCGTCTCCTCCAGTGGTTGCCTGGATAGTGCATCTGCCACGACGTTAAGCTTCCCTCGGCGATAGTGAATATCAATTTGATATTGCTGCAACTCGAGTGCCCACCTCGCAATTCGTCCCCTCGGATTGTCGATGCTGTTTAGCCACTTCAATGCAAGGTGATCCATAATCATGTCAAATTTATAGCCCTCCAGAAAGCACTTCAGTTTGCGGATGGCCCAAACGATGGCCAGACATTCCTTCTCCGTCGCTGAGTTATTCTCTTCGGGCTTTGACAACCGCCGGCTGACGTAGGCTATCACCCGCTCTGCTCCGTCTATCTCCTGCGTCAATACTGCTCCCAATCCATAATCGCTGGCGTTGGTCTGCAATACGAATTTTGCCGAGAAGTCCGGACAGGCGAGGACTGGGGCCTCAGTGAGGCGTAGCTTAAGCTCCTCGAAGGCGGCTTGCTGAGACTCCCCCCATTCCCAACGTTTGCTTTTTCGGAGTAGCAGAGACATCGGCTGCACTACTTCCGCGAAGTTTGCCACAAACCTCCGATACCATGACGCTATTCCCAAACAACGACGCAGCTCACGTATGTTTGTTGGTGGGGTGAGCTATTGAACAGTGGCGATTTTCTCCGAGTCCGTGTGAATCCCTTGCTCGCTGATGACATGGCCTAGATACGCTATACTTCGGCGAAAGAATTTGCACTTGGCCTTTTTCAAGCGCAGACTCGCTTCGCGCAGGCGTCGAAGCACTTCTTGGAGGTTCCTCAGGTGATCCTCTATGTCTACTCCGGTGATGATGATGTCATCGAGGTAGGCGAAGGCATACGAATCCATAGCGGGGCCTATGACTCCATCAAGTGCTCTCTGAAACGTCGCCGGTGCAGAATGCAAGCAGAAAGGCATAACTTTCCAGTGGAACAGGCCTCTTCCCGGTACAGTGAATGCCGTGTACTGACGGCTGTTGCGCGCCATAGGGATCTGCCAGTATCCACTCTTCAGGTCCAACGTGGTGATGTACTTCGCATTTCGGAGTCTCTCCAAAATGTGATGTATCCTCGGCAGCGGGTGCGCATCTGGGATGGAACGTGCATTCAACTGTCGGTAATCAATACACATGCGTATGTCCCCCGTCTTCTTCCCCACCAACACTATTGGTGCACTATGAGGGCTCTTGGACGGCTCAAAACAATCATTCCGCAGTAGTTCGTCCACCTGCTCGTAGATCACCTTCTGCATAGCTGGATTCTTCGGGTAGTATCTCTGTTTGATGGGTCTCTTGTCTTAGCTGGATCCGGTAAATTTTGGGCGGCTGCGATGTAATCGCTTCTTTTCCCCAAAGGGGAACGAGGACGTTGGGGTGGTATGCCACCCTCAAGTGGCCCTCGTGAAATGTCGCCTTCCTTGCGCAGGATTCCCTCCTCGTCGGTATTGCTCATCCTCTCGTCTTCGCCAGGATCGGTTGGAGTAGCCTCGATGGTCCCTTCGTTCGTTCGAATTTCGGCTGCTCTGCATTTGTTCCCTTTCTCCCAGTGCGAATCCGTCGGTGCCCTAGAGGTCACCCCGCGACTGCAGACATCAGGTGTCTCACGAGTGCTTGGATCTTTCTCTCTTGGGGTTCTTGGGGTTGGGATGGGAAGCTTCTGGTAACATGTGTTCTCCTTCTCCCTAAAGGTCACCTTGCGACTGTAGACATTGGGTATATCACGAGTGCTTGGATCTTCCTCTCTCGGGGCCCTTGGGGCTGGGATAGGTGGCTCCTGGTTGTATCCGGCCGTTCGTGCCATCCGTCGGCCGTTCGGGCTCTGGAACAATCCGGGTGTTAGCTGTAACTCCAAAGCTCCGAAGGACAAGGTGGCTTCTACGGCACAGAGGAAGTCGATCCCAGGAAGACGATCCCCAAGATCGTCGATTCCTGTAGGCAGTATTAGTAAGGGCAAGCAGACGCGTTGTTCCCCAAGCTGTATGGCAGCGGTACATGCCTGGGTGATAGTGGTATGTGACCCATCCGCCAGCCTTACTATCATCTGCAAGTTTTGTTGTCCCCGGGTGGACAATTGCTTCGCGACCGCTTCGCTGACGAAGCTCCTCGTAGCTCCAGTGTCGATAGTAGCCAGGAAAGGTTTCCCTTCTAAACTTACTCTGGCTACTATCCTTGCGTCCTCGAGTCGTATGACTCCGTTTACTTCCGTTGGTTGACCCTTGCTCCCCCCTGGTCGGGATTCGAGTAGGGTGGCATTCCGTTTCCTGACGAGCGTGTACAACATTCTATTGTCCGGACTCCTCGTCGTCCGCACTGCCAGCAGTAGATCACCTGTGGGTTCCCGCAATCCCGGTTGAAATGGCCCGATTGTCCACAGCGTCGACAGGCGTTCTGGACATCTATCGGGGTGTCTGGGCTAGTCCTGTTGCCGGTTCCGGGTGTCCCTGGGGCACTGTCACGGAATGGGTTGCGGTGCCGTGACGTCGGTGTAGCATTTCGGGACTCGCTGCTGCATCTCTATGTGTGATTTGGGGCTTCGTGTGGGGTTTGAGTTGCACTTCCCTCTCGCGGACCACCTCGCTAGTATAACCCGCACGCTGCATCATTAGGCGCAGCTGAATCATATATCGCTTGAAAGGTTCCCCGTTTTGCTGTAAATGGGTGCGGATCTGGTCCTCAAGCCTCTCGAAATACTTCGGTGGCAGGTAGAATTCTAGAAATTCTCGCTTGAATCGGGTCCAGATTTCCCCATGCATGTGACTGACCCTGAACCAGCTCTCAGCTTCCCCAGTTAGGAGTTCCGAAATGGCCAGGGGTAATCGATTCGGCTCGATCTGGTGAGCTTACCGCCCTCTCTTCTACGCGCTCAATGAAGCTCAGTGGATCCGAGGTTCCATCGAAAGTGATTCCCCAGCGCTGAACTTTCTCTGCCAATGCTCCATATGGGACCTCGTGCCTTGTGGTTGTTGAGCCTTGTGGTGAACTGTGCCGGGGAAAAATTTTATTTAATTTTTTTTTTTTTTGGGAAGTTTTAGTTATTATTATCCTTCGGGAGGATCTGTAGGTTTTATTTATTAGTATCCTTCCAGAGGATCTGCAGGTTTTTTTTATTATAATCCTTCGAGAGGATCTGTAGATTATTATAATCCTTCGTGAGGATCGTTGCGTCGCACTGTGATGTGTTCACTTCGGTGACCGGGTCTTGACTGCCTATCCTCAGCTCGCGGTCTGCCTTATATAGCAGAAAACAGCTCTGCTCCTTGATGGGCGATGGCAGCGCTGCGCTTATAAGGCTTCATCAGCGCTGTCCTCATTGAGCGTCGGCGCATCTGCCCTGTAGCCTTAGCCTGCAAAGACAGCAATTCCACGACTTCCGTGGCAAAGGGGTGGGGGGGGGGAAGGGTCGGATGCTGGATGTTTTAAAGGGACGTGCAAGGGGCGAAGAGACTTAAATTTTTAGGCTTTGACAACAACTAGGCACAAAATAAGGACACAAAGAACAAGAAAACGTAACATAATCCTAGCTTAGGGCGACCCTGGACTCCCTAGGTACTACGTGGTTGTGGTTCTTTAAGCCACCATGATGTTATGCTCCCAAAAATGCCTGCCAGGGTCCCTGCTCGGGTGCCATCTGTAAGGATGTAATTTCTTAGGCCGAGGTCAGCGTCTCAGTCGCGTCCAGGGGCTTTACAGAAAATTTGTAAATAGCTGGGACACTGGGGGAGCTGTGCCAGAGTATACCTAGGGGTCGGGGCAATAGGGGAAAGTGTAGGGGAAATAGCACTGGCGACGATTTGAGAGTCACCTGAAGGAATAGGTTGGTTAGTCCAGAGTAATACTCGGAGTGCTAACCAATCACTCCCCCAAATGGCAGGCGTCGCAGAATCTAGATTAAAACTCGGAGGATTCGCTAGCATGCCCCTCAGGTTTGCCCCACGCGGGCTATGTGAGTGAGGCGCACTCGCTGAAAGAGGAAAAAGGGGGAAAAAAAAGAGTAACAAGTAAAGCGTACACAAATTTATCTACACTAGGATCTTTATTAAATTCATATCACATACAATAAGACATCTATTTATTACACAAAAGGGGGTGGGAATACTATCCTAGGCCGCACTAAATCTAAGTCTGGCTGCCTGAGCAACCTTTGGGCCCATCGCAGATGGCCGTCACTTACCCCGGTGTATTTGTGTATGTAAGCCGGTGTGTGCGTGTGTATATGCCTGTGTATGTGTGCGCAAGCCTGGGGTGTGTGCCTATGCGTGTGCATATGTCTGTGTGCGTGTAAGCCTGGGTGTGCGTGCTGGTGTGTAGATGTTTTTTTTTTGATTTTTAATCAAGTATAACAATAAATAATACTTAATGAGTAGAATGTAATACATGTGGCTATGTGTATAGGAGCGATAACAGTATGCGGTATGTCCGTTAGGAATTGCATCGCATACTACAATCACCACCTATATTGGAGTGGTCCTTCTAAGTCGTTCCACTCGCCTCAGCTCCTTCATCACCTCTGCCGCATATGCGCTGACCGCTTCCCATTTTTCCGGAGACTCGAGCGTACTTGGCACTAGATTGTCCATCGTGATGGGACCACCCAAAGCCAGCTAAAGCGTGGTGCGTTGGTTCGCGAACCGCCCGCAGGTGAACAGTACGTGGTGTGCGTCCTCCTGTAAGCCTTCTCCGCACCATAGGCACTCATCGCTTTGCTCTTGGCCAAACCGCCTTAAATAATTCCGGAAGCACTCATGTCCAGACAGCAGCTGGGTCAGGTAATAATTAACTTCACCATGACCACGGTTGAGCCATGGTGAAAGCCGTGGGATCAAGGCGAATGTCCATCGCCCCTTCTCTGAAGAGTTCCAGCGTGCTTGCCACCTCTCCAAAGTGCTTGATCTTACTGCCAGTCGGCTCGCGCGTGCTGTAGTAGCGGCCGACCGGCTAGCCAACTCTCCCGACTCAATGGCAAGCTCCTCGATGGGAACCATGCCAGCGATGACCAGGGCGGCCTCATCAGAAATCGTCCGGAAAGCACAGCACACTCAGATCGCGCAAAGGCGGTATGTAGCGCCTATACCGAGGCAGTAGCTTTGAACCCGAACGGCTTTCCACCATATTGGCGCTGCGTACAAACCCGTTGCACGGACAACGCTCATTAATAAGCGGCGACGCTCCTGCTTGAGCCCGCACGTGTTTAGCATTATGCGCGATAGTGTGTGACATACTCCAGCTGCCTTGGCTGCGGTGTACTCCAGGTGCTCCTTAAAGGACAGTCTCGTATCCAGCATAACGCCGAGGTATTTGATTGCCCGTTTGGACAGAATCGTAGTCCGGCCAACAGCTATTTTTGCTGTTTCCACCGTCTTGTGGCTGCTCACAAGCACCGCCTCCGCCTTGTGCGCAGCCAGCTTCAATCCCGCCTGGTTAAGCCAGTCCTGCACACGGGCAATGCATGTATTGCACGCGGCCTCAGCATGCTCCAGCTTCTTGCGCACGACGACGATAGCAACATCGTCAGCAAATCCAACTATGTGTGCCTCATCCGGAAGATTAAGCCTTAGACTCCATCGCACATAATGTTCCACAGCATGGCCCAATAACCGATCCCTGTGGAACTCCTGCAGAAATATTGTGCACTTGATGCCTTCAGTGGTCCGGTAGTGCAGCACCCGTCCGTCAAGTAGCTCCTAACTGTGTCACGCAGATATGAGGGGACCTGCAGATTCTCTAGGGCGTTGAGGATGACTTCCCAGTTGGCGGAGTTTTTTTTTTTTTTTTTAAATTGCTGGTCTTATTAATTGAATCTGTTCTAGTGAATTAGAAAACTAACAATAAGTATACAAATCTTATTAATAAATCTTAGCTAACAGTTCATTTTATTTATTTTTTTATTTTTTACTGTATTCTGAGTGCGCGTCCCTAAAAATCATCGCTGGGTTGGTAAGTCGTTACGACGAAGACGGGATCGGCTGCGCAGCCTTGTGAGACCTCTCGCGAGATGATTTGTGTGCGATGAGAGCTTACTAAGATATTTTACTTTTTGTTCCGCTATTTCCTCCTTGACTGTTGAGATGTTTAAGTCTTTATGAATGCTTTCGTTTCGAACATACCACGGTGGCCCGGTAATGGTTCTGAATATTTTTGACTGGGCTCTCTGGACAATGTCAATGCTGCTGTTGCTAGCTTTCCCCCATAACTGGGAACCGTAGGTCCAGATTGGTTTTAGAACAGAGTTGTAAAGCAGGACCTTGTAGTCCAAACTAATGGAAGAGCGAGCATTGATGAGCCAGTGGAGGCTATTGGCTTTCAGTTTGAAATGTGTTCTTTTAGCTTCAATGTGTCGCCGCCATGTTAGTCTTCTGTCTAAGTGTACGCCCAGATACGTTACATCGTTTGCTTTTGGAAGTGTGGTGTTGTTTAACGTGAGCGGTGGACAATCTTGCCTGTTAAGGGTGAAAGTTACTTGCTTACGTTTTTGTTCGTTTACCTTAATTCGCCAATCTGATAACCATTTTTCCACGTTGACCAGATGAAAGGCTAGTTGCGCTGTTGCTTGTATTGGGCATCTGGAGCGGCTGAGAACAGCTGTATCATCAGCAAAGGTAGATGTTGTCAATCGGCTGCTTATTGGGATGTCTGCTGTGAAAAGCACGTACAGTGTTGGTCCAAGTACGCTGCCCTGTGGAACACCAGCTTCGATACTGTGTTCGTCAGACATTGCAGTGTTACATCTTACTGCGAACTTCCTTTCGTATAGGTACGACTTAAGCAGCTTATGTGTGTTGTTTGGGAGCATTGTTTTGATCTTATGCATTAGACCTTCCAACCAAACTTTGTCGAATGCTTGAGAAACATCCAGAAATATTGCAGTGCAGTATTCTCTATTTTCGAACGCCCTTCGTATCTCTGATGTTATTCTGTTAACCTGCTCAATTGTTCCGTGCTTTTCACGAAAGCCAAATTGGTGTGACGGGATTATGTTATGAAGATTCAGGAATGGAATTATCCGGGACAGCAAACATTTTTCAAAAAGTTTTGATAGACACGGTAATAAGCTGATAGGTCTATACGACGTGGGAACTGTGTGATCTTTTCCAGGCTTTGGTATCATAATGATAATTGACTTTTTCCATCTGTGTGATCTTTTCCAGGCTTTGGTATCATAATGATAATTGACTTTTTCCATCTGTCTGGATAGTGGCCAAGTTTGGTGATAGCATTGAAGAGCTGGGCAATTATGCAGATTGCACAGTAAGGAAGCTCAATAATCATCTTTGGGGTTATTTGGTCACCTCCTGGAGATTTTTTTGGGTTTAGTTGCTCTTTAATGATTCTAACGATTTCATTCGGGCGAAATTCGATTGGATTATGTTGAAGCTGAGAGCCGTTTGAAGCAGTCGGTAGTGCAAACGTATTTGTTGCAGGGTTAGGTTGGAACACTTTTTGGAGATGAGTAGCAAATGTGTTAGCTCTTTCTTCATCGCTGCAAGCCCAGCCGCCTGCGAAGTTTCTTATAGGCATTACTGTTTCTGTTGGTGAGCTTAGAGTTGGGTGAGCTTTCCACAATGATTTTTTCGTACTGGTGGTTGATAATTGCTCGATGTAACGGCGTTGAGCACGCTCGTCCTCGATTCTTAACGCTTTGGTGAGTTTACGTGTGCCGTCTTTTAGTTTTTGCTTTGCCGATGGCGTTCTGTCGATTGCCAGTCACGTCGTAAGCGCCGCTTTTCAAGAACGAGCTGTTCAATTTCTTGATTTGTTGTCCTTTGGTTGTGTATTGTTTTTGGTATTTGAGCCGTAGCGGCGCGAGCTGCGGCGATGAAGCCAGTCTCCAGAGTGTTAACAAAACTATCAATGTCAGCTACATCAGCGAGACGTGGCTTAAGCTCAATGTGTGAGCTTATATATTTTTTGTATCTGAGCCAGTTAGTTTTATGTGATGTTAGCTTACCGGGTCGATTTATGAATTCAGGGTGTCGTTGCAGATATATTAGGACGGGCGAGTGATCGGATGATAGATCCGAAAGGCACTCTGCACTTATCAGTCTACGCGAAATGTTTTTGGTAACTGCAAAGTCAATCAAATCGGGTAGTTTTTTGGGATCTGTCGGCCAGTATGTTGGTCTGCCAGGAGAAACGTGGTCGAGCTTGTTGTTAGCTTTTATAATTGCATTGTAGAGCTGCTTTCCTTTTGGATTCACTAGACGAGATCCCCAGTGTGTGTGCTTGGCATTGTAGTCTCCTGCTGCTATAAATCATTCTCCTAGTGAGTTAAAAAATTCCATAAATTGGTCTTCAGATATGGTATAACGCGGAGGGCAGTATACAGCGGCAAGAGTAAGTTGATTCCCACTGTCCAAATGTATTTTTAGGAATGTGGCCTGTAGAAAGTTTTCAGCAAACTCTTTATAGTAGTAATGCTTGAGGCGGCTTCTGATCAAAATACCAGTTCCACCGTGTGCTTTACCATCGGGATGATTTGTACCATAGAATAAGTATCCACCTATGTTAAAGTTATATTTGTTTGTAAGGTGTGTTTCGGAAAGTAGCATTACGTCGATGTGCTTATCGAGAAGGAATTGAGCTAATTCAAGTTTATGCTGTGAGACGCCATTAGCGTTCCACGTAGATATTCGTAACTCAGCCATTGATTACTTTGACTGTTGTGATACAAGCATTTGTATCAAGAGATTTTGATTACGCATTAGTTCCTGCATAGTTGTTTTCATGAATGACATCAACTCGTTCATGCTCTGCTGCAGGGTACATACGAGTGCTTCGAGGTTACTTTGTTGCTGCTCCTGTGCAGCAGGAAGAGCCAGGCCGGATCTTAGGGCGCTTGCATAAGTTGCGTTATTGGTTGAGAACGCGAGGCCTAGTGAGGATCTGGCTGCAGATGAAAAGAAAACGTCTGGGTTGTGCTTCGATGGAGTGAAGGTAGTCGGTGCGTGTTGTGAGCGTACAGTGGTACAGCGCTGATGGATACGATTTTTAAGTTCCTTGTAGACTTGGCAGCCTCTGTAGTTGGCTGTATGCTTGCCTTCGCAGTTGTTGCAGAATTTTTTGCTAGAGTCTTCTTTGCTTACTGGGCAACTTGCGGAGCTATGCAGTTCCCCACAGTATACGCATACCGAGCGCAGTGTACAGTAGGCTTTTGTATGGCCGTACTCTTGGCAGTTCATACACTGTACCGGACCGTTTCGTTTGTGCGGTTCTTCTACTGTGATTCTTCGGTGAAGTAAAAGCTGAAGTTTGTATATTGAGTGCACCTCGTTTTTTTAAGCATCTTCGTTTCTGGTTCAAGTTCTATTTTAAAAAGTGGTTGCGGCATCCTGTTTCTGTTTAAGATGTTTATGACGGTTTTTGCTCGAAATCCGTTCTCCTGCAGCGCCTGTTTTATTTCTTCTGGTGTTACATCAGGTTCTATGCCTTTTATTACGACCTGCAGGCCCTTGCAGCTTTTAGTTGATACGTATAATAATTAATTCTTTTTTCGTTTAGATACTTTATGAGAACTCTGTAATTATCTTCCGACTTTGTCTGGACTTTAATTTCTTGAATTTTACCCTGTACGAGAGGAACTATGTAGAAACTATCTTTGCCTATGAGCTCGATAACTTTGTTAACAAAAGCACTCGAGCTTTTCTCGCGTATATATATTGGGGTGGCTTTGGCTTTTTCATGACAACCCCAACGGCTTCAGAAGGCAGATCATCTGTGTTTTCTGCCAAGATGTGAAATCTATTGCTATTGTATGTAGTATCATTCGAGGGTATATTTAAATTGCTACGGGTCATTTTTGGTTTATTCGTAGAATTTTGCGGACTTAGCTTTCTTTTGATATAAATGTTGCGATCCATACCAGTCTGCGTAGCCGGCTTAACATGTTTGCTGTTTGCAGTTTGATTTGCTGACGGCGCAGCAGTCGTTGTGCTTGTTGAACGGGAAGTAGGTATCGGTGCAGTTGTGGTTGTAGTCGCTGTTGCGGTACCTAGAGAGGGCGCAGCACTTGCAGTCGTTACTAAAAGAGAGGGGGAGCACGAAAACTTTCGGTTGCGTGCTGTGTGCAATACTTCATTTGTCGGGTTGGGTGTTGCCGACCGCGCGCGATCGGATTGCCTTGACTTGTTAGATAACAGGGACGGAGACGGTGAGCAAGAACGTTCTCTGGCACGCGCTGTGTAAGAGAGTTCGATTTGCGTGTTGGGGGTAATTGACCGCTCGGGCTGCTCTGAAACTACGGAAAAGTAAGCGTTGCTCAGCCGACGACGCTCGTCTTGCTCGCGTTGTCGCAGGCCACAATTCTCGCTTTGACTCATTGTCTTAAGCGAGGTGAAGAATTTGTTAGTGCCTTTTGTTTTATATGTTTTTTTTTGTTAAAAGTCAATTGTTTTGTTTGAATTGCAGATTTTTAAATAGCAATTTGTGCAGATACATTGCACTTAGCATCTTTTCGCATAAAATTTATATTTTATAAGCTTCTATATCACTGCACTTTTGCGTTTGGGAATTAATAAACCGGACCACGATGAGAAAACACGTCTGCATTTGACGACAGTTGACAGTTACTATTAAAAGTATAATAATTATTATTGCTAGAGAGCTCAGAAACTGGAAAGTACTTGAAGACTACACTGGTAGCGACCATCAGTATATCCAGTACGATATCCAGCTGACCGGTCGCCCGGAACGAAGGGACGTCCAGAGAGGAACGCGCAAGTGGAAGAGCGATCACCTGAACATTCCGGCGCTGCTGACAGCACGCGACAGAAACACATCTCTACAGGTCCGAGCTAATAGCGCACAAGCGATCGTGCAACAGACCATGCAGAGCATAACCCGAGCTTGCGATGTTGCTATGCCTAGGGTCCAACTGTTAACTGTTTCCTTTAAGGCCATATAATATGTTGGATATTTTATATTGAGTAAATGTCATTCATGGAGGGATATAAACATCCGTCTCCGTTTAAGTTTCTTTGTTGAATGAATTTGAATATTAATTCTAACTTAAGGCTGACCACTGCTTCGGCAGAGAAGTCAGCGCGAGAGCCGTACATATTTTTGTATATAATATAATGAGAGCGAGAGTATACACATATGCATAGTAGATGGTCTAAGCGTGAGAACGCTGACGCGGCATCGTTGTGCGCGTTGCATTCTTACGTGATCATGTTACCAGCACTGGGTGCTTGGCTTATTGTTTATGCAACGACAAAGTGTCGTTGCTTGATTTTATGTTTAGACAACAACAAAGTGTTGCTGTTTATTATACTTGAATATATATGGATATATGTGTATACTACATCTCCCTCCTTTTAAAAAATAACGTAATATAATGAAGTTATTTTGAAAGTGTATTTATGTCTAGTTTTATAATATATATTTATATATGGTTAATTAATTATATTGTTATATGTTTGTATAAAAGAATTTTTTGAAATAGTTTTTTCTTTTTAAAAATTTTTTTTTTTTTTTATATAAATTGTAAAAATAAAAAAACTTTTTATACTCTTAGAAATATGTTGTTTAGTTTAATAAAACGATATTATCATCTTGTGGTTGATCAGGCCAAAATATTATATAAAATATTAGACTATGCTCGAGCTAACCTATTTGTTGAATATTTTAATTCCATTTTTGTTCACGATTACCTCAGTATTATCAGTATTATGCACTCGCCCGTTCGGCACTGTGGTACATAAGTGACCGCTAAACTGGAAGCGACCACGTGGCCATCATGTTTTCGGTTGGAGAAAGGCTGCGGGTGCCGTCAAGGCCCAACCCTGGTGTAAATTACCGGGTTGAGTCTTTCAACACGAGGAGTTTTGCAGATGCCATTGCTTATATGCTAGCAAGTGGTCTGGCGCATGATATGGTGGAACAGATGGCTCAGCAGCAAGAAGCTGCGTGTGCTGTGAGCATGCCCCAGAGGAAGGCCTATAGACGCCATCACACTAGTGTGTTTTGGTGGAACGATCAAATAGCTGAGGCTCGGCGAGCCTGCCTGAGATCGAGGAGGCGTTTTCAGCGAGCAGCCACACGAGGGTCGGGGGTCGAGGGTCGATGCAGCTTGAGTTTGAGGCCGCAAGAAAAGTGCTAAGGAACACCATCAGAGCCAGCAAAAAGGAGTGTTTCCTTAAGCTGTGTGACTCAGCCGACAAGGACCCTTGGGGAAGAGCCTACAAGACGGTCTTCAAGCGTGTCAGCCAAGGCACCAACGCCACGCCTATGGAGCTAGATCGCATGAAGGAAATAGTGGCGACTCTGTTTCCTCAGTTCGCAAACCCGCTTTCGTCAGCTTGCGCGGCTTCCATGCATGAAGGTGTCTCTCCAGTTTCTTTGGAAGAAGTGCAGCTGGCAGCACGGAAGCTATCAGCCAATAGAGCGCCTGGTCCCGATGGTGTCCCAAATCGGTGCCTGCATCTAGCAATCATGCTCCAGCCAGAATTGTTTGCCCTGATGTACACCAAATGTCTGAGAGAGGGCATCTTTCCGGACAGGTGGAAGGTGCAGAAACTCGTCCTGCTGCCTAAGCCAGATAAGCCTCCTGATGACCCGTCAGCATACCGGCCTATTTGTCTCATTGACAATAGTGGCAAGGTCTTCGAGACAATCATAGCTGCTAGGCTGGATGACGCCGTGCAGAATGCTGGAGGACTATCACCGCTGCAATTCGGCTTCAGGAGGGCGAGATCTACTACCGATGCCATCAGGTCGGTAGTCAGTACAGCCGCAGAAGCAATCTCAGGCACCCGCTGGCGCTTTGGCAGTAAGCACTACTGTCTCGTTGTGACCATAGACGTTAAGAACGCTTTTAACTCCGCGAATTGGAGCTTCATTTTGGATGCCCTGGTGATTTTTAGAGTGCCAGACTACCTTGTAGCAATTGTGAGGAGCTACTTTGACAACCGTAGGCTGCGTTACCAAACAGACGAGGAGGAGAAGGAGTACGCCGTTTCTGCAGGTGTTCCACAAGGATCTGTCCTGGGTCCTCTGCTGTGGAACATCATGTATGACGGGATTCTACAGCTTCAGTTACCGGATGGTGCCAGCGCTATTGGATTTGCTGACGACG
This sequence comes from Scaptomyza flava, assembly GCA_030179655.1. Taxonomy (NCBI): domain Eukaryota; kingdom Metazoa; phylum Arthropoda; class Insecta; order Diptera; family Drosophilidae; genus Scaptomyza; species Scaptomyza flava. The sequence continues at coordinate 55,580,963 of JARNME010000404.1, forward strand.
TCGCTCTGGTGCTGGTAGCTAAAGACCTACGGCGAGTTACAGAGCTCTGCAATTGGTGCTAAGACGCAGTGACGCGGTGGCTGTCGTCTGTTGGTCTTCAACTAGTCGCCCAAAAGACGGAGGCGGTGCTCATCAGCAGCCGAAAAAAGGTGGAGTATGTGGATTTCACGGTGGGAGGCGTGACAATGCGGTCCAAGGACTGTACCCGCTATCTTGGTGTGGTCATAGATCGACGCTTAAACTTTGGCGAGCACCTGGTATTCGTTCATCGGAAGGCAGCTGAATCCGTGCGAGCCCTTGCGAGGATGATGCCTTATACGTGGGGTCCTAAACAGCAAACGATGCTGCTGCTCACGAGTGTCCTGAAATCCATAGTGCTGTATGCTGCTCCAATTTGGGTCGGCGCAACTTCTGTGGCCACCTACATGAAGGGTTTCGCGTCATCATACCGGCTCTCTGCCTTTCGCGCCTGCTGCGCCTTCCGCACAGTCTCCTCGGATGCAGCGCTGGTGGTTGCTGGTATGATCCCGATCCACAGCTTAGCAGTAGAAGCCGCAGCGGTTCTGGAAGAAGCACCAACGGACAACGGAGAGAAGAGCAGCTAGGGCTGCAGCCCGCGAGCGGAGCCTAGAGGCCTGGCAGCAGCACTGGAATACTTCAACAAAAGGGCGTTTGACGCACCTATTGATACCCGATGTGCGGCGATGGCTAGAGAGGAAGCACGGGTCAGTCACCTTCTACCTCACTCAGCTGCTAACGGGACATGGTTGCTTTAGGAGTTACTTAAAACGGTTCAAGCACGACTCCAGTTCAGAGTGTAGCTGGTGCGGAGATGGTACGGAGGAGGACGTAAGCCATGTTTTCTTTCAGTGTGGGCGATTCGCCCAGGAACGTCTGCAGGTGGAGACCCTGATTGGTCAGCCCCTTTCACCAAGAAACCTGGTGGAGCTTATGCTAGAGAGGGAGGTGGTATGGCATGCGGTTTGCGGACTCGCAGCTTCTACGATGGCGGAGCTGAGGCGTCTGGAACGCTTGAGGGCGATGGCTTCATATAAATTGCTTTTGCTTCTGCGAAGCCATGCTTCGCGGCGGACCCACAGAGGCTGGCAATGTCTATGATTGTTTTTATTGTATAGTTTAATGTAGGTTACTATTTATCACCACGGAATAAAAAAAAAAAAAAACAAGCGGAAACGTTGCAGTCGGACGCAGCCGACTGCGGCATACTCGATACTAGTATTAAAACAGGTAAAATGAGGCCTGATTGCAAAGGGGTACGGATGGGGCAGGGGTGTACGCTGCCTTAAAGATTCTCCGATGCAGATGGGGATGCCACCAACTACCTTCCTTCCAAATTTTGTGACTCTAGCTCAAAGTTTGTAAGAGCTGTGGAAAGTGTGCAGATCTTTGCGAAATGTCAATTGCAATCTTCATATTAAATTTGGTGACTCTAGCTCGAAGTTTGTAAAATATGGGAAAAGGGGGCTGGGGCTAAAGGGGTTTGCGTGGCATTCAAATTTTTGGTGCAGATCTATGTGGGATGTCAATTACTATCATCATACCAAATCTGGTGACTCTAGCTCGAAAATTGTAAAAGTAGGGAAAGGGGTGCATGGGGGCGGTATGGGTGGGCGTGGCATCCAAAGTTTTGATCTGTGTGAAATGTCTATTGCTATCTTCATACCAAATTTGGTGACTCTAGCTAAATGTTTGTAGAAGGTGGGGAAAGGGGGGCGAAATTGGTAGGCGTGGCTCCAAAACTTTGATGAAGATTTTTTGGGGACATTGCCAGCTATCTTCCTAACAAATTTGGTGGCTCTAGCCTCACAACTCTGGAAGATACACGCATTCCCGTTTTTGACGAAGCGTTGGGGAGGATGGGGGCGGTTAGGGCAGTATTGGTGGGCGTGGCATCCAAACTTTTGGTGCAGTTTTTGGGGGGTCATCATCGCCTATCTTGGCACCAAATTTGGTGACTCTAGCTCAAAAACTGTGGGAGATATAACTATTTTTGATTTCAAAATGCGGGTGGGGCTGGGGGCGGAATGGGTGGGCGTGGCTCAAAAATTCTATGTCCAGTTTTTTGGGGGTTGCTAGTAGCTATCTTCTCACTAAGTTTGGTAGTTCTTGCTGTAAGGATGTGCGAAATATGTGGATTTATCGGTTTTGAGTTATCGAATTTATCGATTTGCCAGCCCCCCAGTTATCGTAGAACCCCCATCTTGACACTTTAATTTACTATCCCATAGATAAAGAGAATTTCAAAGTTGCAAGTCTCTAACTTGAAGGGTGTGGAAAAAAGTTGCGTTCATACAGACGGACAGACACCATGACGGACATTGCACAAATTCAAAATACTCTTTACCTTCGGTATCGAGTATTAAAAAAAAATAAAAAACACTCAAGCTTTCATCTACACCCCAGCACGCACACCCAGGCTTATAGTATCGTTGTTCAAGTAGGAGTCTTCAAGCAGAGTATAGCAAAAGCCACGGATCCGGCGATTACCAACCCCTTCCGTTGCGATGGTGCTCAGTGGGGCTCTGGTGACCGATTCGGGCGGTATAGCCCCCCAGCGGTTCATACCAAAGCTAAATCTTTGGTCAACGTGGGACTGCTTGGAGGTGTACTTGAGCCCGTTCGATGTCGAATGGAATTGTGCGCCGCTCGGCACTGCCGAGATCCCCTCCCCAGGTGTGCGTTCCACCCTCTGTGCAGAGCGAGGCTTCATCGCAGAGTACCCCACCGTCGTTGCATTTGCCGCAACCGGTCGTCTGGCCTTTGCCGACCACTCCGAGGCCATCGGAAACGCTGCAGAGCTCGCTCTGATGCGCGACGAGTTGACAAAAATTGTCAGGCTGGATGAGGCAGCTCTTAGGTTGTAAGGACGTAATTTCTTAGGCCGTCGTCGGCGTCTCAGTCGCGTCCAGGGGTTTTACAGAAAATTTGTAAATAGCTAGGACACTGGGGGAAGCTAAGCCAGAGTATACCTAGGGGTCGGGGCAATAGAGGAAAGTGTAGGGGAAATAGCAAGGGGGATTCGTGAGCATACCTTACGCACTGGCGACGATTTGAGAGGCACCTGAAGGAATAGGTTGGTTAGTCCAGAGTAACACTCGGAGAACCAACCAATCACTCCCCCCAAATGGCTCTTCGTCACCGACCAGGGCGTCGGGCGAAGTTCTGTGTTAGTACGAGCGGGTGAGAGTCAACCAGCCAGCTGGTCAGGACGAGGGTAAGACCCGGAAGCCTGCGCACTAACTGCCTAACCCCATCCGCCCGCACCAGTCACCGGCCGCTGCCTTGAGGAGCTCTCGGACGCGTGTGAGAGATACGAGTGAGAAGATTTCGTCACGCATAGAGTAAGACTCGGAATGCGTGCCCATCCTCCACCCGATCTCTCACATCTGCAACGCCTGGGTATTACCCACTTGTCGCTACACCTGGGACATACCCAAGAGGCAGGCGTCGCAGAATCTAGAGTAAAACTCGAAAGATTCGCTAGCATACCACTCAGGTTTGCCCCACGTGGACCATTTGGTGAGGCGCACTGAGCCACTACTACCCCACTCGTCGCTTCACGTGGGACATACCCAAGAGACAGGCGTCGCAGAATCTAGAGTAAAACTCGGAGGATTGGCTAGCATGCCCCTCAGGTTTGTCCCACGCGGGCTATGTGAGTGAAGCTCACTCGCTGAAAGGGCGGAAAAAGGGTAACAAGTAAAGCACACACAAATTTATAAACACTAAGATCTTTATTAATTCCATATCACAGACAGTAAGACATATAGGTATAACACAAAAGGGGTGGGGATGCTATCCTAGGCCGCACCAAATCTAAGCAAGGCTGTACGGGTGTGTGTGTGTGTGTAAGCCTGGGTGTGTGTGTGTGCCTGTGTGTGCGTGGTTGCAAGCCTGGGTGTGTGTGCCTGGGTGCGCGTGCCTGGGTGTGTGTGTGTGCCGGTGTGCGTGTTTTTTTTTTTCTAATTCATTTATTAGATACAACATAAAACTAGGAAATAGAACTTGGCTTAAGGCTATGACTAATATGTAACTTAGCTAATCTAGTAAACCTAGGATTATGTTTTCACTGCTCGGGTGGGACTACCGTGAGGCATTGCTTCGCCCGAGCTGGAAGTTTCATCATCATTCGTTCCTATCTCTCTCTATCCGCCTGAGCTCGCACATAACGACCGCTGCAAAGTTGCTGGTGGCCTCCCATCGCTGTATATTACCAACCATGAGATTGATAATATTTTCCACCGCGATGCACTGTCCCATGACCCTATTCAGTCGGGATCTTTCCTCGTTAAAGCGAGGGCACTCGAAAAAGATGTGCTCCGCATTCTCCTCTGAGCTACCCCCACACCATGTGCACATTGGGCTAGGCTCATGCCCAAGCCTGTAGAGGTAGCTCCTGAAGCATCCATGGCCACTAAGCAGCTGCGTAAGGTAAAAATTTACCCTTCCGTGTTTGCGCCCCAGCCATACTGTTAGCTCAGGTATGAGCCGGAACGTCCATCTACCTTTTGCCGAATTGCGCCATCGGTCTTGCCATCGCTCAATACTCCTTTCCCTGGCTTCCCTCCTGGATTGTGATCGCCTGGGCCTTGTCTCATCGTCATTGCCTTTGAGTGCATTGTGAAGCTCCAATGCCTCACGTGCCATTTCATCGATAGGAATCGCTCCGGAGATGACTAATGCTGCGCCGTCTGAGACCGTTCTGAATGCGCTGCAGGCGCGGATCGCACTAAGACGGTATGTGGACTCGATGCTCCGTCTGTAGATTCGGATCTTCATTGCACCGGCCCAAATCGGGGCTGCGTACAGTATTGTGGACCTTTAGACACTGTTCAAAAGCAATCGGCGCTTGTGCTTTCGGCCTCTCGTGTTCAGCATCATTCGTGCGAGAGCTCTTCCTGTCGTGGCTGCCTTTCTGGATATCTCCTCCAGGTGTTCACGGAAGCAAAGCCTCGTATCGAGAATAACACCAAGGTAGCGTATGGCACGTTTCGATCGTATAGTGGTCTCCCCCACTTTAATGCTGGCCGTCTCGACAACTTTCCGACTACTGATCAGCAGAGCCTCGGTTTTGCTCGGGGCGAGCTGTAGGTTTGGTGCGCTAAGCCACGCCGCAACACGCTGTATTGCAGAGTTGCATGCTGCTTCCACCTCGCCAAGTTCCTTGGCCACTGCGACGAGTGCAACGTCGTCTGCGAAGCCAATGGCTCTGACGTCGCCATCAAAACTGAGCCTGAGGATCCCGTCATACATCACATTCCATAGGAGTGGACCCATGACAGAGCCCTGGGGGACTCCTGCCGTTGTGAGATGCAGGCGGACGCCTTCGTCTGTGCTATACTCGAGCACCCTATTGCGGAAGTAGCTCTCTACCATCGCTAAGAGGTAGCGAGGCGCTCCAAAGCCGGCAATTGCACTCATAATGCAGCTCCAGTCCGCTGAGTTGAAGGCATTCTTGATGTCAAGGGTGACGACAAGGCAGTATTTCTTGTTTCCTCCTTTCCATCGCTTGCCCTCAATAGCGTCAGAGGCGATGCTAACCACATCCTTGATGGCATCCACAGTAGATTTAGCCTTCCGGAAACCGTATTGTCGGGGTGAAAGTCCTCCGGAGATGTTTATTTGCTCCTCCAGCCTTGAGCAAATGAGCTTTTCGAAGGCCTTGCCTATCGTGTTCAGCAGACAGATTGGTCTGTAGGACGATGGCTCTTCCAACGGCTTTCCTGGTTTGGGAATGAGCACCAGCCTTTGGGTCTTTCACTGGTCTGGAAACCAACCTGCCGTTAGGCACTGGTTGAACAGCGCTGCAAATTGCTCAGGATGCAGGTTCATAGCCAGTCGTAGCGCTCTGTTAGGGACCGCATCCGGGCCGGGCACCTTGCCGAGTTTAAGGCTCCTCGATATATGCAGCACCTCCGTCCCTGTTACCAGCTTAACTGCGTCTGTTGGAATGCCGTCAGGGGGGCCAAGAGTGACACTTCTTACAGGGAACAGGGTTTCCACGATACGCTTTAGCGATGAGGCGTCTGTTGGCGCGTCAGACCTATCCGCTGCAAGCCGTTTGACCGTGAGCTTGTAGGCTTTGCCCCAAGGATCGTGTTCCGCCGAGTCTATTAACTGGAGAAAATAGTCTCTCTTGCTGGTCTTTATTTGTCGTTTCAGTGCTCTCTTCGCTCCTCTGTATCGCCTTTGGAGATCCGCAAACTGCTCTGTTCCGCGTGACCGGAAATATTGGCGCCTAGCTTGTATGCATGTCCTCCTCAGTTCAGCAATACGATCGTTCCACCAGGGCACGGGCTCATGGTGGCGTCTATATGCTTTCCGGACTCTCATGCTTGCCTTACAAGCTTCCGTCAGTCGTGAGTCCATGCTCTTCGCCATCTCCTCTGCATTGCCTGACATTTGCAGCCCTTCCAGCGATGCCGAGAACGACTGTGTATTCAGCGTCTCGGCGCGGAACGTGAACCGATCAGGCGTGTTCCGGCGATTTTCACTGTTGCGTTGTTTTATATCGCAGTATATTGTCGTGTGGTCACTCGCTGTGTGCCGGTGTGAGTGTGTAGACGCCGGTGTGTGTGTGTAGATGCCGGGGTGCGCGTGCGTGTAAGCCTGGGTGTTTTTATTTTTATTTTGTTGTTTTGGTCGCCGCTGGGAGGTGAGAATCTTCAAAAGATATTGGCGGTCCACCAATATGCACGATTCATCGACACCGTCGACGCCTACGTACTAAACTCACTCACGCAGCAGTTCGAAGGATTTGTGAGAGCAAGACTTGGCAGTCTGTGCATCTATAGCTGTTACCTTGCGCTCAGCTTGCCACTCACCGCTCTCTCCGCGATTCTGGAGCAGCTAGTAGACGATGCTAGGGGTCGTGGCAGAATTATTCTCACGGGCGACTTCAATGCATGGGCTCTGGAGTGGGGCAGCGTTTCAACAAACACCAGAGGCAGAGTGCTCTTGGAGACGCTTGCTGCACTGGATCTGGCACTTTTAAACAGCGGCAATGAACATACTTTTTCAAGAGCTGGGGCAGGCTCAGTAATTGACCTTACGTTTGTCAGCCCCTTCTTATGCAACGCAGCTCATTGGGTGATCAGCGACATCTACACAGCCAGCGACCACAATGCCATTATATGCACACTTGCTGGCCAGCAAGAGCGTAGTGTGCATAGTGCACCGAACGCGAAACGCTACCGCCAGGAAACATTTGACGCCGCGGTGTTTTCCAGAGCAATCGCGCAGCTATCCACATCGGGCTCCGCTGAATCTCGTGCAGCACAAATGGCTGCGCAAATTTCCTCGGCATGTGACAGCAGCATGGCACTGCGTCGTCCCTACAGGCGTCCCCACAGCCCCACGTATTGGTGGAACGCGGAGATTGACATGGCACGCCACGCCTGCATTAGAGCCAGAAGGCTATGCCAACGCGCAGTCAACAGGCCTCATTTTGCAGCAAGACGTGAGGATTACAGGCGGGCTAGAGGTTCGCTTAAGAGGGCGATTAAGGCGAGTAAGCGTGAATGCTACCTGCAGCTGTGCGACTCCGCTGAGCAGGATCCCTGGGGGAAAGCGTACAAAACGGTGGTCAAGCGCATATATGCTGGAAATCACCACCTCCCTTCCATGGAGCCAGTTAGGATGCAGACCATTGTGGATTGCCTGTTTCCTCACGGGAGATCGCAGGCCGAGCGCGTAGCGTCATCGCATAACCATGATAACATCGTAACAGCGGTCATCACACCAGAGGAGGTACTTGGAGTAGCCAAAAACATCGCGGCGAACAAATCACCAGGTCCGGATGGTATTCCAAACCAAGCGCTGAGGCTAGCAATGTCATTACAAGCCGAACAATTTGCCGCTCTTTTCAATGCATGCTTGCACGAAAGGACCTTTCCAATCGCCTGGAAAGTGCAGAACCTGTTGCTTTTGCCGAAGACAGACAAACCGCCTTAATCCTACAGACCAATCTGTCTGTTAAATAACACTGGCAAAGTTTTTGAAAAGCTGCTGGGGGTGTGAAGGAGCTACTTAACTCCTGCACAACATTTATTATCTTTTTAGTTCATAGTTTTATTAAATTTGTATTAGCCACGAAGGTATTTTAGTTTAAGGCCACGAAGGCACCAGCGTATAATAATAATAATTTAAGCTGACAAAACACGAATATTTATATTTAAGACACGGGGAACTGGGTTGCAGGTTCACGAACCAGAAATGATCAGCACTGACAACGATGAGCAGCACTGATTGCTAACGGCCGAAACAACAGCAAAGAAGCAACAGCAGCCGCGAAGCGGCGTACTGAGAGCGGCTACAGCCGAAGCAGCAGCAGAGAAAAACATCAGCAACAACAGCAGCCGCGAAGGGCCGTAGCGAGAGCGGCTACAGCCAAAGCAACAGCAGAAAACAGCGGCCGAAAGCAACAGCAGCCACGAAGCGCCGTAGCGAGAGCGGCTACAGCCAAAGCAACAGCAAAGAAGCAACAGCAGCCGCGAAGCGGCGTAGTGAGAGCGGCTACAGCCGAAGCAACAGCAGAGAAGCACCCCACACACACCAACAGCCGCGAAAAACCGTAGAGAGAGAGAGCGGCTGCAGCCGAAGCCAGAGCAGAGGCCTCAGCGGCAGAGGATGGCCCGTGCCGAAAATGCGAAACGCCGGCAAATGAGTCGCGATCGGCCCACGCTCAAAAACGCAAGTGCGAGACACCAAGTGCGGAAAAAACAAAGAACAGCAGCAGCGACAACGTGGGTGACAGCGGCCAACGACAACGGGTGCGAAAACTACAAAGTTAAACAGCAACGAAGAGTCCTAAAAGTATCAGGATGGAACGGGGGTAAGCTGATCTTCGGTCTGCGGGGATCTAACTGGGCGGGCAATTGTCTTCGTTGCGGTGTGGTAGTAGGGTTTGTTAAATAAAAGAAGTGAAAACTTAAAACAAGTGCGTTTTGCAAGTGCCCCCCCCCCCCCACTCCGCTTCGCTGATAAAAGGCGCGCCGTATGGCTGTACAATATAAAGCAAGTGTGTTTTGCAAGTGTTTCCCCCCCCCCCCCCCCCACCCTCTTCTCTGATAAAAGGCGTGCCGTATGGCCGCAGCACGTGTTCCGAGCGCTCTCTGCACGTGTTGTGGTTATCCGGCACCGCACAGGACACCACGAGACCCAACACGGCGCGTTCCGAGGGTTTCTCTGCGCGTTGTGGTGAGCCTTGTAGGTGTCCGACAGTCCCGTCCGTTAGGCTGATGTCAGAGTGCGCGCGAGAAGCGATGCGATATTGGGCGGCAACGCGCGATAAAGCTCTGCAAGCTGTTTTACAGGCAATCGCTTGAAACCTGTCAGAGTGAGAGCGAAGCGAGTTGCGAGCTCAAGCGATAAAGCGAGAGCAAAGCGAGAAAGCAGTTTGCAACCTGCTTTATCGCTTGAACTCGCTCAGAACTTGAGTTTTTTTGTTGCATTCTGTGCTTTATGTACCGTTTATTTTGAAAGCGCGCGGTTTTGAAAGCTCATACGGTAATTTTGCTGTCTTTTGTGTTTTATTTGTGAGAGAACGCCGGCACGAAATGGAGATAAACGTGGAAAATTTAATTAATGAAGTCTTTTTACGCCCAGCACTATGGGACCAAAGGAGCACCAACTATCATAATAGAATTTTGGTGGAAAAAAATTGGACAGAAATTGAAAACAAATTAGAAACACAGAGTAAGTAACGATTTATTAATAGCTGCAAATTTTTTGTATTTACATTGTTTTATTTGGTGTGTCCGTGTGTGCAAACAAAGTCGCGAAAGGCGTTTCTAATTATTTGGCCTGTTTTTAAATTAACATGATTGAATGTTTCGGCATAGCTATGAGTTCCGTTGCCAATATGAGAATGTTGCGATTCAATATTAATATCATAAGGCCCTTCAAGGTCTATGATTGTATTATGCAAAATGCATATACTCTTTACAATAACATCAACAAAATTGGGATCTGTCTCAATAGGCTTCCAGAGCAGACGCCATTTGGATGTCATGATACCAAAAGCACATTCAATGCATCTTCGAGCTCTGGAAAGTCTACTGTTATAGTATTCGTTGCTTTCATTTATATCTCTTCTTGAGTATGGCCTTAAAAGATTTTCGAGAAGTGGATAAGCCTCATCACCCACAAAAACATATGGCATCTTAGTGTTTGTTCCAGGCAAGCAAGAATCTGGCGGAAAGAATTGTCGAGCCCTTAGCTGCATATAGAGCTGTGATGCATTAAATGTGCCACCATCACTTTGTTTGCCATACCCTCCAACTTCTATGGCAATAAATTTGCAATTCGCATCTGCGACCCCTTGCAGTACTATCGAAAAGTACTTTTTATAATTATAAAACATAGACCCGGAATGCGCTGGACACTTAATACGAATGTGTTTTCCATCAATTGCTTCAGCGCAATTGGGGAAGTTCCACAGCTTCCAAAATTTGTCTGCTGTCTGGCTTATTATTTGCTTCGTGGGCTGAGGCATATGTAGCGGTTGTAGCTCCTCCCATAGAGCTATGACAGTCTCTTTGACTACAACTGAAACAGTAGTCCTTCCAATTTTAAATGAATATGACAATGATGAGAAAGATGCTCCAGTAGCTAAAAATCTTTAATTACGGATAATTTTCGACATCAGTGTAATTAATTAATTAAATTTTTATTTTAGAAGACTGTTTAAAAAAAAAAATGGAAGAACATCCGTGACCAATTTCGCAACGAGTGGAAAAAAATTCCTGTTCCAAAATCTGGAGACTCTGGAGTTTCAGAGGAGGCTTACAGCCATTATACTTCTTGGCCTCATTTTAATAGTCTTCTTTTTTTAAAAGACCAAATGAAACCCCGTAAATTGGTTGGTAATTTTGAAGCACTCAATACTTCATCACAATTTTGCTTGGCGGCATCTTCTCCAGGATTTTCTTCAGAATTCTCTCTAGATGAAATCATCTCTGAAGAAATTCGCGAGCTAACTGATGATGAACCAATTCATCAACCGAAGAAAAAGCAAAAGAGGTTGAATGCATCAGAGGAATTAGTTGCTATTGAGCAACAAAAACTTATGTTGCTTGAAAGGATATTAAAAGCAATAAGGAGAAAGAGAAAGACGATGATGAGGCATTTTTTGATAGCCTACTACCATATATGCGGAAAATGGATCCGATGAAAAAATTATTATGTAGAATGGAAATACAGAAAATCATTTTTAATTTTTCTTTTGACAAATGTTCCAATAACGATATTACTGAATCATAACGTTATTATATACTTTAAATAAATAATACTCAATAAATATAATTGAAACATATTAAAAACTAACCTCAATGTTATTATCAATTTTTGGCAAGGCAGAATGGGATGTGCTACAAAATTTGACCAACGCTTCTCCAACCGAGTGCTAATTTTATTTAATATGTAATCAAAAGTCGAAACAGACATCCGCGCATAATTAAAAAACTTTTCTGGGTGGTTCCGTAAATCATTATACAAATTATTGAATTCTCCTTTTTCATTTCTATTGCAATTAATTGGGTGGACGCCTGTTTTTTTGTTTAACACAAAGTTAATTGTTGCATTTGAAGCAAAAAACTCCTCGTCCGAATCCATCACGTTCACATTAACAATAAAAGAGAGCAAAGCAGCTCGCTTCTCGCTTCGCTCTCACTCTGACATCTTCTCGCTTTGCTCTTCGCTTCTCGCTTCGCTTCTCGCGTGCACTCTGACATCAGCCTTAGTATTTGTTTCGCTAGGCGACTAGAGGCGTGCCGTATGGCCGCAACACGTGTTCCGAGCGTTTCTCTGCATGTTTTTCGGTTATCCGGCATCGCACGGGGCACCACGAGACCCAACACGGCACGTTCCGAGGGTTTCTCTGCGCGTTGTGGTGAGTCTTGTAGGTGTCCTACAGTCCCGTCCGTTAGTATTTGTTTCGCTAGGCGGCTAGAGGCGTGCCGTATGGCCGCAACACGTGTTCCGAGCACGTTTGCGGTTATCCGGTATCGCAAGGGGCACCACGAGACCCAGCACAGCGCGTTCCTAGGGTTCTCTGCGCGCTGTGGTGGGTCTTGTAAGTGCCCTATCGCCTAATCTTGTGCATCTCTCGAGCGTTTCTCGAGGTGCGTAGGTTTGGATTTGTATGAGGGCTGCCGAAATGCTCTCTGAGTCTCGGTATTTTATAAATTTTATTGTAAGATGATCCTGGTCTGAGCTGAGCCCTACCCCAGCCTTAGATCGCTACTTTACAGTTGGCGCCCGAGCAGGGACTCTGAGATTTAGGTATTTCGAGCATCCCATATTTATTTTTTTAGCCAGTAAGAGCGAACATTTCATCCCCAAATCAAAAAAAAAATATATATATATAAATATAAATAATAAATAAATAAATTTTTTTTTTAAATTTAACCACGCGGCTAGCGACAAGCGACTAGTTTTTGTTTTTGTGTGCGTCGTTTTTTTTTTTGCTGGCCATAACGCTACGCGTATTCTGGGTACAGTCGGGCATTTTTTTCTTTTTGTTGTTTTTGTTTTGCTAACCAAACCGCACGAGAGAACTGTCCCAACCATTTACTCTCCAAAGTACAGTAGGATCCAGCTTCCCTTTAACCATTTTTTTTTTGCCGATGCCCAAATATTTTTCTGCGAGAGCACAGCAAAAGCCGACACAGCCAAGCCCTACCGCTGCCGATCACCGCCGCCGCGTCTCGGTCGCTACAGCAGCGGCTACAACACGACAGAGCAAAGCCACAGGCGACTTTCTCTCCAAGCCCAGGAGTAACAACTCAGCGACAGAGCCGTATCCCGATGACACCGACTGCAGAAGCGCGGGCAGCGCGATCTCGCTGCCTATATAAGGCGGACCCCGGAACCTGAGTAGACAGTCATCGACACGGAGCCACCGGGGCAACAGCTAAGACAACGCGACGAAAAAAAAATAAAATCCTTTGAAAATTAAAAAATCCTTTGAAAAATAAAATCCTTTGAAAATTAAAATCCTTTGAAAAATAAAATCCTTTGAAAATTAAAGTCCTTTGAAAAATAAATCCTGAAAAGGACAATATTAAGTCATCGACACGGAGCCACCGGGGCAACAGCTAAGACAACGCGACGAAAAAAAAAATAAAATCCTTTGAAAATTAAAAAAAAATTATTTGAAAAATAAAATCCTTTGAAAATTAAAATCCTTTGAAAAATAAAATCCTTTGGAAATTAAAATCCTTTGAAAAATAAAATCCTTCGAAAAATAAAATCTTTCGGGAAAAAAAAATATATATAAAATAACCCTGCAACACTAACGGATAAAAGTATTCAGAAATACAACAGTGTAGCGATCGGCTTTTAACATGGGCGTGAAATGGATTTCCTTCCGTCGCAAGGACGAGCTACAGTGCCTAGCTGAGGAATTCAACCTGGGAACCACGGGTACCGTCGAGGACCTGCGTGCTCGAGTCTCCGCCTTCGTATCCCGGGGAGAGCATTCGGAGGAAATGCGGGATCGCTTGCACAAATTGGAAGTGAGCTATGGGGACTCAGCCAGCCCTCGGGATGCCCGCTCACCAGCTACGTCTCCGGGTCCGACCAACAAAGTGCGCAAGGAGGAGTACCAACTCCAAGTGCCCGTGCCGAGTCAGCCGATGGTAGCCCAGGCACCCACGCCTACAGGCACCCAGGCACCCATCGGCCAGGCAAGCAGTAGCAGCATCGGTGCCGGGACTCAGAGAATAGGTCGCGAAGAGACAGCAGCTGGGGTATCGGGTATGATGGCAACTCGGACCCACTCAGCTTCATGGAGAAACTGGAGGAGCGCGTAGCCTCATACCGGGTGAGTGTTGACCAGCTGCCGCGAGCAATATCCGGTCTCTTTACCGGCCGGGCTGAAGGCTGGTTCCGGACCTACAAGATGCAGGATGAGCCTTGGGAGTCAGTCAAGAGGGATTTCCTAGACTTCTTCTTGCCGCCACGCTACTTTCAACGATTGGAGAGTACCATCCAGAATCGTTTACAGCGGCCGGGCGAACCTTTCAGGGATTACCTGATCGAACTGCGGCTGATGATGCAGCGTGCGCAATACTCACCGGAACAGGAACTGGAGAGGATATACGAGAACCTGTTACCGGAGTATCAACTGTTTACACGACGGCACGAATTTGAAACGTTGGCCGCATTGACCCAGCTGGTCACAAGCTACGAAACTGTCCGGGACCGCGACCCTCGGGGCTAGCAGCATTGTTGCCGGCAAGCGGGCTGACAAAACTGGTACAGGCCCATAACGGACAGGGTAACCAGGAGCCTAGGGGTTACGCAACGGTGGTGCCGGCAAGCGCGCCAACAACACCGGTACCAAATCATAACACCAGAGACCGCGAACAAGGTAACTGGGACCTGGCGGTTCCCACAAGGAACACCGAAGCAACGACGTCACAAGTCACGGGCGAAGCAATTGACGTGAAGCGGGCATGTCGGAATTGCGGAGACATCGGGCACTTCTCTAAGGACTGTCGCAATCCCCAGCTGTTATTCTGCTGGGACTGTGGCCGCCGTGGGATCCGCACCATTGGATGCTGCCGCGTCGCCAGATCGGGAAACGGGCAGCGCCTCCGTCCAACCGAGGACAGGTCGGAGAGCAGCAGCGACTGGAGCCCTCGTCAGTAGCTCACCCGTTACGTTTGGAGGAGGGGAGGATCGCAGCTCTGGTGACCATAGGGGACACCCCGGTAGAAGCAACACTGGACACCGGAGCCACTCGGTCGTTCATCAGTGAACGGTTGGCAAGGATTGTCGGGACAAAGGATAACATTCGGGATATGCGGGTGAGAATAATCCTTGCGGATGGCTCGCCAAAGGAGATAACCAGAGCAATAATGGTGAAGATAAAGCTCGACGAACGGGAGGCAGTGGTGCCTCTGCTGGTGATGCCAACAGTCCTGGATGACGTTATCCTAGGCATTGACTTTTTGTGTGGGATTCGCGCAAAAATTCAGTGCGGCCGAGCCTTCTTGCAACTGGTACAGACGCCCGATCCTCAAACGTACCCGTTGCTGACGACCCCGTTCCACACAACGACTCACATGACAACGCAGGATGAACACGACAACGGGATAGTGAACCTCGTCGAGACAGCGCAGGCTGGCGCTGCAACAACGCAGGATGTAAGCAGCACCGAGCCGGCCGACTTCGTAGAGACAGGGCAGGCAACAGGATTGACAACGCAGGATGCACACGACAGCGTGATGGCCAACCTCGTCGAGACAGCGCAGGCCGGCGCTGCAACAACGCAGGATGCAAGCAGCACCGAGTCGGCCGACTTCGTAGAGACAGGGCAGGCAACAGGATTGACAACGCAGGATGCACGCGACAGAGTGATGGCAAATCTCGTCGAGACAGCGCAGGCTGGCGCTGCAACAACGCAGGATGCAAGCAGCACCGAGCCGGCCGACTTCGTAGAGACAGGGCAGGCAACAGGATTGACAACGCAGGATGCATACGACACCAAGCTAGCCGACTTCGTAGAGACAGGGCAGGCAACAGGATTGACAACGCAGGATGCATGCGACACCAAGCTAGCCGACTTCGTAGAGACAGGGCAGGCAACAGGATTGACAACGCAGGATGCATGCGACACCAAGCTAGCCGTGCTGGTGCGTAAGAAAACGGGTGAGATGCGAATGTGCGTAGACTTTCGGCAGTTGAATGCTCGGTCGGTGCCAGACGCGTACCCCTTGCTGCGAATCAACCACATATTGGAGCGCCTGCGAAATGCTAAATACATTTCCATGTTGGATTTAAAAAGCGGATATTGGCAAATTCCAATGGCAAAAGGGAGCCGAGAGTACACCGCATTTACCGTCCCAGGGAGAGGTCTTTTCCAGTGGAAAGTCATGCCTTTTGGACTCCACTCAGCCCCCGCAACGTTCCAGCGTGCCTTGGACAGCGTCATAGGACCGGCAATGGAACCCTACGCTTTCGCGTACTTAGATGACATCATAGTCATCGGGGCTACTTTGGAAGAACATGTGGATAACCTGCGTGAGGTATTCCGCCGACTACTGGTCGCGAACTTAAGGTTGAATCAGAAGAAGTGCGCATTCTTTCAACGGGAGCTGGTGTACTTAGGACACATGATAAGCGACACGGGAATACACACGGATCTGGCCGAAATCGCAGCAGTGCAACGCTTAACGCCGCCAACAACACCCAACTGCAACGGTGTATAGGATTGGCAACCTGGTATAGCCGGTTCGTTCCTAACTTCGCCACCATCACGCAACCAATGACGAACCTCCTACGAAAGAACAAGAAGTGGATATGGGGCGAAGAACAGCAAGCGGCATTCGAAGATTTGAAGGACAAGCTAACAAAAGCGCAGGTCTTGGCGTGCCCCGACTTCACGCAGAAGTTTACACTCCAAACTGACGCCAGCGACTACGGACTCGGGGCCGTGCTGACACAAAGCTTGCCGGAAGGAGAACGAGTGATAGCCTATGCTAGTCGACGTCTTCTTCGAGGAGAATTACTCAGCTACGGAGAAGGAGTGCTTAGCAATTGTCTGGGCAATCAGGGAGTTACGCTGCTACCTGGAGGGCAACCATTTCGAAGTCATCACGGATCACCTCGCGTTGAAGTGGCTGAACTCGATCGACAATCCAACTGGGAGAATCGCGCGCTGTGCACTGGAGTTGCAGCAGTACCAGTTCGACGTAACGTACAGACGAGGTAGATACAACGTAGTCGCAGACGCGCTTTCCAGACAACCGTTGGAAACCTTGCAGCGAGTACAGGAAGAAGCCCCGAAGTGCCCATGGTTGCTACGGTTAAGCAGGAGAATGACACAGACACCCGAGAAGTTTGCAGAGTACATACACGAGAACGGGCAGATCTACCGACAAACGGGACAACGGCCTCCCGAGGAAGAACACGTGACTTGGAAACTTTGCGTCGCCATCGACAATCGACAGCGGGTTTTGGAAGAATGCCATGATCACCCGACAGCAAGACATCTGGGAATCCGGAAGACGGCGACACGAATAGCCCAGCGATACTACTGGCCAGGCATTTTTCGCGACGTGACGAGGTACATCAGGAGGTGCACCCAGTGCCAGAAGTTCAAAGTGAGTCAGACCAAGCCAGCGGGACACATGCACACGAGACAAGCTCAGGGTCCGTTCGACATACTTTGCGCGGATTTCATGGGGCCACTCCCCAGATCTAAACATGGAAACACCAGTCTCTTGGTCTTCTTCGATGTGTTCTCCAAATGGGTAGTGCTAATACCCTTGCGGAAGGCTACTACCACCCAGCTGGAAAAGGCGTTTAGGGAAAGGATACTCTGCCGATTTGGCGTACCGCGGAAATTTGTGTGCGAAAACGGCACACAATTCACAAGTCAATCGTTCAAGAAGTTCTGCAAGACGGCAGGAATGATATTGGAACACACGGCCCCGTACACCCCGCAACAGAACCCCACGGAGAGAGCAAACAGAACCATAAAGACAATGGTAGCGCAGTACATAGAGGGAGACCGAAGCACTTCGGACGAACTACTGCCGGAACTGAGCCTGGCAATCAACAGCAGCACATCCGACACCACAGGCTTTAGCCCCGCTTTTCTCGTCCAGGGCCGAGAACCCAGACTACCGGGAAACCTCTACGAGGAAGTCACGCCGGGACTAGCAGAACACACGGAAGACCCGACCGCGAAGGCAGAAAAACTCAAGGACATTTTCGAAGTCGTGCGCCAAAACATACAGCAGGCTTCGCTAGAACAAAGCAAAAGTTACAACCTCCGAAGGCGAGAATGGAGACCGACGCTCGGCGCGCAAGTGCTGATACGACAACATCACCTCTCTAAGGCCACCGAGGGATTCGCAGCAAAGCTGGCCGCCAAATTCGACGGGCCATACAAGGTAGTCAAGTTTATCTCTCCGAACATACTGCGACTGCAAAGCTTGACCAGCCGACAACGGAAAACAGCGAGCCTGGCCGATCTCAAGGAATTCCATGCAGACGACAACAACACCAGCAACGACGACACAAGAAACAATTAACCGGCAAGTAACAAAGTCACGGGGGCCACTTCTATTGGTGCGCCCATAGAACGTCCCCGCCCCAAAAGGGGGAAAACCCACTAACAAACCGTAAGATAGCTAGTAAGAACACGATTTGTAATACACCACACCGCAGGGCTAGGTCATGGGGCTAGATAAATAGCCAAGAGTACACAACATACCTTTACTCCCTAAATCTAGCACAAATAGCACCAAGTCTTTGGAAGACGAGCCGGACGCATACCCTTGGGGGCAAAGGACGTAGCGATGGGACGTCCCTGGGGTCAGCCGTTGCGGGAGGAACAGTTGCGTAGACAAAGCGCAGAAGAGAACTGGCACCCGGAGCCAGTACCATTGGGAGTACGAATGCACGGCGTGCAAGGCTGGATCAACAACACCTGCCAATTCAACGCGGACGTGATTTCGCTCAGCTCCGAGTCGGATGTCGCGCCTGATGGTAGGTTTGGAACCGGTGGAGTGAGAGCCCCCCTGAACTGGGATTTGACGGAGCTAAACCGCCGTGCAGAAGAGGACGATCGCAGCACCATACCACGCTCGGTAGGCACTATCGATGAGGGATCTCTGGGCGAGGTGGACCCCGAGGACCAAGAAAACCCAATAGTTGCAACCCCAGGGGGATCCACAGCGAGCACCATGAGCTCGGCAGCATGCCGACTCGCCGTACGCTATGGCGATATGGGCTACCCGCCACCATACCCATGCAGCCCACCACCAGCATACGGGTCATGGGCACTGGACGACCAGGGAACCCTGCGGGCAAGCAATTGGTCCGACATTACCTCGGTAACCCCCGACACACGACCAGCAGCATCAGTGGAGCCCGGCCGCGAACCACAGGCGTGGACCATCGCAGAAAAGGAGGACGAAGGCAGCATAGCCACCCACGTGCCACTCGAAGGGGAGGTCGCCGATTGGTTGATGTTCGTGCTAGAGGAGCACCCAACCGTCGGCGAGGTTCTGGTCAACCAGATAGCCGAAGGCGACGTCGTCGTAGGCGAAGGAACTTCTGAGGAGCACCCAACTTGCGAAGAGTGGACTACGGCACCGGAGGATTGGCGAGTCGGTCCGGAACCTCGTCAGCTGCCTTCACAAGTCATCGACTTCGTGAGAACATACCTAAGCCAACCCGACGCACGATTGGGAGTCCGGAATCTTAAGAAGATCGGCCCCCACACCTTCCGCTATAGCGTCAACAGGTCGCGACAATAAACGATAGCGCTTCTCAACCCCGAGGAAGGGAGGGAGTGTGAAGGAGCTACTTAACTCCTGCACAACATTTATTATCTTTTTAGTTCATAGTTTTATTAAATTTGTATTAGCAACGAAGGTATTTTAGTTTAAGGCCACGAAGGCACCAGCGTATAATAATAATAATTTAAGCTGACAAAACACGAATATTTATATTTAAGACACGGGGAACTGGGTCGCAGGTTCACGAACCAGAAATGATCAGCACTGACAACGATGAGCAGCACTGATTGCTAACGGCCGAAGCAACAGCAAAGAAGCAACAGCAAAGAAGCAACAGCAGCCGCGAAGCGGCGTAGTGAGAGCGGCTACAGCCAAAGCAGTAGCAGAGAAAAACATCTGCAACAACAGCAGCCGCGAAGGGCCGTAGTGAGAGCGGCTACAGCCAAAGCAACAGCAGAAAACAGCGGCCGAAAGCAACAGCAGCCACGAAGCGCCGTAGCGAGAGCGGCTACAGCCAAAGCAACAGCAAAGAAGCACCCCACACACACCAACAGCCGCGAAAAACCGTAGAGAGAGAGAGCGGCTGCAGCCGAAGCCAGAGCAGAGGCCTCAGCGGCAGAGGATGGCCCGTGCCGAAAATGCGAAACGCCGGCAAATGAGTCGCGATCGGCCCACGCTCAAAAACGCAAGTGCGAGACACCAAGTGCGGAAAAAACAAAGAACAGCAGCAGCGACAACGTGGGTGACAGCGGCCAACGACAACGGGTGCGAAAACTACAAAGTTAAACAGCAACGAGGAGTCCTAAAAGTATCAGGATGGAACGGGGGTAAACTGATCTTCGGTCTGCGGGGATCTAACTGGGCGGGCAATTGTCTTCGTTGCGGTGTGGTAGTAGGGTTTGTTAAATAAAAGAAGTGAAAACTTAAAACAAGTGCGTTTGCAATGCCCCCCCCCCCCCACTCCGCTTCGCTGATAAAAGGCGCGCCGTATGGCTGTACAATATAAAGCAAGTGTGTTTTGCAAGTGTTTCCCCCCCCCCCCCCGCTTCTCTGATAAAGGGCGTGCCGTATGGCCGCAGGACGTGTTCCGAGCGCTCTCTGCACGTGTTTTGGTTATCCGGCACCGCACGGGACACCACGAAACCCAACACGGCGCGTTCCGAGGGTTTCTCTGCGCGTTGTGGTGAGCCTTGTAGGTGTCCGACAGTCCCGTCCGTTAGTATTTGTTTCGCTAGGCGACTAGAGGCGTGCCGTATGGCCGCAACACGTGTTCCGAGCGTTTCTCTGCACGTTTTGCGGTTATCCGGCATCGCACGGGGCACCACGAGACCCAACACGGCACGTTCCGAGGGTTTCTCTGCGCGTTGTGGTGAGTCTTGTAGGTGTCCTACAGTCCCGTCCGTTAGTATTTGTTTCGCTAGGCGGCTAGAGGCGTGCCGTATGGCCGCAACACGTGTTCCGAGCGTTTCTCTGCACGTTTTGCGGTTATCCGGCATCGCACGGGGCACCACGAGACCCAGCACGGCACGTTCCGAGGGTTTCTCTGCGCGTTGTGTTGAGTCTTGTAGGTGTCCTACAGTCCCGTCCGTTAGTATTTGTTTCGCTAGGCGGCTAGAGGCGTGCCGAATGGCCGCAACAAGTGTTCCGAGCGTTTCTCTGCACGTTTTGCGGTTATCCGGTATCGCAAGGGGCACCACGAGACCCAGCACAGCGCGTTCCGAGGGTTCTCTGCGCGTTGTGGTGGGTCTTGTAAGTGCCCTATCGCCTAATCTTGTGCATCTCTCGAGCGTTTCTCGAGGTGCGTGGGTTTGGATTTGTATGAGGGAGGCCGAAATGCTCTCTGAGTCTCGGTATTTTATAAATTTTATTGTAAGATGATCCTGGTCTGAGCTGATCCCTACCCCAGCCTTAGATCGCTACTTTACAGGGGTAAGGCTTAGCAATGCGATAGACATAGCCGGCGGGCTGTCCCCTAACCAGTTTGGGTTTCGCAAAGCGAGGTCAACCATCGACGCCCTAAGCAAGGTGGTCGAGACCGCAACCAGCGCTATTCAAGGCTCCAGATGGGCAGGAGCAGGGAAAGAGTATTGCCTCATAGTCACGCTGGACATTAAAAATGCGTTTAACTCCGCCAACTGGGAAGTCATCCTCAACGCCCTAGAGAATCTGCAGGTCCCCTCA
Source organism: Scaptomyza flava (assembly GCA_030179655.1). NCBI lineage: Eukaryota > Metazoa > Arthropoda > Insecta > Diptera > Drosophilidae > Scaptomyza > Scaptomyza flava. Next base: position 55,602,424 of record JARNME010000404.1, read on the forward strand.
TATCTGCGTGACACAGTTAGGAGCTACTTTGACGGACGGGTGCTGCACAATATTTCTGCAGGAGTTCCACAGGGATCGGTTATTGGGCCACTGCTGTGGAACATTATGTACGATGGAGTCTTAAGGCTTAATCTTCCGGATGAGGCACACATAGTTGGATTTGCTGACGATGTTGCTATCGTCGTCGTGCGCAAGGAGCTGGAGCATGCTGAGGCCGCGTGCAATACATGCATTGCCCGTGTGCAGGACTGGCTTAATCAGGCGGGATTGGAGCTGGCTGCGCACAAGACGGAAGCGGTGCTTGTGAGCAGCCGCAAGACGGTGGAAACAGCAAAAATAGTTGTTGGCCGGACTACGATTCTGTCCAAACGGGCAATCAAATACCTCGGCGTTATGCTGGATACGAGACTGTCCTTTAAGGAGCACCTTGAGTACACCGCAGCCAAGGCAGCTGGAGTATGTCGCACACTATCGCGCATAATGCTAAACACGTGCGGGCCCAAGCAGGAGCGCCGCCGCTTATTAATGAGCGTTGTCCATGCAACGGCTTTGTACGCAGCGCCAATATGGTGGAAAGCCGTTCGGGTTCAAAGCTACTGCCTCGGTATAGGCGCTACATACCGCCTTTGCGCGATCAGAGTGTGCTGTGCTTTCCGGACGATTTCCGATGAGACCGCCCTGGTCATCACTGGCATGGTTCCCATCGAGGAGCTTGTCATTGAGTCGGGAGAGTTGGCTAGCCGGTCGGCCGCTACTACAGCACGCGCGAGCCGACTGGCAGTAAGATCCAGCACTTTGGAGAGGTGGCAAGCACGCTGGAACTCTTCAGAGAAGGGGCGATGGACATTCGCCTTGATCCCACGGCTCTCACCATGGTCAACCGTGGTCATGGTGAAGTTAATTTTTACCTGACCCAGCTGCTGTCTGGACATGGGTGCTTCCGGAATTATTTAAGGCGGTTTGGCCACGAGCAAAGCGATGAGTGCCTATGGTGCGGAGAAGGCTTACAAGAGGACGCACACCACGTACTGTTCACCTGCGGGCGGTTCGCGAACCAACGCACCACGCTTGAGCTGGCTTTGGGTGGTCCCATCACGATGGACAATCTAGTGCCAAGTATGCTCGAGTCTCCGGCAAAATGGGAAGCGGTCAGCGCATATGCGGCAGAGGTGATGAAGGAGCTGAGGTGAATGGAACGACTTAGAAGGACCACTCCAATATAGGTGGTGATTGTAGTATGCGAAGCAATTCCTAACGGACATACCGCATACTGTTATCGCTCCTATACACATAGCCACATGTATTACATTCTACTCATTAAGTATTATTTATTGTTATAGTTTATTAAAAATTTAAAAAAAAAAACATCTACACACCAGCACGCACACCCAGGCTTACACGCACACAGGCATATGCACACGCATAGGCACACACCCCAGGCTTACGCACACACACACAGGCATATACACACGCACACTATTGGAGTTCTTAGCAAGGTACCCGCGGTATCGCAAGGATGGCAGATGAATCGTCGCCATTCTTTAGGAAGCCGGCGTTACAGCGATCTCCACCGTCGCTACAGCCTAGATTGGGCTTACCACCGCCCCTCGTTGAGGCTGTGTCTCCGGCTATGGAGGCGACTTCACCGGTGCCTTTGGTACCGGCAGCGGCGCGACCGACTGGAGGATCTGGTTGCATGGTGACAGCAGCCCACTTACCTGGGTCTCCCGTTAGCGTTAGGAGCATCCTAGTACAAATGGGGGAATGCATTGATGGCATAAGTGCCCGGTTCGATACCAAGAGGCACATCAACAAATTAGGGCGCGAGGTGCTTGGAAAGCTTGTGGAGCTACATAGGCGAGCTATGAGCTGTCTGGGTTCTGCAGCAACGGAGAAGGCCGTCCAGACAACGCCAACTGTGGCGGGCTGCTCCAGCAGAGAAGCTAGGTGCGGGCATAGCTTGGTGGTGCAGTCCAAGGGAACACCAAAACGCATGCGCGAGCCATCAACATCTCGCCGCACTACACCCCCAAAAAGGAGCAGAGTAACGGCGGCTGCTAGCAATCAAAATCTCGAGCCCCCCCTGCGTATCATCCCTGCCCAAGGATAATCCATGGTCGAAAGTGGTTGGCCGCAAAGGCAAAGCTCGCACAAGGGCGGATGCAGTCACCGTGTCTGGTTTTGGCGACTGTAGCTATGCAGACATATTAAAGGTGGTTAGGAGTGAGCCATCACTTGTGCATCTGCGTGAGGATGTAAGTACGATCCGTAAGACGGCCAAAGGCGACCTGCTGATTCGGCTAAACAAACAGCCAGCACACAGTGCAAACGAGCTGCAGCTCGCTGTTGGTAAGGTGCTTGCCGGACGTGCCACCGTCAAAACCCTGTCGGAATCCAACCAGGTGGAGATCTGCGATCTGGATGAGCTGGCGACAAAGGATGAGGTTTTGGACGCCGTAAGATCCGTCCTTGATGATCCAACGCTGGATAGCAGCGTCGTCAAGTCGCTGCGGCACACGAGGGCTGGCCTCCAAACAGCAATTCTGGGCCTACCGACGGCTAAGGCGGTTAAGCTGGTCGAAAAGGCGAAAATCCGCATCGGGTGGGCTGTATGCCGCATTAGGCCTCTCATTCAGCCAAAGCGCTGCTACAAATGTCTGGAGTATGGACATATAGCTGTCCATTGCAAGAGTGGTGCCGACCACAGCAAGGCTTCCTACAAGTGCGGAGGTTCTGGACACGTTGCGAGAGTCTGCAACCAGCAACCAAAATGTGCCCTATGTACGAGAAAAGGAGAGCGTATGACTGACCATGCGACAGGCAGTTACAGGTGTCCTGCGTACAGGGAAGCTGTCAAGCACGCAAAATGGTGAAAGTCTTGCAGCTCAACCTCAACCATTGTGTCGCTGCCCAAGCCTTACTGGAGCAATTCATCCTTGATGAGAACATCGACATCGCCATGTTAAGCGAACCTCATCACCCGGCGTCAACTAACTGTGGGCTGTGGGCTTCCGACAACTCTGGAAAGGCTGCCTTGTAGAATTGCGGCGGTCAACAGTCCCCCTTCTCTCACACACTTGTCTCTGACAGCTTTGTGAGAGTGAATGTTGGCGGTCTGTGGCTCTACAGCTACTACTTGGCGCCCAGCCTTGCGATCGAAGCTTTTGAGGCTGTGATTGCGGAACTCGCGGTGGACGCAAGGGGCCGTAGCAACGTCATAGTTGCGGGCGACCTTAACGCGTGGTCTACGGAGTGGGGCTGCCCGTCTACGAATGCCAGAGGAATCATCCTTGTGGAGTCGTTGGCACTTATGGACGTGGTTCTTCTCAACACTGGGACCAGAAACACGTTCAACAGGGGCAGCAGGGTCAATCATCGACCTGACCTACGTTAGCAGTTCACTCGCCCGTACGGCCCAGTGGCGCATATGCGATTGCTACACTGAAAGCGACCATGAGGCCATCGTTTTCTCAATAGGGGAAACTCACCGGGTGCCGCCTAGACCCCCCTCTAGAATGGCGTTTCGTGCTGAGTCCCTCAACTTGGCCACATTTGTCGATGCCGTCTCATGCATGTCTGCAAGTGGTCCAGCGCTGGCTATGGTGGAGCAGGTAGCTTGCGCTGCAAGCATGTCTGTGCGAAAGGCCTACAAACGCCACCACACAAGCATGTTCTGGTGGAACGACGACATCGCTGAGGCTAGACGGGTATGCCTGAGGTCGAGAAGGCGCTATCAGCGAGCAGCGCTAAGGCACTCGAGCTCAACACGCTTACTGCAGTTTGAGTACAAGGCGGCAAGAGCAGTACTCAAGAAAGCAATCAAAGTCAGGAAAAAGGAGTGCTTCCTCAAACTTTGCGACTCCGCGGACAATGATTCCTGGGGCAGAGCATACAGGGTGGTGGTCAAGCGCATCGGCAAAGGCAGAGGTCAAGCGCCCACTGAGTTCGCTCGAGTGAGGGACATAGTGGAAACTCTTTTTCCTCGGAGAGCGAGCCCACTCCCACCAGCCTTCATCCCGGTCACGTTGGAAGAGATGGCGATCGCTGCTCGAAAGCTCACCGCCCAAAAAGCCCCGGGCCCAGATGGAGTGCCAAATAGTTGCCTAAGCATAGCAATCGCCTTGCGGCCTGGTCTGTTTGCAGAGACTTTCCAGATAGGTGGAAGGTACAGAAACTTGTGCTGCTTTCAAAGCCCGACAAGCCCCCTGACGACCCCTCGGCATACAGGCCCATTTGCCTCATTGACAACGGCGGCAAGGTCCTGGAGATGCTAATCTGGGCTAGGCTGGATGATGCCGTACGTAGAGCTGGTGGCCTTTCACCTCACCAATATGGTTTCAGGAAGGCAAGATCCACCACCGATGCAATCAAAGCTGTTGTCGGTATCGCAGCTGAGGCTATCCCCGGTACCCGCTGGCGTTTCGGGAGACAGCAATACTGCCTTGTAGCAACAATAGACGTGAAGAACGCCTTCAACACTGCCGACTGGAGCTGTATCCTGGATGCTCTGGTGCTTCTCCGGGTGCCAGAGTATCTAGTAGCTATTGTGAGGAGCTACTTCGACAACAGAATCCTTCGGTATGACACGGACGAGGGCGAAAAGGAGTATGCTATCTCTGCAGGTGTCCCACAAGGATCTGTTCTAGGTCCTCTCCTGTGGAACATCATGTATGATGGCATACTTAGAATCCAGCCACCAGCGGGGGCCACAGCAGTTGGCTACGCTGACGACGTTGCCTTGGTGCTTGACTTACGGCGTGTCACCGAGCTCTGCAATTGGTGCATGGATGCAGTGACTCAATGGTTGTCATCCGTGGGTCTGCAGCTTGCTGCGCACAAGACGGAGGCGGTGCTCATCAGCAGTAGGAAAAAGGTGGAGTACGTGGATTTTAAGGTGGATGGCGTCACGTTGAGGTCCAAGGATTGGATCCGCTACCTCGGCGTGGTCATTGACAGGCGCCTCAGTTACGGGGAGCATCTCGCGTACGTTCACACGAAGGCTGCGATTACCGGACGCGCATTGGCAAGGATGATGCCAAACACGCGAGGTCCGAGGCAGCAGACGAGGCTACTGATAATGCACGTTATGAAATCAATTATCATGTACGCGGCTCCAATCTGGGTCGGCGCTACGACGCACAGTGGGGCCATTTGAGTTTTTTCATATCAAAAATCATAACTTTTGAACCAAATGAGATAATCGAACAATTTAAAAAGCATATGATAGATAATTAATCAACCTATAAAATGAGCGTTTGAAATGAATTCTACGATTTTTCTGTGCCTATTTATGGGTATGCAAAGTTGAAATTTGTGGAAAAATCAACTTTACGGGAAGGAAAAAAAATATTTTTTAAATATTTCGATTTTTATTGCTTCATTTTAATGGTTTTTATAATTTAAAATTAATATTATAATAATTAAAAATAATTTTTTTTTTAATTTTTTTTTTTATTAGTTTTTTGTAAAATATTCATCACAATCCGTAAAAGATGGTATATCTAAAAGAGAAATCATCTTTGCATTATACGTATTTTCTAATTCTTTTCGTTACTTAACATGCCTCAGTGATGGAATTAGTGGATCTGAAGATGCTGCTAACATGTTGAAGAGGTCCTCATTTTGTCTCACCCTTGATGCTTTGAAAGTGTTTAGCAATCTGTATTTTTTATAAAACTTATTAAGGGACTCTTGTGCTTCTTCAGAGAGCTCTCCAATTGGCAAAGACTGATACTCAATTATATCCTTGCCATGCGCCAATATTTTATGGACTGTCGGGGTCAACTTTTTCTGCGGATATAATTCTGCTAAAAGTGATGCAGTTTTTGAAGCATATTCTCCATATTTGGCAGAATCAACTTTTTCCTTGCAGTTCAAAACATTTAAGATCGTTCCCAATCTCTTAACGATTTGGTTGTTTATCCCTGTGATTTGAGTTACAGCTTCATCATTCTCAAAAAATCTCCTTGAAGTGTTTCCATCGTTTGAGTTTCCGTATCCGTACTTGGGGCATTCTACTTTAAGTCCTACTTGTTTGAAAAACGCATCCTGTATTCGCTTCTTTTTGATATTTTCCTTATCTTTGTTTGATGTGTTTTCGTCAAAGTTTTCAACCTCTTGTGGAAGCGTATACGCTAATTTTAACAAGAACTCCATACATCTTATTCTTGCGTGCAATGGTGAGATCCCAAATTCATAATTCTCTTCATTTGTAGAATCATTTAAATCGTCGAAGTTTTTTTGCGTCTTTTTGCAAATTGGGCATGACAAAGTTGACCTTGTGCTTGTCAGTTCGTTGACCACTTTTACGTCAACCATGGTCAGGTGGAACTCGTAACTACATTCAATGTATTTTCCTTCACTGATATCGAACTTTGTTGGCTTAATCTTGCTTATTTGGTCTTCAATATCCTTTACTGTGTTTCGTATGAGTTCCGGCGATTCCCTTGCATACTGAAACATTATTGGTCGGCAATAATGTACAGATGACGGCCGTTCATTTTTCCAGTGTAAAGAATCATCAGACTTTAGCCGCAAAGGAACAACGGATGCCATAAACATGTTTCCGTCCGATATTGTAGCGTCATCGGATGATATTCTTTTCTTATACACGCTTTGTCCAGATGATCCATCGCAGCCCCATTTACTGATCAATGTCAGATTCTCAGGAAGAGCTTCAACCACATTTTCAGCAAGACTCTCCAACAGCCGTTTTGTTGTATGGTCCATTAGATCCTGCATGGTATCACTATTAAGCCAGTCCTGGTGTTTGGTGTTGAATCTCTCAGTCATTCTGTTTGTATTTATCCATCGTGAGTTTAGACTGGCATACATCATGCAGAGTTTATGTTTTATATCTTCGCTTCTCTGTATATTGCCGTATAAACTATCAAGTTCTTCGAAGGCAGTTTCCGTGAAACTTTGTAATGTGGTTGACTTCCTAAACAGCTCAAATAATTTATGGTTGCTCAACGACATGTTTGAAGTGTAAAACAGTACTTGTCTCGCCAACTTTCAGTCGTAGACTAATCCAGGATTATAGTTTTTTTTTTCATTATATAGTCTAATCTATTACCTGATATATACCTTTGGATTTAGGGTTCAAGAAAAGAGTTAGCTTTCATGCCTAACAAATTTACCTATTGTTTGTATAAGTCCAGGTCAATAAGGTCAATTTATGCAATTTGGGTACTTGGCACGTGTCCGAATAAGATTTGTGCCTACCTGAATAGGATGTGTGACTAGTTGTACGCCAACGCAATTTCTGTATTCGGTGCGTACCTTGTAATTTATTTGTATATCCTGTAACTGCACCTGAATTTAGGGACCAGGATTTGACAAATGATCTCAGGTAAGCATTACAGAATGAAAAACAAAAGTCAAGTATCTTCACAATAACGAACGTAACAACAACAACAAAAATGGGTTTTCACGGTTACATGTCATAAATTGCCCAAAAATGCATGCAACACATTTTTTTCCTATGACTTTTTTCACTTTTTTTACATTTAAAAAAAAAGGGGCAAAAACGGGCACATGAAACTTTTTGCATTTAATAGAGGAATAATCAAAGAAATTAATTTAAAACAAGTGGAAACGTTGCAGTCGGACGCAACCGACTGCGGTATACTCGATACCAGTATTAAAAATTTTGATGCCCATCCATGTGGGATGTTAATTGCTTTCTTCATACCAAATTTGGTGACTCTAGCTCGAAGTTTGTATAAAGTGGGGAAAGGGGGGCTGGGGGCGGTATGGGTGGAATTGCATCCAAATTTTTGATGCAGATCTTTGTGGAATGTCAATTGCTATCTTCATAACAAATTTGGTGACTCTAGCTCAAAGTTTGTAAAAGTGGGGAAAGAGGGGCTGGGGGCGGTATGGTTGGGCGTGGCATTCAAATTTTTGCTGCAGATCCTTGTGGAATGTCAAATGCTACCTTCATACCAAATTTGGTGACTCTAGCTCAAAGTTTGTATAAAGTGGGGAAAGGGGGGCTGGGGGCGGTATGGGTGGAATTGCATCCAAATTTTTGATGCAGATCTTTGTGGAATGTCAATTGCTATCTTCATAACAAATTTGGTGACTCTAGCTCAAAGTTTGTAAAAGTGGGGAAAGGGGGGCTGGGGGCGGTATGGTTGGGCGTGGCATTCAAATTTTTGCTGCAGATCCTTGTGGAATGTCAAATGCTACCTTCATACCAAATTTGGTGACTCTAGCTCAAAGTTTGTATAAGGTGGGGAGAGGGGGGCTATGGGGCTGGGGGCGGTATGGTTGGGCGTGGCATCCAAATTTTTGCTGCAGATCCTTGTGGAATGTCAAATGCTACCTTCATACCAAATTTTGTGACTCTAGCTCGAAGCATGTATAAAGTGGTGAAAGGGGGGCTATGGGGCTTGGGGCGGTATGGGTGGGCGTGGCATTCAAACTTTTGCTGCCGATCCATGTGGGATGTCAATTGCTATCTTCATACCAAATTTGGTGACTCTAGCTCGAAGTTTGTATAAAGTGGGGAAAGGGGGGCTGGGGGCGGTATGGGTGGGCGTGGCATCCAAATTTTTGATGCAGATCTATGTGGAATGTCAATTGCTATCTTCATACAAAATTTGGTGACTCTAGCTCAAAGTTTGTAAAAGGTGGGGAAAGGGGGGTGGAAGGGGTGCGCGTGGCTCCAAAACTTTGAAGCAGTTTTTCGGGGGTCGTTGCAAGCTTTCTTCCTGCCAAATTTGGTGGCTCTAGCTCCACAACTCTGGAAGATACACGCATTCCCGTTTTTGACGAAGCGTTGGGGTGGATGGGGGCGGCTAGGGTGGTATTGGTGGGCGTGGCATCCAAACTTTTGATGCAGTTTTTGGGGGGTCATCATCACCTATCTCGGCACCAAATTTGGTGGCTCTAGCTCAAAAACTGTGGGAGATATAGCCATTTCTGATTTCAAAATGCGGGGGGGCTGGGGGCGGAATGGGTGGGCGTGGCTCCAAAATTTTGATGCAGTTTTTTGGGGGTTGCTAGTAGCTATCTGCCCTCCAAATTTGGTAGTGCTAGCTGTAAGGATGTGCGAAATATGAGGATTTATCGGTTTTGAGTTATCGAATTTATCGATTTGCCAGCCCCCCAGTTATCGTAGAACCCCCATCTTGACACTTTAATTTACTATCCCATAGATAAAGAGAATTGGAAAGTTTCAAGTCTCTAGCTTGAAGGGTGTGGAAAAAAGTTGCGTTCATACAGACGGACAGACGGACGGACACCATGACGGACATTGCACAAACCCAATATACTCTTTACCTTCGGTATCGAGTATAAAAATAGCCGTTATAATGTGATATAATTTTTTTTTTATTTTCCATCAAAGTTGAGAAATAGTGAAAAAGTGGATAGTTGGTAAATATTGAATTGCCTGGCCAAACGCAAAGCAAACAGTATAATTTTTTTTTATTCTTTTCTTAATAAATAGATCTATCAATAGAACCGAAAATAATGAACCAAAAATAATAACTTAGTTTTTGAGATATTGTATCTCAAAGCCGACCAAATTACCTTAAAATTGTGATTTTTATGTAACACAAAAAATCAGACAACTTTGAAAAGCTATATCTTCTAAACAAAAGATCCGGTTACATTATGGATTGCAGATTTGAAATCGCTGGAAAATTTCCTATAAAGTAGGTTCATTCAATATTTTTTAGAGGCACATGCAATTTTTGATTTTTGACACTTGACTTGTTCTACGGGCGCCACTGTGCGACGGTGGCCAGCTACACAAGGGGCATAGAGTCAATCTATCGGCTCTCTGCCCTGCGGGTATGTTGCGCCTTCCGCACTGTGTCCTCTGACGCTGCGCTCGTGATTGCGGGGATGACCCCAATACGCATCGCCGTCTTGGAAACCGTGGCAGTCCTGGAAGCGGTGCAATGCTTCACGGCGGTCCCGCAGAAGCTGGCAACGACTGTGCATGCTACATACATCGTTATTTAAGTTAATCATAGGCATATCTTTTGAAATAAAAAAAAAATAAAAAAATAAAAAAAAAAAACACGCACACACCGGCTTACATACACAAATACACCGGGGTAAGTGACGGCCATCTGCGATGGGCCCAAAGGTTGCTCAGGCAGCCAGGCTTAGATTTAGTGCGGCCTAGGATAGTATCCCCACCCCCTTTTGTGTAATAAATAGATGTCTTATTGTATGTGATATGAATTTAATAAAGATCCTAGTGTAGATAAATTTGTGTACGCTTTACTTGTTACCCTTTTTTTTCCCCCTTTTCCCCATTTCAGCGAGTGCGCCTCACTCACATAGCCCGCGTGGGGCAAACCTGAGAGGCATGCTAGCGAATCCTCCGAGTTTTAATCTAGATTCTGCGACGCCTGCCATTTGGGGGAGTGATTGGTTAGCACTCCGAGTATTACTCTGGACTAACCAACCTATTCCTTCAGGTGACTCTCAAATCGTCGCCAGTGCGTAAGGCATGCTCACGAACCCCCTGCTATTTCTCCTACACTTTCCTCTATTGCCCCGACCCCTAGGTATACTCTGGCAAGCCCCTGGACGCGACTGAGACGCCGACCTCGGCCTAAGAAATTACGCCCTCACACTGTTTTGCTTCATATTGGGAATGAATTTGCGCCGATTCCAATAGCTCATTCGACAGAACTGAAAGAAACTTATGAAAATTTACAGATTGTATTGGGAAAAATCAAATATTCAGAGCATAACTGGAACTTTTTAGATTCTCATCTTGACCACTTCCCTGACAATTGTGGAGACTATAGTGAAGAACAGGGAGAACGTTTTCACCAAGACATCAGTGAAATGGAGAGTAGATACCAAGGAAATTGGAGTGTTAACATGATGGCAGTTTTTTGTTGGATGTTAAAAAGAGAAGTACCCGAAGAAAATCGAAAACGAAAGAGGAACCCACTACGAAGATCATTTGAGGATAAGAGAGTGCGATACAAACGAAGGAAAGTTTAGAATTCGTAAAAATCATTTCTTTCTATCTTTTTATGTCTTGTGTTTTTCACAGATTTCAAGTTATTTTAATATCTTCAAATTTGATTTATTTTCTTATTATTTATTTATTTGATATATCTTTGATCGAAATACATGAAAATCACGCTTAGTTTAGTTCCAAAACTTTTTGTATACCCTTCACAGGGTATATTGACTTTGTCATGAATCTGTAACGCCTTAAAGGAATGATGGGAGACTCCATAAACTATAAATCAAAATGATCAGGACGAGCTCAGGAATTGATTTCCGTCTGTCCGTCCGTCTGTCCTTCTGTTCGTCTGTCTGTTTCAACACGATTTCTGGCCAAACTGCTGAACCGATCTTGATGAAACTTTCACAGATTGCTTAGATCAGGTCGGGTTTGTTAACTATGAAATTTCATCCCGATCTGAGCATTCTACGATATAGCCACCATATAAATTTACCATATCAACACGATTTCCGGGAAAACTGCTGAACCGATCTTGATGAAACTTTCACAGATTGCTTAGATCATGTCGGGATTTTAAAATCCAAAGGTCTAGATTCAGACAGGAAAATATATAATTCCACACAATTTTCACATAGTTGATTTAGATTTCGCTATACCATGTGATAGAATAATAGGCATTGATTTTATAAATAAATTCAATTGTCAACTAGATTTCAAACCATCGGAAGATTGGTTTATAATTAGACCCAATAATCTAAAATATCCGATCCATGTCCCAATAACATATGACTCTGGTAAAAACTCAATACTTTTGCCAGCAAGATCTCAAGTTGTCCAAAAAGTCACGCTAACTTCAAAAGAAGATGGTGTATTTATTCCAAATCAGGAAATTCAACCTGGTGTATATGTTGCAAACACAATTGCAACATCTCAAAACACGTGTGTCCGTTTACTAAATACAACTAGTACCGACCAATTAGTTACAATAAATAATTTAAAACATGAATCACTTTCGAGCTACGATGTAGTTCACACAAATCAAGAACATAGAGAAAAAACTGTCATATATCAGCTAGCAAAAAATTTTCCCCACAATTCAAGTGGGAATTAACCAATTTATGCACCAAATATAGTGACATATTCGGCCTTGAAACCAAATCAATCACAACAAATAACTTCTATAAACAACAACTGATACTAAAAGATAATGAACCAGTGTACATTAAGAACTATCGAAGCCCGCATAGCCAGACAGAAGAAATACAAAAACAAGTTGAAAAATTAATCAGCGACAACATTGTAGAACCGTCTGTGTCAGAATACAACAGCCCACTCTTACTTGTCCCATAGAAAGCCCTTCCAGGCTCAGAAAATAAAAAATGGCGATTAGTAATTCACTATCGTCAAATTAATAAAAAACTACTGCCCGATAAATTTCCACTGCCTAGAATTGATGATATATTAGATCAATTAGGTAGAGCAAAATATTTCTCATGCCTTGACTTAATGTCAAGCTTTCATCAAATTGAACTCGAAGAAAATTCAAGAAATATAACTTCATTTTCAACGAGCAATGGCTCATTTCGCTTCACGCGATTACCATTCGGTTTAAAAATAGCGCCAAATTCATTTCAGAGAATGATGACTATAGCGTTCTCTGGCCTTGATTCTTCGCAAGCTTTCCTTTATATGGATGATTTAATAGTTATTGGTTGTTCCGAAAAACATATGTTTAAAAACTTAACTGATGTTTTTGACAAATGTAGGAAATACAACCTTAAATCACATCCGCAAAAATGTTCATTTTTCATGCATGAAGTAACCTTCCTCGGTCACAAATGCACGGATAAAGGAATCTTGCCAGACGACAAAAAATACGACATCATTAAAAACTATCCAGTCCCACATGATGCGGACAGCGCGAGACAATTCGTTGCATTCTGCAACTATTATAGACGATTTATAAACAATTTCGCCAAATATTCACGGCACATAACCAGATTATGTAAAAAGAATGTTCCTTTTGAATGGACAGTTGAATGCCAAACTGCATTCCAATACCTCAAGGACAAGCTAATTCAACCAACATTACTACAATACCCAGACTTCAGCATAGAATTTTGCATAATAACGGATGCTAGTAAGCAAGCGTGTGGAGCAGTTTTAACTCAAAACTATAATGGACTCCAACTTCCAGTTGCATACGCATCTCGTTCATTTACAAAGGGTGAAAGTAATAAAAGCACAACAGAACAAGAATTAGCAGCAATCCACTGGGCAATAGTACATTTTCGTCCATATATTTATGGAAAACACTTTACAGTGAAAACTGACCACAGACCATTAACTTATTTATTTTCTATGGTCAATCCAAGTTCCAAACTTACACGCATGCGGCTCAAATTAGAAGAATACGACTTTACAGTCGAGTATCTTAAGGGTAAAGACAATTTCATGGCAGATGCCCTATCACGGATAACAATATCCGAATTAAAAGATTTACAAAATAAAGTCCCGAAAGTCACTACCAGGCAACAAAGTAGACAAAATAAATCCTGCGCAGGAAATGAACAAGAACCTTTGCTTAGGCAAAATCTTGAAAAAGCTTCTAAGCCCAACGTATATGAAGTCATCACAAATGACGATGTACGAAAAGTAGTGGCCTTGCATATGAAAGGAAAGCTGTGTTATTTCAAACACGGAAATAAAATCGTTGCAAGAATAAATGTTAGCGATCTGTATACTAATGGAGTTATCGACTTAGGTCAATTTTTCCAAAGGCTCGAAAAGGCGGCCGGTATGCATGATATACGCCAACTAAAAGTGGCACCGCATGAAATCATCTTTGAACAAGTTTCAATAGATAATTTCATAAATATGGGCAATAATACATTGAGATTATTAAGAGTAGCGATACTCAAGCCGGTGACCATTGTATCAAGCGATACAGAAAAAGAAGCAATTTTGTTTACATTTCATGATAATCCCATACAAGGAGGACACACGGGCATAACAAAAACTTTGGCCAAAGTAAAAAGATACTACTATTGGAAATATTTGACTCGTCATATAAAAGAGTACGTACGTAGATGTCCAAAATGCCAGATGTCAAAAACAACAACACATACTAAAACTCCTTTAACAATTACCGACACACCAATAAGTGCTTTCGACAGGGTAATAGTTGACACAGTAGGTCCATTACCAAGATCTGAATATAGTAACGAATATGCAGTTACGCTTATTTGCGATTTAACAAAATATCTTGTTGCCATACCGATCCCAAATAAAAATGCAAATACTGTCGCTAAAGCTATATTTGAATCTTTTATATTACAGTTCGGTCCAATGAAGACGTTTATTACGGACATGGGAACTGAATATAAAAATTCTATTATAAATGACTTGTGCAAATATTTAAAAATAGACAATATAACGTCTACAGCACACCACCACCAGACAGTTGGAACAGTAGAAAGAAGTCATAGAACTTTTAATGAATATAATAATAACAACTTGTCTTTCGTTGGTGACGGTCGTGTTTTTGCGTGCTCTTGATTATTTATTGATCTCTTGTGTTTGTGAACGGTGTTTTTACTCTGTTTAATCTGGTAAATAGTTTTAGCAGTGATTGCAAATATATGTGTATATATTTACGTTTACATCAAAGAGTTTGCCGAGTTTATACTCACTTTAATTAGCAGTTTAACTGAGACTGCTCTGCCTGAACATAAAGAAAACATAAAGTAAACATACGTTCATATTTACATACATATATTTACATACATATATTTACATTTGCATATTCTGTGTGATTACTAACAACAAACAGTTTGTCAATTTTTTTTTGCTCTCGCTTTACAGCTCTCCCGCTCTTATCCGCTATTATCCGTCGCACTTGCGGTTCTATCTGCCTGCGCGCTAACGCTCTCTCAGTTAAGCGCTCATTTGATATGTACTGTTTTATATTGCTCTTGCAGTGATACGTTTTACTTATACTTACCGTCGCCTTACTTTGTTTTGTGCTAGCATATTAGTTGCCAGATAAAACTTTAAATCAATTCGAAAATGTTTGCATGCTGTAGCACCAATTGCAAAGTGGTTGGAACCACCAACCAAGATTTTATTTTGTGTGGATTGTGTGACAACATGATCCACATGAAATGTGCTGGCTTCACTCCCAAAGTCAGGGACTTCTTAATTGCAGATACAGGCCTTAAATGGTACTGCGAGCGCTGCAATTTAGCTGTCAAAGAATCGACCAAGTTCATGAGGCAGACTCATGCTGGCTTTAAAGCTATGCATGTAGCTTTTAATAATCTGCAAGCGTCATTCAACGAGCTTGAGCTTAATTTCAAAAATGGCAAGGTGATTACCGAATCTCCGAAGCGTAAAAAGACTTCGGGTCCTAATCCACTTATTGCCCCACCTGTTCTTCCAACCAAACCCCTTCTAGTGCCTCACAATAATCCTTCAATTGGTTCCAATGCTAACCTACTAATGTTATTTAACTCTCGTGCTAGAAATCCTATCAACAACCTAGCCACTTTATCTTCCGAACCTTTGCATGAGCCCTCTGGTTCAGCAGCTCGTGTGCCTATTAATCCTAATATAGGTACAACTGGGGCTCACAAGCCTCTGGTTGTTGTTCCACTCAACAAATTTGTTTTTGTTTCTAGGCTGGCATCCGATACGTCATCGGATGATGTTGCAGCATATGTAAAGGGTCAAATCGATTCCGCTCTTATTGTTGTTGAAAAGATTAAATTTAAACATGCCAGAAGTATATCTTCTTTCAAGTTGGGTGTACCACCTGAACTTTTCTCGACAATTTGCTCTGAAAAGTTTTGGCCGCCGCAACTTGTAGTTAAGGAGTATACGAATAGGCGAATTAATAGCAATAATGGTATAAGGATTAATAGTACACCGCCTGCTAGCCAACCTGTTGCCTCCACCTCGGTGGCAAAAAACTAACAAAACAACTTAGTTTGGCCTATCAAAACGTTAGAGGCCTTAACACTAAACTTTCTAAATTATATGTTAACATCTTATCATTTGATTCACATATAGTAGCACTCACGGAAACCTGGTTAAAACCTGATATATCTGATTATTCCATTTTTCCTTCTAAATATAACTTGTACAGATGCGATCGCACTTCCCGCAAGGGGGGTGGTGTTCTCATTGCTGTTGACTCCTGTATTTCCTCTGAACAGATTCATTCTCATGATATTCCGGACATAGAGTTTTTATGTGTTAAAATATTACTAAACGGCCGTTCACATTATGTTACTTGCTCTTATATTCCTCCTCAATCTGATATTAACATTTACTCGTCCCATCTGAGTGCCCTGCAACTTGTTTCGTCATTTTTGACAGATATGGATAACCTGATAGTGGTTGGTGATTTTAATCTGCCACATGTTGTATGGTCTGTGAATGACACATCTTCGGCGGTATTACCAGTCACTTCTGATGATTTTATCGATGGCCTACTGGAGTTAGGCCTATCGCAAGTTAACAGGGTGCATAACTGTAGTGGTAGAATGTTGGACTTATTATTTGTTTCGGACTCCGATTGCAGTAATGCTAGTAGAATACCCCCTCTAGTGCTTCCGGAAGATACCTACCATCCAACCTTAGAATTATCCATCGAAATTCTTAACCCTATTTTAGTATCTAAAAATAATTTAAAAACCCGTTGCTTTCGTAAAACTAACTTTACTAAATTAAATTATCTTCTTCAACATACTAATTGGTCGCGCCTGTATTCTTGTAGTGATATAGAAACTGCTATAGCCATATTTTATAGGACCTTGAATTCGCTTTTGGATATTTGTGTTCCCCTCACTTGTTCTTCAAGTGACAATAAACCACCTTGGTTTACGAGAGAACTATCGAAGTTGAAAAACGCAAAGACAAGATCATATAAAAAATTTAAAAAATCGGGAACTACTTTAGATTTATCTTCGTATTTAGTAGCAAAATCTAGTTTTATTTCCGTTAACACATCTTGCTATAATAATTATCTTAATCGTTGTAGACTAAACTTTTCACGTGACCCTAAACAGTTTTATAAATTTGTTAACTCTAAACGTAAGACTTCTTGCTTGCCATCCTCAGTATACCTAGATGATACAAAAGCAAGTTCTGATCAGGCAGTAGCCGATCTGTTTGCTGAGTATTTTCAATCAGTATACTCATCGAATATGTATAGTAGTAGTAATTCCTATCCTTTTCAAGTTCAAACGTCAAATTGCATATACGTCCCAGTAGTTACTGAGTCTATGCTCCTGAGTGAATTTAACTCTATTAAACCTGGCTACTTGCCTGGTCCTGATGGAGTGCCAGGTTGTATTCTTAGATACTGCGCGGATTCTCTTTGTGCGCCATTAAATAAATTATTTAACTTGTCTGTTGATTCAAACGTGTTCCCTGATATATGGAAGGAATCCTTTATAATTCCACTCCATAAAAATTCATCCAAATCAAACGTTAAAAATTATACGGGCATATCCAAGTTGTCTGCCATACCAAAAGTCTTTGAAAAAACAAGTGGAAACGTTGCAGTCGGACGCAACCGATCCATGTGGGATGTTAATTGCTTTCTTCATACCAAATTTGGTGACTCTAGCTCGAAGTTTGTATAAAGTGGGGAAAGGGGGGCTGGGGGCGGTATGGGTGGCATTGCATCCAAATTTTTGATGCAGATCTTTGTGGAATGTCAATTGCTATCTTCATAACAAATTTGGTGACTCTAGCTCAAAGTTTGTAAAAGTGGGGAAAGAGGGGCTGGGGGCGGTATGGTTGGGCGTGGCATTCAAATTTTTGCTACAGATCCTTGTGGAATGTCAAATGCTACCTTCATACCAAATTTGGTGACTCTAGCTCAAAGTTTGTATAAAGTGGGGAAAGGGGGGCTGGGGGCGGTATGGGTGGAATTGCATCCAAATTTTTGATGCAGATCTTTGTGGAATGTCAATTGCTATCTTCATAACAAATTTGGTGACTCTAGCTCAAAGTTTGTAAAAGTGGGGAAAGGGGGGCTGGGGGCGGTATGGTTGGGCGTGGCATTCAAATTGTTGCTGCAGATCCTTGTGGAATGTCAAATGCTACCTTCATACCAAATTTGGTGACTCTAGCTCAAAGTTTGTATAAGGTGGGGAGAGGGGGGCTATGGGGCTGGGGGCGGTATGGTTGGGCGTGGCATCCAAATTTTTGCTGCAGATCCTTGTGGAATGTCAAATGCTACCTTCATACCAAATTTGGTGACTCTAGCTCGAAGCATGTAAAAGGTGGTGAAAGGGGGGCTATGGGGCTTGGGGCGGTATGGGTGGGCGTGGCATTCAAATTTTTGCTGCCGATCCATGTGGGATGTCAATTGCTATCTTCATACCAAATTTGGTGACTCTAGCTCGAAGTTTGTATAAAGTGGGGAAAGGGGGGCTGGGGGCGGTATGGGTGGGCGTGGCATCCAAATTTTTGATGCAGATCTATGTGGAATGTCAATTGCTATCTTCATACAAAATTTGGTGACTCTAGCTCAAAGTTTGTATAAGGTGGGGAAAGGGGGGTGGAAGGGGTGCGCGTGGCTCCAAAACTTTGATGCAGTTTTTCGGGGGTCGTTGCAAGCTATCTTCCTGCCAAATTTGGTAGCTCTAGCTCCACAACTCTGGAAGATACACGCATTCCCGTTTTTGACGAAGCGTTGGGGTGGATGGGGGCGGCTAGGGTGGTATTGGTGGGCGTGGCATCCAAACTTTTGATGAAGTTTTTGGGGGGTCATCATCACCTATCTTGGCACCAAATTTGGTGGCTCTAGCTCAAAAACTGTGGGAGATATAGCCATTTATGATTTCAAATGCGGGGGGCTGGGGCGGAATGGGTGGGCGTGGCTCCAAATTTTGATGCAGTTTTTGGGGTCGTACCAGCTAGCTTTCTACCAATTGGAGGCTCTAGCTCCACAACTCTGATAGATACACGCATTCCCGTTTTTGACGAGCGTTGGGGGATGGGGCGGCTAGAGCGTATCGGTGGGCGTGGCATCCAACTTTGATGCAGTTTTGGGGGTCATCATCACCTATCTGGCACAAATTTGGTGCTCAGCTCAAAACTGTGGGAGATAAGCTTTTTGACTTAAATTGCGGGGGGCTGGGGCGGAATGGGTGGCGTGGCTCCAAATTTTGATGCGTTTTTGGGGGTTGCTAGTAGCTATCTGCCCACCAAATTTGGTAGTTCTAGCTGTAAGGATGTGCGAAATATGAGGATTTATCGGTTTTGAGTTATCGAATTTATCGATTTGCCAGCCCCCCAGTTATTGTAGAACCCCCATCTTGACACTTTAATTTACTATCCCATAGATAAAGAGAATTGGAAAGTTTCAAGTCTCTAGCTTGAAGGGTGTGGAAAAAAGTTGCGAACATACAGACGGACAGACGGACGGACACCATGACGGACATTGCACAAACCCAATATACTCTTTACCTTCGGTATCGAGTATAATTATATGTTCTCAACTGCAACACGGATGTAGTTCGATTATATCGCCTTATCAACACGGTTTTGTTAGGCGTAGATCTACTACCACTAACCTTCTTGAATTCACTTCGCTTGTTATCAAAGGGTTTCAGGAAAAAATGCAAACTGACGTTGTTTACACCGATTTTAGTAAGGCATTTGATTCTGTAAGTCATTCTCTGTTGCTTCATAAATTAAATATTATTGGATTTCCATCAAAACTATTGTTGTGGCTTTCGGAGTACTTGTGTGGTCGAACACAAAAAGTAGTTTTCAAATCGTCGGTATCTAAACCTATTTTTGTTACCTCTGGTGTACCGCAGGGTAGTCACCTTGGACCTTTGCTATTTAATTTGTTTATTAACGATCTTCCAGCAGTTATTACTAACTCTTTTCTGTATATGTTTGCTGATGATGTAAAGCTATGTTTCACCTATAATGACGCTTCCCTGTGTAATTTTCTACAGTCGGATTTGGGTGCGTTGTCAGTCTGGTGCCGTACTAACTTACTAAATTTAAATTGTTCAAAATGTAAAGTCATGTCTTTTTGTAGAAGTACCCCTCATACTGCTCACTATTTGCTTGATGGTTCACCACTTGACCGCGTGTTTGAAATCAAAGATTTAGGCATTATTCTTGATCCTAAATTAAAGTTTGACGCTCATATTTCGTATATGGTCAATAATGCCATTAATGTCCTTGGCTTCATCAAGCGGTGGTCGAAAGAGTTTAATGATTCGTACACCACTAAAACGCTTTATACATCCTTAGTACGTCCTATTCTGGAGTATAGATCTTGTGTGTGGTCCCCACAATACTCGATTCACCAGGACAGAATTGAGTCTGTGCAGAAGAAATTTCTTCTATTTGCCCTTAGAAGTTTTAACTGGGTTGCTGGAGTTGACTTACTCCCGTATTCAAGTAGACTCCTTTTGATAAATCTTCCCTCCTTGTTAAACCGTAGAACTATGCATGGAGTATTATTTATTACTAACCTACTTAATGGTGAAATCGACTCATCAGTTCTTTTGAGTCGAATTAAATTTAATGTCCCGGTTAGATCTTCACGTAACTTTTTACCCCTTAGCCTTGATCGTTGCTTCAGCAACTATTTAATTCATGAACCATTTCGTGTTATATGTTCTGACTATAACAAACTTTATTCTCTTGTCTCCTTGGAGGCCTCAACTCCAGTACTAAAAAGATCGATCCTTTTTGCTTTATCTAATCGTAACCACTAACTACTAATCTAACGCTGGTCTGATTGGGTTTTTCTGGGTTTTTCCCAATCCTCGCAACAAATGTTGGACTGCTCAATTTTTTATTGAATTTCCCAGAGCTTTAACTTTATCTTCTAATTATTTTTCAGATTTATATATTATTCTATATTTTACTTAATTTAATTATTTTAATTATTTTTAATTTAAATTAAATTTTGATTCATTTTAATGTCAGCTGCTCTTAGCTGACTATAAATAAATAAATAAATAAATATTCGTTCATACATATCAGTCGACAAAACTGATTGGTATGTATGGCTAAAATATTTCGTATACTGTTTCAACACGACCCCTTCTATGGCACATAATTATTGTCCATATGAATTAGTTTTTGGTAAGCAAAGTAACTTGCCACAATATTTTAATACAATAGATAATATTAATCCACTGTACAATATAGAAGAGTATGCTAGAGAAAGTAAATTTAGACTAGAACAAGCTTATAAAAGAGCTAGAATTATGTTTAAAAAAAAAAATTAGAAATAAAGAATACTACGATAAAAATATAATTAATTTTGAATTAAAAGTAGGAGATATGGTTTTATTAAGAAATGAAACTGGCCATAAGCTAGAATCAGCATATTTAGGCCCTTACACAGTAGAACAAATAGATGATAGAGAAAATATTTTCATAGAGGATAAAAAGGGTAAGGTACAACAAGTACATAAAGATAGGCTAAAACTTTTTATTAATTAATCATTCTCATCCATACATATATATACTAGTAAGTGGCCCGATTACTTCGCTGCGCGGATAGTTTTTATAAATTTTAGCAATAGAAGATAGATACAAAATAAATAAATTAGAAAATATTTCACAAAATATTAAAGCAAAGTATTTAATATTCTCTTTTCCACGCCACCATTGAGGTAGAGAATCAGGCGGGTCATTTTTTATTGTGGTTTCCCCAGTAGGCCTTATCCACTTATTGAATTAAATTTGCAATTATTAACAACTTTTAAGAGCTTTTTTATAAACGACATTGGTTGTTTTTCCGTCAGGTGCTAATACAAATAAACTTTTTGGTGAACTGACTCTTGAGCAGGCTACATAAAATTGGCCATGAGAAAAACAATCGTGTCTTAAGTTTAGTCCGGCTAATTTAAGAGTTTGTCCCTGTGATTTATTAATTGTTAAGGCAAAGCAAACTTTTAAAGGAAATTGCAATCTTTTAAATTGAATTGGCAATTCAATAATTCAGAATCAGAAGGTATTAATGGAATTCTCGGTATAAAAACCGTTTCCCCTATACCATTGCCAGTAAAGATAATTGCTTCGACAACATTCTTATGAAGGACTTTAACTTGCAATCTTGTACCATTGCACAGTTTTGGCGGCTTCAAGTTGCGAATCAACATTACAGGTGAACCAATCTTTAAAGTTAATTTATGTTGAGGCAGGCCAGCCGGATTTAATGAATTAAGAAACTCGAAGGGGTAATGAACTGCATCTTCGATTTCAGTTACAGAATTATATGTAATTTCTTCACTTTGAAATGATTTTAATAAAAACTCGTTTATTTCCAATGCATTGTCATTTCTCGCAGTCAAAATAGCACGTTCTGAAAACCATTCGAGTGTTTTTGAGAGATATTTGTAATAACCCGAAAAATTTTGAGAGTTAGTTCTTCAATACTTTTCACAACATGACACAAAGTGGATGGTAAAATTATTTTGCCATCTTGGGTTGGAAATAATCCATTTCCTATTTGAAGAAGCATTTCTGCAAATTCACCAGCTATGCTATCACCTTTTAAGTGCACTCGCATATTTTTTGTTAATGCAATTTTCTGTATTTTGGGCCACAAAATTGAAGACTTAAAGCACGTATTTATTTCATCTGCTCTTGTTCCTCTGGGGATCACTGGAAGAGTTTTGTCGAAAATCACCAGCTAAGAGAACAGTTATGCCACCCATTAGGTATTCACTATCTCGAATGTCTTTCAAAGATCGATCTACAGCTTCAAAAGCACCTCTATGGGCCATAGTACACTCATCCCAAACAATAAGCTTGCAATCTTTGAGCACAGCAGCAATATTAGATTGCTTTGAAATTGAGCAATGTGGTGTTTCTAAATGAATCAAATTAAATGGAATCTTAAGTGTAGAATGCGCTGTGCGACCACCATTTAGTAAAGTGGCTGCGATACCGGAAGAAGCAACGGCCAATGCAATGTTTTTACTTTGCCGTACCTTTGCCAATAATAAATTTAAAAGAAACGTTTTACCTGTTCCACCAGGTGCATCTAAAAAATAGATTTCGCCTTTTTCTGCTTCAACGCTATGCAGTAACTTTTCATATACTTGTTTTTGCTCAGCAGTAAGGAGTAGCTCATTATAAACAACAAAATTATCGCAATTTTCATAATTTGTTTCTCTATGATATTCATTATTTTGAACAATTTCCTCGGATCTGATTGGTAGTGGAAGTCCATAGTTAGTCAAGTTTTGACCACCAATAGACAGTACTATATCTTCAATGTACAAAAAATATTTATTAAATACATTATTCAGAATACTTTGATCAATATTTCTGTCTCGTGAAATATGAAAGACTCTTAAAATATCTTCTGAGAAACTCTCTTTATAAATATTCCAAAGTTTAAGAGCATCTGAAATTTGACAAAATACTAACATTATTGTTAAGTTCCCTCAGTTTTGTAGTATTTTGACATATGACAGCTTCGGCTATAGTTGAATCCCAGTGCTTATCATCTTCTAGTAATCCTAAAGCTTTACACGCCAATTGAGGCGTATGCTATACCATTAACGGTTTTTAAATTTGAAAATGAAGTTGGCCCTCTTACAAAATGTAGTAAAAGTCTTAAATAAAAACATTCTGTATTATTGGGATGAATAGTGTAAACTCTTCCCAAAGCTGAATCTCTTTTAACTCCAGGAAAATTTGGCACATCATGCCCTTGTTTTCTTGTTTGAAATTCTTTATTGTTCCATGTAAAATACGATGGAACTTCACAATATAGAAGCGTTCTTGCAAACTCATCACGTGTGCATAGCTCAAAGAAGGCTAGCAAAGTGGTTTTGGGTGTAGTGCTTAATCTGTCAAGTAATTGTTGCGGATTATTGGGGTTAAAATATATTCGTTGACCATTTTCTAAATGAACAGCTAAGTGTGTAATAGCCGGAAAACGTTCATGTATGGGAAATGCAAAGATTCTCCATACCGCTTCTGAGCTACTTATATAACGGCCACTTTCGTACATATTAATTTCATTACGTTGGTCTTCAAGAGTAAATGATGCTTGATCACTGCCCTTATTAACATATTTACAGATGTATTTAATAGACTTTACAGAACTACAATACTCAACATTTATGTGAGCTTCAAATGTTCTCAAAAGTACACAGTTGTAAGGCACAACCCAAAGATTATCTATGCAATTACCATTTATATTAATTGCATTACCTCCATCTTCTATCGCTCTTCTACGATATAGAGGGTAACTATCTTTTCCAGTCACAGTTTCTTTAAGTAGTTGTCGAGGAAACCTTTTGGTACACTTTCCATTTTTCATGCATGGCGATTTATTATGAAATGCACCGCAAGAACCATGAATCATATTTGACTTAACAATGTTAAATAACAAAGGATCCTCATCTGCGTTTGGTATTTCGGCACAGATAATCTTATCGATTTTATCTGGTCTTATTTTATTTTCTAACCAAAGTAAAATATGAATATGTGGTAAGCCCCGCTTTTGCCATTCCACAGAGTACATGAAACATTGCACGCTTCCAAACAAAGAACCTTTTATCAATAGTGACATTAAAGCTTTAACTTTAAAATTTGGTGACTCTAGCTCAAAGTTTGTATAAGGTGGGGAAAGGGGGGTGGAAGGGGTGCGCGTGGCTCCAAAACTTTAATGCAGTTTTTCGGGGGTCGTTGCAAGCTATCTTCCTGCCAAATTTGGTAGCTCTAGCTCCACAACTCTGGAAGATACACGCATTCCCGTTTTTGACGAAGCGTTGGGGTGGATGGGGGCGGCTAGGGTGGTATTGGTGGGCGTGGCATCCAAACTTTTGATGAAGTTTTTGGGGGGTCATCATCACCTATCTTGGCACCAAATTTGGTGGCTCTAGCTCAAAAACTGTGGGAGATATAGCCATTTATGATTTCAAAATGCGGGGGGGCTGGGGGCGGAATGGGTGGGCGTGGCTCCAAAATTTTGATGCAGTTTTTTGGGGGTCGTTACCAGCTAGCTTTCTACCAAATTTGGAGGCTCTAGCTCCACAACTCTGATAGATACACGCATTCCCGTTTTTGACGAAGCGTTGGGGTGGATGGGGGCGGCTAGAGCAGTATCGGTGGGCGTGGCATCCAAACTTTTGATGCAGTTTTTGGGGGGTCATCATCACCTATCTTGGCACAAAATTTGGTGGCTCTAGCTCGAAAACTGTGGGAGATATAAGCTTTTTTGACTTTAAATTGCGGGGGGGCTGGGGGCGGAATGGGTGGGCGTGGCTCCAAAATTTTGATGCAGTTTTTTGGGGGTTGCTAGTAGCTATCTGCCCACCAAATTTGGTAGTTCTAGCTGTAAGGATGTGCGAAATATGAGGATTTATCGGTTTTGAGTTATCGAATTTATCGATTTGCCAGCCCCCCAGTTATTGTAGAACCCCCATCTTGACACTTTAATTTACTATCCCATAGATAAAGAGAATTGGAAAGTTTCAAGTCTCTAGCTTGAAGGGTGTGGAAAAAAGTTGCGAACATACAGACGGACAGACGGACAGACGGACGGACACCATGACGGACATTGCACAAACCCAATATACTCTTTACCTTCGGTATCGAGTATAATTATATGTTCTCAACTGCAACACGGATGTAGTTCGATTATATCGCCTTATCAACACGGTTTGTTAGGCGTAGATCTACTACCACTAACCTTCTTGAATTCACTTCGCTTGTTATCAAAGGGTTTCAGGAAAAAATGCAAACTGACGTTGTTTACACCGATTTTAGTAAGGCATTTGATTCTGTAAGTCATTCTCTGTTGCTTCATAAATTAAATATTATTGGATTTCCATCAAAACTATTGTTGTGGCTTTCGGAGTACTTGTGTGGTCGAACACAAAAAGTAGTTTTCAAATCGTCGGTATCTAAACCTATTTTTGTTACCTCTGGTGTACCGCAGGGTAGTCACCTTGGACCTTTGCTATTTAATTTGTTTATTAACGATCTTCCAGCAGTTATTACTAACTCTTTTCTGTATATGTTTGCTGATGATGTAAAGCTATGTTTCACCTATAATGACGCTTCCCTGTGTAATTTTCTACAGTCGGATTTGGGTGCGTTGTCAGTCTGGTGCCGTACTAACTTACTAAATTTAAATTGTTCAAAATGTAAAGTCATGTCTTTTTGTAGAAGTACCCCTCATACTGCTCACTATTTGCTTGATGGTTCACCACTTGACCGCGTGTTTGAAATCAAAGATTTAGGCATTATTCTTGATCCTAAATTAAAGTTTGACGCTCATATTTCGTATATGGTCAATAATGCCATTAATGTCCTTGGCTTCATCAAGCGGTGGTCGAAAGAGTTTAATGATTCGTACACCACTAAAACGCTTTATACATCCTTAGTACGTCCTATTCTGGAGTATAGATCTTGTGTGTGGTCCCCACAATACTCGATTCACCAGGACAGAATTGAGTCTGTGCAGAAGAAATTTCTTCTATTTGCCCTTAGAAGTTTTAACTGGGTTGCTGGAGTTGACTTACTCCCGTATTCAAGTAGACTCCTTTTGATAAATCTTCCCTCCTTGTTAAACCGTAGAACTATGCATGGAGTATTATTTATTACTAACCTACTTAATGGTGAAATCGACTCATCAGTTCTTTTGAGTCGAATTAAATTTAATGTCCCGGTTAGATCTTCACGTAACTTTTTACCCCTTAGCCTTGATCGTTGCTTCAGCAACTATTTAATTCATGAACCATTTCGTGTTATATGTTCTGACTATAACAAACTTTATTCTCTTGTCTCCTTGGAGGCCTCAACTCCAGTACTAAAAAGATCGATCCTTTTTGCTTTATCTAATCGTAACCACTAACTACTAATCTAACGCTGGTCTGATTGGGTTTTTCTGGGTTTTTCCCAATCCTCGCAACAAATGTTGGACTGCTCAATTTTTTATTGAATTTCCCAGAGCTTTAACTTTATCTTCTAATTATTTTTTCAGATTTATATATTATTCTATATTTTACTTAATTTAATTATTTTAATTATTTTTAATTTAAATTAAATTTTGATTCATTTTAATGTCAGCTGCTCTTAGCTGACTATAAATAAATAAATAAATAAATATTCGTTCATACATATCAGTCGACAAAACTGATTGGTATGTATGGCTAAAATATTTCGTATACTGTTTCAACACGACCCCTTCTATGGCACATAATTATTGTCCATATGAATTAGTTTTTGGTAAGCAAAGTAACTTGCCACAATATTTTAATACAATAGATAATATTAATCCACTGTACAATATAGAAGAGTATGCTAGAGAAAGTAAATTTAGACTAGAACAAGCTTATAAAAGAGCTAGAATTATGTTTAAAAAAAAAAATTAGAAATAAAGAATACTACGATAAAAATATAATTAATTTTGAATTAAAAGTAGGAGATATGGTTTTATTAAGAAATGAAACTGGCCATAAGCTAGAATCAGCATATTTAGGCCCTTACACAGTAGAACAAATAGATGATAGAGAAAATATATTCATAGAGGATAAAAAGGGTAAGGTACAACAAGTACATAAAGATAGGCTAAAACTTTTTATTAATTAATCATTCTCATCCATACATATATATACTAGTAAGTGGCCCGATTACTTCGCTGCGCGGATAGTTTTTATAAATTTTAGCAATAGAAGATAGATACAAAATAAATAAATTAGAAAATATTTCACAAAATATTAAAGCAAAGTATTTAATATTCTCTTTTCCACGCCACCATTGAGGTAGAGAATCAGGCGGGTCATTTTTTATTGTGGTTTCCCCAGTAGGCCTTATCCACTTATTGAATTTAATTTGCAATTATTAACAACTTTTAAGAGCTTTTTTATAAACGACATTGGTTGTTTTTCCGTCAGGTGCTAATACAAATAAACTTTTTGGTGAACTGACTCTTGAGCAGGCTACATAAAATTGGCCATGAGAAAAACAATCGTGTCTTAAGTTTAGTCCGGCTAATTTAAGAGTTTGTCCCTGTGATTTATTAATTGTTAAGGCAAAGCAAACTTTTAAAGGAAATTGCAATCTTTTAAATTGAATTGGCAATTCAATAATTCAGAATCAGAAGGTATTAATGGAATTCTCGGTATAAAAACCGTTTCCCCTATACCATTGCCAGTAAAGATAATTGCTTCGACAACATTCTTATGAAGGACTTTAACTTGCAATCTTGTACCATTGCACAGTTTTGGCGGCTTCAAGTTGCGAATCAACATTACAGGTGAACCAATCTTTAAAGTTAATTTATGTTGAGGCAGGCCAGCCGGATTTAATGAATTAAGAAACTCGAAGGGGTAATGAACTGCATCTTCGATTTCAGTTACAGAATTATATGTAATTTCTTCACTTTGAAATGATTTTAATAAAAACTCGTTTATTTCCAATGCATTGTCATTTCTCGCAGTCAAAATAGCACGTTCTGAAAACCATTCGAGTGTTTTTGAGAGATATTTGTAATAACCCGAAAAATTTTGAGAGTTAGTTCTTCAATACTTTTCACAACATGACACAAAGTGGATGGTAAAATTATTTTGCCATCTTGGGTTGGAAATAATCCATTTCCTATTTGAAGAAGCATTTCTGCAAATTCACCAGCTATGCTATCACCTTTTAAGTGCACTCGCATATTTTTTGTTAATGCAATTTTCTGTATTTTGGGCCACAAAATTGAAGACTTAAAGCACGTATTTATTTCATCTGCTCTTGTTCCTCTGGGGATCACTTTGAGCACAGCAGCAATATTAGATTGCTTTGAAATTGAGCAATGTGGTGTTTCTAAATGAATCAAATTAAATGGAATCTTAAGTGTAGAATGCGCTGTGCAACCACCATTTAGTAAAGTGGCTGCGATACCGGAAGAAGCAACGGCCAATGCAATGTTTTTACTTTGCCGTACCTTTGCCAATAATAAATTTAAAAGAAACGTTTTACCTGTTCCACCAGGTGCATCTAAAAAATAGATTTCGCCTTTTTCTGCTTCAACGCTATGCAGTAACTTTTCATATACTTGTTTTTGCTCAGCAGTAAGGAGTAGCTCATTATAAACAACAAAATTATCGCAATTTTCATAATTTGTTTCTCTATGATATTCATTATTTTGAACAATTTCCTCGGATCTGATTGGTAGTGGAAGTCCATAGTTTGTCAAGTTTTGACCACCAATAGACAGTACTATATCTTCAATGTACAAAAAATATTTATTAAATACATTATTCAGAATACTTTGATCAATATTTCTGTCTCGTGAAATATGAAAGACTCTTAAATATCTTCTGAGAAACTCTCTTTATAAATATTCCAAAGTTTAAGAGCATCTGAAATTTGACAAAATACTAACATTATTGCAAAAAGTTCCCTCAGTTTTGTAGTATTTTGACATATGACAGCTTCGGCTATAGTTGAATCCCAGTGCTTATCATCTTCTAGTAATCCTAAAGCTTTACACGCCAATTGAGGCGTATGCTATACCATTAACGGTTTTTAAATTTGAAAATGAAGTTGGCCCTCTTACAAAATGTAGTAAAAGTCTTAAATAAAAACATTCTGTATTATTGGGATGAATAGTGTAAACTCTTCCCAAAGCTGAATCTCTTTTAACTCCAGGAAAATTTGGCACATCATGCCCTTGTTTTCTTGTTTGAAATTCTTTATTGTTCCATGTAAAATACGATGGAACTTCACAATATAGAAGCGTTCTTGCAAACTCATCACGTGTGCATAGCTCAAAGAAGGCTAGCAAAGTGGTTTTGGGTGTAGTGCTTAATCTGTCAAGTAATTGTTGCGGATTATTGGGGTTAAAATATATTCGTTGACCATTTTCTAAATGAACAGCTAAGTGTGTAATAGCCGGAAAACGTTCATGTATGGGAAATGCAAAGATTCTCCATACCGCTTCTGAGCTACTTATATAACGGCCACTTTCGTACATATTAATTTCATTACGTTGGTCTTCAAGAGTAAATGATGCTTGATCACTGCCCTTATTAACATATTTACAGATGTATAATAGACTTTACAGAACTACAATACTCAACATTTATGTGAGCTACAAATTTTCTCAATAGTACACAGTTGTAAGGCACAACCCAACGATTATCTATGCAATTACCATTTATATTAATTACATTACCTCCATCTTCTATCGCTCTTCTACGATATAGAGGGTAACTATCTTTTCCAGTCACAGTTTCTTTAAGTAGTTGTCGAGGAAACCTTTTGGTACACTTTCCATTTTTCATGCATGGCGATTTATTATGAAATGCACCGCAAGAACCATGAATCATATTTGACTTAACAATGTTAAATAACAAAGGATCCTCATCTGCGTTTGGTATTTCGGCACAGATAATCTTATCGATTTTATCTGGTCTTATTTTATTTTCTAACCAAAGTAAAATATGAATATGTGGTAAGCCCCGCTTTTGCCATTCCACAGAGTACATGAAACATTGCACGCTTCCAAACAAAGAACCTTTTATCAATAGTGACATTAAAGCTTTAACTTTTAAATGAAAAACTCGAGCTATAATATCGTGACGATCATGTGGCTTTTGACCCGGTATCAAAACACTTTTGATGTCATTCCATTGTGGATTGCAGGTGAATGTTATGAAAAGATCTGGTCGCCCATAATGGCGAACATATGTCATAGCATCTTGAGTCTTTTCATGCATATATCGTGCAGAGCTTGTAAAAGAAGATGGTAAAATTACCATCTGACCAAGTTGAGTTGCTTCAACATCTTGTTGGCCTATTGCATCTTGTAGATGTATATAGCTATCTGCTCTGAGTTTCGCTTGATTGTAGCGAATATAATTTAACCTTTCTGTTTCAATTTTAGCATACATATCAACCAAAAACTGACTAAAAAGGGAACGACAATAAATTAAGTGATTTATCTCAGACTGACGAATCATTATTTTATAGCTGTAGAAGCTTAACGCAGATATAATTTTTTTTTTTTTTGGATGCCTTCTTTTTAATAATGGATTCCATTGTGGTATATCCACTCAATAGCCATCTTCGCCATAAGGAAATAGCAAATGGTACTGTAAGGCATCGTATGATCGATGCACCTCACTAATGCGATGTAATTTATTATTATGGCTTTCAATAATAATATCGCGCTTTGCAAATTGCTGACCAACAATAACAATAGCTACTTCGCTTAATAGAGGTGCATTGTAAAGCCCTTTGTGTGCACCAGCGGGTGTTCGATCAGCATGTATAACCAATTTATAATCTTTAGTACTTATTGGTATTTATTGAGAGCCATTTTTAGATCTTTTACATAACGATTATGATGATGAAACATACATTGAAGATCCTTTACTACGCTTAAATCAACATTTGGAATATTTTTGCAACGTAGTTGAGCTTCCTTTTCATCATCACCAACAAAATAAATTTGAAGAAACTGCATTTCTTCATTTGGCAAAGGTCGGACACTACCAATTAAGTGATACACTTGTCCTTGGACTTTAAAGGTTGACCAACTTTCATTTATAATTTTTGTACTAACAGAAGAAGTCATTTGAAAGCAGCTGTTATACTTTCTTATACGATCAATGAAATGATCATGCTTGGGATGTCCACCAATTATTAAGCTCTTAAGTGGATCAGGCAAACTTTCATTTTGTGAAAGCTTAACTTTTCCTGCCTTGCAACAGATACCCAGAGGCTCATTTTTCCTCTTTAAAGCATTACAATGTTTGCATATCAAATTCATACTACCAAGCTATAAGCTATTTCAAAATCATAGTTTAGGCCAGACATCTCTATTAGCTTGAGGATTATCAGCCTGATGTCTTCTCTTTGCAGCTTTATGAGCTTCTGGATTATTAACCTGATATCTTTTGATGCTTCTATGTGCTTACCCTTATTTTTTTCAAGATATTTTTCAACTAAATGTTTTCGTACCGTTTGTGTTGTTTTGTCGGTAAACCGACTACGTCTTTTAACGGGATTTTTAACATTTTCAGTTATACATTCACTTGACGTATCGGTATCTTGAGTTAATACTTCCTCTAAAGGAATATAAACATCAAAATGTCCATTCATTAATTCGCCGGTAAAACGCAATTTTTTCACAGGATGCATATCATTTCCTAATGATAGATATAAGTTTCCATTTAGGAAAACTTGAAAATTTACAGCATAAATTTCTGCTGCTGCTTGAAGCTCACATGCAGTACCATAAGTATATGAATTTGGCATAGTGCACTCATATTGTCAGAAGAGCTATAACACTCTCCATTAAGTTCATGCTGAAGCAAGCAAAAGTTTCCCAGTTGGTAACGACATGGGTTACAATATGTTGGCGTATGGTGCCATGGAAGCCTTGCCTACCATATAAAAGGTAGGAAATAGATCTAAAAAGGCAGGCTCCATCACCAAATATGCGAACAACTGAATGCGGCACCAAAACACCACTTATATCTAAAGTTTCAATAGACATCTTTTAATTTGGCTGTGAGTCAATTGACTTCACTTTAAAACGATTGTTACAACGTTACAGTGTCTATAGGTAGGTATAAAATTCAATAAAATTGTATATGCCAACTTATATTATTTTAAAAGAATATTCATACTGCTTAGTTTTATTTGATTTTTAAATGCACTTAAGCAGCGTCTATATAACTATTATATAATATGCAATATAGAAGACAACTATATAATGTTGCTTCAATTATTAAGTCTAAAATCGACTTATTTTCTTGTGTTTAAAAAACCACAAAAGAAATTAAAATACGTTGAGCGTTAATGTTTTTTTTTTTTTTTTTTTTTTTTTAAATTGCTGGTCTTATTTATTGAATCTTTTCTAGTGAATTAGAAAACTAACAATAAGTATACAAATCTTATAAATAAATCTTAGCTAACAGTTCATTTTTGTTTTTGACTGTATTCTGAGTGCGCGTCCCTAAAAAATTATCGCTGGGTTGGTAAGTCGTTACGACGAAGACGGAATCGGCTGCGCAGCCTTGTGAGACCTCTCGCGAGATGATTTGTGTGCGATGAGAGCTTGATAAGATATTTTACTTTTTGTTCCTCTATTTCCTCCTTGACTGTTGAGATGTTTAAGTCTTTATGAATGTTTTCGTTTCGAACATACCACGGTGCCCCGGTAATGGTTCTCAATATTTTTGACTGGGCTCTCTGGACAATGTCAATGCTGCTGTTGCTAGCGTTCCCCCATAACTGGGAACCATAGGTCCAGATTGGTTTTAGAACAGAGTTGTAAAGCAGGACCTTGTAGTCCAAACTAATGGAAGAGCGAGCATTGATGAGCCAGTGGAGGCTATTGGCTTTCAGTTGAGATGTGTTCTTTTAGCTTCAATGTGTCGCCGCATGTTAGTCTTCTGTCTAAGTGTACGCCCAGATACGTTACATCGTTTGCTTTGGAAGTGTGGTGTTGTTTAACGTGAGCGGTGGACAATCTTGCCTGTTAAGGGTGAAAGTTACTTGCTTACATTTTTGTTCGTTTACCTTAATTCGCCAATCTGATAACCATTTTTCCACGTTGACCAGATGAAGGGCTAGTTGCGCTGTTGCTTGTATTGGGCATCTGGAGCGGCTGAGAATAGCTGTATCATCAGCAAAGGTAGATGTTGTCAATCGGCTGCTTATTGGGATGTCTGCTGTGAAAAGCACGTACAGTGTTGGTCCCAGTACGCTGCCCTGTGGAACACCAGCTTCGATACTGTGTTCGTCAGACATTGCAGTGTTACATCTTACTGCGAACTTCCTGTCGTATAGGTACGACTTAAGCAGCTTATGTGTGTTGTTTGGGAGCATTGCTTTGATCTTATGCATTAGACCTTCCAACCAAACTTTGTCGAATGCCTGAGAAACATCCAGAAATATTGCAGTGCAGTATTCTCTATTTTCGAACGCGCTTCGTATCCCTGATGTTATTCTGTTAACCTGCTCAATTGTTCCGTGCTTTTCACGAAAGCCAAATTGGTGTGACGGGAATATGTTATGAAGATTCAGGAATGGATTTATCCGGGACAGAAAACATTTTTCAAAAAGTTTTGATAGACACGGTAATAAGCTGATAGGTCTATACGACGTGGGAACTGTGTGATCTTTTCCAGGCTTTGGTATCATAATGATAATTGACTGTTTCCATCTGTCTGGATAGTGGCCAAGTTTGGTGATAGCATTTAAGAGCTGGGCAATTATGCAGATCCCACAGTTACGAAGCTCAATAATCATCTTTGGGGTTATTTGGTCACCTCCTGGAGATTTTTTTGGGTTCAGTTGCTCTTAATGATTCTAACGATTTCATTCGGGCGAAACTTGATTGGATCATCTTGAAGCTGAGAGCCGTTTGAAGAAGTCGGTAGTGCAACGTATTTGTTGCAGGGTAAGGTTGGAACACTTTTTGGAGATGAGTAGCAAATGTGTTAGCTCTTTCTTCATCGCTGCGAGCCCAGCCGCCTGCGAAGTTTCTTATAGGCATTACTGTTTCTGTTGGTGAGCTTAGAGTTGGGTGAGCTCTCCACAATGAGTTTTT
Source organism: Scaptomyza flava (assembly GCA_030179655.1). Lineage (NCBI taxonomy): Eukaryota > Metazoa > Arthropoda > Insecta > Diptera > Drosophilidae > Scaptomyza > Scaptomyza flava. Next base: position 55,636,950 of record JARNME010000404.1, read on the forward strand.
CGTACTGGTGGTGATAATTGCTCGATGTAACGGCGTTGAGCGCGCTCGTCCTCGATTTTTAACGCTTTGGTGAGTTTACGTGTGGCGTCTTTTAGTTTTTGCTTTGCCGATGGCGATCTGTTCGATTGCCAATCACGTCGTAAGCGCCGCTTTTCAAGAACGAGCTGTTCAATTTGTAGATTTGTTGTCCTTTGGTTGTGTATTGTTTTTGGTATTTGAGGCGTAGCGGCGCGAGCTGCGGCGACGAAGACAGTCTCCAGAGTGTTAATAAAACTGTCAATATCAACAACATCAACGAGACGTGGCTTAAGCTCAATGTGTGAGCTTATATATTTTTTGTATCTGAGCCAGTTAGTTTTATGTGAAGTTAACTTACTGGGTCGATTTATGTATTCAGGGTGTCGTTGCAGATTATTAGGACTGGGGGAGTGATCGGATGATAGATCCGAAAGGCACTCTGCACTTATCAGTCTACGCGAAATGTTTTGGTAACTGCAAGTCAATCAAATCGGGTAGTTTTTTGGGATCTGTCGGCCAGTATGTTGGTCTGCCAGGAGAAACGTAGTCGAGCTTGTTGTTAGCTTTTATAATTGCATTGTAGAGCTGCTTTCCTTTTGGATTCACTAGGCGAGATCCCCAGTGTGTGTGCTTGGCATTGAAGTCTCCTGCCGCTATAAAGCATTCTCCTAGTGAGTTAAAAAATTCCATAAATTGGTCTTCAGATATGGTATAACGCGGAGGGCAGTATACAGCGGCAAGAGTAAGTTGGTTCCCACTGTTTAAATGTATTTTTAGAGATGTGGCCTGTAGAAAGTTTTCAGCAAACTCTTTATAGTAGTGGTGCTTGAGGCGGCTTCTGATCAAAATACCAGTTCCACCGTGTGCTTTACCATCGGGATGATTTGTACCATAGAATAAGTATCCACTTATGTTAAAGTTATATTGTTTGTAAGGTGTGTTTCGGAAAGTAGCATTACGTCGATGTGCTTATCGAGTAGGAATTGAGCTAATTCCAGTTTATGCTGTGAGACGCCATTAGCGTTCCACGTAGATATTCGTATCTCAGCCATTGATTATTTGACTGTTGTGATACAAGCATTTGTAACAAGAGATTTTGATTACGCATTAGTTCCTGCATAGTTGTTTTCATGAATGACATAAACTCGTTCATGCTCGGCTGCAGGGTACATACGAGTGCTTCGAGGTTACTTGTTGCTGCTCCTGTGCAGCGTTTGTGCTCACTTGTTTTGGTTGTAAGTACGGTGTGTTTGAGGCAGGGAAGAGCCAGTCCGGATCTTAGGGCGCTTGCATAAGTTGCGTTATTGGTTGAGAACTCGGGGCCAAGTGAGGATCTGGCTGCAGATGAAAAGAAGACGTCTGGGTTGTGTTTCGATGGAGTGAAGGTAGTCGGTGCGTGTTGCGAGCGTGCAGTGGTACAGCGCTGATGGATACGATTTTTGAGTTCCTTGTAGACTTGACAACTCTGTAGTGGCTGTATGCTGCCTTCGCAGTTGTTGCAGAATTTTTTGCTAGAGTCTTCTTTGCTTACTGGGCAACTTGCGGAGCTGTGCAGTTCCCCACAGTATACGCATACCGAGCGCAGTGTACAGTAGGCTTTGTATGGCCGTACTCTTGGCAGTTCATACATTGTACCGGACCGTTTCGTTTGTGCGGTTCTTCTACGGTGATTCTTCGGTGAAGTAAAAGCTGAAGTTTGTATATGAGTGCACCTCGTTGTTTTAAGCATTTTCGTTTCTGGTTCTAGTTCTATTTTAAAAAGTGGTTGCGGCATCCTATTCCTGTTTAAGATGTTTATGACGGTTTTTGCTCGAAATCCTTTTTCCTGCAGCGCCTGTTTATTTCTTCTGGTGTTACATCAGGTTCTATGCCTTTTATTACGACCTGCAGGCCTTGCAGCTTTTCAATTGATACGTATAATAATTCATTTTTTTTTCGTTTAGATACTTTATGAGAACTCTGTAATTATCTTCCGACTTTGTCTGGACTTTAATTTCTTGAATTTTACCCTGTACGAGAGGGACTATGTAGAAACTTTCTTTGCCTATGAGCTCGATAACTTTGTTAACAAAAGCACTGGAGCTTTTCTCGCGTATATATATTGGGGGTGGCTTCGGCTTTTTCGTGACAACCCCAACGGCTTCAGAAGGCAGATCATCTGTGTTTTCTGCCAAGATGTGAAATCTATTGCTATTGTATGTAGTATCATTCGAGGGTATATTTAAATTGCTACGGGTCATTTTAGTTTATTCGTAGAATTTTGCGGACTTAGCTTTCTTTTGATATAAATGTAGCGATCCATACCAGTCTGCGTAGCCGGCTTAACATTTTTGCTGTTTGCAGTTTGATTTGCTGACGGCGCATGCAGTCGTTGTGCTTGTTGAAAGGGAAGTAGGTATCGGTGCAGTTGTGGTTGTAGTCGCTGTTGCGGTACCTAGAGAGGCCGCGGCACTTGCAGTCGTTGCTAAGAGAGACGGGGAGCACGAAAACTTTCGGTTACGTGCTGTGTGCATACTTCATTTGTCGGATTGGGTTGTTGCCGACCGCGCGCGGTCGTATTGCGTTGACTCGATAGATAACAGGGCACGGAGACGGTGAGCAAGAACGTTCTCTGGCACGCGCTGTGTAAGAGAGTTCGATTTGCGCGGTTGGGGTAATTGACCGCTCGGGCTGCTTGAAACTACGGAAAAGTAAGCGTGCTCAGCGACGACGCGTCGTCTTGCTCGCGTGTCGTGGCCACAATTCTCGCGTTGACTCATTGTCTTAAGCGAGGTGAAGAATTGTTAGTGCCTTTGTTTTATATAGTTATATTGTTAAAAGTCAATTGTTTTGTTTGAATTGCAGATTTTAAAAAGCAATTGTGCAGACAACATTGCACTTAGCGTCTTTTCGCATAAAATATATTTTATAAGCTTCTATATCACTGCACTTTTGCGTTTGGGAATAATAACCGGACCACGATGAGAAAACACGTCTGCATTCGACGACAGTTGTAAACAAAACTCATGTTTAAATGAAATATGTTTTATAACTTATCATTAATATACGTATTTTATTGAATTGTATATAAATAATACGAAATCGAAAAATAATAACTCACGGATCCAAAAAGTAACTGTCGATGTTATCCTTTAATACAAAACTATATTTAACAATGACCTGAAACGAAACGTACTTTTATCTTCAAAATAAATATAAACTAAAATGCAAACCAATGCCTAACCATTGTATGTAAAAAACATAAAGTGGGAAAGCGATTACAGTTATTCCTCTACACAACACACCCGAGATCTTACATACAACGCTTGTACTTAAGAGCTAGGTGTAGGTGGTACAAATTAGGCCATGCGGAGGAGGAAGGGATATTAGGATTTATGTTTGACATGCAGAGCGTGCGCACAACGAGCATTTAAAACAAACAGCTGATAGAGAAAGGACGAAATAACGAGTCGCGAATTTTTTTTTTTTCGCAAAGTGTGCGATGTGCGAGACAAAGATTAGTTGAACCGCACTTTGCATTGCATTCGCTTGCTGCCATTTATGATGCTTTTGCTCCTGCGGTTGCTGCGGCTGCTTAGTAAAAAGGGTGGTATATACTTAATTGACTTATTACTTAATAAAGCAATATATAAAAAATGTATTATTCATAATACATATTACCTTCTTATTGGCATTAAATAAGTGATAAAAACAATCTGTATAAAAATAAAATTATTTTGTTAATCAATACCGAAAACAAATGTTAGCAATGGCTGTTTATGAAATTTTAAAACGGTAGGGTATTAAAATTTGTGCTTGTATTGCGAAGCAACTTGCAAGTGTTTAGCTGTCTATTCTCGATGTGTACACAGAACGCTATTGCTTGGCGAATGACAATTGATCTACAGACCAGAGGGTATATTGCTTTTGTGCAAATGTATGTACAGGTAGATGGAAGTATTTCGACCCAATTATATGTATGTATATATATGTATATGCGGGAAGTTCCGTCAATCAATTTTGTAAGATTTTATTGTGCAATGCATGCTTACTGCTGTGCTGTAGATTACATTTTCTTAAGTTTCTATTTGTTAGGGTGTTTTTTTTGCCACGGTATATATTTGGTGAACATTTTTTTGCTTTCTTTTAGCTTGCTTCAGAAGTCAACAATGTATGCATGCATTACAATGTATGCGCGCGCTCTGCAAGTCTAACAAAGAGCGTAGTAACGCTAACTTTCTTCGCACGCACTGAATTAACGCAAAACATATCTAAGAGGCTGCAGCTAAGTGCATTGCATATTGCCTTTAGCTTTAATTTAGTGTGTGCGGAGGAGTTAGGTTATTAAACTTTATGATTGACATGCAAAGCGCGCACATACAATAGAGAGTGAACGTTAAATGAGCAACATCAAGGAACAGGATCGGAGCGAGATTGTAATTACCTGATTATCTTAAGCAACCGCGCACCTTAATGTCAACGCCTCATCTTGTTCGCAATTGCATATCATACATATAATACTGTTAGTTAGTTTTGTCTAAGTTATATAAGCAGCAGTAGGCAAATCCACCCCCATAAAATATTCTGGTGTGGGTAATGTTTTTAGACGCACCAAGTTTTGTTTGTTGTTTTTGTTTTTTTAAATCAATCACACAACCACCAAAAGTAGGCAGTGCGGCCACACCACAACAACAACAACAAACGCTTCTTGCAAGTGTACGAACTTTTTTTTTATGCACTTTGCTTGCGGGACTCAAGCGTCATTGCCCATGGTTGTGTTTTTGTATCTCGCTCGCGATCGAGCTCTCCAGCTTGTCCGACAATCTGGCGACAGTAGTGGAATGGTAATTGTTGTAATTGTAATTTGATGTTAAAAATGGGTTTAAAAAGTGATCAAAATCGTGGGAGGGACTTGAAGGGTTGTCCAACTAAAAACTTCCTTTCTTAGTGCTCACTTTCAACTGCATAAAATATTGTATGAAACTTTCAGCTGTAGCTCTTTGTTTAGGTGTGCGACAAGGCAACAATCAATTAGGACAAACTCTTTTTATTATCGTCTCAATATTATATATAAATATATATATAATTAATATATAATATATAATACTATATATAAAATGAAAACCAAAGAAAAAAAAACCAAAAAAAAAATAAAAATTAAACAAAAAAAAAAATTTTTTTACGTACACACAAATAAAAATAATAAATAAAATATTAAAAAAAAATAAAAATAAAAAATAGAAAACATATATCGTACATAAAAACTAAAAGTACTACACTAGTTACGGTTTATTTTTCACAAGGAGGGAGATGTATATGCATGACAATCTGTCCTAAGCCCATTCTTGCAGGGTATTAAACTTCAGAAGCCAACACTTTGTTGCTACGTGATTAAACAATATAACGCAACTACACCAAAAGGGTCAGCGCACTGAAATCGAATCAACACCACGAAGTGTGGGATACCGAACGGTAAGCACTCTATCACTTAACAGCTTAGCCAGCGCTTGCCTATATATGGTACATATACGTAATGTCTATGATTCTTTGCATTCTGCATATTAATTCATAAATTACTACAATCACTCTATCTTCTTGACCGCTGCACCGGACGGCGGCCGCTCGCTGTGACAGAGCTTTATATATAAGCAAACCCAAATTATGTATTAGGTAAGAAATTATTTTGATTTAAAAATACAGAGACATTTACAAACAAGTCTAAACGCAGGACGTGCCAGTTGTAAGAGATTTTATTTACACCACAAGGACGCTTACAATATGAATTTTATTGTTTATCAGGAATTGATACATTTGGATGATTTTTCGAACTTGTCCTTTTACATTATTTTCTGCTTAATTAACATTCCATTCCATTGTTTAATAGAAAATGGATTCTTAGCGGTGTATGCGAAGCATCAATATAGTTCTGTGACTAGTATGCATGTGTTCGGGGTAGTTTTTAATTACCTCAACAAGAATTTACTAACTAGAGTCGCCAAAGGCCGATAGTCAAACCAGCAGTTGGAACTGGCAAGCAAGCTACCACTCGCTCTGAGAGCGCATTCGGGCGTTTCTCTTGCTTAGTGTGTATTCGCCAGCCATTCTCTTGGCAGCTTTGCATAAACAATTTTTGGATAGCACAACAGCCAGCTAGCCAGCGATTTTCAAGCGCGCAGGGCTTCTTCAATTGCGGTACCCCATTTTTTCTTCCTTTATTCTGATGAGCGACTTATTTTATTGCTGATCTTACTGCGTCGACTAGCACCAGCAAAAGCAAAATGAGCGAATAACTAAAAAACCTACATATGATAAGATATATGTAAGCAGTTTGGTGGGAGCCAGGCATGCTTGGATTTTGCTAGCCGACAGGCTAGACCATAAGCATGTGTGTGTACCTGTTCTATGCATGTCCATATTTCACTGTATGCGTAACATTGACTTTCTCAAATTTCGGCAAACGCTAAAACGCAAAAGTTTTATAAATTGTATTAATGCCTTCAAAAAACCAAGAACAACCAGAAGAAACAATAATTCCAGGCAGTTTGGTGCTCTCGGACATTGCTCATTAGGCGAGCAGAAAAATACAAGCGTTCACTAAAATAAGAAGGCAATTTCAGTTTGCATTGCTCGTTCATAATACTTTTCAGTTTCGTATATGACTCTTTCCAATCATTTTGCATCGCAACACATAAAGCTATACTGCGATGCATACAAATGCGAAAGTGTATTCCCACTTCCATTTGCCCAAGTCATTTGCTAAATTTAAGACAGAAGCAAAAAGCAAGAAACCGCCCGGCATCGCAAGTGCAACAGACAGTTCAGAAAAACGGCCACGCACTGCACGCTGTGTGTGTGTAGCATACAGGCAATATTTCCATGTGTGGGTAACATCGCTACACAAGCAAAACGTATTAGCGAAACAAACACATAACAACTATATATATGCATTGATTAAGAGGATTTTATAAACATTATTACTTCTAATACACAACTTTATACGTATACTTGACTTTTTAATATAGTTATTAAAAGTATGGAATTTTTGATAAATATTTAGGCACGCTAAAAACTACCTAATGCAAGCGACATAGGTCATGACGTAGACAAGGTGTGTACTTTTTGTTTTTGCCACAGCACCAAAATGACATGTGGGTGTGTTACATTTTATTTTGAGAAAGGTCAGCGTTTTGGTCATCATATGTGTGCGGCAGTGCTTGTTGCTTCTTGTATATATATATATATATATATGCAACATTCGCCTTTTCACCATATATATATTATACATATATGCATTTTGGGCGCGATTTAGCCTGTCTTATTATGCGCGCGCGCCTTTATCACATTGGCGCAATTAGACTGCCACTGCTGGCAGTACCAAAATACACTGAAAAAGGGCGGTCAAGTTTTATCAAAATAATGAGCAATTTAAACTTGCAAATTCGTGCGTTTTCACTTACGTCTCCCTCCAAATTGCACTTTGCAGCCACAAGCGTCGTGCACACGACGTCTTTCGGGGAACATGAAAAGCCGC
>JARNME010000404.1:55644488-55689110 GCA_030179655.1 Scaptomyza flava
CCATGAATCATATTTGACTTAACAATGTTAAATAACAAAGGATCCTCATCTGCGTTTGGTATTTCGGCACAGATAATCTTATCGATTTTATCTGGTCTTATTTTATTTTCTAACCAAAGTAAAATATGAATATGTGGTAAGCCCCGCTTTTGCCATTCCACAGAGTACATGAAACATTGCACGCTTCCAAACAAAGAACCTTTTATCAATAGTGACATTAAAGCTTTAACTTTTAAATGAAAAACTCGAGCTATAATATCGTGACGATCATGTGGCTTTTGACCCGGTATCAAAACACTTTTGATGTCATTCCATTGTGGATTGCAGGTGAATGTTATGAAAAGATCTGGTCGCCCATAATGGCGAACATATGTCATAGCATCTTGAGTCTTTTCATGCATATATCGTGCAGAGCTTGTAAAAGAAGATGGTAAAATTACCATCTGACCAAGTTGAGTTGCTTCAACATCTTGTTGGCCTATTGCATCTTGTAGATGTATATAGCTATCTGCTCTGAGTTTCGCTTGATTGTAGCGAATATAATTTAACCTTTCTGTTTCAATTTTAGCATACATATCAACCAAAAACTGACTAAAAAGGGAACGACAATAAATTAAGTGATTTATCTCAGATTGACGAATCATTATTTTATAGCTGTAGAAGCTTAACGCAGATATCATTTTTTTTTTTTTTTTGGATCCCTTCTTTTTAATAATGGATTCCATTGTGGTATATCCACTGAATAGCCATCTTCGCCATAAGGAAATAGCAAATGGTACTGTAAGGCATCGTATGATCGATGCACCTCACTAATGCGATGTAATTTATTATTATGGCTTTCAATAATAATATCGCGCTTTGCAAATTGCTGACCAACAATAACAATAGCTACTTCGCTTAATAGAGGTGCATTGTAAAGCCCTTTGTGTGCACCAGCGGGTGTTCGATCAGCATGTATAACCAATTTATAATCTTTAGTACTTATTGGTATTTTATTGAGAGCCATTTTTAGATCTTTTACATAACGATTATGATGATGAAACATACATTGAAGATCCTTTACTACGCTTAAATCAACATTTGGAATATTTTTGCAACGTAGTTGAGCTTCCTTTTCATCATCACCAACAAAATAAATTTGAAGAAACTGCATTTCTTCATTTGGCAAAGGTCGGACACTACCAATTAAGTGATACACTTGTCCTTGGACTTTAAAGGTTGACCAACTTTCATTTATAATTTTTGTACTAACAGAAGAAGTCATTTGAAAGCAGCTGTTATACTTTCTTATACGATCAATGAAATGATCATGCTTGGGATGTCCACCAATTATTAAGCTCTTAAGTGGATCAGGCAAACTTTCATTTTGTGAAAGCTTAACTTTTCCTGCCTTGCAACAGATACCCAGAGGCTCATTTTTCCTCTTTAAAGCATTACAATGTTTGCATATCAAATTCATACTACCAAGCTATAAGCTATTTCAAATCATAGTTTAGGCCAGACATGCTTTAACACTCCATGCACGCAAACGCCTTCTTGACGTGCATTAGGATATTAGCCTGATGTCGTCTCACTGCATCTCTATTAGCTTGAGGATTATCAGCCTGATGTCTTCTCTTTGCAGCTTTATGAGCTTCTGGATTATTAACCTGATATCTTTTTGATGCTTCTATGTGCTTACCCTTATTTTTTTCAAGATATTTTTCAACTAAATGTTTTCGTACCGTTTGTGTTGTTTTGTCGGTAAACCGACTACGTCTTTTAACGGGATTTTTAACATTTTCAGTTATACATTCACTTGACGTATCGGTATCTTGAGTTAATACTTCCTCTAAAGGAATATAAACATCAAAATGTCCATTCATTAATTCGCCGGTAAAACGCAATTTTTTCACAGGATGCATATCATTTCCTAATGATAGATATAAGTTTCCATTTAGAAAAACTTGAAAATTTACAGCATAAATTTCTGCTGCTGCTTGAAGCTCACATGCAGTACCATAAGTATATGAATTTGGCATAGTGCACTCATATTGTTCAGAAGAGCTATAACACTCTCCATTTAAGTTCATGCTGAAGCAAGCAAAAGTTTCCCAGTTGGTAACGACATGGGTTACAATATGTTGGCGTATGGTGCCATGGAAGCCTTGCCTACCATATAAAAGGTAGGAAATAGATCTAAAAAGGCAGGCTCCATCACCAAATATGCGAACAACTGAATGCGGCACCAAAACACCACTTATATCTAAAGTTTCAATAGACATCTTTTAATTTGGCTGTGAGTCAATTGACTTCACTTTAAAACGATTGTTACAACGTTACAGTGTCTATAGGTAAGTATAAAATTCAATAAAATTGTATATGCCAACTTATATTATTTTAAAAGAATATTCATACTGCTTAGTTTTATTTGATTTTTAAATGCACTTAAGCAGCGTCTATATAACTATTATATAATATGCAATATAGAAGACAACTATATATAATGTTGCTTCAATTATTAAGTCTAAAATCGACTTATTTTTCTTGTGTTTAAAAAACCACAAAAGAAATTAAAATACGTTGAGCGTTAATGTTTTTTTTTTTTTTTTTTTTTTTTTTTTAAATTGCTGGTCTTATTTATTGAATCTTTTCTAGTGAATTAGAAAACTAACAATAAGTATACAAATCTTATAAATAAATCTTAGCTAACAGTTCATTTTTGTTTTTGACTGTATTCTGAGTGCGCGTCCCTAAAAAATTATCGCTGGGTTGGTAAGTCGTTACGACGAAGACGGAATCGGCTGCGCAGCCTTGTGAGACCTCTCGCGAGATGATTTGTGTGCGATGAGAGCTTGATAAGATATTTTACTTTTTGTTCCTCTATTTCCTCCTTGACTGTTGAGATGTTTAAGTCTTTATGAATGTTTTCGTTTCGAACATACCACGGTGCCCCGGTAATGGTTCTCAATATTTTTGACTGGGCTCTCTGGACAATGTCAATGCTGCTGTTGCTAGCGTTCCCCCATAACTGGGAACCATAGGTCCAGATTGGTTTTAGAACAGAGTTGTAAAGCAGGACCTTGTAGTCCAAACTAATGGAAGAGCGAGCATTGATGAGCCAGTGGAGGCTATTGGCTTTCAGTTTGAGATGTGTTCTTTTAGCTTCAATGTGTCGCCGCCATGTTAGTCTTCTGTCTAAGTGTACGCCCAGATACGTTACATCGTTTGCTTTTGGAAGTGTGGTGTTGTTTAACGTGAGCGGTGGACAATCTTGCCTGTTAAGGGTGAAAGTTACTTGCTTACATTTTTGTTCGTTTACCTTAATTCGCCAATCTGATAACCATTTTTCCACGTTGACCAGATGAAGGGCTAGTTGCGCTGTTGCTTGTATTGGGCATCTGGAGCGGCTGAGAATAGCTGTATCATCAGCAAAGGTAGATGTTGTCAATCGGCTGCTTATTGGGATGTCTGCTGTGAAAAGCACGTACAGTGTTGGTCCCAGTACGCTGCCCTGTGGAACACCAGCTTCGATACTGTGTTCGTCAGACATTGCAGTGTTACATCTTACTGCGAACTTCCTGTCGTATAGGTACGACTTAAGCAGCTTATGTGTGTTGTTTGGGAGCATTGCTTTGATCTTATGCATTAGACCTTCCAACCAAACTTTGTCGAATGCCTGAGAAACATCCAGAAATATTGCAGTGCAGTATTCTCTATTTTCGAACGCGCTTCGTATCCCTGATGTTATTCTGTTAACCTGCTCAATTGTTCCGTGCTTTTCACGAAAGCCAAATTGGTGTGACGGGATTATGTTATGAAGATTCAGGAATGGATTTATCCGGGACAGAAAACATTTTTCAAAAAGTTTTGATAGACACGGTAATAAGCTGATAGGTCTATACGACGTGGGAACTGTGTGATCTTTTCCAGGCTTTGGTATCATAATGATAATTGACTTTTTCCATCTGTCTGGATAGTGGCCAAGTTTGGTGATAGCATTTAAGAGCTGGGCAATTATGCAGATCCCACAGTTACGAAGCTCAATAATCATCTTTGGGGTTATTTGGTCACCTCCTGGAGATTTTTTTGGGTTCAGTTGCTCTTTAATGATTCTAACGATTTCATTCGGGCGAAACTTGATTGGATCATCTTGAAGCTGAGAGCCGTTTGAAGAAGTCGGTAGTGCAAACGTATTTGTTGCAGGGTTAGGTTGGAACACTTTTTGGAGATGAGTAGCAAATGTGTTAGCTCTTTCTTCATCGCTGCGAGCCCAGCCGCCTGCGAAGTTTCTTATAGGCATTACTGTTTCTGTTGGTGAGCTTAGAGTTGGGTGAGCTCTCCACAATGAGTTTTTCGTACTGGTGGTTGATAATTGCTCGATGTAACGGCGTTGAGCGCGCTCGTCCTCGATTTTTAACGCTTTGGTGAGTTTACGTGTGGCGTCTTTTAGTTTTTGCTTTGCCGATGGCGATCTGTTCGATTGCCAATCACGTCGTAAGCGCCGCTTTTCAAGAACGAGCTGTTCAATTTGTAGATTTGTTGTCCTTTGGTTGTGTATTGTTTTTGGTATTTGAGGCGTAGCGGCGCGAGCTGCGGCGACGAAGACAGTCTCCAGAGTGTTAATAAAACTGTCAATGTCAACAACATCAACGAGACGTGGCTTAAGCTCAATGTGTGAGCTTATATATTTTTTGTATCTGAGCCAGTTAGTTTTATGTGAAGTTAACTTACTGGGTCGATTTATGTATTCAGGGTGTCGTTGCAGATTTATTAGGACTGGGGAGTGATCGGATGATAGATCCGAAAGGCACTCTGCACTTATCAGTCTACGCGAAATGTTTTTGGTAACTGCAAAGTCAATCAAATCGGGTAGTTTTTTGGGATCTGTCGGCCAGTATGTTGGTCTGCCAGGAGAAACGTAGTCGAGCTTGTTGTTAGCTTTTATAATTGCATTGTAGAGCTGCTTTCCTTTTGGATTCACTAGGCGAGATCCCCAGTGTGTGTGCTTGGCATTGAAGTCTCCTGCCGCTATAAAGCATTCTCCTAGTGAGTTAAAAAATTCCATAAATTGGTCTTCAGATATGGTATAACGCGGAGGGCAGTATACAGCGGCAAGAGTAAGTTGGTTCCCACTGTTTAAATGTATTTTTAGAGATGTGGCCTGTAGAAAGTTTTCAGCAAACTCTTTATAGTAGTGGTGCTTGAGGCGGCTTCTGATCAAAATACCAGTTCCACCGTGTGCTTTACCATCGGGATGATTTGTACCATAGAATAAGTATCCACTTATGTTAAAGTTATATTTGTTTGTAAGGTGTGTTTCGGAAAGTAGCATTACGTCGATGTGCTTATCGAGTAGGAATTGAGCTAATTCCAGTTTATGCTGTGAGACGCCATTAGCGTTCCACGTAGATATTCGTATCTCAGCCATTGATTATTTTGACTGTTGTGATACAAGCATTTGTAACAAGAGATTTTGATTACGCATTAGTTCCTGCATAGTTGTTTTCATGAATGACATAAACTCGTTCATGCTCTGCTGCAGGGTACATACGAGTGCTTCGAGGTTACTTTGTTGCTGCTCCTGTGCAGCGTTTGTGCTCACTTGTTTTGGTTGTAAGTACGGTGTGTTTGAGGCAGGAAGAGCCAGTCCGGATCTTAGGGCGCTTGCATAAGTTGCGTTATTGGTTGAGAACTCGGGGCCAAGTGAGGATCTGGCTGCAGATGAAAAGAAGACGTCTGGGTTGTGTTTCGATGGAGTGAAGGTAGTCGGTGCGTGTTGCGAGCGTGCAGTGGTACAGCGCTGATGGATACGATTTTTGAGTTCCTTGTAGACTTGACAACCTCTGTAGTTGGCTGTATGCTTGCCTTCGCAGTTGTTGCAGAATTTTTTGCTAGAGTCTTCTTTGCTTACTGGGCAACTTGCGGAGCTGTGCAGTTCCCCACAGTATACGCATACCGAGCGCAGTGTACAGTAGGCTTTTGTATGGCCGTACTCTTGGCAGTTCATACATTGTACCGGACCGTTTCGTTTGTGCGGTTCTTCTACGGTGATTCTTCGGTGAAGTAAAAGCTGAAGTTTGTATATTGAGTGCACCTCGTTTGTTTTAAGCATTTTCGTTTCTGGTTCTAGTTCTATTTTAAAAAGTGGTTGCGGCATCCTATTCCTGTTTAAGATGTTTATGACGGTTTTTGCTCGAAATCCTTTTTCCTGCAGCGCCTGTTTTATTTCTTCTGGTGTTACATCAGGTTCTATGCCTTTTATTACGACCTGCAGGCCCTTGCAGCTTTTCAATTGATACGTATAATAATTCATTTTTTTTTCGTTTAGATACTTTATGAGAACTCTGTAATTATCTTCCGACTTTGTCTGGACTTTAATTTCTTGAATTTTACCCTGTACGAGAGGGACTATGTAGAAACTTTCTTTGCCTATGAGCTCGATAACTTTGTTAACAAAAGCACTGGAGCTTTTCTCGCGTATATATATTGGGGGTGGCTTCGGCTTTTTCGTGACAACCCCAACGGCTTCAGAAGGCAGATCATCTGTGTTTTCTGCCAAGATGTGAAATCTATTGCTATTGTATGTAGTATCATTCGAGGGTATATTTAAATTGCTACGGGTAATTTTTTGTTTATTTGTAGAATTTTGCGGACTTAGCTTTCTTTTGATATAAATGTAGCGATCCATACCAGTCTGCGTAGCCGGCTTAACATTTTTGCTGTTTGCAGTTTGATTTGCTGACGGCGCATGCAGTCGTTGTGCTTGTTGAAAGGGAAGTAGGTATCGGTGCAGTTGTGGTTGTAGTCGCTGTTGCGGTACCTAGAGAGGCCGCGGCACTTGCAGTCGTTGCTAAGAGAGACGGGGAGCACGAAAACTTTCGGTCACGTGCTGTGTGCAATACTTCATTTGTCGGATTGGGTGTTGCCGACCGCGCGCGGTCGGATTGCGTTGACTTGATAGATAACAGGGACGGAGACGGTGAGCAAGAACGTTCTCTGGCACGCGCTGTGTAAGAGAGTTCGATTTGCGGGTTGGGGGTAATTGACCGCTCGGGCTGCTCTGAAACTACGGAAAAGTAAGCGTTGCTCAGCCGACGACGCTCGTCTTGCTCGCGTTGTCGCTGGCCACAATTCTCGCGTTGACTCATTGTCTTAAGCGAGGTGAAGAATTTGTTAGTGCCTTTTGTTTTATATGTTATTATTTGTTAAAAGTCAATTGTTTTGTTTGAATTGCAGATTTTTAAAAAGCAATTTGTGCAGACACATTGCACTTAGCGTCTTTTCGCATAAAATATATATTTTATAAGCTTCTATATCACTGCACTTTTGCGTTTGGGAATTAATTAACCGGACCACGATGAGAAAACACGTCTGCATTCGACGACAGTTGTAAACAAAACTAATGTTTTAAATTAAATATTTTTTATAACTTATCATTAATATACGTATTTTATATGAATTGTATATAAATAATACGAAAATCAGAAAAATAAATAACTCACTGATCCAAAAAGTAACTTTCGATGTTATCCTTTAATACAAACTATATTTAAAAATGAACTGAAACGAAACGTTACTTTCTATCTTCAAAATAAATATAAACTAAAATGCATAACCAATTCCCTAACCATTGTATGTAAAAACATAAAGTGGGAAAGAGTATTACAGTTATTCCTCTACACAACACACACCGAGATCTTACATACAACGCTTGTACTTAAGAGCTAGGTGTAGGTGGTACAAATTAGGCAATGCGGAGGAGGAAGGGATATTAGGATTTATGTTTGACATGCAGAGCGTGCGCACAAAGAGCATTTAAAAACAAACAGCTGATAGAGAAATGACGAAATAACGGAGTCGCGAATTTTTTTTTTTTTCGCAAAGTGTGCGATGTGCGAGACAAAGATTAGTTGAACCGCACTTTGCATTGCATTCGCTTGCTGCCATTTATGATGCTTTTGCTCCTGCTGTTGCTGCGGCTGCTTAGTAAAAAAGGGTGGTATATACTTAATTGACTTATTAATTAATAAATGCAATATATAAAAATGTATTATTCATAATACATATTACCTTTCTTATTGGCATTAAATAATTGATAAAAACAATCTGTATAAAAATAAAATTATTTTGTTAATTAAATACCGAAAACAAATTGTTAGCAATGGCTGTTTATGAAATTTTAAAACGTAGGGTATTAAAATTTTGTGCTTTGTATTTCGAAGCAACTTGCAAGTGTTTAGCTTGTATATTCTCGATGTGTACACAGAACGCTATTGCTTGGCGAATGACAATTTGATCTACAGACCAGAGGGTATATTGCTTTTGTGCAAATGTATGTAACAGGTAGATGGAAGTATTTCTGACCCAATTATATGTATGTATATATTATATGTATATGCGGGAAGTTCAGTCAATCAATTTTGTAAGATTTTATTTGCAATGCATGCTACTGCTGCTGATGTAGATTACATTTTCTTAAGTTTCTATTTGTTAGTGTGTTTGTTTTTGCACGGTATATATTTGGTGAACATTTTTTTGCTTTCTTTTAGCTTGCTTCAGAAGTCAACAATGTATGCATGCATTTACAATGTATGCGCGCGCTCTGCAAGTCTAACAAAGAGCGTAGTAACGCTACTTTCTTCGCACGCACTGAATTAACGCAAAACATATCTAAGAGGCTGCAGCTAAGTGAATTGCATATTGCCTTTAGCTTTAATTTAGTGTGTGCGGAGGAGTTAGGGTTATTAAACTTTATGATTGACATGCAAAGCGCGCACATAAAATAGAGAGTGAACGTAAATGAGCAACATCAAAGGAACATGATCGGAGCGAGATTTGTAATTACCTGATTATCTTAAGAGCAACACGCGCACTTATGTCAACGCCCTATGCTTGTTCGCAATTGCATATCAATAACATATTAATAATGTTAGTTAGTTTTGTCTAAGTTATATAAGCAGCAAGTAGGCAAATCCACCCCCATAAAATATTCTGGTGTGGGTAATTTTTTTAGACGCACCAAGTTTTGTTTTGTTGTTTTTGTTTTTTTAAATCAATCACACCAACAAAAAGTAGCAGTGCGGGCCCAACAACAACAACAACAACAAACGCTTCTTGCAAGTGTACGAACCTTTTTTTTATGACACTTTGCTTGCGGGACTCAAAGGCGTCATTGCCCATTGTTTTGTTTTTGTATTCTCGCTCGCGATCGAGCTCTCAGCTTGTGGGACAATCAGGCGACAGTAGTGGAATGGGTAATTGTTGTAATTGTAATTTGATTTTTAAAATGGGTAAAAAGTGCTCCAAATCGTATGGGAGGTACTTGAAGGTGTTGTCCAAATAAAAATTCCTTTCTTAGTGCTCACTTTCAACCTGCATAAAATATTGTATGAAAATTTCAGCCTTGTAGCTCTTTTCGTTTAGGCTGTGGCAATGTCAACAATCACTTAGGACAAACTCTTTTATATATAGATATATATATATATATATATATATATATATATATATATATAAATAAAATGAAAACAAAAGAAAAAAAAACCAAAAAAAAAAATAAAAATTAAACAAAAAAAAATTTTTTTTACTTACACAAAAATAAAAATAATAAATAAAAATTATTAAAAAAAAATAAAATAAAAATAAGAAAAATATATAGCTACATAAAAACTAAAATAACTACACTAAGTTACGTTATTTTTCAAAAGGAGGGAGATGTAGTATGCATGACAATCTGTCATAAGCCCACTATATTGCAGGGTATGTAACCTTCAGACATAGCAACACTTTGTTGCTACGTATATACAAATATAACGCAACTACACAAACGGTCAGCGCACTTGAAATCTGATCAACCACCACGAAGTGTGGGACCCGCAACGTAAGCACTCTATCACTTACCAGCTTAGCCAGCGCTTGCCTTATATATGTACATATACTTAATGTATATGCATTCTTTGCCTTCTGCATATACATTCATAAATATACTACAACTCACTCTCTCTCTCTTGACCGCTGCAACGGCAGCGGCCGCTCTGCTGCGACAGAGCTTTATACATAAGCAACCCAATTATGTATTTAGGCTAAGAATTCTTTTGATTTAAAAATAAAGAGACATTTACAAAACCAAAGTCTAACGGCACGGACGTGCCAGTGTAAGAGTATTTTATTTTACACCACAAGGAGATTACCATATGACTTTATTGTTTTATCAGAATTGATACATTTGTATGATTTTTCGAACTTGTCTTTATAACCATTTATTTTCTTCGCTAATACATTCCATTCCATTGTTTAATAGAAAATGGATTTCTTAGCGGTGTATGCGCAGCATCAATATAGTTTCTGTGCCTAGTATTGCATGTGTTTCGCTGGTAGTTTTTACCATTTTTCTCAAATTTCGGCAAACGCTAAACAGCCAAATTTTATATTAAATTTGTATTATGCCTTCAAAAAACCCAAGAAAAACCAGAAGAACAATACTTCCAAGGCAGTTTTGGTGCTCATCGGACATTTGCTCATTAGGCGAGCAGCAAAATTAACAAGCGTTCACTAAAATAAGCAGGCAATTATCAGTTTTGCATTGCTCGTCATACATACTCTTTCATGTTTTCAGCTATATGACTCTTTCCCAATCATTTTGCCATCGCAACCACCATACAGCTATACTGCGATGCATACAAATTGCGAAAGTGTATTCCACACTTCCATTTGCCCAAGTCATTTGCCTAAATTCTAAAGCAGAAGCAACTCAAGAAACCGCTCGGCATAGCAAGTGCAAAAGAAGTTCAAGAAAACGGCCACGCACTGCACGCTGTGTGTGTTTAGCATACATGCAAATATTTCAATGTGTGTGTAACATCGCTACACAAGCAAAACGTATTAGCGAAACAAACAATAACAACATATATATATGCATATGATTAAGACAATTTTATTAAACATTATTACTTATAATAAACAACTTTATTACGTATACTTGACTTTTTAATATATTTATTAATAATTATGGAATTTTTTGATAAATATTATGCACGCTTAAAACTAACTAATGCAAGCGACATAGGATAATGACGTAGACAATGTGTGTACTTTTTTGTTTTGCCCAGCACCAAAATGACATGTGTGTGTGTGTTACATTTTATTATTGAGAAAGGTCAGGTTTTGGTAATTTATATTTTGTGCGGCAGTTCTGTTTTGCTTCTTTTTATATATATATATATATATGCACACTATTCGCCTTCTCACATTATATATATATATATATGCATTTTGGGCGCGATTTAGCCTTTCTTATTATGCGCGCGCGCCTTTATCACATTTGGCGCAATTAGAGCTGCCACTGCTGCAGTTACCAAACTACAACTGAAAAGGGCGGTCAAGTTTTTATCAAAACTAATTGAGCAATTTGATTCTTAACATTGCAAATTCGTGCGTTTTCAATCTTTACGTCTCCCTCCAAATTGCACTTTGCCAGCCACAAGCGTCGTGCACACGCGTCTTTCGGGAACATGAAAAGCCGCACTGGATTGTGCTCCTCACTGTTCCTGTAGCTCCGCATGCACGTCTTGATTGCGCACTTGCTGCCAACTCTTCGCTTTGCCATCATATGTAAATAAGAATAATAAAATGTTAAGAATCAAATTGCTCAATTAGTTTTGATAAAAACTTGACCGCCCTTTTCAGTTGTAGTTTGGTAACTGCAGCAGTGGCAGCTCTAATTGCGCCAAATGTGATAAAGGCGCGCGCGCATAATAAGAAAGGCTAAATCGCGCCCAAAATGCATATATATATATATATAATGTGAGAAGGCGAATAGTGTGCATATATATATATATATATAAAAAGAAGCAAAACAGAACTGCCGCACAAAATATAAATTACCAAAACCTGACCTTTCTCAATAATAAAATGTAACACACACACACATGTCATTTTGGTGCTGGGCAAAACAAAAAGTACACACATTGTCTACGTCATTATCCTATGTCGCTTGCATTAGTTAGTTTTAAGCGTGCATAATATTATCAAAAAATTCCATAATTATTAATAAATATATTAAAAAGTCAAGTATACGTAATAAAGTTGTTTATTATAAGTAATAATGTTTAATAAAATTGTCTTAATCATATGCATATATATATGTTGTTATTGTTTGTTTCGCTAATACGTTTTGCTTGTGTAGCGATGTTACACACACATTGAAATATTTGCATGTATGCTAAACACACACAGCGTGCAGTGCGTGGCCGTTTTCTTGAACTTCTTTTGCACTTGCTATGCCGAGCGGTTTCTTGAGTTGCTTCTGCTTTAGAATTTAGGCAAATGACTTGGGCAAATGGAAGTGTGGAATACACTTTCGCAATTTGTATGCATCGCAGTATAGCTGTATGGTGGTTGCGATGGCAAAATGATTGGGAAAGAGTCATATAGCTGAAAACATGAAAGAGTATGTATGACGAGCAATGCAAAACTGATAATTGCCTGCTTATTTTAGTGAACGCTTGTTAATTTTGCTGCTCGCCTAATGAGCAAATGTCCGATGAGCACCAAAACTGCCTTGGAAGTATTGTTCTTCTGGTTTTTCTTGGGTTTTTTGAAGGCATAATACAAATTTAATATAAAATTTGGCTGTTTAGCGTTTGCCGAAATTTGAGAAAGGTCAAATGTTACGCATACAGTGAAATATGGACATGCATAGAGACAGGGACACACACATGCTTATGGTAGCTAGCCTTTCGGCTAGCAAAAGTCCAAAATCAATGCCTGGCTACCACCAAAACTGCTTACATATATATTATATATGTATGTTTTTATTTATTCGCTCATTTGCTTTGCTGGTGCTAGGTCGACGCAGTAAGATAAGCAATAAAATAAGCGCTCATAAGGAATAGAAGGAAAAAAATGGGGGTACAGCAATTGAAGAAGATTACATAAGGTAATGTACCGATTAATGGACTTGCAAAACTTTGAAAAGTTTCTATGTATTCGTTTTCGAATTCAGTTATTTTAATGAATTCGCGATGTTTTTGTAATATTTGTAATGCATTTATTGTAAAATTTGGTTCTTTATTATAGATTTCGTTTATTATGCTTATCATGTTATATCATTTCTAAACTGTCTGCTCTACTTGCATATCTTTTCTTTATGCACTTATTGGGCAACTTATATAACTTAGTTAGGAAATTTGCTAATAAAAGAACAACAATTATTATAAGCATAACCGTTATTACTTTTAAATGTACTGAGACAGTTTCGACATTATTTATTACATTTGCGGTTGAATCCGCTACTTTCGATTCGTGGTCTAACATATTTTCTATTTCTAATATATTATCGTCTTTTGAAATTGCATTCGAAAGCATTAAATTTTAATTTCAGATTAATTGTTTTTTTTTATTTTTTTTTTTTAAGAATATATATAAATTGTGTATGATTTATTATTATTATTATTATTGTTTTTTTTTTAATTTTTTTTTTTTTGTATGAATATTTTTCCATTCGATCAACGCAGTGATCTCCTGTCTAATGTTTCGTATGGCTTCACAGGCCATACTCTATTACGAGCAACGCAATTATCGCTCAGTATTACAAACGTTTCTTTACATTTCATTTAACAAAAATATATTTTTTTTAAGTTGCGCGCTCTCTGTAGTACCGCCGGTCCCTGAAGATGACTTCGCTTGGATCGCGATGGTGTCAGCAATGGTCCTCGCACAGGCTGTTGGGGCGCCGGTGCTGGTCTTCTCACAGGCTGTTGGGGCACCGGTGCTGGTCCTCTTGCAGGCTGTTGGGGCGGTGTGTGATAGTTGATAGAGAAAATATACAAATTCAAGGGTTCAAGGCGTATCCAG
Organism: Scaptomyza flava; assembly: GCA_030179655.1. NCBI lineage: Eukaryota > Metazoa > Arthropoda > Insecta > Diptera > Drosophilidae > Scaptomyza > Scaptomyza flava. The sequence continues at coordinate 55,658,322 of JARNME010000404.1, forward strand.
CGCGCTTCACTACAAATTTCGTAATATGTATATGTGTTATAAAACTTGCTGCCTTTATGGATGTGGTTTAATGCCTTTGTTGTTGTTTCGAATTGCTGTTGGTGTTGTTGTGAACGCATCACCACTGTGTTGTGGCCGTTGTGGCTGTTGTGGCCGCCGCCGTCGCACAGTGGCGCCCGTAGAACAAGTCAAGTGTCAAAAATCAAAAATTGCATGTGCCTCTAAAAAATATTGAATGAACCTACTTTATAGGAAATTTTCTAGCGATTTCAAATCTGCAATCCATAATGTAACCGGATTTTTTGTTTAGAAGATATAGCTTTTCAAAGTTGTCTGATTTTTTGTGTTACATAAAAATCACAATTTTAAGGTAATTTGGTCGGCTTTGAGATACAATATCTCAAAAACTAAGTTACGGATCGTCATTATTTTTGGTTCTATTGATAGATCTATTTATTAAGAAAAGAATAAAAAAAAATTATACTGTTTGCTTTGCGTTTGGCCAGGCAATTCAATATTTACCAACTATCCACTTTTTCACTATTTCTCAACTTTGATGGAAAATAAAAAAAAATTATATCACATTATATCGGCTATTTTTTTAAATTAATTTCTTTGATTTTTCCTCTATTAAATGCAAAAAGTTTCATGTGCCCGTTTTTGCCCCTTTTTTTTTAAATGTAAAAAAGTGAAAAAAGTCATAGGAAAAAAATGTGTTGCATGCATTTTTGGGCAATTTATGACATATAACCGTGAAAACCCATTTTTGTTGTTGTTGTTACGTTCGTTATTGTGAAGATACTTGACTTTTGTTTTTCATTCTGTAATGCTTACCTGAGATCATTTGTCAAATCCTGGTCCCTAAATTCAGGTGCAGTTACAGGATATACAAATAAATTACCAGGTACGCACCGAATACAGAAATTGCGTTGGCGTACAACTAGTCACACATCCCATTCAGGTAGGCACAAATCTTATTCGAACACGTGCCAAGTACCCAAATTGCATAAATTGACCTTATTGACCTGGACTTATACAAACAATAGGTAAATTTGTTAGGCATGAAAGCTAACTCTTTTCTTGAACCCTTAATCCAAAGGTATCTATCAGGTAGTAGATTAGACTATATAATGAAAAAAAAAACTATAATCCTGGATTAGTCTACGACTGAAAGTTGGCGAGACAAGTACTGTTTTACACTTCAAACATGTCGTTGAGCAACCATAAATTATTTGACCTGTTTAGGAAGTCAACCACATTACAAAGTTTCACGGAAACTGCCTTCGAAGAACTTGATAGTTTATACGGCAATATACAGAGAAGCGAAGATATAAAAAATAAACTCTGCATGATGTATGCCAGTCTAAACTCACGATGGATAAAAACAAACAGTATCAGTCTTTGCCAATTGGAGAGCTCTCTGAAGAAGCACAAGAGTCCCTTAATAAGTTTATAAAAAATACAGATTGCTAAACACTTTCAAAGCTTCAAGGGTGAGACAAAATGAGGACCTCTTCAACATGTTAGCAGCATCTTCAGATCCACTAATTTCATCACTGAGGCATGTTAAGTCACGAAAAGAATTAGAAAATACTTATAGTTCAGAGATGATTTCTCTTTTAGATATACCATCTTTTACGGATTGTGATGAATATTTTACAAAAAATTAATAAAAATAATAAAAAAAAAAAAATTATTTATAATTATTTTAACATTAATTTTAGATTATAAAAACCATTAAAACGAAACAATAAAAATCAAAAAATTTAAAAAATTTTTTCTTTCTTTCCCGTAAAGTTGATTTTTCCACAAATTTCAACTTTGCATACCCATAAATAGGCACAGAAATATCGTAGAATTCATTTCAAACGCTCATTTTATAGGTTGATTAATTATCTATCATATGCTTTTTAAATTGTTCGATTATCTCATTTGGTTCAAAAGTTATGATTTTTGATATGAAAAAACTCAAATGGCCCCACTGTGCGTCGTTGGGTAGCCATGCAGCAGGGGCTACTGCTAGTAAACCACCGGATGCTGTTCAACATTTGTGGGCAGATGTTGCAGCTGCATGGCAGCACGTGCCAGCGCGCTCGGATCACTTATCAATGCAATTGGCACCTGTGTGGCGTCTGTCGTTGTTTTTGTTGCTGCTGTCGCTGCTGCACCTCCAGTTGTAGTTGTTTTCAAAATATTAATTAATTTTTTTTCACATATTATTTACATCATGTTCGTGACATTGTCACGGTCGCCATGTTAAGTTAACCAAAAGTATATCAAATATATAAAATCATTTAAACAGTTTTGGTTCACACTGGATACGATAGGAAGCGAAACAATACAGTGTTAAGTTGAGAATGAGTTGTGGTCGAGAGTGTACTCTCGGTTTTATTCAGTTTTATATTTTGCTTATAACATACAATATTCTAAGTGAGCTCTGCCGCTTAGAGCGTCAGCAGAGAGAGAGAGTTGCAGTACATACTATGTGCCTATCAGAGAGCTGCAACGAGTGTGTTCGAGTTCGTTCGAACAAACTAGTCGAATATTTGTTCAATCGAGTTCGACACTCGCTTACAAACGAGCCTCTCGAAAAAAATAGTGTTCGAGCTTGTCGGCACTCGCAGTTCAAACTCGAGTGTGATAAAAAATTTGACACTCGTTGCAGTTCTCTGGTGCCTATGTAGTTATGTATATATACATATATATGTACAGATGGTACATACTCAAGAAATGCTTACGCTAGCGATCTCACGCTGCGGCCAGTCCGCATAAGTGGCGGATCCTATTACTGCACTTATGTATATTTATGATTGTATAAGCATAGCAACAAAGTGTCGTTATGTTATGAGTTTTTACCCTTACTTTTAAGTTGGGCATATGACCACTTGTTATATTGTATACTCTACAATACTGTGGGCATATGCTCATTTGGCATACAACATACTACAGCGGCATTCTCGATACCAGTATTAAAACAGGTAAAAAGAGGCGTGATTGCAAAGGGGTACGGATGGGGCAGGCGTGTACGCTGCCTTAAAGATACTCCGATGCAGATGGGGATGCCACCAACTATCTTCCTTCCAAATTTTGTGACTCTAGCTCAAAGTTTGTAAGAGCTGTGGGAAGGGGGGCTGGGGCGGTATAGGTGGGTGTGGCATCTAAATTTTTACTGCAGATCAATTGCTATCTTCATACCAAATTTGGTGAATCTAGCTCGAAATGGCATCCAAATTTTTGATGCAGATCTTTGTGGAATGTCAATTGATATCTTCATACTAAATTTGGTGACTCTAGCTCGAAAATTGTTAAAAGTGGGGAAAGGGGGCTGGGGGCGGTATGGGTGGGCGTGGCATCCAAAGTGTTGATGCAGATCTTTGTGGAATGTCAATTGCTATCTTCATACCAAATTTGGTGAATCTAGCTCGAAAATTGTTAAATGTGGGGAAGGGGGCTGGGGGTGGTATGGGTGGGCTTGGCATCCGAAAATTTGATGCAGATCTGTATGAAATATCAATTGCTATCTTCATACCAAATTTGGTAACTATAGGTCGAAGTTTGAAAAAAGTGGGGAAAGGGGAGCTGAGGGCAGTATGGGTGGGCGTGGCATCCAAACTTTTGATGCAGATCTGTGTGGAATGTCAATTGCTATCTTCATACCAAATTTGGTGACTCTAGCTAAATGTTTGTAAAAGGTGGGGAAAGGGGGCGAAATGGGTAGGCGTGGCTCCAAAACTTTGATGAAGATGTTTGGGGGTCGTTGCCAGCTATCTTCCAACCAAATTTGGTGGCTCTAGCCTCACAACTCTGGAAGATACACGCATTCCCGTTTTTGACGAAGCGTTGGGGAGGATGGGGGCGGCTAGGGCAGTATTGGTGGGCGTGGCATCCAAAATTTTGATGTGGTTTTTGGGGGGTCATCATCACCTATCTTGGCACCAAATTTGGTGGCTCCAGCTGAAAAACTGTGGGAGATATAGCTATTGCTGATTTCAAAATGCGGGGGGCTGGGGGCGGAATGGGTGGGCGTGGCTCATAAACTTTGATGCAGTTCTTTTGGGGTCGTTACCAGCTATCTCAATACCGAATTTGGAGGCTCTAGCTCCACAACTCTGGAAGATACACGCATTCCCGTTTTTGACGAAGCGTTGGGGCATCTGGGGGCGGCTAGGGTGGTATTGGTGGGCGTGGCATCCAAACTTTTGATGCAGTTTTTGGGGGGTAATCATCACCTATCTTGGCACCAAATTTGGTGGCTATAGCTCAAAAACTGTGGGAGATATAGACTTTTTTGACTTTAAAATGAGGGGGGCTGGGGGCGGAATGGGTGGGCGTGGCTCCAAAATTCTTGATGCAGTTTTTTGGGGGTTGATAGTAGCTATCTTCTTACCAAATTTGGTAGTTCTAGCTGTAAGGATGTGCGAAATATGTAGACTTATCGGTTTTGAGTTATCGACTTTATCGATTTGCCAGCCCCCCAGTTATCGTAGAACCCCAATATTGACACTTTAATTTACTATCCCATAGATTAAGAGAATTGCAAAGTTTCAAGTTTCTAACTTGAAGGGTGTGGAAAAAAGTTGCGTTCATACAGACGGACAGACTCCATGACGGCCATTGAACAAACTCAATATACTCTTTACCTTCGGTATCGAGTATAAAAATTATAGAAGTATATCCAAGTGGTCTGCCATTCCAAAAGTCTTTGAAAAAATAATATATTTCTATATACCACCGCTTAAGCTGGGCGTTGCTAGCAGTCAATCAGTCTTTTAATTTATGCAAAGAATCTGAAACCTAAATGTTAATAACTCAACAAAGATCAATACAGTTTTATAATAAAGAATATAATGGATTATTGTAATATTTAATATTGAAATTTCTCCGGAGCGCAGTCTTCAAGTGAAATAAATGGTTGTCTGTAAAGTCGGTTTACTGACGATAGTTGAACGTGACAACGTTTAAAAAAAAATACTGATGGAATGGTAGCATTTTTCAAAAGAAAATTTTAATTTCATTTGTTTAATAGATTTGTATGTATATAGAGAAGGAGGTAATTGGAAATCACAATGAAATTGATCAAGTTAGATAAATATGAATAAAAATTTTCATTAAATTCTTCATTCAATACTTTATTTTAAATTTAAAAAATAAAAATACAACAAAATACTTGAATAAAATTTATTGTTTAAATTTCTACTCAATCGTTAAAATTTAAATTTTGATTTTATTATTTTAATAACAAAGTTAAATTTTTTCAATAAGTTACTTAATTATTTTTGCAAATTTAATTGTAATTTGTTATAAAAAAGTAACAATTTTAAATAAATCATTATAAGAATAAACAATGATTAAATTATTGTTTATAAATCTTACATTTAAAATTTAAAATTTGGAAACATTAAAATTTTTGTAAATCTAGTTTTTAAACATAGTGGCGCATAGTCAATTTTGGCTATGCCAAGACTATGATACCCTTCACACAGCCAAATCAATACTCCCCCCTCTTATGTTTCTGTGCAGTTGTTGGTAATTTTTCGCTAATATTTTTACACTTGAGCGTCATTTACTTGTTTGTGTGCGACAAAAACAACAAATTGACATATAGGTACTTAAAAGTGCACGACAGAGACAACAATTGATAGTACGATATGGTAAATTTGAATGGTGGCTATGTCGTAGAATGCTCCGATCGAAATGAAATTTCATAGTGAACAAACCCGACATGATCCAAGCAATCTGTGAAAGTTTCATCAAGATCGGTTCAGCAGTTTGGCCGGAAATCGTGTTGATATGGTAAATTTGTATGGTGGCTATGTCGTAGAATGCTCCGATCGGGATGAAATTTCATATTAAACAAACCCGACATGATCTAAGCAATCTGTGAAAGTTTCATCAAGATCGGTTCAGCAGTTTGGCCGGAAATCGTATTGATATGGTAAATTTATATGGTGGCTATATCGTAGAATGCTCCGATCGGGATGAAATTTCATAATGAACAAACCCGACATGATCTAAGCAATCTGTAAAAGTTTCATCAAGATCGGTTCAGCAGTTTGGCCGGAAATCGTGTTGAAACAGACAGACGGACAGACGGACGGACAGACGGAAATCAATTCCTGAGCTCGTCCTGATCATTTTGATTTATAGTTTATGGAGTCTCCCATCATTCCTTTAAGGCGTTACAGATTCATGACAAAGTCAATATACCCTGTGAAGGGTATAAAAAGCCCACCTCAATGTGTTGATATAGGAGAAAATGTTCCCTTTGACGGATGGTTGGTCCAACCTGTCATTTCAGACACTTAATTTTGTCAATTATAGCATAACCTACAATCGCTACACTAGCGGACCGATGCTATTCATTTTAATGATGAAAGCACGAATATTCGACAATATATCACTTAATATATAATTAATATCGAAAGAATCATTACCTTTATCGCTGTAATTATCGTTGCTATAAACAATTGACACCACATTCACTTTTCACTGCACTTGATACTCGATCAAAACATGTAAGTGTACTATAGAAGTCTTGTTGGTCTGTTAGTGTGTGCTTGTGTGTGTGAAGAAAAACATAGTTTGATTTGACGAATGATGAATAATGAAGTTGGCTACCCTTACCAGCTTATTTCCCATATTAATAAATAAATTATTTAATATTATTAAACTATTTTGGTAATTAGTAATTTCTCATTTGTTTGCTATGCGCCAACTTATACATATCAAACAAGTAAGAAGGCTCTAGTCGGGAAAGCCACACTAGAAGATACCCTGAACCCAGTTGCAATAAATATATTTAATTTATATAAGACTTTGGTATACTGGCTTAGCTTCCATCGATTAAGTTCAATATCTCCGGTGTTTCTTAACCGATTTGGACGAAATTTTCAGAAAAGTTCTATCATTACCCATTACGTCAACCCTCATTTTTAGATTTTCCAAATTCGATATTTTATTGTTATCGATATTATGTGTACATCGGAAACCAGAATAGTTATCGATAATTTGAAGCAAACTTGTTCTGCTCATGGTATAGGAGAACTTAAATACAAAATCAGAAGTCTCTAGCTCTTGTAGTCTCTGAGATCCTCGCGTTCATACAGACGGACAGACGGACAGACAGACGGACAGACGGACATGGCTATATCGTCTCGGCTGTTGATGCTGATCAAGAATATATATACTTTATAGGGTCGGAGATGCTTCCTTCTGCCTGTTACATACTTTTGCACAAAACCATTATACCCTTATTTACCCATTTTATGGGTTAAGGGTATAAATATGCAACTATTTCATATATATTATGGAACTACATACATATCCACGATTGAACTTATATTGTAATAGGGTGTTCAACATCATAATTCTTGTTGTTAAACAGCAGAGCTGTGTGGCTCGACCGTCCGCTTCTCTGCCACTGCACCAATACTCATTTGCAGGCAGAGATATTGTTGTACAACAACAACATATTATTTCAATATAAGAACGCCGTTCTACTGTCTGTGGAATAAACCGACAGAGATTAACAGGTTTGCATGTCAGAGTGTTGTGGTTCGCTCAACCCACGTCTATAGATGTTTACACATACAAGCAAAACACTTGCACCAATACACTCTCTTATAGCTCACGCCAATAGCGTATTGCTCTGCAAGCATTTGCACCAATACACTCTCAATGAGCTCACACCGCGCTCACACCGCGCCTCAGCGCGAGGTAACGCCGCATGAGTCATGTTTTTTTGTGCGTGCAGCCGCTCTATCGAATTATAAGACGTTGTCACGTCAAAAACTATATGTTCTCCACTGAAACAAGGATGTAATTCAATTATATCGCCTTATCAACACGGTTTTGTTAGGAGTAGATCTACTTCCACTAACCTTCTTGAATTCACTTCGCTTTTTATCAAAGGGTTTCAGGAAAAATGCAAACTGACGTTGTTTACATCGCTTTTAGTAAGGCACTTGACTCTGTTAGTCATTCTCTGTTGCTTTATAAAATGAATATTATTGGATTTCCATCAAAACTTTTATTGTGGCTTTCGGAGTACTTGTGTGGCCGAACACAAAAAGTTTTTTTGAAATCGTCTGTATCTAAACCTATTTTTGTTACCTCTGGTGCTCCCCAGGGTAGTCACCTTGGTCCTTTGCTCTTTAATCTATTTATTAAAGACCTTCCATCTGTTATAACTAACTCCTAACTATATATATCTGCTGATGATGTGAAGCTATGTTTTACCTATAATGATGCTTCTCTTTGTATCTTGCTACAGTTGGATTTGGGTGCATTGTCAGCATGGTGTCGTTTTAACTTACTCAATTTAAATTGTTCTAAATGTTAAGTTTTGTCTCCCCTCATACCGCTTACTACTTGCTTGATGCTTCACCGCTTGACCGCGTGTTTGAAATTAAAGATTTAGGCATTATTCTTGATCCTAAATTATGGTTTGACTCTCATATTTCGTCTATGGTCAAAAAGGCCATTAATGTCATTGGCTTCATCAAGCGGTGGTAGAAAGAGTTTAATGATCCGTACACCAATAAAACGCTTTTTACATCACTAGTTCGTCCCATCCTGGAGTATGGACCTTGTGTGTGGTCCCCACAATACTCGATTCACCAGGATAGAATTGAATCTGTGCAGAAGAAATTTCTTCTATTTGTGGCTATGTTAAGTAAATTAAAGTGTCAAGATTGGGGCTCTACGATAACTGGGGGGCAGGCAAATCGATAAGTTCGATAACTCAAAACCGATAAATTCACATAATTCGCACATCCTTACAGCTGGAACCAAATTTGATAAGAAGAAAGCTACTATCAACCCCCAAAAACTGCATCAAAGCCACCACACCCACCCATTCCGCCCACAGCCCCCCGCGCATTACAAGTCAAAAAAGCCTATATCTATCACAGTTTTTTAGCTATTGCCACGTTTGTATGTCACACCCACCAATAATGCCCTAGTCGCCTCCATCCGCCCAAACACTTCGTCAAAAACGGGAATGCGCATATCTTCCAGAGCCACCAAATTTAGTAGGAAGATAGCTGGCAAGAACTGCAACGCTTCCACTTGTCTCTCTTTTGATTTGTCATCGATATTGCCTAAGGAAGATTCATACGTAAACAAGTAAGAAGGCTCGAGTCGAAAGAGCCTGACAAGAAGATACCGTGAACCCAGTTGCAAAAAATAAATTAAATTTATAATTGACTTTGGTATACTGACTTAGCTTCAATCGATTAGATTCAATATATCCGGTGTTTCTTAACCGATTTGGACGAAATTTTCAGAAAAGTTCTATCGTTACCCATTACTTCAACACTAATTTTTACATTTTCCAAATTCGATGTTTTTTGCTATCGATACCTAGTGTATATCGAAAACCAGAATAGTTATCGATAATTTGAGGCAAACTTGTTCTGCTCATGGTATAGGAGAACTTATATACAAGATCTGAAGTCTCTAGTTCTTGTAGTCTCTGAGATCCACGCGTTCATACAGACGGACAGACGGACATGGCTATATCGTCTCGGCTGTTGATGCTGATCAAGAATATATATACTTTATGGGATCGGAGACGCTTCCTTCTGCCTGTTACATACTTTTGCACAAAACCATTATACCGTTTTTTACCCATTTTATGGGTTAAGGGCATAAAAATAATAAAAATAAAAAAAAATTGAAACGAATGTTTCGATCAATAAGAATCGGCATAGCCAAATTTAACAAGCAAAAGCGATATAAGAAAACGGCCGCGCACTGCACGCATGTATTTATATGTACGAATGTATGCTAAACACACACACACATGCCATTTTGGTGCTGGGCGAAGCAAAAATCGAGACTTAGACCCCATTTACACGCTGAAGTTTTTTCATGAAGTTTTTTTTCATTCTGTTTTAAAACTTCTTCGGAATTCAGGTCGCATTTACACGCTGAAGTTTTTCAGTGAATTTTTTCCTTTGAAAATGCAACTCTGGTTTAAATTTATGGGCGATAAACATATATCTGTGCCATCGATTGTTTTATTTGTTAACATATAACTGATTTAAGAAATAACAAGTAAATAAAATGAATTCAGTGAACATTTCTACTAATAATTTCTTGACCAAAACAATGTATTTACTATTGGTGCTAATATTTGCTTGTGCGATATTTCGTATCGATGACTTTATTATTCACATCAAACACTGTGCAACTCTGTGTTTACATTCTATCGGAATAAGGCAAAGCAGAATTAGAAAAAAAATTCACGACTTCACAAGTAGTGAATTTTTGCTTGAATTTTTACACCTCTACTCCCCTTGCCCTCAAAAAAAAGATTCACAGAGAAAATTCATGAAAAAACTTCAGCGTGTAAATGGGCACTTAGTGTCTACGTTATGTTCCTATGTCGCTTCTCTTCGTTCGTTTTGTGCGTGCAGTGCGCGAATGTTTTCTTGTGTGGCTTCTGCCTTATTATTTTGGCAAATGACTTGGGCAAATGCACGTGTGAATACACTTTCGCAATTTGTAAGCATCGCTGCATAGCTGTATGGTAGTTGCGATGGCAAAATTGTTGGAAAACATTGAGCTAAAAACATGAAAGAGTATGTATGACGAGCAATGCAAAATGGATATATGTCTGGCATTTTTACTTGACGCTTGTTTTTTGAGCTGTGCGCCTGATCAGCATCTTATCGACCATTACCAAAAATGCCTTGGAAGTATTGTTTTCTGGTTTTTCTTAGGTTTTTGTAGGCAAATAATACAAATAATATACATATATATGCAGTTTTGGTGGTTTCTAGACATTGAATTGATTTTAATTTTTGTTACGGCTAGCTTCCATAAGCATGTGTGTGTCCCTGTCTCTATACATGTCCATATTTTAATGTATGCGTACCATTTGCCATTGAATTTTTTATATTTGAAAAGGGTAAATTTTATTTCACTCCGCAAACTATCCGTTTCATTGAAGTGCTCTTTGGTAAACCACATTTTTTGTTTTTTGGTCTGACGCTAACACAAACGAAGCAGATGGTTTCCCAATTCGTGAACACGCAACGTATAACTGCCCATGTGAAAAACAATGATTTTCTAAATTTATCCCGCCAACACTAAGCGATTTGCCTTGGAACTTGTAAATTGTCATTGCGAACGCAAGACGAACTGAAAATTGCAATCGTTTGAAGTCAAACGGAAGATCAGTCGGAATCATTGGTATTCGAGGAATACATATGTACATTTTCACCTACGTACTTTCCGTTAATAATGGTTGCCTCAATCAAATTCGGCATAAGTCTTTTTACCGAAAGTCGAGTACCGTTGCAAAGCCGCGGTGGATTCAAATTACGCAATATCATAATAACTGTTCCAACTTTTAGTTGCAAGTTATGTTGTGGAAATCCTGGTAACTCCAGAGAGTTCAAAAACTCCGTTGGATAATTTACTACATCATCGGGATTTGATATGGAATCAACGGATTTGTATGTCACCAAATCGCCAGCAACTTTTGATTGAATGGTGAAATTCAGTGCGTGTACACCATTATTCTTTGTGGCAAGAATTGCTCGTTGACTTAACCAAGCATAATTCTGATAGTTCTCACTAATGTTTGGGAAAACATTTTCAATAAGAGCTAATTGAGAATCTACAAATCGGCAAAGGTCGTTGGTAAGAGTAATTAATCCAGATGTCGCATCCACTGGGACTTTTCCATTTCCAACAGCTAAGAATTGGTTGGAAAATTGTGCAGCACTTTGATCATTTTGAAGTTGAACTCTCATATTTGTGGTTAGCGATAATGTTTTTACGTTGTTCCATAAAGGTGATGCCTTCATGCAAGCATTCAATTCATCTGCAGGCGTTCCACGGGGAATTACTGGCAAAGTCTGCCTGAAATCGCCTGCCAACAATATCATCAAGCCGCCAAATATGTTGTTATTTCGCCGAAGATCCTTCAGTGTTAAGTTAAGTGCTTCAAGTGATTTCTTATGTGCCATTGTGCACTCATCCCAAACAATGAGCTTGCATTGCATCAAAAATTTTCCCATTGCACTGGAGCGGGAAATATTGCATGTTGGAGTATCAATTGTGTTCAAATTGAGTGGCAACTTAAGCGCAGAATGTGCAGTACGACCGCCATCTAGAAAAGTCGCCGCAATTCCAGATGATGTTAACGCCAAAGCTATGTCACATCTTGATCGAATAGTGGCCAAAATCAATGAAATGACAAATGTTTTCCCTGTTCCTCCAGATGCGTCCAGAAAGAAAAGACCACCAGTATTATTGACCACCGCTTGCATTGATGTTTCGTATACTTGTTTTTGCTGTTCATTCAGCAACGGCACATTATTTCGAACAAATTCCTGCAATGTATCAACATTGTATTGCAGCTCTCGATTTAGTTCTTGGTTGAATGCATCGTGCATCGATCGATTTGGCGCAATTTCTACTTCAATCAGTAGCTTGTTTGCAATAGTCAAGCATTGATCCTCAATCAGAATCAATCCTTCATTGTAGATTTTAGCGGTTATTTGGATGTCAGGATTATTCGTTTGAATGCGCAAGCGATGCAAGATATCTTCACATATGTCGTCTTTGTATTTGTTCCATAACTGAATTGGTTGTGAAGGAAAACATGTAGTCATGATAATTGCGAGCAGCGTTCGTATTTGGTACGCATTTGATGAAACAACTGAATCCGCAAGTGTTAAATCCCAATGAGAATCGTTCTCCAGCAAACCCAATAGTTGGCATGCTTCTCGATATGTTTGGCATTGGTTGCCATTCACAGTTTTCAAAAGCGCAAATGATTTTGGTCCACGTACATTTACCAACAGAAGTCGCAAATAAAAACATTCATCATTTCTAGGATGACCTACTGCATCAGTGCAAAACACCTGTGGCCAATCTGGAACTCGGGTTCCTTGTTTGCGGCGTTGGAATTTATTTTTTGATTGATTCCAAGTGTAATAATTGGGCATTTCAACGTACTTCAGCGTCGCTGCGAATAGATCTGATTCACACATTGCAAAGAAGCTAGTCAATGTTGTCGATGGTGGTCTCTCAGCTCGGTGTGCCGCATTAGCCTCAGTGAAGTAAACTCTTTGGCCATTTTCCAAATGCACTGCTAAATGTGTAACTGTGGGATATTTTTCATGAATTTGAAATGACATTAATCGCCACAGTGCTTCATTAGTACTGACGTATCTGCCCATTTGGAAGTTGCTGACTTTGTCATTCGTATTTTCCGACGCAATACCAAACACAGCCATGTCGCTGATTTGATCGATTTGGCTGAATGACAACTCTCAACGTTTGCATGTGTTTTGAAAATTCGTGATAGCAGATGGTACAATGAATTCATTTCCGATCTCAATCTCTCGATTTTGAACTTCAACTTTGATGGTTCGACCATTATCTTCTTTTGAACGCCGACGATAAACTGGATATCCATCGTTCCCTGTGACAGTTTCAGCAACTAACGGTCGCGGATATCGTTTTGTGCATTTTCCATCAGCCATGCAAGGCGATAATGGATTTAATGCACCGCACGGTCCATGCACCATCTGTGTCGTCACAATGTCGTATACATGGGGGTCAGTGACTGGATCAGGAATTTCAGCTGATATGATGTCATCCACTTCATTTGAATTTGTTCAGCAACCAAATAAGAATATGAGAATGCGGTAGTTCACGCTTCTGCCATTCCACCGAGTACAAATAACAACGTGTGTCACCAAATATTCGATACTTATTAAGCACATCCATCATAACCTTGAGTTTTTGCTGAAATACTCTAGCGATTATGTCATGCGGTTTTTGGCCGGGTTCCAGCTCACGTTCAATTTCCGTCCACTTCGGATTGCATGTAATAAATAAATCCGGAGTTCCATAATTTCGCACGTATGTCATAGCGCTTCCGATATAAGATGATGGGAGAATCCTCAGACGTCCAATATTCTGATCACCATCTGAATGAATAGCATCACGCAAGTGTATATAGTCCTCAGATCATAGCTTTGCCTGATTGAATCGGATGAACGCTAAACGTTCGGTCTCGATTTTGACATACATGTCGACAGTGAATTGCTGGAATAGCCGACGGCACTTCAGAATGACATTCTCCCCATGTGTACGAATCATCAAACGATACGCATAGTAATTCATTGCACTTAGATTTTTATTCGTTGATACGCCGGTAATTGGATCGACCATCTTCAACGTGATGTCGTATCCGTCTTGCCCTTGCCAATAAATCATTGGAAATTGTGACGCATCGTACAAACAATGTGTCTCGTTTACACGATGCATGATATTGCTTCTTCGCTGAACGACAATGTCTCGCGATTTAGTTGGATCGCCAACAATAATTGCAGCAACATCATTAACGGTGGGTGCATTAAATCTTCGCACATGTTCACCTGTTGGGGTACAATCCGCTCTTATGACAAATTTGTGCGTGTCCGATGTCATTCGTTCCAATGCTGTTTTGAACATATTAACCACAGCATTATTTGCGTGCAAAAATGCTTGCAACTGTTCAATAATTCGTCTCATTAACTGTTGTGTTCCCTGTATATTGAACCGCACATTCAGCTGATCCACCATCGACGAAATGAAATATATTTTCAGAAATTGATGCGGTTCGTTTGGTGTTGGCACCATTGAACAATGCAAATGATATATTTGTCCTTGTATCTGTAATTGCAAACAATCATTTGTTGAAGAATACGGGGTAACTTCTGATCGTGTGATGGTGTTGTGTGTGGTGTATATGTAGTTGTTATGTGTTGCAATTCATTGTGTTGGTGTGAGTGATTGGTTATGTGTGTTGTATCTTTTACCTTGCAAGTCGGCATGAAGCCGCCTTCTCGAATGATATTAGCTCCAAAGGAAGTCATGCGAAAGCAGTTACTGTATTCAAGGGTGTGTTGAAGAAAATGACTGGAATCGGGATCACTTCCATCGAACAATGGTTTCAGTGGCTGTGGTGGTGTAAGTAATATAGGAATTATGGTTGGAGACACATTATAGTGATTATATTGAAGTTCTTTTATTGAATGAATTGTACAATATATCTTAAAGTATAGTTTAGCCTATAGCCGCGGAGCTGCCATGCCAGTGACGCCGGCAGCGGAGCGGCTTTCTGCACTATATAATAATAAGAATATGGAGAGAGTGTGCATGGTATATGCATGCATTGCGAGTACATATATATTACTCGTGGTATGCGCTACATAAGCGTAGCGTGGGATATGCGCCGTCAGCTGAATGGCCGGCTAGTGTACTAGCGGTCCGCGCTGCGTAATATGAGCCTGAGTCAATAAACTCAAGTGGCTCGCGCTTTTGGCTATATGTTTGTTATTGTATGCAACAAAGTGTCACATACTTATGTATGTAAATACAGGGTGTTATTTAATGCATATACACACTACACCTCCCCTTTTAGAAGAATAGCGCAGCGTATGCGCAGTTATTCTAATAATAATAAGCGGTATTATTAAGTGTAACATAATTTTTGAATAACGTGTTTATTTTTGTTGTAATTAACATATATAGGAAAAATAGTACATTATTTACTTGTCATTATATCTATATAATAATAAAATTTTAAGTACTTAATAAGGTCATGACAATGTATTGCATATGATAATTATTATTATTTAAATTTTTAATAATAAATTTTTTTTGTTGATTCTTTTTGTTTTTTTTTTTTACTTAAAGACAAGGCTTTAATCTATCTTTATGTACTATTTGTTTCTTTTCTTTATTGTTCTTAATGGTTATATTGTCATACCTTCTATTTTTTCTACTCTATATAATAATTTTTATCAAATATATGACCTGTTTTGTTTTTAACTAAAACCTAGTCTCCTCCTATATGTATTTCAAAATTTTTGACATTTTTTTCATAGCTAATTTTTCTACTAGCTTTAGCTTTTTCTAACATATGCCTAGCTCTTCTATACGCTACTTCTAGTCTAAATTTAACTTCCTTAGAGTAGTCATCAATATTGTAGATAGGGTCTATTCTGTCTATTTTGTTGAAATTTATGAACTGTGTCGGCAATCTGCCGAATACGAGTTCATATGGGCAATAGTCGTGTACGGTGTTGTGTTGAAACAATATGTAAAATATTGAATCCACACATCCCAATCGCTTTTGTCAACAGAGATGTATGAACGAATATATTCATTAAGTGTTCTGTGACTACGTTCTATAGTCCCTAAAGTCTGGTGATGATGTGCTGTAGATGTAACATTAGTAATGTTCATGTATTTGCACAAGTCTGTTACAAGTTGATTTTTATACTCAGTGCCCATGTCCGTAATGAATTTTTTCATTGGGCCATACTTAAGTATGAAATTCTCAAGTATTGCTTTAGCAAATGTTTTTGCACTTTTATTTGGTACTGGTATTGTAACCAAATATTTAGTCAAGTCGCAAATGATTGTGACTGCATACTCATTCCCATTTTCTGATCTTGGAAGTGGACCAATGGTATCAATCAACACTATATCAAATGCTGTTGCTGGCGTTTTAGTTAGCGTTAAGGGTGTTTTAGTATGAGTCAATGTTTTGGCTTGTTGACATTTTAAACAAGTCTTTACGTATTTGGTTATTTTCTTTGTCATTTGTGGCCAGTAATAAAAGATTTTTATTTTTCTCAGGGTTCTAGAAATTCCTGAGTGGCCTCCTTCTGACGGATCGTCATGGTATTTGGACAGGATTGCATAGCAGCGCTACTTTTAACTTTTTCAATTTTTTATTGCCCATTTCTTTAAAATTATTTATTGTGACAAATTCAAATATTTGTTCACATGGTGACATTTGTAATTGTGTGATTTTATATGCTCCGGCTTCTTTAATAAGCCTTTGGAAAAATTGATCTAAATCGAATTTTCCATTAGAGTATAAATTGGTCACATCAAATCTTACAATAAAATTTTTCCCTTTTTTCAACAAACACTTATGCTTGTCTATTTTGAGAGTTATGTATTTTCTGGCACCAATATTATTGATTACCTGATAGACATTGGGCTTTTTAATTTCTTTCTTAACTTTTGGTTCTTGCAATTTTGAATTTGTACCTGCGCAGGTAGATTCCTGTCTTGCTGAAGATCTCGTTGTTACCTTCAGAATTTGTCTATTTATGTCCTTTAGCTCACCGATTGTTATTCGGGATAGTTTTTCATTGAAAACAAATATGACAAAGGTCTATGGTCACTTTTTACCAAGAAATGCCTGCCGTAAATATAAGGTCTGAAATGGCCGATTGACCAATGGATTGCGGCCAATTCTTGTTCTGTTGTGGACTTATTACTTTCACCTTGAGTAAAGGATCTTGAAGCATATGCCACTGGTAGCTGTTGACCGTTATGGTCTTGGGTTAGTACCGCTCCACATGCCTGTTTACTGGCATCTGTGGTTATGCAAAATTGTTTGCTGAAATCTGGGTACTGAAGTAATGTAGGTTTCATTAATTCCCTTTTTAAATATTCAAATGCATTTTTGCAATCTGATGTCCATTCGAACTGGAAATTCTTTTTACAAAGCCTTATTAAATGGCGTGAGTAATCCGAAAAGTTTTTAATAAATCTCCTGTAGTAGTTGCAAAATGCAACGAAACGCCGAGCTTCGTCCGCATTTGTTGGTTGTGGGTAATTTTTAATGACCTCATATTTAGTGTCATCTGGCAGTATACCCTTATCAGTACATTTATGACCTAAATATGTGACTTCTTTCATAAAGAAAGTACATTTTTCTGGATGCAGCTTCAAGTTGTGTTGTCTACACAGGTTGAAGACGTCGGCCAAATTCCTGAACATATGCTTTTCAGAGCATCCAATCACAACTAAATCATCCATATATAAAAATGCTTGCGAAGGCTGTAAGCCTGAAAATGCAAGAGTCATCATGCGTTGAAAGGAAATAGGAGCAATTTTTAGTCCAAATGGTAATCGCGTGTAGCGATATGAGCCTGTTGCTGTGGAAAATGAAGTAATATTTCCGCACTTTTCGTCCAGCTCGATCTGGTGGAACCCAGACATTAAATCTAGACATGAAAAATATTTAGCTCTGCCTAATTGATCAAGAATATCTTCTATTCTTGGAAGTGGGAAGTTTTCTGCTAACAGCTTTTTATTGATCTGACGATAGTCAAATACTAATCGCCATCTCTTTTCTGGCGAATTAGGCAATGATTTCTTGGGTACCAAGAGAAGTGGGCTATTATATTCAGATATTGATGGTTCTACAATACCATCTTTTATTAACTTGTCTACCTGCTTTTTTATCTCAGGCCTTTGGCTTTCTGGCATTCCGTAGTTCTTAATATAGACAGGTGTTCTATCGTTCAATCTCAATTTTTGTCTATAAAAATTGTTAGCTGATATGGTCTCTGTTTCGAGGCCAAAAATATCGCTGAACTCGGTGCATAACTGTGTTAACTCGTTTTTAAAGACAGCTGGAAATTTTAATTTTTTTAATACTTCTTCTAGTCGGTTTTCTTTATATTCTGTTGCTTCGTATACATCATAATTGCTTGTTGATTCGCTAGTAATCTTCGCACTGTTCACCACAGTGTTTTCCTCTTTTGCATTGATAATGCGAATCATAGCATTTGTGGTATTTACTAAAGCACTGGCTATTATTATCCCTGGTGACAACTCCTGATTTGGAATCACGAGATATTTTTCTTTTGATTTAATTTTTATGTATCGGACAACTTCCGATCTAGCTGGTAGTAATATCTGGTCTTCTAAGGAGTGTACCATTGGGATATCGACTTGTTTGAAGTTTTTGGGTCTAATTGTGAACCAATCTTCTTCGTCTTGAAATTCCAAAATACAATTGTATTTTTTTAGGAAATCCAATCCGATTATGCCATCACCCGGTATAGGAAAATTGTATGGCACTACGTGGAACTCATAAGGTATAATCATATTTTTAACACTTATATTCAACTCTATTGTTCCAAGAGACTGTATCGTTCCATGCCCAATTCCAGATATATTGGCCTTTACTAATGAGTTTACTGAGTCTATATTATTATTTCTACATTTAAGCAGTGAAATGTCTGCACCTGTGTCTATTAATAGCGTTAATTGTGTATTTTTTTGGATATTTAAAACTTGAACAAAAACGCTTAAATTGAGATTGATCTTACACACCTTTACTGTTGGGTGTTGCTCAAGGGGGATTGTGCATTTTCCGCCTGTATGTTACGCACATTGCGGTTGTTATCATTTCCATCCGGGTTTTGGTTTCTGCGGAAACGTCTACCTCGATTATTGGAATTGCCGCCACGGCTTCTATTGCCTCCGCGATAACCTCCGTAACCATGATTGTTATTATTGCCTCTGCCATTACCTCTATTGTTGTAATTACCCCGGTAGTTATTTCTTTTGGCATAACTTTGTCCTCTATTGTTGTAGAAAAAGACAGTATTAGTATTGCCAGTCATGTCTGTACAGCAGTGTATGTACTTTTCGATAACACTATTCATAGTGTTGAAATTGCCTGCTTCCAATATAGTTTTTAATTTTTCGTTTTCACAGTTTCTAGTCATTGCAGATATTGCTTCTTTTGTTGCGAATTTATCTGCATTGTCTGCGTCAAGACCATCATCTATGTAGGCAGCCTCAAGCGACCTACGTAGAGCTTCGATCTCTGTCGTATATTGGGAAGCTGTTTTACCTCGCTGTTGTGTGTTTTACAGTTTAGCTTTAAGTACGTCAGGTGACTCACCCTTAACTGCTGTATTCAGAATATCTATGATCCTGGAAATAGTTGTTTCACTCTGTACCTTATATGACAGAGGGCCTATTATTTTTGTTTTAATTACTTCTACGGCCAACAATTCATATTCACCCTTGGTGAGATCGGTTAATTTCAATGCTGTCAAAAACCTGTTTAGATTGATTCTTTTACCATCGAACTCTTGTATTGTGGACGAAATTTGTCGCACATATTCCCGCTTATCTGCTGCTGAGTTCGTCATTTTATTTTTGTTATGTGGTAAGATTTTCAAATCTTGGTAAAGAAGTTCTTCGATATTACCCTGAGGTTCTTGCTTTGATGTAGACGGTTCGTCGTCAAGCTGCATTGATGGGTCAAATGTCACTGGTGCTGTTAACACCGAAGGTAAAAAGAGATGCAAGCTATGTTTGTTGTTTAAATGAACAAGTCCTGATCTCAATATTTTAATATTTTCCTCAGCCTGTAATTTATGCTCACTAGTTAGTCTACCATAATATTGTTGAACTAGCTCTTAGCTTGTTGAACTGTTCGACTAATATGTTAGTATGTTTAACTATTGTTATGGTTTTAATGGGGACGTTCTTGTTCAGACATTTATATGACTTATAATATTCTGTCCGTATCTGAATGATCTGTTTAAGTATTTCTGACCATTCCATGAGCTACTAACTTTTATCGATGCAATCGCACTATTGGTATAGTCTGATATTTCTTTTACCATCACATATGGCAAAGTGGATTGCACTATACCTTTTTCTGTTTTATTGCATTGGTATAGGGGCTAGTTGTTCTATTGTACGATTCCATATAGGCGTTCTAAAAATCAGTTGTCGAAATAAATTCGCGGAATTGATTTAGTACGCGTATTGCTCGTATTATAAAATATGGATCTCTTTCGAACGTGTGTGCTATTGCCTCATGCATTTCAAATTATTTATGTAGTTTTATTTATTTTTTTTTTTTATTTTTTTTTTTTAGTTTTTTTTATTTTTATAAAGTATCTAGATTTTATCCAGATCGTTACCTCGACTTATGTACTTTTTTTTCAAACTTCTGCTGTGTATTTTGTATATTTTGAATGCTATATTTAACAGCATAAGACCTACGATAATGGCTACTAAAATTAGCATGTACTGCAAATCCGGTGATGACACGTCAACTTTATTGATAACGTTGGCGGTCGAATCTACCGATTTTACGTCTACTATACCCATTATGTTTCCCTGTGGTTTAACCTTTATATCAAAATTATGGACTTAATGGTTCTCTTTGATTTTCGTTTGAGCCTATTTTGTTCTAAATTGCGCAAGCAGAGCTCTATATTTTGTTACCACTATTTTGTATGAATACAAGTGTACTCGCAAGATACTTCGTGGAGAGGTCCCTTACAATCCTCTTTACATTTAGGAATATCTGCATTCGGGGAATATTTGTATTCCCTCTTTTTATAGAGCTTTGATTTTCTATAAGTTGTCTCAAGTTCTTCAGCTATTTTTACATTTTCATTCCATTCTACCGGTTCACTATTATAAAGTTGTTTATTTAATCTATTAATTTTTTTATTTATGAAATTTTTCTGTCCACTTCTTGATCTCTTTTTTTTTTTTGTTTTATTTTTAGTGTTGTTAGTGATCTGTATATATTCCCTACTTGTCACTATATATATTTACATATAAATTTTTTTTTGTTATTAATTTGTCGCCTTGCGGCGGAGAGAAAATATTTTGAATGTGAATGTGCATGTACATAATATCCCTGCCTATTTGCAGCTACAAAACCCGCAGAGTCATCTGCTTGGTCTTTACAAAAGATTCTTTACATTGCATTTTGGGGAGTGAACATTTTGAGACAGTATTATTATTTATGTCTATTATTTTACAATTAATATCGGCTCCCTCGTTGCTGTAGAGGACTTTTATCTCTCGTCGCTGTAGAGGACTTTTATCCCTCGTTGTGTTAGTGTGAAGATGTTAACGTCCCTCGTCGCTGTAGAGGACTTTTATCCCTCGTTGTTGTAGAGGACTTTTATCCCTCGTTGTGTTAGTGTGAAGATGTTAATGTCCCTCGTCGCTGTAGAGGACTTTTATCCCTCGTTGTTGTAGAGGACTTTTATCCCTCGTTGTCACGGTCGCCATATAGGAATTATAGTGGAGACACATTATAGTGATTATATTGGAGTTCTTTTATTGAATGAATTGTACAATATATCTTAAAGTATAGTTTAGCCTATAGCCGCGGAGCTGCCATGCCAGTGACGCCGGCAGCGGAGCGGCTTTCTGCACTATATAATAATAAGAATATGGAGAGAGTGTGCATGGTATATGCATGCATTGCGAGTACATATATATTACTCGTGGTATGCGCTACATAAGCGTAGCGTGGGATATGCGCCGTCAGCTGAATGGCCGGCTAGTGTACTAGCGGTCCGCGCTGCGTAATATGAGCCTGAGTCAATAAACTCAAGTGGCTCGCGCTTTTGGCTATATGTTTGTTATTGTATGCAACAAAGTGTCGCATACTTATGTATGTAAATACAGGGTGTTATTTAATGCATGTAGACACTACAGTAATGGATCCAGTTTGACTTTTCCACTTGCGCAGCACAATCCAGCCGTTTCTCTTTTGAACTTTAATGCATTGCAATATCGGCATATAGTCGTCATTGGTACAATATTCAAATTTTCATCATCACTGTAGTTCGCAGTGGGATCATATTGGAATGCCAAGCGATTGTATGATGCCAATGATCTTCGTGTGCTCACGCGTTGTCTCAATCGGTAATTTTTTCCTATTATATTTTGTCTTTCTTCGCTTTAGTTCTGTGAATACACTTGTTGCTGGCTTGCATTTCTTGTGCGGCGGCCGATGCTCGAACGTCGTCCTCTAGGCATATTGGACTATCAATGAGCTTGCTTTGCATCAACAATTTAAAAAGCTTCCAGAAGAAAGAAAAAAAAACACTCGCAGCAAAAAATTTGTAGTTGATAAAAACTTCCAAAATGTTAAATCAAACAAAACAATAGAACATATTTTAAATATGTAGCTCTGAATCCTACACGATTCAAGATGAGAATGAATAAAAGGCAAAAACATGCGATGAGAATGATTTTTAAAAACATCCGCCTACTGTTTCTGTTAAATAGCAGGAATGCCAATCTTGCGGCAAAACAGTGATAACAAGTAGAAGGCTCTAGTCGGGAGAGCCCGACTAGAAGATACCCTGAACCCAGTTGCAATAAATATATTTAATTTATATAAGACTTTGGTATACTGGCTTAGCTTCCATCGATTAAGTTCAATATCTCTGGTGTTTCTCAACGGATTTGGACGAAATTTACAGAAAAGTTCTATCATTACCCATTACTTCAACCCTCATTTTTAGATTTCCAAATTCGATATTTTATTGTTATCGATATTATGTGTATATCGGAAACCAGAATAGTAATCGATAATTTGAAGCAAACTTGTTCTGCTCATGGTATAGGAGAACTTAAATCCAAAATCTTAAGTCTCTAGCTCTTGTAGTCTCTGAGATCCACGCGTTCATACAGACGGACAGACGGACAGACAGACGGACAGACGGACATGGCTATATCGTCTCGGCTGTTGATGCTGATCAAGAATATATATACTTTATAGGGTCGGAGATGCTTCCTTCTGCCTGTTACATACTTTTGCACAAAACCATTATACCCTTATTTACCCATTTTATGGGTTAAGGGTATAAAAAGCAATAATACACACATTTAATTACTGATGTGCCCCCTTAAATTACATTGAAATCGGTTCGTGCGTTCTGGATATCTACTATATTAAAACAAGTCGGGTTTTCCTCCGCCGATATTGCAATTCGTTAAAGTTCAAAAGAGAAACGGCCGGATTGTGCTGCGCAAGTGGAAAAGTCAAACTGGCTCCATTACTTACACCACCACAGCCACTGAAACCCTTGTTCGATGGAAGTGATCCCGATTCCAGCCATTTTCTTCAACACATCCTTGAATACAGTAACTGCTTTCGCATGACTTCCTTTGGAGCTAATATCATTCGAGAAGGCGGCTTCATGCCGACTTGCAAGGTAAAAGATACAACACACATAACCAATCACTCACACCAACACAATGAATTGCAACACATAACAACTACATATACACCACACACAACACCATCACACGATCATAAGTTACCCCGTATTCTTCAACAAATGATTGTTTGCAATTACAGATACAAGGACAAATATATCATTTGCATTGTTCAATGATGCCAACACCAAACGAACCGCATCAATTTCTGAAAATATATTTCATTTCGTCGATGGTGGATCAGCTGAATGTGCGGTTCAATATACAGGGAACACAACAGTTAATGAGACGAATTATTGAACAGTTGCAAGCATTTTTGCACGCAAATAATGCTGTGGTTAATATGTTCAAAACAGCATTGGAACGAATGACATCGGACACGCACAAATTTGTCATAAGAGCGGATTGTACCCCAACAGGTGAACATGTGCGAAGATTCAATGCACCCACCGTTAATGATGTTGCTGCAATTATTGTTGGCGATCCAACTAAATCGCGAGACATTGTCGTTCAGCGAAGAAGCAATATCATGCATCGTTAAAACGAGACACATTGTTTGTACGATGCGTCACAATTTCCAATGATTTATTGGCAAGGGCAAGACGGATACGACATCACGTTGAAGATGGTCGATCCAATTACCGGCGTATCAACGAATAAAATCTAAGTGCAATGAATTACTATGCGTATCGTTTGATGATTCGTACACATGGGGAGAATGTCATTCTGAAGTGCCGTCGGCTATTCCAGCAATTCACTGTCGACATGTATGTCAAAATCGAGACCGAACGTTTAGCG
Organism: Scaptomyza flava; assembly: GCA_030179655.1. Lineage (NCBI taxonomy): Eukaryota > Metazoa > Arthropoda > Insecta > Diptera > Drosophilidae > Scaptomyza > Scaptomyza flava. The sequence continues at coordinate 55,682,946 of JARNME010000404.1, forward strand.
TTCATCCGATTCAATCAGGCAAAGCTATGATCTGAGGACTATATACACTTCCGTGATGCTATTCATTCAGATGGTGATCAGAATATTGGACGTCTGAGGATTCTCCCATCATCTTATATCGGAAGCGCTATGACATACGTGCGAAATTATGGAACTCCGGATTTATTTATTACATGCAATCCGAAGTGGACGGAAATTGAACGTGAGCTGGAACCCGGCCAAAAACCGCAAGATCGCCATGACATAATCGCTAGAGTATTTCAGCAAAAACTCAAGATTATGATGGATGTGCTTAATAAGTATCGAATATTTGGTGACACACGTTGTTATTTGTACTCGGTGGAATGGCAGAAGAGTGAACTACCGCATGCTCATATTCTTATTTGGTTGCTGAACAAATTCAAATGAAGTGGATGACATCATATCAGCTGAAATTCCTGATCCAGTCACTGACCCCCATGTATAAGACATTGTGACGACACAGATGGTGCATGGACCGTGCGGTGCATTAAATCCATTATCGCCTTGCATGGCTGATGGAAAATGCACAAAACGATATCCGCGACCGTTAGTTGCTGAAACTGTAACAGGGAACGATGGATATCCAGTTTATCGTCGGCGTTCAAAAGAAGATAATGGTCGAACCATCAAAGTTGAAGTTCAAAATCGAGAGATTGAGATCGGAAATGAATTCATTGTACCATCTGCTATCACGAATTTTCAAAACACATGCAAACGTTGAGAGTTGTCATTCAGCCAAATCGATCAAATCAGCGACATGGTGTGTTTGGTATTGCGTCGGAAAATACGAATGACAAAGTCAGCAACTTCCAAATGGGCAGATACGTCAGTACTAATGAAGCACTGTGGCGATTAATGTCATTTCAAATTCATGAAAAATATCCCACAGTTACACATTTAGCAGTGCATTTGGAAAATGACCAAAGAGTTTACTTCACTGAGGCTAATGCGGCACACCGAGCTGAGAGACCACCATGGACAACATTGACTAGCTTCTTTGCAATGTGTGAATCAGATCTATTCGCAGCGACGCTGAAGTACGTTGAAATGCCCAATTATTACACTTGGAATCAATCTAAAAATAAATTCCAACGTCGCAAACAAGGAACCCGAGTTCCAGATTGGCCATGTATACTGTTCATCCTAGAAATGATGAATGTTTTTATTTGCGACTTCTGTTGGTAAATGTACGTGGACCAAAATCATTTGCGCTTTTGAAAACTGTGAATGGCAACCAATGCCAAGCATATCGAGAAGCATGTCAACTATTGGGTTTGCTGGAGAACGATTATCATTGGGATTTAACACTTGCGGATTCAGTTGTTTCGTCAAATGCGTACCAAATACGAACGCTGTTCGCAATTATCATGACTACCTGTTTTCCACCACAACCAATTCAGTTATGGAACAAATACAAAGACGACATATGTGAAGATATCTTGCATCGCTTGCGCATTCAAACGAATAATCCTGACATCCAAATAACCGCTGAAATCTACAATGAAGGATTGATTCTGATTGAGGATTAATGCTTGACTATTGCAAACAAGCTACTGATTGATGTAGAAATTGCGCCAAATCGATCGATGCACGATGCATTCAACCAAGAACTAAATCGAGAGCTGCAATACAATGTTGATACATTGCAGGAATTTGTTCGAAATAATGTGCCGTTGCTGAATGAACAGCAAAAACAAGTATACGAAACATCAATGCAAGCGGTGGTCAATAATACTGGTGGTCTTTTCTTCCTGGACGCATCTGGAGGAACAGGGAAAATTTTTGATGCAATGCAAGCTCATTGTTTGGGATGAGTGCACAATGGCACATAGGAAACTTGAAGCACTTAACACTGAAGGATCTTCGGCGAAATAACACATTGCGCTGATATTGTCAGGCAGACTTGCAGCCGTGGAACGCCTGCAGATGAATTGAATGCTTGCATGAAGGCATCACCTTAATGGAACAACGTAAAAACATTATCGCTAACCACAAATATGAGAGTTCAACTTCAAAATGATCAAAGTGCTGCACAATTTTCCAACCAATTCTTAGCTGTTGGAAATGGAAAAGTCCCAGTGGATGCGACATCTGGATTAATTACTCTTACCAACGACCTTTGCCGATTTGTAGACTCTCAATTAGCTCTTATTGAAAATGTTTTACCAAACATTAGTGAGAATTATCAGAATTATGCTTAGTTACGTCAACGAGCAATTCTTGCCGCAAAGAATAATGATGTACACGCACTGAATTTCACCATTCAATCAAAAATTGCTGGCGATTTGGTGACATACAAATCCGTTGATTCCATATCAAATCCCGATGATGTAGTAAATTATCCAACGGAGTTTTTGAACTCTCTGGAGTTACCAGGATTTCCACAACATAACTTGCAACTCAAAGTTGGAACAGTTATTATGATATTGCGTAATTTGAATCCACCGCGACTTTGCAACGGTACTCGACTTTCGGTAAAAAGACTTATGCCGAATTTGATTGAGGCAACCATTATTAACGGAAAGTACGTAGGTGAAAATGTATGTATACCAATGATTCCGACTGATCTTCCGTTTGACTTCAAACGATTGCAATTTCCAGTTCGCCTTGCGTTCGCAATGACAATTTACAAGTTCCAAGGCAAATCGCTTAGTGTTGGCGGGATAAATTTAGAAAATCATTGTTTTTCACATGGGCAGTTATACGTTGCGTGTTCACGAATTGGGAAATCATCTGCTTTGTTTGTGTTAGCGTCAGACTAAAAAACAAAAAATGTGTTTTACCTAAGAGCACTTCAATGAAATGGATAGTTTGCGGAGTGAAATAAAATTTATCCTTTTCAAATATAAAACAAAAAAAAAAAATTTTACTTCATCTTTTAATCACCAAACAAAAAGTTACATAAAACGAAGCCATCTGGTGGCGAAACGGAGTTCGCTGGGCTTGCTAGAATATATATATATATATATATATATATATAATACAATATAATATATAATATAATGATATATATAATCTATATATTTAAAAGAGTTTGTCCTAATGATAATGGAAGAGCCACAGCCTAAACGAAAAGAGCTAGAAGGCTGAAATTTTCACACAATTTTCTATGCAGGTAGTAAGTGAGCACTAAGAAGGGAATTTTTATTTGGACAGCTCCTTCAAGTACCTCCCATACGATTTGGAGCACTCTTTACCCATTTTAAAAAACAAATTACAATTACAACAAGTACCCATTCCACAACTGTCGCCTGATTGTCGCACAAGCTGAGGGTTTGATCGCGAGCGAGAATACAAAAACAAAACAAATGCGCAGTGACGCCTTCGCGTCGCACAAGCAAAGTCTTAAAAAGAGGTTCGACACTTGCAAAAAAGAAACGGATTCCCGCTTCTTTATGAATAAGTGCATACACAATTAAGTGAACAATGCGCTTGAAAATAATTTTCATAATTTTATGTATCACTTCGTACAGTGCACATTTTTTTTCAAATTTGTGTGCCTTTGACAATTGATTTACGACCCAAGAAGCGTTTGTTGTTGTTGTTGTAAGTGTTGTTGTTGGGCCAGCATTGCTACTTTTTTTTGGTGTCATTGATTTTAATAAACAACAACAACATAACAAAACTTGGTGCGTCTATAAAAATTTCCCACACCAGAATATGTTATGGGGGTGGATTCGCCTACTTGCTGCTAATATAACTAAGACAAAACGTAACACACTAACATTATTGTTATATTATTGATATACAACTTCGAATAAGCAAAGGCGTTCACATAAGCGCGTGTGTTGCTCTTATGATAATCAGATAATTTGAAATCTCGCTCCGATCATGCTCCTATGTTGTTGCTCATTTACGTTCACTCTCTATTTTGTTTTCAAACATAAATCTTAATATCCCTATCTCCTCAGCACTCACTTAGCTAAGCTAACCATAACTAAGAGGTTGCTGTTTAAGAAATTGCATTCCCTAATTTGCACCACCCATACCTAGCTCTTAAGTGCAAGCGTTGTATGTATGAGCTCGGGATCTGCTGCTTAGAGGAATAACTGTAATGCTCTTTTCAACATTATGTTTTCACATACAATGGTAAGGGAATTGTTTATGCATTTTTTTTTCATATTTAATGTGAACAAAGAAAGTAACTTTTCGTTTCAGTGAATTTTTTAATATTGTTTATATTAAGGATAATAATAACATCAAAAGTTATTTTTGAATCAGAGAGTTTTTCAATATTCTGATTTTCGTATTATATATATATATATACATTTCTTTAAATACGTTTACATATATATAAGTTCACTTAAAATACGTTTTTTATGATAAGTTATAAAAAATATTTAATTGCTATTATTTAAATATTTAAATAACGATCAACTTATTTTAATTTATTTTGTTGTTTTTTAAACAAAAGAAAATTAAGCCGATTTTCGACTTAATAATTGAAGCAACATTATATATAGTTGTCTTCTATTTTGCATATTATATAATAGTTATATAGACGCTGCTTAAGTGCATTTAAAAATCAAATAAAACTAAGCAGTCTGAATATTCTATTAAATTAATATAAGCTGGTATATTCAATTTATTGAATTCTATACTTTGTATAGACACTGTAACGTTGTAACACTCGTTTTACAGTGAATTCAATTGACTCACAGCCAAATTAATATGTGTCTATTGAAACTTTAGATATAAGTGATGTTTTGGTGCCGCATTCAGTTGTTAACATAATTGGTGATGGAGCCCGCCTTTTTAGATCTATTTCCTACCTTTTATTTGGTAGGCAAGGCTTCCATGCCACCATACGCCAAAATATTGTTGAACATGTTGTAACCAACTGGGAAACTTTTGCTTGCTTCAGCAAAAACTTAAATGGAGAGTGTTATAGCTCTTCTGAACAATAAGAGTGCGATATGTCAAATTCAAATACTTATGGTACTGCATGTGAGCTTCAAGCAGCAGCAGAAATTTATGCTGTAAATTTTCAAGTTTTTCAGAATGGAAATTTATTACAAGCATTCGGAAATAATATGAATCCTGTAAAAAGATTGCGTTTTACCGGTCCATTAATAAATGGACATTTTGATGTTTATATTCCTTTAGAGAAAGTATGAACTCAAGATTCTGAAACGTCAAGTAAATGTATAAGTAATACAGTATAACTGAAAATGTTAAAAATCCAGTTAGAAGACGTAGTCGATTCACCGGCAAAACAAAAAAAAGGTTAAAAAAACGTTAGTTTGAAAAAAATAGTGATATCAATAGGGCTAAGCGCATAGAAGCATCAAAAAGATATCGTGTTGATAATCCTGATGTTATTAGAGTTGTAGTGAGAAGAGATCAGACTAATAATCCTGAAGCTCATAGAGTTGCAGTGAGAAGACATCCGGCTAATAATCCTGATGCCCGTCAAGAAAGGCGTTTGCGTGCATGGACTGTGAAAGCCATATTTGGCTTAAACTATGATTTTTAAATAGCTTACAAGTCAGATATAATTACTTAACTTGGTGGTAATAATTTGATATGCAAACATTGTAATGCTTTAAAATGGAAAATGAGCCTTTGGGTATCTGTTGCAAGGCAGAAAAAGTTAAGCTTTCACAAAATGATAGTTTGCCCGATCCACTTAAAAGCTTAATAATTGGTGGACATCACAAGCATGATCATTTCATTGATAAGAAAGTATAACAGCTGCTTTCAAATGACTTCTTTTGGAAGTACAAAAACTATAAATGAAAGTTGGTCAACCTTTAAAGTCCAAGGACAAGTGTATCACTTAATTGGTAGTGTCCGCCCTTTGCCAAATGAAGAAATGCAGTTTCTTAAAATTTATTTTGTTGGTGATGATGAAAAGGAAGCTCAACTACGCACAGTGGCGCCCGTAGAACAAGTCAAGTGTCAAAAATCAAAAATTGCATGTGCCTCTAAAAAATATTGAATGAACCTACTTTATAGGAAATTTTCTAGCGATTTCAAATCTGCAATCCATAATGTAACCGGATTTTTTGTTTAGAAGACATAGCTTTTCAAAGTTGTCTGATTTTTTGTGTTACATAAAAATCACAATTTTAAGGTAATTTGGTCGGCTTTGAGATACAATATCTCAAAAACTAAGTTACGGATCGTCATTGTTCATGCCTA
>JARNME010000404.1:55693057-55744246 GCA_030179655.1 Scaptomyza flava
AACCCGACATGATCCAAGATCTGTGAAAGTTCATCAAGATCGGTTCCTTCGCATTGGCCGGAAAATCGTTGTTGAATGGTAAATTTGTTATGGTGGGTGTCGTAGCATAGAATGCGCCGATCGGATGAAATTTCATAGTGAACAACCCGACATGATCTAAGCAATCTGTGAAAGTTTCCTCAAGATCGGTTCAGCAGTTTTGGCCGGAAATCGGTATTGATATGGTAAATTTATATGGTGGCTATATCGTAGAATGCTCCGATCGGGATGACATGTCATAGGAACAAACCCGACATGATCTAAGCAATCTGTTGAAAGTTTCATCAAGATCGGTCAGCAGTTTGGCCAGGAATCGGGTTGGCAAACAGACAGACGGACAGACGAAACGACGGACGGACAGACGGAAATCAATTCCTGAGATCGTCCCGGGATCAGTTTGGAGTTATGGCAGTGTATGGGGTCTCCCATCATTCCCTTAAGGCGTTACAGATTCATGACAAAGTCAATAGTACCCTGTGAAGTGGTATACAAAAGCCCCATCAAATGTGTGAGATAGGAGGGAAAATGTCCTTGGACGGATGGTTGGTCCAAACCTGTCATTTGAAGACACTTAAAATTTTGTCAAGGATAGCAATAACCTTACCATCGCACACAGCGGACCGATGCTATCATTTGATGATGAAAGCCGAATATTCGACAATATAGACTTAATATATAATTTAATTTCGAAAAGAATCATTACTTTATCGCTTAATTCTCGTGCTATAAACACTTGACACACATTCACTTTCACTGCACGTGTACTCGATCAAACATGTAGAGTACTATAGAGTTCTTGTTGGTGGTAGTGTGTGTTGTGTGTGTGAAGAAAAACATAGTTTGATTTTGAGACATGAGGAATATGAAGTTTGGCTACCCTTAACAGCTTATTTCCCATATAAAAATAAATTATTTACTATTATTAAACTATTTTGGTATAGTAAAGTTAGCCTGTGTTGCTATGCGCCCACTATACATATCAAACACGTAAGAGGCTCAGTGACGGGAAACCACAACGAAGTACCCCTGAACCAAGTTGCAATAAATTATATTTAATTTATATAAGACTTTGGTATACTGGCTTAGCTTCCATCGATAAGTTTCAATATCTCCCGGTGTTTCTTAACGATTTGGACGAAAATTTTCCAGAAAAGTTCTATGCATGACACCATTACGTCAACCCGCATTTTTTAGATTTTCCAAATCGATATTTTATGGTTATCGATATTATGTGTACATCCGGAAACCAGAATAGGTATCGATAATTTGAAGCAAACTTGTTCTGTAATGGTATAGGAGAAACTTAAATACAAAATCAGAAGTCTCTAGCTCGTCGGCTCGTGAGCTCTCGCGTTCATACAGAACGGACAGAGGACAGACAGACGGACATAGGAATGGCTATATGTTCGATGTTGAGCTGATCAAGAATATTATACTTTATAGGGTCGGAGATGCTTCTTCTGCCTTGTCTTGTTACATACTTTTGCACAAAATCAGTAGACCATGAGGTACCCATTTTATGGGTATTTAAGGGTATAAAATATGCAACTATTCATATATATTATGGAACTACATTAACATATCCAAGATTGAACTATATTGTAATAGGGTGTTCAACAATAATTTGTGTTAAACAAGCAGAGCTGTGTGGCTCGACCGTCTCCGCTTTTCTCTGCACTGCCCAATACTCATTTGCGGCAGAGAATTGTTGTACAACAACAACATATGATTTCAATATAAGAACGCCGTTCTACGTCGTGGAAAAGAAACCGACAGAGATTAACAGGTTTGCATGTCCGCGTGTTGTGGTGCGCTCAACCCAGTCTATAGATGGGTACACATACAAGCAACACACTTGCCCAAACACTCTCTATAGAGCACGCCAAATGCGTATTGCTCTCAGCATTTGGCACCAATACACTCTCAAGGAGTCACACCGCGCTTCACACCGCGCCTCAGCGCGAGTGGGTGGGTGGTAACGCCGCAGGAGTCATGTTTTTTTGGGCGTGCAGCCGCTCTATCGAATTTAAGCGTTGTCACGTCAAAAACTCATGTTCTCACGAACCAAGGATGATAATTAATAATGCCTTATCAACACGGTTTTGTTGGAGTAGATCACTACTAAACCTTCTTGAATTCACTTCCGTTTTATCAAAGGGTTCAGGAGAAAAAATGCAAACTGACGTGTTACATCGCTTTAGTAAGCGCCTGGACTTGGTTAGTCATTCTCGTGCTTATAAATGAATATTATTGGAGTGCGTCATCAAAAACTGTTATTGTGGCGTCGGAGTACTGGTGTGCCGAAACAAAAAGTTTTTTTGAACTGTCTGTATCTTAAACCTATTTTTGTTACCCTGGTGCTCCCCCAGGTATAGTCACCTTGAGGCTTTGTCTTTAATCGATTATTTAAAGACCTCCATCTGTTATAACTAACTCCAACTTATATATATATGGATGATGTGAAGCTAGTTTTACCTTATACTGAGATTCTCTTGTATCTTGTACAGTTGGATTGGGTGCCTTGTCAGAATGGTGCGTTTTAACTTACTCAATTAAATGTTTAAATGTAAAGTCATGTCTTTTTGTAGACGTAGTACCCGCATACTGCTCACTATTGAGTGATGGTTCACCCTTGACCGCGTGTGAAATCAAAGAGTTAGGATTATTTTGATCCTAAATTAAACAAGTTTGCTCTCATATTTCGTCTATGGGCAAAAAGGCCATTAATGTCATGGCTCATCAAGCGGTGGAGAAAGAGTTTAAGGATCCGTACACCAATAAAACGCTTTTTACATCACTACGTTCGTACCAGCTGGAGTATGGACCTGTGTGTGGCCCACAATACCGATCACAGGATAGAATTGAATCTGTGCAGACAGAAATTTTCTTTATTGTGGCTATGTTAAGTAAAATTAAATTTGTCAAGAGTGGGGCTCTACGAAATCTGGGGGCAGGCAACTCGAAAATGTTCGATAACTCAAAACCGATTAAAAGTCACATAATTCGCAATCTTACAGCTGGACCAAATTTGATAAGAAGAAAGTTATATCACCCACAAAACTGCCATCAAAGCCACCACACCACCCATCCGCCCACAGCCCCCCGCGCATTACAAGTCGAAAAAGACTATATCTATTCACAGTTGTTTAGCATATTCGCCCCGTTGTATGTACACCCACCATAAGCCCTGGTCGCTCCACCGCCAAAACACCTCGTCCCAAAACGGGAATGAGCATATCTTCAGAGCCACCAATTTAGTGGAAGCTAGCTGGCAAGAAATGCAACGCTTCAACTTGTCTTCTTTGTGTGTCATCGCTATGCCTAAGGACAGATTCATACGTAACCAAGTACGAAGGCTCGAGTCGAAAGGCCTGACAAGAGATACCGTGACCCAGTTGCAAAAAAATAAATTAAATGTATAATGGACTTTGGTATACTGAATTAGCTTCAATCGATTAGATTCAATTATCCGGTGTTCTTAAACGATTTGGACGAAATTTTCAGGAAAAGTTCTATCGTTACCCAATTACGCTTCAACCTAATTTTTAAGTTTCAAATTCGAGTTTTTTTTTGCATCGTACCTAGTGTTCTATCGCAAACCGAATAGTTATCGATAATTTGAGGCAAAACTGTTATGATCATGTATAGGAGAAGATATATAAAGATCTGAAGTCTCTAGTCTTGTCGCTCTGAGATCCCCGCGTCATACAGACGGACAGAAGACAGGGCGATATGGCTCGGCTGTTGATGCGATCAAGAATCTATATACTTTATGGATCGGAGATCTTCCTTCTGCCTTGTACATACTTTGCACAAAACCATTATACCGTTTTTACCATTTGAGGGGTTTACGGGCATAAAATGATAAAAAAAAAAAAATTGAAACGAATGTTGCGAACAATAAGAATCGGCATAGCAAAGAACAGCAAAAGCGATATAAGAAAACGCCGCGCACTGCACGAATGTATTTATATGTACGGAATGTATGCTAAACACACACAACATCGCCATTTTGGTGCTGGGAAGCAAAAACTAGACTTAGACCCAGACACGTGACGTTTGTTCATGAAGTGTTTGTTCTTCTGTTTAAACTTCTTCGGAATTCAGGGCGCCTCCCCCCCATTTACACGCTGAAGTTTTTCAGTGAATTTTCCTTTGAAATGCAAACCTATGGTTTTTATTTATGGGGGATAAACATATATCTGTGCCATCGATGTTAATTTGTTAACATAGAATGATTAAGAAATAAAACGTTAAATAAAATGATTCAGTGAACATTTCTATAATAAATTTTGACCAAAACAATGATCATATTGGTGTAATTGCTGTGCGATATTTTCGTATCGATGACTTTAGTATTCACATAAAACATGTGCAACTCTGTGTTTACATTTATCGGGCTAAGGCAAAGCAGGAAGAATTAGAAAAAAAACTTCACGACTTCAAAGTAGTGAATTTTGCGTGAATTTTTACACCTCGACTCCCTGCCCTCCAAAAAAAGATTCACAGAGAAAAGTCTGAAAAAAATTCAGCGGTCAAGGGCACTTAGTGTCTACGTTATTCTAGTCGCCTTCTTTCGTTCGTTTTGTGCGTGCAGTGCGCGAATGTTTTCTTGTGTGCGCTTGGCCTTATTATTTTGGCACAAATGCCGTGGGCAAATGCACGTGTGAATACACTTTCGCAATTTGGTACGCCATGCGCACGCGTCTTGGTAGTGCGATGGCAAAATTGTTGGAAAACCTTGAGCTTCCAACTGAAAGAGTATTGTATGACGAGCAATGCAAACATGGATAATGTTGGCATTTTTACTTGACGCTTGTTTTTTGAGCTGTGCGCTGATCGCATCTATCGACCATTACCAAAAAATGCTTTGAAGTATTGTTTTGCGCGTTTTTCTTAGGTTTGGTGGCACATAAGACAAATAAATACATATATATGCAAGGTTTGGTGGTTTCTAGACATTGAATTGATTTAATTTTTGTGCCGCTTAGTTCCTAAGTGTGTGTGTCCCTGTCTCTATAAATGTCCAATTTTAAGTATGGCGTACCAGTTGCCAGGATTTTTTATTTTTGAAAAAGGGTAAATTTTATTTCACTCCGCAAAAACTATCCGTTTCAGGAAATGCTCTTTGGTAAACCAATTTTTTGTTTTTGGTCTGACGCAACACAACACGCGAAGCGAGAGGTTTCCCAATGAGTGAACACGCAACGTATAACTGCCCAGTGAAAAAACCACTGGATTTTCTAAATTATCCCGCCAAACACTAAGGCGATGCTGGATACTGGTAATTGTCATGCGAACGAAGACGAACTGAAAATTGCAACTTGAAGTCAAACGGAAGATCAGTCGGATCATTGGTATTCGAGGAATACATAGTACCCTTTTCACTAGGACTTTCCGTGAGAAGAATGGGTGCCTCAAGTCAAATCGCATAAGTCTTTTACCGAAGTCGATTACGTACCGTGTGCAGCCGCCGCGGTTTGGATTGGATTCAAATAGCAATATATAAAACTGTTCAATTTTAGTGCAGTTATGTTGTGGAAATCTGGTAACTCCAGAGAGTTCAAAAACTCCGGTGGATTAATTATACTCATCGGGATTTGATAGGGAATCAACGGCTTTGATGTCACCAAATTCCGGGCGGGGGCCCCAGACCTTTTTTTTTTTTTTGGAGTGAATGGTGAAATTCAGTGCGGTGTTACACCATGAGGCTTGTGGCAAGAATTGATCGTTGACTTAAACCAAGCTAATTCGATAGTTCAATAACTGTTGGGAAAACATTTTCAATAAGAGCTATTGAGAATCTACAAATCGGCAAGGTCCGTTGGTTAAGAGTTATTAATCCAGATGTCGCTCCACTGGGACTTTTCATTTCCAACAGCTAAGAATTGGTTGGAAATTGTGGCAGCACTTTGATCTTTTGAAGTGAACTCTCTAGTGTGGTTAGCGATACTGTTTTTACGTTGTTCCATTAAAGGTGATGCATTCATGCAAGCATTCATTCATTCTGCAGGCCGTTCCCGGGGCATTACGGGCAACGGTCTGCATGAAATCGCTGCCACAATATCATCAAAGCCGCCAAATATGGGGCTTATTCGCCCGAAGATCCTTTCCGTGTAAGTAGGCTTCAAGGGATTTCTATGTGCCATTGTGAACTCATCCCAAACAATGAGATTGCATTGCATCAAATTTTCCCATGGCAACTGGAGCGGGAAACAGATTGCCATGTTGGAGTATCAATGTGGTTCAATTGAGTGGCACGAAGCGAGAATGTGCAGTACGACTCCATTAGAAAAGTCGCCGCAATCCAGATTGAGTTAACGCCAAACTATGTCCACATTCCTGATCGAATAGTGGCCAAAATCAATGAAAGTCAAATGTTTTCCGTTCCTCCGATGCGGTCCCGAAAGAAAGACAACCAGTATTATTGAACAACGCGTGCACATGATGTTTCGATACTTTGTTTTTGCTGTTCATTCAGCAACGGACATATTTCGAACAAATTCCTGCAATGTATCGAAATTGTATTGAGCTCTCGATTTAGTTGTTTGAATGCATCGTGCATCGACGATTTGGCGCAATTTTACTCAATCAGTAGCTTGTTTGCAATAGTAAGCATGATCTCAATCAGAATCAATTTCATTGTAGGATTAGCGGTATGGGTGTCAGATTATTCGTTTGAAATGCGCAAGCGATGAAGATATCTTAACATATGTCGGCTTTGTATGTCCATAACGGAATTGGTTTGAAGGAAAAAATGTAGTCCGATATTGCGAGGCAGCGTTCGTATTGGTAAGCATTTGATGAAAACAACGGAATCCGCACGTGTTAAATCCCAATGAGAATCGTTCTCCAGCAAACCCAATAGTTGGCTGCTTCAGATAGTTTGCATGGTTTTGCCCAGTCCAGTTTTCAAAAGCGCAAATGATTTGGGTCCAAGTAAATTTACCAACAGAAGTCGCAAATAAAAAAATTCATCATTCTCTAGGATGACTACTGCATCAGTGCCAAAAAACTGTGGCAATCTGGAATCGGGTTCTGTTTGCGACGTTGGATTTATTTTTAGATTGATTCAAAGTGAACTAAATTGGGCATTTCCAAAGTACTGCAGCCGGCGCTGCGAATCGATCGATTCACATATGAAAAAAGAGTAGTCAATGTTTGTACATGGTGTCTATCAGTCGGTGTGCGCATTAGCATCAGTGAAGTAAAACTCTTTGTCATTTTCCAAATGCACTATAATGTGTGTAACGGGGGATATTTTTCATGAATGTGAATGAAATTAGATCTCCACAGTGATTAATTAGTATGACGTATCTGCCGTTTGGAAGTTGAGACCTTGTATTGTATTTGCCGACGACGCACTACCAAACACACCCTGCGTGATTTGAGCGCATTGGTGAATGGACAACTCTCAACGTTTGCATGTGTTTTGAAAATTAGTGAGGGCGATGGTACAAGGAATTCATTTACGATGCTCAATCTCTCGATTGAACTTCAATTTGATGGTTACGACCATTATCTTCTTTGAAACGCCGACGATTAAACGGGAATCAATCGTTCCCTGTTACGTTTCAGCAAAACGGTCGCGGATATCGTTTTGTGCATTGTCCATCAGCCTGCAAGGCGATAAGGATTTCTGCCACGCACTGTCCATGCACCATCATGGGTGTCGTCACAATGTCTTATACATGGGGGTCAGTGACCGATCAGGATTTAAGCTGAATGATGTATCCACTTCATTGGAATTTGTTCAGCAACATAAGAATATGAGAATGCGGTAGTTTCACGCTTATGCCATCCACCGAGTACAAATAACAACGTGTGTCACCCAAAATATGCGAGCTTAATAAGCAAATCACATACCTTGAGTTTTGCTCGAAAGAAATACTATAGCGCTGATGTCCTGCGGTTTTTGGCCGGGTTCCAGTCACGTCAATTTCCGAATTCACTTCGGATTTGGCATGTAATAACTAAGCATCGGAGTTCCATATTTCGCTCGCACGTATGCATCAGCGCGCTTCGATATAAGTGATGCGGAGAATCCTCAGACGTCCAATCTTATGTCACCATATGAATGACATAGCACACGCAATGTAATAGTCCTCCGTTAGCTGGGATGATGAATCGGATGAACGTAAACGTGCGGTCTCGATTTTGCTAAGTCGACAGTGGAATTGCTGGAATAGCCGACGGGCACTTCAGAAGACATATCACCATGTGTCGAATAATCAAACGATAAGAATAGTAAGCATTGCACTTAGATTTTTATTCGTTGATTTAAGCCGGTAAGGGGCGACATCTTCAAACGTGATGTGTATCCGTCTGCCCTTGCACTAAATCATTGGCAAATTGCTGACGCAGCGTACAAACAATGTGTATCGTTTACCCGATGCAGATATTGTTTCTTCGCTGAACGACAAGGTCTCCGATTTCGTTTGATCGCCAAACAACTAATTGCAGAAACATCATGAACGGGGGTGCATTAAATCTTCGCACATGTCACTGTTGGGGTACAATCGCGCTTATGACAAATTTGTGCGTGGTCCGATGTCATCGTTCCAATGCTGTTTTGAACCTCTTAACACAGCTTATTTGCGTGAAAAAAAAATGCTTGCAACTGTTCCAAATTCGTTATTAAATGTTGGGTTCCCATATTGAACCGCACATTCAGTGACTCCACCATCGACGAAAGAAACTATAGTTTCGGGAAATGATTTTTCGGTTCGTTGTGTTCGGCACCATTGAACAAGCAAATGATATATTTGTCTGTATATTGTATTGCAAACACTCATTTGTTGAAGAATCTGGGTAACTTCTGATTGTGTGATGGTGTTGTGTGGGTGTATGTAGTGTGTTTCCTGTGTTGCAATTCATGTGTTTGGTGGAGTGATTTGGTTATGTTGTTTGTATCTTTTACCTGTGCAAGTGGCATGAAGCCGCCTGCCGAACGATATGTAGCTCCAAAGGAAAGTCATTGCGAAAGCAGTGACTGCATTCAAGGTGTGTGGAAGGAAAAATGACCTGGACTCGGGATCACTTCCACGAACATGGTGTCAGTGGCTGTGGTGGGTAAGTAATATAGGAATATGGTTGGAACACATTATAGGATTCTATTGAAGTCTTTTATTGAATGGAATTGTTACAAATTAGCTTAAGTATGTTTAGCCTATAGCGCGGAGCTGCCGATGCAGTGACGCCGGCAGCCGGAGCGGCTTCTGCAAAATATAATAATAAGAATCTGGACGAGAGGTGTGCTGGATAGGCATGGCATTGCGGAGTCATTATATTACTCGTGGTATCGTACATAAGCGAGCGGGGGATATGCGCCGTCAGGCTGAAGGCTCCGGAAGGTGTAACTAGCGGTCCGCGGCGTAATATGAGCCTGAGTCAATAAATCAAGTGGCTCGCGCTTTTGGCTATTGTTTGTTATGTATGCAAACAAAGTGTCACATATGATGTATGCTAGGATACCGGGTGTTATGTAATGCATATAAACACTACACCTACCCTTTTAGAAGAATAGCGAAGCGTAGGCGCAGTTATTCTACTAATAATCAAGGCGGTATTATTAAGTGTACTAATTTTTGAAAAACGTGTTTATTGTGTTGTAATAACATTATAGGAAATAGTACATTATGTACTTGTCAGTATATTATTAATAATAAAATTTTAAATTAATTATTTCGGTCATGACCAATGTATTTGCATATGAGAAGTATTATTATTTAATTTTTACTAATAAATGTTTTGTTGATTTTTTGTTTTTTTTTTTTTTTTACTTTAAAGACAGGCTTTAATCTATCCTTTATGTATTATTTGTTCTTGTCTTTATTGTTCTTAAGGGGATATTGTCCTACCTGCTATTTTGTTACCTTATCTCATAATTTATCAAATATAGGACCTTGTTTTGTTTTTAACGAAAACCTAGTTCCTCCGATATGTTATTTCAAATTTTTGACAGTTTTTTCATAGCTAATTTTTCTACTAGGCTTTAGCTGTTTCTAACATATGCCTAGCTCTTATTATACGATCCTTCTAGTTAAATTGAACTTCCTTAGAGTAGTCATCAAAATATTGTAGATAGGGATATTCTGTTATTTGTTGAAATTATGGAACTGTTGTCGGCAACTGCCGAATACGAGTTATATGGGCAATAGTCGTGTACGTGTCGTGTGAAACAATAGGTTAAAATATTTGAATCAACACATCTCAATCGCTTTGTCACGAGCTGTATGACCCACGAATAGATTAATTAAGTGTTCTGGACTTAATTCTATAGTCCCTAAAGTCTGGTGATGATGTGGCGGTAGATGTACCAGGAGTAATGTTCATGTATTGCACAAGTCGTTACAAGTTGATTGTTAAACTCAGTGGCCCATGTCGTAATGAATTTTTTTTTGTCATTGGGCCATACTTCTTAAGTATGAAATTCTCAAGTATGTTTAGCAAATGTTTTTGCACTTGTATTTGGTTGGTATTGTAACCAAATATGTAGTCCGTCCACAAATGAGGTGACTGCATACTCATTCCCGATTTTCTGCTTTGGAAGGTGGTACCAATCGGTATCAATAACCACTATATCAAATGCGTTGCTTGCGTTTTAGTTAGCGTTAAAAAAAAAAAAGGTCGGGTGTTTTAGTATGCTGTCAAGGTTTTGGCTTGTTGACATTTTAAACAAGTCTTTACGTATATTAGGTTCTTTTCTTTGTCCTTTGTGGACCAGTAATAAAAGTTTTTTTTTAGTTGTTTCAGGGTTCTAGAAATTCCTGAGTGGCTCTTATGACGGCTCGTCATGGTATTTGGACAGGATTGATAGCAGCGCTACGTTTAACTTTTTCAATTTTTAGTGCCCATTTCGTTTAAAACTAGGTATTGTGACCAAATCAAATATTTGTTCACATGGGTGAATTTGTAATTTGGAGTTATATGCTCCGGTTCTTTAAAGCCTGGAAAAATTGATCTAAATCGAATGTCCTAGAGTAACATGGTACACAAATCTTACAAATAAATTTTTCCCTTTTTTAAAACAAAACTTATGCTTGTCTATTTGAGAGTTATGTATTTTCGGGACCAATAGTATTGATTACCTGATAGACAGGGGCTTTTAATTTCTTTCTTAACTTGTGGTTCTTGCAATTTTGAATTGTACCTGGCAGGTAGATTCATGTTTGCTGAAGATCTCGTTGTTACCTTCAGAATTTGTCTATTGATGCCTTTAGTTCCACGATTGTTATTCGGGATAGTTTTCATTGAAACCAAATATTGACAAAGTCTATGGTCACTTTTTACCAAGAAATGCCTGCGTAAATATAGGTCTGAAAGGGCCGATTTACAATGGATTGCGGCCAATTCCTTGTCTGTTTGTGACTCTTACTTTCACGTGAGTAAGGACTATTGACGCAGATGCCACTTGTTAGCTGTTGACGTTATGGTCTTGGGTTGTTGTACGTCCACATGCCGTTACTGGCATCTGGGTTATGACACATTGTTGCTGAACTCTGGGTACTGAAGTATTGTAGGGTTTCATTCCATTCCCTTTTAAATATATCAAATGCAATTTTTGCAATCTGATGTCCATGTTCGAACTGGAAAATTCTTTTTACAAGCCTTTATTAAATGGGCGTGAGTAATGCCGAAAAGTTTTTACTAAATCTCCTGTAGTTAGTTGCAAAATGCAACGAAACGCCGTAGCTTCGTCCGCATTTGTTGGTTTGTGGGTAATGTTTAATGACCTTCATATTTAGTGTCAGCTGGCAGGATACCCTTCTCAGTACATGTATGACCTAAATCTGTGACTTCTTTCATAAAGACAGGACATTTTTTCCTGGATTGCAGCTTCAAGTTGGGTTGTCTACACAGGATGAAGACGTCGGCCAAATTCCCTGAACAGATGCTTTTCAGAGCTCCCAATCACAACTAACTCCTCCATATATACAATGCTTGCGAAGGCTGTAAGCCTGAAATGCACGAGTCATCATGGCGTTGAAAGGGACAATAGGAGCAATTTTTTAGTCCAAATGGTAATCGCGTGTAGCGATATGAGCCTGTTGCTGTGGAAACTGAAGTAATGTTCCGCACTTTTCGTCCAGCTCGATCTGGTGGAACCCGACATTAATCTAGACATGAAAATATTTAGCTCTGCCTAATTGATCAAGAATATCTTCTATTCTTGGAAGTGGGAAGTTTTCTGCTAACAGCTTTTTAGTGATCTGACGATAGTCAATACTATCGCCATCTCTTTTCTGGCGAATTAGGCAATGATTTTCTTGGGTACCAAGAGAAGTGGGCTATTAATTCAGATATTGATGGTTTTTCTACAATACCATCTTTATTAACTTGTCTACCTGCTTTTTATCTCCGGCCTTTGGCTTTTCTGGCATTCCGTAGTTCTTAATATAGACAGGTGTTCTATCGTTCATCTCACGTTTTGTCTATAAAAATGGTTAGCTGATATGGTCCTGTTCGAGGCCAAAAATATCGCTGAACTCGGTGCATAACTGTGTTAACTCGTTTTTAAAGACAGCTGGAAATTTTAATTTTTTTAATACTTCTTCTAGTCGGTTTTCTTTAATTCTGTTGCTTCGTATACATCATAATTGCTTGTTGATTCGCTAGTAATCTCGCACTGTTCCCCACAGTGTTTTCCTCTTTTGCATTGATAATGCGAATCATAGCATTTGTGGTATTTACTAAGCACGGCTATTATATCCCTGGTGACACTCCTGATTTGGAATCACGAGATATTTTTCTTTTGATTTAATTTTTATGTATCGGACAACTTCCGATCTAGCTGGTAGTAATATCTGGTCTTCTAAGGAGTGTACCATTGGGATATCGACTTGTTTGAAGTTTTTGGGTCTAATTGTGAACCAATCTTCTTCGTCTTGAAATTCCAAAATACAATTGTATTTTTTTAGGAAATCCAATCCGATTATGCCATCACCCGTTATAGGAAACTTGTATGGCACTACGTGGAACTCATAAGGTATAATCATATTTTTAACACTTATATTCAACTCTATTGTGTCCAAGAGACTGTATCGTTCCATGCCCAATTCCAGATATATTGGCCTTTACTAATGAGTTTACTGAGTCTATATTATTATTTCTACATTTAAGCAGTGAAATGTCTGCACCTGTGTCTATTAATAGCGTTAATTGTGTATTTTTTGGATATTTAAAACTTGAACAAAAACGCTTAAATGAGATTGATTCTTACACACCTTTACTGTTGGGTGTTGCTCAAGGGGGATTGTGCATTTTCCGCCTGTATGTTACGCACATTGCGGTTGTTATCATTTCCATCCGGGTTTTGGTTTCTGCGGAAACGTCTACCTCGATATTGGAATTGCCGCCACGGCTTCTATTGCCTCCGCGATAACCTCCGTAACCATGATTGTTATTAGTGCCTCTGCCATTACCTCTATTGTTGTAATTACCCCGGTAGTTATTTCTTTTGGCATAACTTTGTCCTCTATTGTTGTAGAAAAAGACAGTATTAGTATTGCCAGTCATGTCTGTACAGCAGTGTATGGTACTTTTCGATAACACTATTCATAGTGTTGAAATTGCCTGCTTCCATATAGTTTTTAATTTTTCGTTTTCACAGTTTCTAGTCATTGCAGATATTGCTTCTTTTGTTGCGAATTTATCTGCATTGTCTGCGTCAAGACCATCATCTATGTAGGCAGCCTCAAGCGACCTACGTAGAGCTTCGATCTCTGTCGTATATTGGGAAGCTGTTTTACCTCGCTGTTGTGTGTTTTACAGTTTAGCTTTAAGTACGTCGGTGACTCACCCTTAACTGCTGTATTCAGAATATCTATGATCCTGGAAATAGTTGTTTCACTCTGTACCTTATATGACAGAGGGCCTATTATTTTTTGTTTTAATTACTTCTACTGCCAACATTCATATTCACCCTTGGTGAGATCGGTTAATTTCAATGCTGTCAAAACCTGTTTAGATTGATTCTTTTACCATCGAACTCTTGTATGTGGACGAAATTTGTCGCACATATTCCCGCTTATCTGCTGCTGATTCGTCATTTATTTTTGGTAGTTGTAAGATTTTCAAATCTTGGTAAAGAAGTTCTCGATATTACCCTGAGGTTCTTGCTTTGATGTAGACGTTCGTCGTCAAGCTGCATTGATGGGTCAAATGTCACTGGTGCTGTTAACACCGAAGGTAAAAAGAGATGCAGCTATGTTTGTTGTTTAAATGAACAAGTCCTGATCTCAATATTTTAATATTTTCCTCAGCCTGTAATTTATGCTCACTAGTTAGTCTACCATAATATTGTTGACTAGCTCTTAGCTTGTTGAACTGTTCGACTAATATGTTAGTATGTTTACTATTGTTATGGTTTTATGGGGACGTTCTTGTTCAGACATTTATATGACTTATAATATTCTGTCCGTATCTGAATGATCTGTTTAATATTTCGGACCATTCCATGAGCTACTAACTTTTATCGATGCAATCGCACTATTGGTATAGTCTGATATTTCTTTTACCATCACATATGGCAAAGTGGATTGCACTATACCTTTTTCTGTTTTATTGCATTGGTATAGGGGCTAGTTGTTCTATTGTACGATTCCATATAGGCGTTCTAAAATCAGTTGTCGAAATAAATTCGCGGAATTGATTTAGTACGCGTATTGCTCGTATTATAAAATATGGATCTCTTTCGAACGTGGTGTGCTATTGCCTCATGCATTTCAAATTATTTATGTAGTTGTATTTAGTTTTTTTTTTTATTTTTTTTTTTTAGTGTTTTTTATTTTATAAAGTATCTAGATTTTATCCAGATCGTTACCTCGACTTATGTACTTTTTTTTCAAACTTCTGCTGTGTATTTTGTATATTTTGAATGCTATATTTAACAGCATAAGACCTACGATAATGGCTACTAAAATTAGCATGTACTGCAAATCCGGTGCTGACACGTCAACTGTATTGATAACGTTGGCGGTCGAATCTACCGATTTTACGTCTACTATACCCATTATGTTCCCTGTGGTTTAACCTTTATATCAAAATTATGGACTTAATGGTTCTCTTTGATTTTCGTTTGAGCTATTTTGTTCTAAATGCGCAAGCAGAGCTCTATATTTTGTTACCACTATTTTGTATGATACAAGTGGACTCGCAAGATACTTCGTGGAGAGGTCCCTTACAATCCTCTTGACATGTAGGAATATCTGCATTCGGGGAATATTTGTATTCCCTCTTTTTATAGAGCTTTGATTTTCTATAAGTTGTCTCAAGTTCTTCAGCTATTTTACATTTTCATTCCATTCTACCGGTTCACTATTATAAAGTTGTTTATTTAATCTTTAATTTTTTTATTTATGAAATTTTTCTGTCCACTTCTGATCTCTTTTTTTTTTTGTTTTATTTTAGTGTTGTTAGTGATCTGTATAATTCCCTACTTGTCACTATATATATTACAATAAATTTTTTTGTGTTATTAATTGGTCGCCTGCGGCGGAGAGAAAATATTTGAATGTGATGTGCATGTACATAATATCCCTGCCTATTTGCAGCTACAAAACCCGCAGAGTCATCTGCTTGGTCTTTACAAAAGATCTTTACATTGCATTTGGGGGAGTGAACATTTTGAGACAGTATTATTATTTATGTCTATTATTTTACAATTAATTCGGCTCCCCTCGTTGCTGTAGAGGACTTTTATCTCTCGTCGCTGTAGAGGACTTTATATCCCTCGTTGTGTTTAGTGTGAAGATGTTAACGTCCCTCGTCGCTGTAGAGGACTTTTATCCCTCGTTGTTGTAGAGGACTTTTATCCCTCGTTGTGTTAGTGTGAAGATGTTAATGTCCCTCGTCGCTGTAGAGGACTTTTATCCCTCGTTGTTGTAGAGGACTTTTATCCCTCGTTGTCACGGTCGCCATATAGGAATTATAGTTGGAGACACTTATAGTGAGTATATTGGAGTTCTTTTATTGAATGAATTGTACAATATATCTTAAAGTATAGTTTAGCCTATAGCCGCGGAGCTGCCATGCCAGTGACGCCGGCAGCGGAGCGGCTTTCTGCACTATATAATAATAAGAATATGGAGAGAGTGTGCATGGTATATGCATGCATTGCGAGTACATATATATTACTCGTGGTATGCGCTACATAAGCGTAGCGTGGGATATGCGCCGTCAGCTGAATGGCCGGCTAGTGTACTAGCGGTCCGCGCTGCGTAATATGAGCCTGAGTCAATAAACTCAAGTGGCTCGCGCTTTTGGCTATATGTTTGTTATTGTATGCAACAAAGTGTCGCATACTTATGTATGTAAATACAGGGTGTTATTAATGCATGTAGACACTACAGTAATGGATCCAGTTTGACTTTTCCACTTGCGCAGCACAATCCAGCCGTTTCTCTTTGAACTTTAATGCATTGCAATATCGGCATATAGTCGTCATTGTACAATATTCAAATTTTCATCATCACTGTAGTTCGCAGTGGGATCATATTGGAATGCCAAGCGATTGTATGATGCCAATGATCTTCGTGTGCTCACGCGTTGTCTCAATCGGTAATTTTTTCCTATTATATTTTGTCTTTCTTCGCTTTAGTTCTGTGAATACACTTGTTGCTGGCTTGCATTTCTTGTGCGGCGGCCGATGCTCGAACGTCGTCCTCTAGGCATATTGGACTATCAATGAGCTTGCTTTGCATCAACAATTTAAAAAGCTTCCAGAAGAAAGAAAAAAAAAACACTCGCAGCAAAAAATTTGTAGTTGATAAAAACTTCCAAAATGTTAAATCAAACAAACAATAGAACATATTTTAAATATGTAGCTCTGAATCCTACACGATTCAAGATGAGAATGAATAAAAGCAAAAACATGCGATGAGAATGATTTTAAAAACATCCGCCTACTGTTTCTGTTAAATAGCAGGAATGCCAATCTTGCGGCAAAACAGTGATAACAAGTAAGAAGGCTCTAGTCGGGAGAGCCCGACTAGAAGATACCCTGAACCCAGTTGCAATAAATATATTTAATTTATATAAGACTTTGGTATACTGGCTTAGCTTCCATCGATTAAGTTCAATATCTCTGGTGTTTCTCAACGGATTTGGACGAAATTTTCAGAAAAGTTCTATCATTACCCATTACTTCAACCCTCATTTTTAGATTTTCCAAATTCGATATTTTATTGTTATCGATATTATGTGTATATCGGAAACCAGAATAGTAATCGATAATTTGAAGCAAACTTGTTCTGCTCATGGTATAGGAGAACTTAAATCCAAAATCTTAAGTCTCTAGCTCTTGTAGTCTCTGAGATCCACGCGTTCATACCGACGGACAGACGGACAGACAGACGGACAGACGGACATGGCTATATCGTCTCGGCTGTTGATGCTGATCAAGAATATATATACTTTATAGGGTCGGAGATGCTTCCTTCTGCCTGTTACATACTTTTGCACAAAACCATTATACCCTTATTTACCCATTTTATGGGTTAAGGGTATAAAAAGCAATAATACACACATTTAATTACTGATGTGCCCCCTTAAATTACATTGAAATCGGTTCGTGCGTTCTGGATATCTACTATATTAAAACAAGTCGGGTTTTCCTCCGCCGATATTGCAATTCGTTAAAGTTCAAAAGAGAAACGGCCGGATTGTGCTGCGCAAGTGGAAAAGTCAAACTGGCTCCATTACTTACACCACCACAGCCACTGAAACCCTTGTTCGATGGAAGTGATCCCGATTCCAGCCATTTTCTTCAACACATCCTTGAATACAGTAACTGCTTTCGCATGACTTCCTTTGAGCTAATATCATTCGAGAAGGCGGCTTCATGCCGACTTGCAAGGTAAAGATACAACACACATAACCAATCACTCACACCAACACAATGAATTGCAACACATAACAACTACATATACACCACACACAACACCATCACACGATCATAAGTTACCCCGTATTCTTCAACAAATGATTGTTTGCAATTACAGATACAAGGACAAATATCATTTGCATTGTTCAATGATGCCAACACCAAACGAACCGCATCAATTTCTGAAAATATATTTCATTTCGTCGATGGTGGATCAGCTGAATGTGCGGTTCAATATACAGGGAACACAACAGTTAATGAGACGAATTATTGAACAGTTGCAAGCATTTTTGCACGCAAATAATGCTGTGGTTAATATGTTCAAAACAGCATTGGAACGAATGACATCGGACACGCACAAATTTGTCATAAGAGCGGATTGTACCCCAACAGGTGAACATGTGCGAAGATTCAATGCACCCACCGTTAATGATGTTGCTGCAATTATTGTTGGCGATCCAACTAAATCGCGAGACATTGTCGTTCAGCGAAGAAGCAATATCATGCATCGTTAAAACGAGACACATTGTTTGTACGATGCGTCACAATTTCCAATGATTTATTGGCAAGGGCAAGACGGATACGACATCACGTTGAAGATGGTCGATCCAATTACCGGCGTATCAACGAATAAAATCTAAGTGCAATGAATTACTATGCGTATCGTTTGATGATTCGTACACATGGGGAGAATGTCATTCTGAAGTGCCGTCGGCTATTCCAGCAATTCACTGTCGACATGTATGTCAAAATCGAGACCGAACGTTTAGCGTTCATCCGATTCAATCAGGCAAAGCTATGATCTGAGGACTATATACACTTGCGTGATGCTATTCATTCAGATGGTGATCAGAATATTGGACGTCTGAGGATTCTCCCATCATCTTATATCGGAAGCGCTATGACATACGTGCGAAATTATGGAACTCCGGATTTATTTATTACATGCAATCCGAAGTGGACGGAAATTGAACGTGAGCTGGAACCCGGCCAAAACCGCAAGATCGCCATGACATAATCGCTAGAGTATTTCAGCAAAAACTCAAGATTATGATGGATGTGCTTAATAAGTATCGAATATTTGGTGACACACGTTGTTATTTGTACTCGGTGGAATGGCAGAAGAGTGAACTACCGCATGCTCATATTCTTATTTGTTGCTGAACAAATTCAAATGAAGTGGATGACATCATATCAGCTGAAATTCCTGATCCAGTCACTGACCCCCATGTATAAGACATTGTGACGACACAGATGGTGCATGGACCGTGCGGTGCATTAATCCATTATCGCCTTGCATGGCTGATGGAAAATGCACAAAACGATATCCGCGACCGTTAGTTGCTGAAACTGTAACAGGGAACGATGGATATCCAGTTTATCGTCGGCGTTCAAAAGAAGATAATGGTCGAACCATCAAAGTTGAAGTTCAAAATCGAGAGATTGAGATCGGAAATGAATTCATTGTACCATCTGCTATCACGAATTTTCAAAACACATGCAAACGTTGAGAGTTGTCATTCAGCCAAATCGATCAAATCAGCGACATGGTGTGTTTGGTATTGCGTCGGAAATACGAATGACAAAGTCAGCAACTTCCAAATGGGCAGATACGTCAGTACTAATGAAGCACTGTGGCGATTAATGTCATTTCAAATTCATGAAAAATATCCCACAGTTACACATTAGCAGTGCATTTGGAAAATGACCAAAGAGTTACTTCACTGAGGCTAATGCGGCACACCGAGCTGAGAGACCACCATGGACAACATTGACTAGCTTCTTTGCAATGTGTGAATCAGATCTATTCGCAGCGACGCTGAAGTACGTTGAAATGCCCAATTATTACACTTGGAATCAATCTAAAAATAAATTCCAACGTCGCAAACAAGGAACCCGAGTTCCAGATTGGCCATGTATACTGTTCATCCTAGAAATGATGAATGTTTTTATTTGCGACTTCTGTTGGTAAATGTACGTGGACCAAAATCATTGCGCTTTTGAAAACTGTGAATGGCAACCAATGCCAAACATATCGAGAAGCATGTCAACTATTGGGTTGCTGGAGAACGATTATCATTGGGATTTAACACTTGCGGATTCAGTTGTTTCGTCAAATGCGTACCAAATACGAACGCTGTTCGCAATTATCATGACTACCTGTTTTCCACCACAACCAATTCAGTTATGGAACAAATACAAAGACGACATATGTGAAGATATCTTGCATCGCTTGCGCATTCAAACGAATAATCCTGACATCCAAATAACCGCTGAAATCTACAATGAAGGATTGATTCTGATTGAGGATTAATGCTTGACTATTGCAAACAAGCTACTGATTGATGTAGAAATTGCGCCAAATCGATCGATGCACGATGCATTCAACCAAGAACTAAATCGAGAGCTGCAATACAATGTTGATACATTGCAGGAATTTGTTCGAAATAATGTGCCGTTGCTGAATGAACAGCAAAAACAAGTATACGAAACATCAATGCAAGCGGTGGTCAATAATACTGGTGGTCTTTTCTTCCTGGACGCATCTGGAGGAACAGGGAAAATTTTTGATGCAATGCAAGCTCATTGTTTGGGATGAGTGCACAATGGCACATAGGAAACTTGAAGCACTTAACACTGAAGGATCTTCGGCGAAATAACAACATATTTGGCGGCCGTGGAACGCCTGCAGATGAATTGAATGCTTGCATGAAGGCATCACCTTAATGGAACAACGTAAAAACATTATCGCTAACCACAAATATGAGAGTTCAACTTCAAAATGATCAAAGTGCTGCACAATTTTCCAACCAATTCTTAGCTGTTGGAAATGGAAAAGTCCCAGTGGATGCGACATCTGGATTAATTACTCTTACCAACGACCTTTGCCGATTTGTAGACTCTCAATTAGCTCTTATTGAAAATGTTTTACCAAACATTAGTGAGAATTATCAGAATTATGCTTAGTTACGTCAACGAGCAATTCTTGCCGCAAAGAATAATGATGTACACGCACTGAATTTCACCATTCAATCAAAAATTGCTGGCGATTTGGTGACATACAAATCCGTTGATTCCATATCAAATCCCGATGATGTAGTAAATTATCCAACGGAGTTTTTGAACTCTCTGGAGTTACCAGGATTTCCACAACATAACTTGCAACTCAAAGTTGGAACAGTTATTATGATATTGCGTAATTTGAATCCACCGCGACTTTGCAACGGTACTCGACTTTCGGTAAAAAGACTTATGCCGAATTTGATTGAGGCAACCATTATTAACGGAAAGTACGTAGGTGAAAATGTATGTATACCAATGATTCCGACTGATCTTCCGTTTGACTTCAAACGATTGCAATTTCCAGTTCGCCTTGCGTTCGCAATGACAATTTACAAGTTCCAAGGCAAATCGCTTAGTGTTGGCGGGATAAATTTAGAAAATCATTGTTTTTCACATGGGCAGTTATACGTTGCGTGTTAGCGTCAGACCAAAAAACAAAAAATGTGTTTTACCTAAGAGCACTTCAATGAAATGGATAGTTTGCGGAGTGAAATAAAATTTATCCTTTTCAAATATAAAACAAAAAAAAAATTTTACTTCATCTTTTAATCACCAACAAAAAGTTACATAAAACGAAGCCATCTGGTGGCGAAACGGAGTTCGCTGGGCTTGCTAGAATATATATATATATATATATATATATAATACAATATAATATATAATATAATGATATATATAATCTATATATTTAAAAGAGTTTGTCCTAATGATAATGGAAGAGCCACAGCCTAAACGAAAAGAGCTAGAAGGCTGAAATTTTCACACAATTTTCTATGCAGGTAGTAAGTGAGCACTAAGAAGGGAATTTTTATTTGGACAGCTCCTTCAAGTACCTCCCATACGATTTGGAGCACTCTTTACCCATTTTAAAAAACAAATTACAATTACAACAAGTACCCATTCCACAACTGTCGCCTGATTGTCGCACAAGCTGAGGGTTTGATCGCGAGCGAGAATACAAAAACAAAACAAATGCGCAGTGACGCCTTCGCGTCGCACAAGCAAAGTCTTAAAAAGAGGTTCGACACTTGCTTCTTTATGAATAAGTGCATACACAATTAAGTGAACAATGCGCTTGAAAATAATTTTCACAATTTTATGTATCACTTCGTACAGTGCACATTTTTTTTCAAATTTGTGTGCCTTTGACAATTGATTTACGACGATGTTGTAAGTGTTGTTGTTGGGCCAGCATTGCTACTTTTTTTTGGTGTCATTGATTTTAATAAACAACAACAACATAACAAAACTTGGTGCATCTATAAAATTTCCCACACCAGAATATGTTATGGGGGTGGATTCGCCTACTTGCTGCTAATATAACTAAGACAAAACGTAACACACTAACATTATTGTTATATTATTGATATACAACTTCGAATAAGCAAAGGCGTTCACATAAGCGCGTGTGTTGCTCTTATGATAATCAGATAATTTGAAATCTCGCTCCGATCATGCTCCTATGTTGTTGCTCATTTACGTTCACTCTCTATTTTGTTTTCAAACATAAATCTTAATATCCCTATCTCCTCAGCACTCACTTAGCTAAGCTAACCATAACTAAGAGGTTGCTGTTTAAGAAATTGCATTCCCTAATTTGCACCACCCATACCTAGCTCTTAAGTGCAAGCGTTGTATGTATGAGCTCGGGATCTGCTGCTTAGAGGAATAACTGTAATGCTCTTTTCAACATTATGTTTTCACATACAATGGTAAGGGAATTGTTTATGCATTTTTTTTCATATTTAATGTGAACAAAGAAAGTAACTTTTCGTTTCAGTGAATTTTTTAATATTGTTTATATTAAGGATAATAATAACATCAAAAGTTATTTTTGAATCAGAGAGTTTTTCAATATTCTGATTTTCGTATTATATATATATATATACATTTCTTTTAAATACGTTTACATATATATAAGTTCACTTAAAATACGTTTTTTATGATAAGTTATAAAAAATATTTAATTGCTATTATTTAAATATTTAAATAACGATCAACTTATTTAAATTTATTTTGTTGTTTTTTAAACAAAAGAAAATTAAGCCGATTTTCGACTTAATAATTGAAGCAACATTATATATAGTTGTCTTCTATTTTGCATATTATATAATAGTTATATAGACGCTGCTTAAGTGCATTTAAAAATCAAATAAAACTAAGCAGTCTGAATATTCTATTAAATTAATATAAGCTGGTATATTCAATTTTATTGAATTCTATACTTTGTATAGACACTGTAACGTTGTAACACTCGTTTTACAGTGAATTCAATTGACTCACAGCCAAATTAATATGTGTCTATTGAAACTTTAGATATAAGTGATGTTTTGGTGCCGCATTCAGTTGTTAACATAATTGGTGATGGAGCCCGCCTTTTTAGATCTATTTCCTACCTTTTATTTGGTAGGCAAGGCTTCCATGCCACCATACGCCAAAATATTGTTGAACATGTTGTAACCAACTGGGAAACTTTTGCTTGCTTCAGCAAAAACTTAAATGGAGAGTGTTATAGCTCTTCTGAACAATAAGAGTGCGATATGTCAAATTCAAATACTTATGGTACTGCATGTGAGCTTCAAGCAGCAGCAGAAATTTATGCTGTAAATTTTCAAGTTTTTCAGAATGGAAATTTATTACAAGCATTCGGAAATAATATGAATCCTGTAAAAAGATTGCGTTTTACCGGTCCATTAATAAATGGACATTTGATGTTTATATTCCTTTAGAGAAAGTATGAACTCAAGATTCTGAAACGTCAAGTAAATGTATAAGTAATACAGTATAACTGAAAATGTTAAAAATCCAGTTAGAAGACGTAGTCGATTCACCGGCAAAACAAAAAAAAGGTTAAAAAAACGTTAGTTTGAAAAAAATAGTGATATCAATAGGGCTAAGCGCATAGAAGCATCAAAAAGATATCGTGTTGATAATCCTGATGTTATTAGAGTTGTAGTGAGAAGAGATCAGACTAATAATCCTGAAGCTCATAGAGTTGCAGTGAGAAGACATCTGGCTAATAATCCTGATGCCCGTCAAGAAAGGCGTTTGCGTGCATGGACTGTGAAAGCCATATTTGGCTTAAACTATGATTTTTAAATAGCTTACAAGTCAGATATAATTACTTAACTTGGTGGTAATAATTTGATATGCAAACATTGTAATGCTTTAAAATGGAAAATGAGCCTTTGGGTATCTGTTGCAAGGCAGAAAAAGTTAAGCTTTCACAAATGATAGTTTGCCCGATCCACTTAAAAGCTTAATAATTGGTGGACATCACAAGCATGATCATTTCATTGATAAGAAAGTATAACAGCTGCTTTCAAATGACTTCTTTTGGAAGTACAAAAACTATAAATGAAAGTTGGTCAACCTTTAAAGTCCAAGGACAAGTGTATCACTTAATTGGTAGTGTCCGCCCTTTGCCAAATGAAGAAATGCAGTTTCTTAAAATTTATTTTGTTGGTGATGATGAAAAGGAAGCTCAACTACGCACAGTGGCGCCCGTAGAACAAGTCAAGTGTCAAAAATCAAAAATTGCATGTGCCTCTAAAAAATATTGAATGAACCTACTTTATAGGAAATTTTCTAGCGATTTCAAATCTGCAATCCATAATGTAACCGGATTTTTTGTTTAGAAGACATAGCTTTTCAAAGTTGTCTGATTTTTTGTGTTACATAAAAATCACAATTTTAAGGTAATTTGGTCGGCTTTGAGATACAATATCTCAAAAACTAAGTTACGGATCGTCATTATTTTTGGTTCTATTGATAGATCTATTTATTAAGAAAAGAATAAAAAAAAATTATACTATTTGCTTTGCGTTTGGCCAGGCAATTCAATATTTACCAACTATCCACTTTTTCACTATTTCTCAACTTTGATGGAAAATAAAAAAAATCATATCACATTATATCGGCTATTTTTTTAAATTAATTTCTTTGATTATTCCTCTATTTAATGCAAAAGTTTCATGTGCCCGTTTTTGCCCCTTTTTTTAAATGTAAAAAAAGTGAAAAAAGTCATAGGAAAAAATGTGTTGCATGCATTTTTAGGCAATTTATGACATATAACCGTGAAAACCCATTTTGTTGTTGTTGTTACGTTCGTTATTGTGAAGATACTTGACTTTTGTTTTTCATTCTGTAATGCTTACCTGAGATCATTTGTCAAATCCTGGTCCCTAAATTCAGGTGCAGTAACAGGATATACAAATAAATTACCAGGTACGCACCGAATACAGAAATTGCGTTGGCGTACAACTAGTCACACATCCCATTCAGGTAGGCACAAATCTTATTCGGACACGTGCCAAGTACCCAAATTGCATAAATTGACCTTATTGACCTGGACTTATACAAACAATAGGTAAATTTTTTAGGCATGAAAGCTAACTCTTTTCTTGAACCCGTAATCCAAACGGTATACATCAGGTAATAGATTAGACTATATAATGAAAAAAAAACTATAATCCTGGATTAGTCTACGACTGAAAGTTGGCGAGACAAGTACTGTTTTACACTTCAAACATGTCGTTGAGCAACCATAAATTATTTGACCTGTTTAGGAAGTCAACCACATTACAAAGTTTCACGGAAGCTGCCTTCGAAGAACTTGATAGTTTATACGGCAATATACAGAGAAGCGAAGATATAAAAAATAAATTCTGCATGATGTATGCCAGTCTAAACTCACGATGGATAAAACAAACAGAATGACTGAGAGATTCAACACCAAACACCAGGACTGGCTTAATAGTGATACCATCCTGGGTACATTAACAGAAGATGAACCCAGCACATCCAGCGGACGAGCAAGAGGAAGGCCGACTAATGGCATGGAAGAGTGTTCAAATTTAACAAGAAAGAGGAAACTCGCTGATTCAACAAATGATTTATCTACGGAACATTTATCGGAATTATATCCGCAGAAAAAGTTGACCCCGACAGTCCATAAAATATTGGCGCATGGCAAGGATATAATTGAGTATCAGTCTTTGCTCTCTGAAGAAGCACCTTAATAAGTTTTATAAAAAATACAGATTGCTAAACACTTTCAAAGCTTCAAGGGTGAGACAAAATGAGGACCTCTTCAACATGTTAGCAGCATCTTCAGATCCACTAATTTCATCACTGAGGCATGTTAAGTCACGAAAAGAATTAGAAATACTTATAGTTCAGAGATGATTTCTCTTTTAGATATACCATCTTTTACGGATTGTGATGAATATTTTACAAAAAATTAATAAAAAAAAAAAAAGAAAAAAAATTATTATTAATTATTTTAATATTAATTTTAGATTATAAAAACCATTAAAACGAAACAATAAAAATCAAAAAATTTAAAAAATATATTTTTTCCTTCCCGTAAAGTTGATTTTTCCACAAATTTCAACTTTGCATACCCATAAATAGGCACAGAAAAATTGTAGAATTCATTTCAAACGCTCATTTTATAGGTTGATTAATTATCTATCATATGCTTTTTAAATTGTTCGATTATCTCATTTGGTTCAAAAGTTATGATTTTTGATATGAAAAAACTCAAATGGCCCCACTGTGCTACGTTGCAAAAATATTTCAAATGTTGATTTAAGCGTAGTAAAGGATCTTCAATGTATGTTTCATTAGCATAATCGTTATGTTAAATATCTAAAAATGGCTCTCAATAAAATACCAACAAGTACGAAAGACTATTAATTGGTTATACAAGTTAACACGCGCAAGCTTGAGTTAGCTGACAACGATGTTGCGCCAGATGCCGTCGCGACAAAGTTGCAGCCGAAATATGAAACTCGCACGCGCAAGCAGCCCGATCACTCGTTGAAGCCGCCGACTCAGCATTCAGCCGGCATTCCAGCCAGCAGCGGCGGCTTCATGGTTCGATGCAGTTTGCCTTAGAGTTTAGTTTAAAAATTGTTCTCCAACATCTCAAACAAGCCAGTAAATAAAAACATACTTATAAAAGATATTTCCTTTTAAATAAATAAAAAATACTTATAAAAGGTATTCTTTTTAATTGGCGCCCAAATGGCAAAAAACCTACGACTAGTTAATAACTTTCGTATCATTTAAACGGGAAAATCCTTTCAAATAACAGGAGTCCCAATATTAACAAAACAGTGAAGTGAATGTTATAACAACAACACATAAAAAAAACACACGCAAAAATAATAAAAGTGAGTGTTACAACAAAAAAAAACAAAACACAAAGAACCAACGAAAACACACAAAATAAAATACAACAATAACATAAGCACAAAAAAAAAACCAACAAACACAAAGAGAAAAACAATAAAGTGAGTGTTAGAACAATAAGAGAAACACACAAGAACTAACACTGAACAATAAAGTGATCAACATAACAACAAATTAACATTGTCATAGCAACAAAAAACACAAGAACTAACACTGAACAATTAAGTGATCAACATAACAACAAATTAACATTGTCATAACAAAACGCAAAAAAAAAAAAACAAACTGAGCGTTCTAAACATCAAAAGCAAAAAACAGGGATCGGCCGGCGAATATCAACAAACAACGAAAACGTCACAGCGCAGCGGCCCCACATCGTGCGATAAGAGGCATATTATATTTCAAAAATGTGAGTGAGATGTTCATTTTACTTTTTGCAATCCAAATAAACAAATAATAAAAATACAAAGCTGTCTCATATGAGTTTTCATTTCGTTTAGAAAGTAATAAGCTTTAATAAAAACTGCCTGCGAGACCCTTATAACTGACACTAGAATAAATTCCGGAGTGGTCTGAAACTATTTATGCTGCGCCCAAGTCAAACAAAAACGGACGACAGTAGTGGAGACGAACTTATATCTTCGTACTTAGAACAGCAGTCCTTACAAAAAACAAAAAAAATTCATTCGGAACAAATTACACAGATGGAGGCAAAGGTTCAGGCAGCCCTTGACCAACAAGCGCGCTTATTCGAAGATAAGATAGCCTCTCTTACAGATCAGTTTAAGCAGTTAAATAATTCTGCCCCACAAATAGAAATTTTTCAAGAAATAGAACTCAAGCCAGAGGTAAAGTGCGACGAGTCCCTGGAAATGATAAAGTCCATTCCCGAGTTTGACGGGAAACAAGAAAATTATCTTATAAGGAGGCAAGCTGCTTCTACAGCTTACAAATTGTTTGAGCCATACAATGCCTGCTCAAAACATTATCAGGCAGTAGCCATAATTCGAAACAAAGTAAGGGGACCAGCAGCTACCGTGCTGGCTTCATTCAACACAGTGTTGAACTTCAGGGCCATTATTGCTAGATTAGATTTCACGTACGCGGATAAAACACCGATCCATGTAATTCAACAACAGTTAACCCTCTAACAGGCAAAATTGATCCAATGGACAGATTTTGCTCATATTTTCGATATATGTTAAAAAAGGTGGTAGAAAACGAAAAGTGAAGTCATATTTTCAATTGTGAATCGGACTTCGCCAACAGGTAAAAATTAAGTAAGGCAGCCTCAGGGCAGCCTTACCCGTTCAGCCTTAAAAACAAAGACAGGTAGATCAGAGTGTTTTTAATTATATTCTTTTATTCTCGAATTAATTTCACATATTATTTATTTAGTTTGTAATGATATTCGGTAAAACAATTTTTTGAAGCAGAACAGCATAAATGTAAGTTACATTTTTCGCAAATTCATTGAGTCTGTGGAGTTTTGCACAGTTTGCACTTCTTTTTTCCAGTATCTTTGGGCAACCATTTCGGGAAATGCATATATCCGTCGAATCGTACATCAGCAACAGGATGTTTCGCCTTTTGTCCAATTTGGTTGAGAGGTTGTGGGGTAGTACTGCGGCTTTTTCTGCCTACAGGTCGTTTTTCACAATACTTGACCAAACCTTTTGCAATTTCATCCCTAAAATTGGGTAACTTTATCAATTTATCCTCTGAAGTATGTGTTGAATCTCTTTTTTTTTCAGCCTGCACTCGACGATACATGACATAAGTATTTGTAGCTGCCATATCCACTTAGTGGTAAAATAATTTAGTCATTGGATTTCGCGTTTTTGCACGTATGTGGTATCGTCCCATTAGCCCATCCATGAGATCAACCCCTCCCATATGTGCATTATATTCCTTGACGATCTGAGGGCAGTCCACACTAATATATAGCTTCTTTTTGCGATCATATTTTATCGCCTTGGAAGGGTTTTCAGTTTCAGCCACACGTGCAAATCGCTCTTTGCCAACATATGTCGATATCAATTTGACGGCTTTGTTATCTTTCCAAATTACAGTTGTAATATCAATGCCGTAAGCACTACTCATATACTCTTCTGAATACCCTCTTTCTCTTGCATTTATGTCTTTGTCTAAAGGAAATTTACAGCAGGGTATTCTGTTCGCTCTTATAGTACCTAAGCTATAAATTCCTCTGGCACGTAGATATACCAATAAAGGTATGGTTGCATAAAAATTGTCAAAAAATAAGATGTAATTCTTATAATTTGGTATTGATTGCGACAATCGGACGACAATGTTAGCACAGGCACCAAGATCAGGGGCGTCAGGCAGCACTTTATTGTCACCTGCACCATTGTTCACCTCGAAGCGATATGCAAAGCCCATCGAATCACATAAAACAAACAACTTGATTCCCCATTTGTGCGGCTAATTGGGCATGTACTGACGAAGATGGTGCCTAATTTTAGTACTATACATCTGCTCGTCCACACACAACCGAGTATGGAATCGAACCGTTCATTAATTTTTTCCGCTACCGCTCTTATTCGAAACAACGGGTCGTAACCCATATTTCCTTTTTTGATGCGCCCGCTTTCGTCCTCAAAACACAGATACCGTTTTATTGCCAGAAACCTTTTCAATGGCATTGCGCTTTGAATAGGTAGAAAAGCATTTTTCCCCCAGTAGCTTTCAATGTTAGGATATCTATAGACAGACATGTAGATCAAAACTCCAATATACTTGTATATTTCCTCAACACTTGTCTTGAACTTTGTGTTGATATGCTGAGTAATGGCTGCTCTGTTGGTCTCTTCAACAATAATTTGCACAATTTCAGGGGTAAAAAAGTACCAAAAGTACTGCATTGGAGTATCCAAATGCATGATTTTGTCTGGCATTTTAGAATGCCCTCGGAAAGCGATCTCATTCACATGTAGACGCATCAATCTCTTGCGCCATGTCATTCTCGAAAATTCAAGAGAATCTTTACAGATATCGCTCACATCTGACAACAAATGAAAATTATGATAATAAATGATCAAACAAGGCAATGTTATGGAATAATTACTTGACAAAGTGAAACCTCCAGAAGAAGGCACAATGGAAGAACCTGTTTCCTCGAACAATGGCAACGGTGAGTGAATTCTTTTTTGTGGTTTGAAAATTTCAGCTGATGCAGCCGATGTTGATGGCGCAGTGTTTGCAGCTGATGCATTTTCCAATTCAGACATATTGAGCGAAAAGTTTACAGCCTGAATAAAGAAATCGCTTGTTTCTCCTGCATTCACGTCGCTTATGCAAGTAGAAATGTAGCGATCGTCATCTAATGATAGTTCCGCAGGCACAAAATCTGGATCATTCCACTCATCATCACTGCTGAAATCATTATCGCTGCCATCCTCACATCCTTCATCCGATGCAACTTCTTCCATAAATTCCAATATCTGTTCATCCGATATCTCGGACAGCTTGAACTTTCGTTTGTTGTTCATTTCTATAACAATTTTAGTGAAAACAATGGAAAAGTTATAATAATTTTTATAAAATTAAATTTGACATAAACCGGCAAGGCTGCCTGTAGGCTGCTATCAGTTTTCTGCCCCTAAAGCACCATGGAAAACTATTTTTTCTATAGAATAGTCCATATTCGCAAAATAAACACTATAGGCTACTTACCGAAAAATAATTAGAAGTTCCCGACGTCTATAAGTATTTTTTTTATTTATTTCTTATTTCACTTTTTTCAAACTTCGTTTTTTCCACTTTTATGCACAAACATCAACTTCAAATGATCATAAAAGTTGAACAAAACAGCTGATTGAGTTTTAGGGTTGCCAGAGTTAAAAAAATATATATTCTCAAGTACTACCGACATTCATTTATGTAAATAGAGCTTCGAACAAGAATTTCAGGACTTAAAAAGGATGGCTGCCTCAGGGCAGCTTTACCCGTTAGAGGGTTAAGCACGCTTCGGCAGGGCGACCTGCCATTGCTAATCTCTGAGATGGGCCGTTTTTCCGGCACAACCCTGGGACCTCCCATCAGCTTTGGCTCTAGCTCAAGACTCTGAGTCAAGCAATGAGAGAGGCATTTTTGCAGCAAATTTTGCAAAACACCTCGAGGAAAAACCCCAAAAGCCAAATTATCAAAAGTCCCAGAACTGGCGTCAGAACGCCCAACAAGAGAAGGAAAGCAATTCCCAAAACAAGAACCCGTGCTTCCAGAAAAACCAGAAAGATCAAAACCAGCAAAAACCAAGAAGCTCGAAAAACCGCTACAACAATCAAAAGTCCCAAGGGCGGGCGTCTGAGCCAATGGACGTGGGTCCATCTTCGCGCTCTAGGCAACCCGCACAGGGCTACAGAAACAACCAAGGGTACGGTTATCAGTCCATGAGGACTCAGCAAAACGTAAATCACTTACCACACGAGGAAGGTACCGGTGACTACGAGTCACTGTCAAAGCATGAGGCAGCTGAAATTGAAGAAGATTTTTCCGGGCCGAAAGCTGCAATTTTTTAGCGGAAACTCCCTGCTTCCGTTCGTAAGGCGAATGTTCGCAGGGCAAACTATCAAACTTTTGATAGACACAGGGGCCTCAAAGAATTATATAAAACCCCTTCCCGGACTGGCACATTGGATGCCAGTTGACAGCCCTTTTCAAGTAAAATCAATCCACGGGCACACCAAGATTGAGCAGAAATGTCTCATCCATCTTTTCGACGTTAAGTCGTACTTTTTCATGCTGGAGTCACTTAATGACTTCGACGGCATAATCGGCCTTGATCTGTTAAAACAGATCAACGCTCGGATAGATTTAACTAACAATGTCATAAAACATGACAACGGAAGAGAAAAAATTCACTAATTGCCAACAAGTGAACCACATTCGGATTAATGACACGGATGTACCTCCCGCTGTCAGATCCACCTTTGATCGTATGATCAATAAAATGGTAAAGGCATTCGCGGACGTTAACGAGTCCCTTCCGTACAACATAAATACGGTTGCCACAATACCAACGGATGACGAACCAGTTTACTGTAAACTGTATCCGTATCCAAAAGGTGTGTCAGACTTTGTCAATGCAGAAGTTAAACAACTTCTAGCGAACGGCATAATGCGACCATCAGGGTCTCCATATAATAACCCGATATGGGTTGTCGACAAAAAAAAGTATCGATGAAGCGGGACACAAGCACAAGCGTCTAGTTATTGACTTCAGGAAACTAAATCAAAAAACAACAGATGACAAATACCCTATACCATCAATCTCGACTATATTGTCGAACTTGGGTGAGGCTCAGTATTTTACTACGCTAGACCTCAAATCAGGGTTTCACCAAATCGAATTAGCTGAAAGAGACAGAAGAAAGACAGCGTTCTTTGTCAACAACGGGAAGTATGAGTTTTGCAGACTTCCTTTCGGGCTAAAAAATGCCCCAAGCATTTTTCAACGAGCCATCGATGATGTGCTCCGTGATCAAATCGGAAAGATATGTTATGTCTACGTTGATGACGTAATAATCTTTTCCAAGTCCAAGGAAGACCACATCAGAGATATTGAATGGGTCTTGAAAAACCTTAGAGATGCAGGCATGCGAGTATCCCAAGAAAAATCAAAGTTGTTCAAAAAGAGATTTGGGATTCACAGTATGCAGAGGCGGAATTCAGTCCTCACCCGATAAAGTTAAAGCGATTGAAGACTTTCCACAACCAAAAACTCTATTTGCTCTTAGGTCATTTTTGGGTCCAGCACGCTACTAAAGCTGCTTTATGACAGGCTTTGCCAGCATCGCAAGGCCTTTAACAAATATTCTCAAGGGCGACAATGGCAAAGTAAGTGCCAATTATTCAAAAAAATTAATAATTGAATTGTCACCAGAGCAAAGCGAGGCCTTTGATAGGCTTAAGAACATACTAGCCTCAGAAGACTTAATGTTGTCCTATCTGGGTGCGGTACTGTCTCAAGACGGTCGACCCATAACAATGATCTCGCGAACTCTGCGGGGTAACGAGGTAAATTTCGCCACAAATGAGCGTGAACTTCTCGCCATTGTATGGGCACTCAAGAACCTCAGGAATTATTTGTATGGCGTTAGAAATCTTAACATCCATACAGACCATCAGCCATTAACCTTTTCGGTATCGGACAAGAATCCAAATGCCAAAATAAAGCGTTGGAAAGCTTTTATTGATGAAAATATAAATTTATAAGCCCGGAAAGGAGAATTTGGTGGCGGACGCGCTGTCTCGCCAAAATGTCAATTCGTTAAAGGATTCAGCAGATTCTGATGCTGCTACTATTCATAGTGAAGAATCCTTCACATACACCATTGAATAGGAACCAGATTATTCTGAAAGAGGGAACTATTCCCCAACAAAAGACGTTTATTTTGTTTAAAACAAAAACTCGTCATATTATCAATTTTTCCAATCGCAACACATTACTGCAGACCATTAAAGAAACAGTAATCGCTGACGTAGCCAACGCAATCCACTGT
This sequence comes from Scaptomyza flava, assembly GCA_030179655.1. Classification (NCBI taxonomy): domain Eukaryota; kingdom Metazoa; phylum Arthropoda; class Insecta; order Diptera; family Drosophilidae; genus Scaptomyza; species Scaptomyza flava. The sequence goes on from JARNME010000404.1 coordinate 55,726,766, forward strand.
GAGCTACCCATACTGGCCTTGATCCAGCACGGATTGGTCGAAGCATTCCCTTCTCCCACTTTTAGATATTCCAAGAATTATGTTACGGACATTACAAACCCAACGGAACAAAGGGAAATTGCTACAGTTGAGCATAACCGCACCCACAGAGCGGCGCAGGAAAATGCAAAGCAAATACTTAAAGACTATTTTTTTTCCGAAAATTGGTCGCCTAACGTCAGAAAAAGCGGCGAATTGCAGAGTTTGTACCATGAGTAAACATGGTCGGCACCCGAAAGAACAAGAGATAGGGAAAACTCCGATACCAACATATGCCGGAGAAATGTTGCATATAGATGTTTACTCCACCGATGGTAAATACTTTTTAACTTGCATCGACAAGTTTTCCAAACTCGCAGTAGTACAGCCCATACGGTCCCGCGCAATTGTAGATATAAAAGCCCCACTTCTATAACTTTTAAATTTGTTTCCAAAAACAGAAACCATCTATTGCGACAACGAAAAATCCCTGAACTCAGAAACCATTAAATCAATGCTTAGCAACAGCTTTGGCGTCGAGATTTCTAACGCCCCACCCTTGCATAGTTCCTCTAATGGGCAGGTCGAGCGGTTTCACGGTACCCTCGGAGACATAGCACGTTCATTTAAGTTGGAAACGCAGGTGGAGGACACTGTTGAGAATATTCTCCTTGCAACCGTCAAGTACAACAGGTCAATCCACTCAGTAACAAATGAGAGGCCCATAGACGTAATAGGGAAAAGATTGCAAATGCTCAAAGAAAGACACTTGACCTTATGAATGAAAGTAGGGTCTACAAGTCGTATAAAGCAGGAGAAAAGGTTTGGATAAAAAATAATAGGAGGTTAGGAAACAAGCTATCACCCTTATTTACAGAAGCAATAGTAGAGGCAGCCCTAGGTACGACGGTTCTCATTAAAGGGAGGGTGGTCCATAAGGACAACCTCAAGTAAGCATTCTGCTCTAAAAAAAAAAACTAAAAAAATTTTAAATAAAAAATGTAAACATTTGTAAGTAATTTTACTGCACAAATTTTTATATTCATTTTAGGTTAGGATACTTTTTCAGTTTAACAATGGCAGCCATGACTCTGACTGAAGCGACACTGAGACTTAACGATTATTCACACGCGGACTACATACCTATAGTTGACGGAGACGTAACGATTTGGGACGAGTACAGCTACATGGGACATACAACGAACTTGACATCATTCGAAACTTACATCGACGATACACAAAAATTAATAGACTGAGAACTGACATACAACACATAGCCACCCTTATAGCCTCCCTGACAGTTCACCACCGACTAGCACGCAGTATCAACATGAAGGTAGTGCCCTTAAGGCAATTGCAGGAACCCCAGATTTTGACGACTGGGAACAAATAAAATTTAAACAAGGTCAGCTAGTAGAATTCGAAAATAGACAGATAGAGATCAATAACAAATTCCAGGCGAGACTTAATGACGTTTCAAGAACACTCAATGAAATTTTAAAACCAGATGCAGAGGTCGAGCTTTTTTACGCAAAAATTTTGGCAGAATATAGAATGATTATCACCAACCTGGAGGACTTAATCCTCACGGTTACACTCGTAAAAATAAATCTAATCAGCCCTCTCATATTAGACAGCATTGAATTTAAAGAATTGGTAAATGAACAACTCACGAATACTAGCATAATTGACCTTAAAGCTTTCCAAAACTCTGAACTAATGTATTTTCTAATAAAATATCCTAAACCATTGTTAAATTGTAAGAAAATAGACATTTTCCCTGTTCAACATAATAATATAATATTAGATTTAGAAGAAGGAAATACAGTGGCCGATTGCGGAACAAAAACCTTCGCTGAGCGTGACTGCGCTGCCACTTTGAGCACTACTTTCTGTAGAAGACTACAGAACACCTCGTGTGCCCAACAACTGGTGTATGGAACCGACGCACAATGTGCCACACGCCCCGGGCACCTGGAAGCTGTAACAATAATCGGCGAGAGCATCGTGGTAATAAACAACGCAACCATGAATGTAGTGGACAGCAATGGAAACAGCCAGATAGTAGCGGGAACTTTCCTCGCCACTTACGACGAACACGTCTTCTTGAATGGTACCCGTTACGTGAACCACCGAGGCCTCCTGAAGAAGAAGCCTGCCGTATCTACGATAGCCGTGGTCAACGTCACTCTCTTCACAGAACACCTGAGCCTCCCATTCCTGCACGACCTGAGCCTAAAGAATCTCCAGCACATCGGGGATCTTAGATCAAAGAAATCATCTAGGTCATTTGGCTGCTTGGCACTCATCGCCCTATTCCTACTCCTCGTGGGCGCCTGGAAATTATACCAGCGCAGAGCAAACAAGAAGAATTTCGAGGACGTGTTTCCATCTAGTAGGGGAGGAGTTAACACGCGCAAGCTTGAGTAAGCTGACAACGCTATGAAACTCGCACGCGCACGCAGCTTGATCACCCGTTGAAGACGCCGACTCAGCATTCAGCCGGCATTCCAGCCAGCAGCGGCGGCTTCATGGTTCGATGCAGTTTGCCTTAGAGTTTAGTTTAAAAATTGTTCTCCAACAGCTCAAACGAGCCAGTAAATAAAAACATACTCATAAAAGATATTTCCCTTTAAATAAATAAAATATAACTATAAAAGGTATTCTTTTTAATTTACATGCTGATCGCACACCCGCTGGTGCCCCCAAAGGGCTTTACAATGCACCTCAATCAAGCGAAGAAGCTTTAGTTATTGTTGGTCATTAATATGAAAAGCGTGATATTATTATTGAAAGCCAGAATAATAAATTACATCGTATAAGTGAGGTGCATCGATCATACGATGCCTTACAGTACCCTTTGCTATTTCCTTATGGCGAAGATGGCTATTCAGTGGATATACCACAATGAAATCCACTATTAAAAAAAGAGGAACCAAAAAAAAAGATATCTGCGTTAAGCTTTTACAGCTATAAAATAATGATTCGTCAATCTGAGATAAATCATTTAATTTATTGTCGTTCCCTTTTTAGTCAGTTTTTGGTTGATATGTATGCTAAAATTGAAACAGAAAGATTAAATTATATTTGCTACAATCAAGCGAAACTCAGAGCAGATAGCTATATACATCTACAAAATGCAATAGGCAACCAAGATGTTGGCGCAGCTCAACTTGGTCAGATGGTAATTTTACCATCTTTTTTTACAAGCTCTGCACGATATATGCATGAAAATACTCAAGATTCTAAGACATATGTTCGCCATTATGGGCGACCAGATCTTTTCATAACATTCACATGCAATCCACAATGGTATGACATAAAAAGTGTGTGTGTGCCGGGTCAAAAACCGCATGATCGTCACGATATTAAAGCTCGAGTTTTTCATTTAAAAATTAAAGCTTTAATGTCACTATTGACAAAAGGTTCTTTGTTTGGAAGCGTGCAATGTTTCATGTACTCTGTGGAATGGCAAAAGCGGGGCTATCCACATATATATATTCTACTTTGGTTAGAAAATAAAATAAGACCAGATAAACCGATAAAATTATCTGTGCCGAAATACCAAATGCAGAAAGGATCTTTGTTATTTAACATTGTTAATAATTTTTTAATAATAAATCGCCATGCATGAAAAATGGAAAATGTACCAAAAGGTTTCCTCGACAATTACTTAAAGAAACTGTGACTGGAAAGGATAGTTACCCTCTATATCGTAGAAGAACGTTAAAAGATGGTGGTAATGCAATTAATATAAATGGTAATTGCATGGATAATCGTTGGGTTGTGCCTTATAACTGTGTACTATTGAGAACATTTGAAGCTCACATAAATGTTGAGTATTGTAGTTCTGTAAAGTCTATTAAATACATTTGTAAATATGTTAACAAGGGCAGTGATCAACCATCATTTACTCTTGAAGACCAACGTAATGAAATTAATATGTACGAAGTGGCCGTTATATAAGTAGCTCAGAAGCGGTATGGAGAATCCTTGCATTTCCCATACATGAACGTTTTCCGGCTATTACACACTTAGCTGTTCATTTAGAAAATGGTCAACGAATATATTTTAACCCCAATAATCCGCAACAATTACTTGACAGATTAAGCACTACACCCAAAACCACTTTGCTAGCCTTCTTTGAGCTATTCACACGTGATGAGCTTACAAGAACGCTTCTATAATGTGAAGTTCCATCGTATTTTACATGGAACAATAAAGAATTTCAAAGAAGAAAACGAGGGCATGATGTGCCAAATTTTCTTGGAGTTAAAAGAGATTCAGCTTGGGAAGAGTTTACACTATTCATCCCAATAATACAGAATGTTTTTATTTAAGACAAAATTTAAAACCGTTAATGGTATAGCATACGCATTATTTCAATTTGCGTGTAAAGCTATAGGATTACTAAAAGATGATAAGCACTGGGATTCAACTATAGCCGAAGCTGTCATATGTCAAAATTCTAAGAAACTGAGGGAACTTTTTGCAATAATGTTAGTATTTTGTCAAATTTCGGATACTCTTAAACTTTGGAATACTTATAAAGAGAGTTTCTCTTAAGATATTTTAAAGCCTTTCAATTTTCACAACACAGAAATATTGATGAGAGTATTGTGAATAATGTATTAAATAAATGTCTTATTTACATTGAAGATATTTTACTGTCTATTGGTGGTCAAAACTTGACTTATTATGGACTTCCACTACCAATTAGATCCGAGGAAATTGTTCCAAATATTGAATATCATAGAGAAACAAATTATGAAAATTGCGATAATTTTGTTGTTAATAATGAGCAACTCCTTACTGCTGAACAAAAACACGTATACGAAAAGATACTACTTAGCGTTGAAGCAGAAAAGGGAGAAATCTATTTTTTAGATGCACCTGGTGGAACAGGTAAAACGTATCTTTTAAAGCCACTTTACTTAATGGTGGTCGCACAGCGCATTCTACACTTAAGATTCCATTTAATTTGATTCATTTAAGTAGAAACACCACATTGCTCAATTTCAAAGCAATCTAATATGGCTGCTGTGCTCAAAGATTGCAAGCTTATTGTTTGGGATGAGTGTACTATGGGCCATAAAGGTTCTTTTGAAGCTGTAGATCGATCTTTGAAAGACATTTGAGATAGTGAATACCTAATGGGTGGCATAACTGTTCTCTTAGCTGGTGATTTTCGACAAACTCTTCCAGTGATCTCCAGAGGAACAAGAGCAGATGAAATAAAAGCGTGCTTAAAGTCTTTAATTTTGTGGCCCAAAATACAGAAAATTTCATTAACGAAAAATATGCGAGTGCACTTAAAAGGTGATAGCACAGCTGGTAAATTGGCAGAAATGCTTCTTAAAATAGGAAATGGATTATTTCCAGCCCATAATGGCAAAATAACTTTACCATCAACTTTGTGTCATGTTGTGAAAAGTATTTAAGAACTAACTCTAAAAATATTTCCGGATATTACAAATATCTCTAAAAAATCACTCAAATGGTTTTCAGAACGTGCTATTTTGACTGCGAGATATGACAATGCATTGGAAATAAAAGAGTGTAGCCTGCTCAAGAGTCAGTTCACCAAAAAGTTTATTTGTATTAGCACCTGACGGAAAAAACAACCAATGTCGTTTATAAAGAAGCTCTTAACAATTGTTAATAATTGCAAATTCAATTCAATAAGTGGATAAGGCCTGCTTGAGAAACCGCAATAAAAAATGACGCGCCTGATTCTCTACTTCAATGGTGGCGTGGAAAAGAGAATATCAAATACTTTGCTTTAATATTTTGTGAAATGTTTCCTCATATATTTATTTTGTATCTATTATCTATTGCTAAAATTTATATAAACTATCCGCGCAGCGAAGTAAGTGGGATACTTACTAGTAAAATATAACATAATATAATATAATATAATATAATATATATACATATATATATTTTGTTATTAATTCGCTCATTTGCTTTGCTGGTGCTAGGTTGACGTAATAGGATAAGCAATAAAATAAGCACACATAAAGAATACAAGGAAAAAAAAACGGAGAACAGCAATCGAACAAGCCACTGCGCGCTAGAAAATCGCTGGCTAGCGGCGCATACACACAATAGTGCTGGCTGATTGTGATATCAACAAACATGTTTTAGCAAAGTCAGCAAGAGAAAAGGCTGGCGAATCACTCACGAAACACGAGAAACGCATGAAATGCGCTCTCCGAGCGAGTGGTAGCCACGCTAGCAAGTTCCAACTGGTGGTTGGACTGTCGGTGTTTGGTGGCTCTATATATGCTGCATCAAACCGTATCCATCAGCGCGTTACCACTGTACGCTCACAACACGCACCGATTACCTTCACTCCATCAAAACACAACCCAGACATCTTCTTTTCTTCTGCAGCCAGATTCTCACTTGGCCCCGAGTTCTCAACCAATAACGCAACTTATTCAAGCGCCCTAAGATCTGGACTGGCTCTTCCTGCCTCTAACACACCGTATTTACAACCAAAACAAGTGAGCACAAACGCTGCACAGGAGCAGCAACAGAGCAACCTCGAAGCACTCATATGTACCCTGCAGCAGAGCATGAACGAGCTTATGTCATTCATGAAAACAACTATGCAAGAACTAATGCGTAATCAAATTCTTTTGATACAAATGCTTGTATCACAATAGTCAAAATAATCAATGGCAGCGATTCGAATATCTACGTGGAACGCTAATGGCGTCTCACAGCATAAACTTGAATTAGCTCAATTCCTACTAGACAAGCACATCGACGTAATGCTACTTTCCGAAACACACCTTACAAACAAATATAACTTTAACATAAGTGGATACTTATTCAACGGTACAAATCATCCCGTGGGTAAGGCACACGGTGGAACTGGTATTTTGATCAGGAGCCGCCCCAAGCACCACTACTATAAAGAGTTTGCCACATCTTTAAAAATACATTTGGACAGTGGGAACCAACTTACTCTAGCCGCTGTATACATCTCCAGGCGGTGACCAAATAACCCCAAAGATGATTATTGAGCTTCCTTACTGTGCGATCTGCATAATTGCCCAGCTCTTCAATACTATCACCAAACTTGGCCACTATCCAGACAGATGGAAAAGTCAATCATCATTCTGATACCTAATCCTGGAAAAGATCACACAGTTCCCACGTCTAATAGACCTATAATTTATTATCGTGTCTATCGAAACTTTATGAAAAATTTTTGCTGTCCCGGATAAATCCATTCCTGAATCTTCATAAGATTATCCCATCACACCAATTTGGCTTTCGTGAAAAGCACGAAACAATTGAGCAGGTTAACAGAATAACATCAGAGATACGAAGAGCGTTCGAAAATAGAGAATACTGCACTGCAATATTTCTGAATGTTTCTTAGGCGTTCGACAAAGTTTGGTTGGAAGGTCTGATGCATAAGATCATAACGTTAAACAGCACCACACTTCCAAAAGCAAACGATGTAACGTATCTGGGCGTACTCTTAGACAGAAGACTTACATGGTGGCGACTCATTGAAGATAAAAGAACACATCTCAAACTGGAAGCCAATAGCGTCCATTGGCTCATCAATGCTCGCTCTTCCCTTAGTTTGGACTACAAGGTCCTGCTTTACAACTCTGTTCTAAAACCAATCTGGACCTATGGTTCCCAGTTATGGGGGAACGCTTGCAACAGCAGCATTGACATTGTCCAGAGTCAAAATCTTGAGAACCATCACCGGGGCACCGTGGTATGTTCGGAACGAAAACATTCATAAAGACTTAAACATTTTAGTAGTCAAGGAGGAAATAGCGGAAGAAAAAGTAAAATATTTAAGCAAGCTCTCATCGCACACTAATCATCTCACGAGAGGTCTCACAAGGCTGCGCAGCCGATCCCGTCTTCGTCGTAACGACTTACCAACCCAGCGATGATTTTTAGCGACGCGCATTCAGAATACAGTCAAATAAAAATTAAATGTACTGTTAGCTAAGATTTTTTAATAAGATTTGTATACTTATTGCTGGTTTTCTAATTCACTAGAAAAGATTCAATAAATAAGACCAGCAATTAAAAAAAAAAAAAATATATATATATATATATATATATATATATATATATATTTATATATATGTCTCAGTGCTTCATTTAAACATATATCAATGTTAACTTTCATCCATCCTTTCAAATCCATGCAAGATATCCTCCGATAACGAAGCTTTGTAATTATCCCATAGTTGAAGAATATTAGATTTTATTTTTATACCCTTAACCCATAAAATGGGTAAATAAGGGTATAATGGTTTTGTGCAAAAGTATGTAACAGGCAGAAGGAAGCATCTCCGACCCCATAAAGTGTATATATTCTTGATCAGCATCAACAGCCGAGACGATATAGCCATGTCCGTCTGTCTGTCTGTCTGTCTGTCTGTCTGTATGAACGCGTGGATCTCAGAGACTACAAGAGCTAGAGACTTCTGCTTTTGTATTTAAGTTCTCCTATACCATAAGCAGAACAAGTTTGCTTCAAATTATCGATAACTATTCTGGTTTCCGATATACACATAATATCGATAACAATAAAATATCGAATTTGGAAAATGTAAAAATGAGGGTTGAAATAATGGATAACGATAGAACTTTTCTGAAAAATTCGCCCAAATCGGTTAAGAAACACCGGAGATATCTTATTTTATCGATTGACGTTAAGTCAGTATACCAAAGTCAATTATAAATTTAATTTACATATTTATTGCAACTGGGTTCAGGGTATCTTCTAGTCGGGCTCTCCCGACTAGAGCCTTCTTACTTGTTTATTTATAAGGAACACTTTATTTCATAACTCTATTTACACAAGTGTAGGTGTTTTACATATTGAAAGTAAGAGTACAGGACCGTGTGCCTTTTCTTCTTAAATATATTGCGTCTGTATGAAAGAAATAATTTAATTAATTTGAGACAGATTATTATAGGGAAAAGTAAGTATATAAAAAACCCATAAATTGACTTAAAACTAGAGCTTAAAATTATGACTAATGGCTAGTGTGAGACTATTAAATATTTTGTAAATGTGGATAGATGGAATAATTACATCTGTTAATAAAGTTCGTGTGCAGCCTAGTCAGTCTTGCTGAAACTAGTTCCACTTTGGCTATATTGTGTAGCTCCGAGTTGGAGTAATGCCAGGGGAGATTAAATATCATTTTTGATATTTGGTTTTGTACAACTTGGATTTTATAAATATGGGTCTTTGCAACATCAGCCCAGACCGGAGCTCCGTAAAAAATTGTAGACTGAAAGATTGACTTAAACAGATACATTTTATTTTCTAGCCCAGGCGAGAATTCCTGTTTATGAAAGGATATAAAACTTTGATTAACGTGTTAGTTTTTTTAATTATGTGTTGGACGTGATATTAAAAATTTAGTTTATTATCTAATATGACGCTCAGGTATCTAACGTTGTTGTCCCAGTTAATGTCAACCTGATTAAGACTAATGTGATTCAAAGGAATATGTATATTTTTCCTTTTCCTTGTAAAAAAGATTGCTTTGGTTTTTTCAGCATTAAGCTTAGTACGCAGGAACTAGAAATATTTCTAGTTGTGTCAAACTCCATATAAAAAAAACGCTAGAAATAATTTCTGGACATAATTTCTAGAGACATCTCTAATGAGTATATGCAGCAGCTAGAAATGTATACTCAAAAAATGTTGAGAGTTGCCACATCGATTACATTGAAGTGGATTGTGTGGATGGCATTGAACAGCTGAATTTCTGCTAGAAAAAATGAGCAGCACATTATTTCTAGGCACAAGTGTGCCCGTATTACTCTTTTACTTTTTTGTTTTGCCATTTTTTTGGGTTTTTGGAATTTATCCGGTATTTTTAAGGGGCACACAGGGTCTTTCTATCAGAAATAATTCTAGTTCCTGCGTACTAAGCTTTAACAAGAATTTTCCATTTTGTAAAGTAAGCAACAAGAGTGTTAAAGGCCACTTGGAGTCTGTCTGAGATATCAGTTGCGAGATTTCCAGTACAGAGAATTGCAGTATCGTCCGCGAAAACGGATGCAGTGCATCCACTCAAGACAGGGAAATCGGATGTAAAGATGTAATTTAATATTGGGGAAAGACAGGAACCTTGTGGGCACCCAGCATTAATATTAGTTGCACTTGAATGGCCGTCTCCTAAGTAAACAGCAAAGGATCGGTCACTTAAAAAACTCGTAAAATTTTAATAATCCTTAATGGGAAATGTAACAGATACAGTTTGTACACAAGTCCATCGTGCCAAACAGAGTCGAAGGCCGCTTTAATGTCTAGTAAGACCATACCCGTGGATTTGGAACTGCTGAAGTTGGACTTGAAAATTTTTTGAATTCTACATAGAGGGTGCACTGTATTGTGTTCACGGCGAAATCCAAACTGAAGGGGTGGAAGGACATCATTGTTTTCAGTAAAGTCAACTAGTCTTTTTTTGATGACTTTCTCCAGAATCTTACTTACTGAAGAGAGAAGGCTAATGGGTCTATAAGAAGTAGGATATTCAGGAGGCTTGTTCGCTTTTAAAATAGGGATGACTTTGGAGTGCTTCCATTTCTAAGGGAATTATCCTAGGCGAAGGCACTCATTAATAATGAAAGTCAGAAATTTTACTCCTTTCCGAGGAAGAGCTTTAAGACACACATTTTCAATATTGTCAAGGCCTGGAGTCTTTTTATATTTAAGATCTTTTAATATCAAAGAAACTTCATGAAAATCTATCAAATTGATGAGTCGTTGTCTGCATTCAGGGAGTCCAAAGAGCCTATGAAGCTGGTGACCTCAGAGATTGTGGTTTGATCGCTGAGACTGCTTGAATGGGCATGGTTTAAGGGCGAACATTGATGCTAATAATTCTGCTTTCTGGTCCGCATTTACGAAATTGTTTTGATTGTGCTTTAGTGTAGGTATCCCAATGTTTTTCTTCTCTATGACTTTTGATAACTTCCAAAAGGGGGAAGAATTTTGTTCTAGTGAGGATAAAAGGTTATTCCAATTTTCATTTCTAAGTTTGGATAACTCAATGTTTAGTAATTGACTATACCATCTAACTAAAGTTAAATCACCTCTTAGTTTTATCACGGAGATTATGTTAGAAGGCAGAGCTTTTGGTGTAGATTTGACTTATTTTTTTGGAATACTACGTTCTTTAGCTGCAGAGATCACGGAGTTAAAATCGATTACAAACTTGTCTATGTCATCCTGCGATCTAACGGAGAAGGAGTCACACTCTGGTAATAATCGGTTGATTATTCTACCGAAAACAACCCAATTAGATTTTTTGATATCATAGAAGAATTTTTTAATTCTGGTGTGATTTAAGTGGAGTGATGATTTGACTGGGAGATGATCAGAGCCTAAGTCATTCAAGGCAGTAGGATTTGTTAATAGCTGGCAGTTATTTGTAACAAAAATATCGAGCGTAGAGGATTGACTTCCAGCACTTGCTGGTATATAGGAGTGTTCGTCTGGAAAATGAAATTTAATTTACATATTTATTGCAACTGGGTTCAGGGTATCTTCTAGTCGGGCTCTCCCGACTAGAGCCTTCTTACTTGTTTATTTATAAGGAACACTTTATTTCATAACTCTATTTACACAAGTGTAGGTGTTTTACATATTGAAAGTAAGAGTACAGGACCGTGTGCCTTTTCTTCTTAAATATATTGCGTCTGTATGAAAGAAATAATTTAATTAATTTGAGACAGATTATTATAGGGAAAAGTAAGTATATAAAAAACCCATAAATTGACTTAAAACTAGAGCTTAAAATTATGACTAATGGCTAGTGTGAGACTATTAAATATTTTGTAAATGTGGATAGATGGAATAATTACATCTGTTAATAAAGTTCGTGTGCAGCCTAGTCAGTCTTGCTGAAACTAGTTCCACTTTGGCTATATTGTGTAGCTCCGAGTTGGAGTAATGCCAGGGGAGATTAAATATCATTTTTGATATTTGGTTTTGTACAACTTGGATTTTATAAATATGGGTCTTTGCAACATCAGCCCAGACCGGAGCTCCGTAAAAAATTGTAGACTGAAAGATTGACTTAAACAGATACATTTTTATTTTCTAGCCCAGGCGAGAATTCCTGTTTATGAAAGGATATAAAACTTTGATTAACGTGTTTAGTTTTTTTAATTATGTTTGGACGTGATATTAAAAATTTAGTTATTATCTAATATGACGCTCAGGTATCTAACGTTGTTGTCCCAGTTAATGTCAACCTGATTAAGACTAATGTGATTCAAAGGAATATATATATTTTTCCTTTTCCTTGTAAAAAAGATTGCTTGGGTTGTTTCAGCATTAAGCTTAGTACGCAGAACTAGAAATAGTTCTAGTTGTGTCAAACTCCATATAAAAAAAACGCTAGAAATAATTTCTGGACATAATTTCTAGAGACATCTCTAATGAGTATATGCAGCAGCTAGAAATGTATACTCAAAAAATGTTGAGAGTTGCCACATCGATTACATTGAAGTGGATTGTGGTAGATGGCATTGAACAGCTGAATTTCTGCTAGAAAAAATGAGCAGCACAGTATTTCTAGGCACAAGTGTGCCCGTATTACTCTTTTACTTTTTTGGTTTGCCATTTTTTTTGGGTTTTTGGAATTGATCCGGTATTTTTAAGGGGCACACAGGGTCTTAGGATACACATTAGAAATAATGTGTAATTTCTATCAGAAATAATTCTAGTTCCTGCGTACTAAGCTTTAACAGAATTTTCCATTTTGTAAAGTAAGCAACAAAAGTGTTAAAGGCCACTTGGAGTCTGTCTGAGATATCAGTTGCGAGATTTCCAGTACAGAGAATTGCAGTATCGTCCGCGAAAACGGATGCAGTGCATCCACTCAAGACAGGGAAATCGGATTGTAAACATGTAATATAATATTGGGGAAAGACAGGAACCTTGTGGGCACCCAGCATTAATATTAGTTGCACTTGAATGGCCGTCTCCTAAGTAAACAGCAAAGGATCGGTCACTTAAAAAACTTCGTAAAATTTTAATAATCCTTAATGGGAAAGGTAACAGATACAGTTTGTACACAAGTCCATCGTGCCAAACAGAGTCGAAGGCCGCTTTAATGTCTAGTAAGACCATACCCGTGGATTTGGAACTGCTGAAGTTGGACTTGAAATTTTTTGAATTCTACATAGAGGGTGCACTGTATTGTGTTCACGGCGAAATCCAAACTGAAGGGGTGGAAGGACATCATTGTTTTCAGTAAAGTCAACTAGTCTTTTTTTGATGACTTTCTCCAGAATCTTACTTACTGAAGAGAGAAGGCTAATGGGTCTATAAGAAGTAGGATATTCAGGAGGCTTGTTCGCTTTTAAAATAGGGATGACTTTGGAGTGCTTCCATTTCTAAGGGAATTATCCTAGGCGAAGGCACTCATTAATAATGAAAGTCAGAAATTTTACTCCTTTCCGAGGAAGAGCTTTAAGACACACATTTTCAATATTGTCAAGGCCTGGAGTCTTTTATATTTAAGATCTTTAATATCAAAGAAACTTCATGAAAATCTATCAAATTTGATGAGTCGTTGTCTGCATTCAGGGAGTCCAAAGAGCCTATATTTGTTAATAGCTGGCAGTTATTTGTAACAAAAATATCGAGCGTAGAGGATTGACTTCCAGCACTTGCTGGTATATAGGAGTGTTCGTCTGGAAAATGAAATTTAATTTACATATTTATTGCAACTGGGTTCAGGGTATCTTCTAGTCGGGCTCTCCCGACTAGAGCCTTCTTACTTGTTTATTTATAAGGAACACTTTATTTCATAACTCTATTTACACAAGTGTAGGTGTTTTACATATTGAAAGTAAGAGTACAGGACCGTGTGCCTTTTCTTCTTAAATATATTGCGTCTGTATGAAAGAAATAATTTAATTAATTTGAGACAGATTATTATAGGGAAAAGTAAGTATATAAAAAAAAACCTTGGTCTGATGAACTTGTGGGATGGTTCGGAGGGGGCTAAGCTGAGGCCACCAGGCGGGTCGCGGGTTCCGGATAGCGAACGGCCCTTCGGGGTCAGCTGCGAATAGCGAGAAATCCTCGTGAATAAGCAGTCCCGGACAAACAGCGGGTGCGGTAGGTTTTATCGCACTGACAAGACGCTTGTGTCGCCGTCTTTCAATCATAGCCTCACACACTCCCAACTCCCCCACAAATACCCATCTACATCCCTTCCCTCACATCTCACTCCGGGCTGGGCTAAGGTGTCAATCGGACCGTGCCGAGAGTCAGCCTGGCTGGGGGCCCGGATTAAAAACTAGCCCAGTCTCTAACGGTGGGCTCAGGCAAATGGCGACCGCCTGTTCTATACAGCCTTACCCGGGTATGGCGGATCTCTGCCCGGGCGGACCATAATTTCTCCGCAACTCGTGGGAACAAGTATGAAACACAACAACAATAAAGTACAGCAGGATATCCCTGCCGCCAGTGTCGCGAGACACTTTGAGGACCGCCTCCTTGACGGAGACCGCCCTCCAGCGTGGGACCAACCCCCATCGCCCCAAGGAGAGCAAAGGAGGCATCAGACGACCAGCGCCGCGACGGGACATCCCCGTCGAGACGCCCGCCCCCGCAACCGAAAGCATGCGCCAACCGGCGCGGCCGACGGTTAATACGGTCAGGAGGCACAGTCAGGCGGCACATGGGAGTCAGCAGCCGAAAGAAGACCCTTCCGAAACTCGGAGAGCTGGGGGGTATAGACGATCCAAATAGGAAGGGCCTATGTGGATCAAAGGTGAAGTGGTACCTCAGGTATCTGCAGCAGGGACTACCCCCTGCTGAGGCGCTGAAAAGGCGACCACCGGCAGAGAGACGGCGCAGCAGGCAAGGGGACCAGCCCCCAAACGCCTGAATGACACTTTGACGCCACCTACTGAGGCCCCCAAAAGGGTGTGTCAGGAGGAGCGTCCAAGCACGTCGAAGGCTGCTGCTGCTTCCGTCCCCTACGGCTGTGATGGAAACCTTCTCCTCCAGTGCCCACTGCGGCTCGCCCGTCCTACGCGACGATGCAAAAAGGGTCAAAGTGGCCGTGTTACCTGTGGAATATCCCCAGGTAATGCTCAGTCACGGGGACTTGTCCGCATTGGAGGAGGCCATCCTCGATGAGATTATTCTCTCGGGATGGGGCACCCCGGTTGCGTTCGCGGGCATTCATTTCAGGGTGGGACACCTGGTGATCGAATGCTCTGACGAGGGCTCAGCAGATTGGCTGAGGACCATGACGTCGAGGTTGCAGACGTGGAAGGGAGTACCCCTTGACTGTAGGGTAGGTGAGGATATCCCCTCGCCACATACCATCACCATCTACTGTCCAAGGAGCGCTGATCGGTCTAACGAATCAATACTGATTTTGCTGAGGAATCAGAACATGATCGAGACCGAGGCGTGGAAGGTAATTTCGAGAAGAACGGAGGGTGGAGGTGCGCTGATGGTGATCGGCATCGATGAAGCCTCCAAGGATGCCATTGTGGAGAAGGCCACCAGGTCTCTTTCCGCTACGGGACCATCCCCGTTAGTGGCCTTAAGAAGTCGACCGCCGGCCAAAATGCCCCCGCCCCCGCCCCAGTACCGGCACCCAAACCAGCAGAGGTGGTACCGTCCCCCTCACCAGAGGTGATACCCCTCCCGCTGCCTTGGAGGTGTGCCTGGATCTGGCGGACGACGAGGAGCTGGCGGACGTGACGCTCAGCCCAGAAATGCTGGAGGATGGGCTAGACGAGCAGGCGCCAATATCGTCGCAGGAGCTGGCTGCAGAGATGGAGGCAGAAAATGAAGCTGACGTGACGATGACGGGCAGCGACGATGGGGGCAACTCCGGGCCTTCATCGTCAGGAAGCGGAGCGGCGGTAAAGTGATGGTGACGCCTCTCGTCGCCACCACGGGGCTAGCCCAGATAAACCTCCATCGGGCTAAGTCGGCCTCTGCCGTCCTAGCCAGGATGTTTATCAAACAACATCTTGGGCTGGCCCTTGTACAGGAGCCATGGGTAAACGATGGCATATAGGCCTGTACAACCGCTAATTCGAAGGTAATCTGGGACCACAGAGATCCGAAACCTAGGACATGTATCATGGTAAGAAAAGGCATTAACTTTACTATTCTTTCAGAATTCCTTACTAGGGACTGCGTGCCCATTGCGTTAAAGGCAAAGGAAGCGCCCCCCCTATAGTAGTGGTATCCGCCTACTTCGCGGGTGATGAGGCATGTCCTCCACCGGAAGTGGATAAGCTGGTGGATTACTGCAGGAGAGAGAAGCTGCCAATTTTAATCGGCTGCGATGCCAACGCGCACCACACAATATGGGGCAGCAGCGACATCAACACACGGGGTGAGTGCCTCACTGACTTTATATTCAAGTATAATTTAGAAATTTTAAATGTCGGGTCAACACCGACATTCGTAACTAGAATAAGAGAGGAAGTTTTAGACATCACCCTGACCAGTCGGTCTTTACGGCCACATCTCAGAGAATGGCATGTCTCCTCAGAAGAATCTATGTCTGATCATAAGATCATCCTTTTTAAGCTTCAGTTTAATACGGAAAGTAACGTTACAACTCAATTCGTAATTCGCTTTGCATCGCAACGGACGTGTTTTTTTTTATGCTCTTCGCTTTTTTACTATTGTGCGTTTTATTTCTGCTATTAATTTCGCGTCTTTGTGTAAACTAATAGTTTTGTGACTTTGTGTTTTGCCGGTTTGCCTAAACCCAAAGTGGACAGTAAATTAACAATTTAATTTGCATTTGTTTTAAAGTGATTCCAAACACAACAACAAACTGCAGTCCAGCATACTGAAAAATTTGCTCAACTTGCTGCCGCCTGCTTTTGTTTTGTTTTTGTGTTTTTACGCTCACTCTCTCTCTCTCTTTTTTTAAGCGCTTCGCACCCAGTGCATTAACCGTTTCTTGATCGTTTACTCTAACGCGCTCTTTGTGTTGGTGTTGGTCGCGGTCAAACTCTTCTCCGTTGCTTGTTGCTTTGCGGTGGTCGCGCTCGCGCCGTTTTTGTTTGTGAAGCTGTGAAGTAAGTTTTGTTTGTAGCTTTACTATTTGCACTTTAGGGTGGACCTGTATTTAATCATAACAATTTCTGCAGCGATATTTTTTTATTTTATTTTTATTTGTACTTTTCTTCCCTTTTAATAAATTAAATAAAAATGTCTGTCTGCTGCTATGCGAATTGTCAAGGTCCGCGCAAACTCAAAAATGGTTTTGTCTGCTGCTGGATGTGCACAAATGTTGCTCATGAGCAATGTGCCGGCATTACTGGCCGTGTCTCAGACCTCATGAAGGATACTAATTTAGAGTGGCCGTGTTGGTCATGTTTGGAGAAAAAAAAGACTTGTAAGCTTTATAATACTCAACTTGGCTTAGAGGGCATTTTCTGCCAGTT